>JAZHEH010001243.1:2730280-3412850 GCA_036589455.1 Ateles fusciceps
CTATGGAGATTAAGCAATCTCCATACTGTCTTCCATAGTGGTTGTACTAGTTTATATTCCCACCAACAATGTAAAAGTCTTCCATTTTCACCACATCCATGCCAACATCAATTATTTTTTATTCTTTTAATATGGCCATTCTTGAGAAGTAAGGTGGTATTGCATTGTGGTTTTGATTTGCATTTCCCTACTAATTAGTGTTCAGCATTTTTCCACATGCTTCTTGACCATGTGCATATCTTCTTTGAGAATTGTGTATTCATGTCCTTAAGCCACTTTTTGATGGGATTTTTTTTTCTTGCTGATTTGTTCAAGTTCCTTGCAGATTCTGAACATTAGTCCTTTGTCAGATGTACAGACTGGGAAGGTTTTCTCCCATTCTGTGAGTCGTCTGTTTACTGATCGTTGTCTGTCTGTTGATTATTTCTTTTGCTATGCAGAAACTTTTTAATTTAATTAAGTCCCATCTATTTATCTTGGTTTTTGTTGCATTTGCTTTTGGGTTCTTGGTCATGAAGTCTTTGCCTAACCCAGTGTCTAAAAGGGTTTTTCAAATGTTATCTTCTAGAATTTTTATGGTTTCAGGTCTTAAATTTAAGCCTTTTATCTATCTTGAGTTGATTTTTGCACAAGGTGAGAGATGAGAATTCAGTTTCATTCTTCTACAAGTGGCTTGCCAATTATCCTAGCACCACTTATTGAATATGGCGTCCTTTCCCCCACTTTATGTTTTTGTTGGTTTCTCAAAGATTAGTTGACCATAAGTATTTGGCTTTATCTCTGGGTTCTCTATTCTTGTTCCAGTGGTCTATATGCCTATTTTTGTACTAGTACCACGCTATTTTTGTGACTAGAGAAAAGGACCAAAAGGGGGGGATTGTTAAAGAGAACTAAAAATGGCCTGAGAAGGACTCCATAATTCTATATTTGAGTTCTTGTCGATAAACTGCAACCTAACATGATAGGTAGACAAGATTAAAAACCCAGCTTAGGAGCATGCTCCTCTAACAACAACTGAGTCTTCACTAATCCAAGCAGCTATACTTCAACCACTCATACATTGCTGAGTGTTCAAACTGTGTTCAAATAAGGCAAACATCAACCTGTAACCAATACAACTGTTTCTGTACCTCATTTCTAATTTCTGCATGCCACTTCCCTTTTCTTGTTTATAAATTTGTTCTGACCATGAGGTATCCCTGGAGCCTGTCTAAATCTGCTGTGATTCTGAGGGCTGCCAAATTTGTGAATCATTCATTGTTCAACTAAACTCCTTTAAATTTATTTGAGATGAAGTTTTTCCTTTAACAAGTTCAAGCTGAAAATGGACAGCAGCTGTGCTATACACTTACTTGAACTTTAAAGTGCCCTTGAAGGACAGTACTGAGAAGGAGTCCTTTAACTAGGCCTATTTTCAGGTGGTGCATTTGGTCAACCACTTCGAGTAGAAGAAAAAGTGGCCTGAAGTTAGCTCAGCATTTCTAAGAATTCATGGGCATTTGCAAATGCTTCAGCTGATTGGTCAGGTGCCTAGAAAGAAGTCTATCAGAACATCATGGGCTACAAAACTAGAGTAGAGGCATGTGATGAACCAAACAGGAGACATGAAGTGGAAAGATCTAAATATTACATGTTAACATCACTAGAGAATATCCACCATGGAAGAGCCACCAAAAAGCCAACTGGACATAAAGACTCAGCCAATTGACACCAGTCAGCCTCTGACACAAGGGGTGTATGAATGGCACAGCTGTGGAGGCAGAGATGGATGCTATTAATAGGCTCAAGGGCATTGGCTCCCACTTATCAAGGCTAATCTAGATTTTGCAGCTGCTGCATGTCTAGCCTGCCAGCATTAGATGCCAAAGCAGAGGCCCACCCATACCTTGAAAAGAACAACTAGTCACAGGGTATCGAGTTGACTCTATTGGACCCCTTCTGTTCTAGAAGGTATTTTAGCAGGAATTGCCATATATTCTGGATATGGCTCAGTCTTTCCTTCCTACAGAGCCTCAGCTGAGGGTTTTGAGATTGTTTCACTAACACAGCATCTCATATAACATCACATCAGAGCAAGGAACCTGCTTGTCATCAAAGGACACATGACATGGCATCCCCTATACCTATTCCATGCAACCCCTCCCCGAAGCTACCTGCTTGACTAATAGAGCAATAAAATAGCCTATTAAAGGCTCATCACTAGAGAATATCCACTGTGGAAGAGCCACCAAAAAGCCAACTTGACATAAAGACTCAGCAAATTGACACCAAATCAGAGATGATATCCAGTAAGGACAGTGTCATCCTCCAGAACACATTATAGACACTGAAACAATAACCATTATATGGTGCTCTATCTCTGTTAAGAATATATGGGCTGGGCATGGTGGCTCACTCCTGTAATTCTGGCACTTTGGGTGGCTGAGGAGGGCAGATCACGAGGTCAAGAGATGGAAACCATGCTGGCCAACATGGCGAAACACTATCTCTACTAAAAATACAAAAATTAGCTGGGCATGGTGACATGTGCCTGTAGTCCCAGCTACTCAGGAGGCTGAGGCAGGAGAATCAGTTGAACCAGGGAGGCAGAGGTTGCAGTGAGCTGAGACTATACCACTGCACTGCAGCCTGGTGTCAGAGCGAGACTCCATCTTAAAAACAAAACAAAAAAAATATATATATGGGTCTTTGAACCAAGGGGTAGAAGCAGGAGTGGTCATGCTTACCATCAATCCCAGAGGCCACTTAGAAAATCTGTGCTTCCTATCATCTTAACCCTTGAGCTCCATGCACTTAGAGGTCCTGGTTCCCAAAGAGATCACACTTCCATGTGGGACACAGGAAGAGAATTTTAAGCTGCTGCTTCCATCTCACTTCAGGCCCCTTGAGTCAAATGGACAGCAAGCAAGAAGAATTGCCATCTTGGCAGAAGCAGTTGACTTAATGGGCATAGTAACCAGGGGCTAACATCACTCAGAGAAAGGGTCTGTGAGTTCCATGAGGTCAACCAATAAACTACCAGTCGTAAAAGTGGAAAGTTAGCAGAATCTAGAACAGATCATAAAGGAAGGAAATGAGTACTGGCTGTGGACTCAAGACCATATGTCTCAACAGGGCCACTACCTTTTCTTCTAAGTTTTTATAGTTTCTCCCAAGAAAAGAGATGATCAAACTCCGAGAGGAGCTGCTTCGAGAATATAAATGAGCCGAGTAGCTATGACAGCACTAGGGGTAGACAACCTTGAGTACTGAGTTATGAGTCACACAGATCCCACACTGAGGACTAGAGGGCTTGTTCCCCTAGCTTTGGGGTGGTTGATGATGAACAGCTCCCAGCTGTGGGCCCTCTAGGAGGAACTGCCTCAGTTGAAGAGAGACACGTGCCCAAGGGCTTCCCAGGGTAGCCTGAATTCCATAACTCACAGACATGGAAGGTTTGAAGACCCAGCCACCCCCAACTTGGGGCAACTCCAAAGGGACATCCGAAATCCTCTTCTAATCTCCTTTTTGGTGATTAGTACCCAGACATAAACCTGAAAGCTATCTTCTAGGCCTTCCTCTCCCAACCCCCAATAATCAATGAGTGATTTCCACGCCCCAAACCCTATACCAAGTGCTTTGCCCGCATAACCTCCTTTACACTTCTCCTCTGAGATAGTGACTGATATTATTTCCACTTTATAGATAAGGGTAATCCAGTTTGGAGATATAGAGTAAGTTTTCAAGGTCACACAGCTAATAAGTGAAGAAAAGATTTACTTCTATCTGCTCTAGAATCCACGCTCAGCCAATTCCCTGTATAGTATCTCCCCTTATTTGTGGTTCCACTTTCCTTGGTTTCAGGTGCCTATGATCAAATACCATCTGAAAATATTAAATAGAAAATTCTAGAAATCAACAATGTATACATTTTAAGTTGTGTACTATATAAGCACCATGATGAAATCTCATGCCATCCCATTTTATCCTGCCTGGGACATGAATCAGCTCTTTGTCCAGCATCTCCGTACTGTAGATGCTATTTGCCCAGTAGTCGTTTATAATTCATCCTGGTTATAAGACTGAACAAACATAGTATATATAGGGTTCAGCATCACGCGTGGCTTCAGACATTTGCTGAGGGTCTTGAAACATAGGCCCCACAGATGAGGAAGGACTACAGTACTTTTTTTTTGCATCAGAAAAACCAACATGTCCCTCTTTTTAATTTTGCAACCTCACCCGGTTATTTTTAGAGAGTAGTATTAATTATCCAAAGGCAATTAAAAAAGAAATTCTGCTTGCCACAAGGAACAGAGAGGTTCATTCAAGTTACCTCATGCATAGTTAACCTGGTACGTATGCTAACTAGCAATGGAGACAGGGATCTCTCAGTGTCTAGAGACAGACATGCAGACAGCCTCTTGGAGAAGGGAATCCATTTAGGGACAAAATGGATGCTTATGATCCAAGCAGCTCCAAAAACCAGCTTATCTCGATGCTTTCCAGCTGTACTTTGTTATGTTCACTGCACCAATGTTCATCAGTTGGCATGGCTCAGCTCTCTCTGTCTTTCCTTCTTCTTGGGTATATCTTTCCATGTATACTTCTACTACTGTGTCCCTCTCCTCTAGATCAAATTATTGAGGGTGATTGCCTGCCTTGGGGAAGTTCTAGTTCAATAAAATGTGGCTAAAATTAAGGGAATAGAGGGAACTGGACACTGTAGCTACAGGAAATGCCAGATATGCTCAAAGACCGCCTGGGAAAGGAGCCCTCAGCAGATGATGGAGAGAAGGATGAAGGCTGAGAACAAGGCAGGTCTTCTGAAGTTTGACCGTGTGGAAGATACATCAGGGACCGAGCTCATGGTGAGCTCTTTACCACTAGAGTAAGACTTTTCCTCACCCATTACAAGAAATTCTATTTCTCCTTTTTTCTATCCTTAATGGTTGCTGCAGTTTCAAAGCACGATGTAGATAGGCCAGAACTTCAAATGTGTTTCTTACGTAGGCTTAGAAATGTGACTACTGAAAGGAACCATGGAGTTGCAAACTCTAGCATTGGCCTCTATGGGAAATAAGGCATTATGAAACAGTCTGTTTTCTTTACAGATTGCACTAAATATAATCAATATTAGAGGAATTATATGATCAGATTGTTGTTTTAGAAGGATAATTTCAACAATGGGGGTAATGAGATGTAGCAGGGAGAGGGATGAAAGAGCAGTTAAGATGCCTTTCAATCGTTTAGATGAGAGAAGGTGAGGGTCTTACTAAAAAAAGGCAATGCGTTAAGCACGCTGCCAAGGTATTTATGGTTGGGAAAAATTAAGATGCTGATGACAATGAGACAATGAGGTGAGGTGGAGTGGGTGGCAGGAGTAAGATGAGACTGATAAATTTAGGGATTTGAGCAGCTTTAGTTAAGGCAGGAAGTACAAGTGGAGCAGAGGATGGATGTTTTTGTGGGGAAAGGATTATGTATGACACATTTGATTTCGAACACATTGCATTTTAGTTTTCTTCAAGTGATTCATGTGGAACTTTCCAGAAGGATGTGAAAATCTGGATCTGGAGCTTAGAATACAGGTTGGAACTGGTCATATACATTTGGCAACATATGGTCTATTCTAGCCTTTCTGCTTTGAATATTACTTTCAATAAAGAAAGCAAGCCAATGAGAATGTGCATGTCTGTCTTTCTGTGATCATCTGTCTCTAAAATAGAGGTTATCTCTTTTCTCTTAAGTCTTAAGACATACTGAATTGCTGAGGAAAAGAAAAAGCCAATCCCAAAAGATTACATACTGAATGATTTCATTTGTGTGACATTTTTGAAAAGGCAAGAAAATACAAAATTTTGGCAATGGGGGAGCAGATGAATGGCTTCCCAGGCCTCTTGAGAGGGCACAGAAGAAAAGCAGTAATGGTGGTGAGAGGGCAAAATGAAGGAATTCCATGGTGATAGAATTGCTGGACACCTGGATTGTGGTGGTGACCCCAGGAACCTTCACATGTGGTAAAATTGTATATAACTAAACACACGCACATTAGTGCAAGAAAAATTGAAAAAATCAGAATTAAGATTGTTGGGTTGTATTAATGTTTATATCCTGATTGTGGTATTATAATATAGTTTTCTGGTTTGTAATATTATAATATAATCTTCAAGAAGCTACCATTAGGGGAAATTCAGTCAAGGGCATACTGGATCTCTATTATTTCTTACAATTGTGTGTGAGTTTAAAATTACCTCAAAATCAGTTAAGTTTTTTTAATTTTCAGGCAAAATAATTTTCATGTAAAAAAGTGTATTTCCTCCCATGTGTTTTTTCCTTACCACTTCTAAATTTCTTCCCCGATTCAGGCAATGTTTGTGGCTAGCTTGTCAAGACAAAAGAAAGAATATCCCACAAGTCTAAGAATAATTTTTCCTCATTGTGATAGAGTGGGGTGAGAGTTGAGAAAGAAAGAAAGAGAGATTGAAGAATCCTTAGATGGCATGAGACAATTGGGACAGAAATAAGTGATATGTCAGCAAAGGGTCTTGTTACTGTGACACATTGCTTGAGGAACCAGGAGTTAAATGAACCAGAATCATAAGCTGTGGTCCACAGACTACCTGACCTTCTCGAAGGTGAGCACAACCCAGCCTTATCCTAGGCCAGCTCTCCTAACCACCAGTGGCTGAGAGAGCATCCCTTGGTCAGCAGCCAGCACTATTACCAAGCAAAAGGGCTCCCTGCGCAGTGCTCATAGAAACCAATACTATGGTACCAGTTTCTGAGAAAATAAAGGCCTTATTGTGAGATTGACCAGCAAGGAAACAGGAGGTGAAGCCCAAATACATCGCTCTTATCTGGGGTTTGGGGCAAGTAGTATGGGTTAGGGAAGTTTTTATGGGTTAACTTGTATGAGTTGCTATACAGATGCACTAACAGAGCAGATTTTGACTGGAAGAACTTCAAAGACTGTTTATGGTAATGTATGGGGGAGGGCTCTTCTTACCAGACATTCTTGAGAAAACAGACCCCTTGCTTTTAAAAGAGGTCAAAGTTTCCTGTGGGTACTCTTACTGTTAAATTTACAACTTTTTAGATCTGTGCCTGCAAATACGGGTATCTGTTATCAACAAATATGACCAGATAGGACTGATCCAGTGGTTATAGCACCTTATCCAGTGACTATACAAAGTAATGCTTATCCATAAGTTGGTATTTTCCTGTCCCTGTCCAAATTATCACTATAAAGTTCCAGCATATTTATAAACCCAAACAAAAGAGATGAAGCCTGGAAGTCTAGTGAATAGTGGTACTTGAAGGAGATGTTCTTCTACCTATAATATTTAGAGACTCATGCTTAACAGGGCCAGCTTGGCAACCAGCCTTCCCACCCTCCTTGAACTGGTTCAGCCTAGCTTTAGTTCCTTTCTGTTTCTCAAGCAGTTATGCCTGTGGAAATTCTAGATTTTAGTTTTTCTATAATCTTTTAAGCCTGATTTGTTATTTAAATCTAATACTGAAAGCAATATTAGTGGATCTTACAATATTAGAGACCAGCAGAGACCATTTTATGCAGCTACATTTATTTTTATATCTCTGCCTTTTCTAGTGCATTGGGGCTGTATTTTGTTTCCTGAATTTCTATGTTTGGAGCCTTCTACCTATCTTAAGCCACATTCTCCCCAATAAACACCTGCCAATCAACTATACTTTTCTTTGAATTTGTTTTGATTTGGGTTTTTTTTTTTCCAACAAAAATCTATATGTCTGATTATTCTGGGAATTATCTTATATTTTTCTTATTACGAAATCAGAGATGTCTTCCATTACTTCTGCATCACAAGCGAGTTTCTTCCTTACTGGTAAGAATTAGCTCCGATGTTCTACATATTACAACTTCTCTCTTCTTGGAGAATAAAGTCTCATCAAGGCAATTGAAGAGTTTATCAAAGCCCTGCTTTTAGCAAAATGAGGCTTCCAGCAGATGTCTGGATAGTTGGAGTTTCCTATCACAACTAGATCATATTCCTGCACCTGTTTTATAATCTGTAGGAGGAATGCATCCTTCCCTCCTCTCGCTGTCCAGTCATCCAAAGTAGTGACATCACATCTGTTTCCTTCTCAATTTACCCTCAACCAGATGTTCTCAACTGTGTTTCCAAAATCAGTTCATTAACTTTTTCTGGAAGAAACTTCTTAAAGACAGCAGTACTTTCCAGTTATTTCTATTAGGTGTATTTCTTTTACCTGTTTATCTTTTACCTCTCCAATTTCACTTTCGTTGACATTTATGACATTGGTGATTTTTATTAGCACATGTGTATCCATTTGTGGTAAATTCTTCAGTTATTTCATTACTCCATGCAATAGCATACAGGTGCCTGTAATCACAGATGGTAATCATGACCTTCCTGTCTGCTTCTCACCCTGAACATAACTAAGTCCTTTGTCATCTGAAAGGGAAAGCTATACCACAACAGTAATTCTTGATGATATCAAAATTGTATAAAATTCTCTGGGGGACTTTTTCTCCTTTACCCTCAATTTTTACCTTTTAGAGTCCTTTTCTAACAGATCAGTGAGACTTGTTAAATATGTTTTTGTCTGTAAATTGCCCAATGAGTCATTATGGACTGAGTTATAAATGCTAAGAAAAATCATTCTTACATGAATCATTGTTCAACTTGTTTGGCAGTGAAGATGCAAATTTAAATAAGAGAGAAAATTCTCCCATTGCTCTTTGTGGCTCTAAGCAACTAATTCTGAAAGGACAAATCGCATTATGTGGGTGAAGCGAATTTTTAAATAAAAATGTTTTCATTGTTTTTAGTTCATCTCCCCCCTGTTTTTCATTTTGAGACATGTTTTATGAGATGAGTAACATCACTGTACAAGCTCCTCACAGATGTTAATGATCCAGAATATTTTTGAGTATAATATCTTAGTATAATACACTTAGCTTCTTCCTATGACTACAAAAGATACCCCTCCACTCCAAACCTTCTAGTTTAATGATGGCTTCCAGAACACAGGTGATTAGTAGAGTTTTGTTTTGGTTATTTACATGCTTGCTTTAAACAATGTTAAACAAAAAAAAAATCTCTTCTGTTAGTACTGAGTCCCATAACAAATGTTTCTTTCAATGCTGTGATGCAGCAATAGGGGTGGCTGTCCTACAATAAGAACATTGCTGATATCCAGATACAGAACTGTTTGTTTCCAGAAAGGAGAGTCCCCCTGGTGGCCAATGTTTTTCCTAAGAAAGACCTGGTAACGACTACATAATGGGAAAGTTAGCAGCTCAAATAAACCAAGCCTACAGTGGCCAGTGCATAACACCTTAGCTGTGCCAGTCACCTATTCTCAAAGATTATATGGCCAAAGCACAGCAGGAAAGACAACAGAAAATAGGACTGTGTAGAGAACAGAAATAATGTAAATATAACTTAAATTGCAACGAATGAATGGCAAGGAAAACATCAAAATCAACAGTGTGGTACAAGATAAAGAATGTAACTGTAGGAAATAGAAAAGTTGCAAGAAATTAACGGCAAAAGAAAAAAATGAAGAGTGCAAAAATACCAGGGTCACCAAAGCCATAGTTGCCACTGATATTTCAAGTGGAAAAAATAACACAAGGATGGGCTTCCTGGGCCCTTAATGCCTTGGGATGGTATGAAATAAACTAAGTCAAGAAAGGTAGTTTGAGTGAGAGAGGGGCAGGAACACAGCTGTCCAAACCAGAAAATCCAAAGAGATACGGTGCACATTGGCTTGGTGTAGAAGAACTCCAATCTCCATAGAAATTCAGTCTCTGAGGTGGGGACATAGCAATAGAATGTTGCAAGCAGAAGTGAGGCCATGGGTCTAAGAACTCAGTTCACTCGTTGCATGACACCAAGCAGCAAGTGTAATGGAAGGGAAATGCTCTATCCATATACAGAGAGGACTAGTCAAGAGTTCTGCCCTCAAAACAGGATAATAGTTCCAATGGAGAAGTAGAATATGAGTCAAGAATTGAGAGATGAGCAATATACATTAGTGTTAGGAAAAACTGAAGAAAGTATACATGCCTAGAGCCCCTTAGACACACTACAAAGAAGATGACTTGAAAAGTGACTGCTTACAGGTTCTACATATAGACGATATGAAAGTTCCCTCAGCCTAGTGAGCCTGTAAAGTGAAGATGAATGAGAAAGGGGTTAGGTGAGTCACTTGAGTCTGTAAGACCCTTGCAACAAGAGTATGAAGATGATAAAAGAGGACAGAAAGGGAACAAGTTTTGTAAAAAGGAAACAATAAATTAGGGTGAAAAGACCAAGCCAGTGACTAAACTCTCTACAACTAGAAGAGACTTGTCAGTTTCTTTTACAAATCTCTTATCTTTACTCCAACTCATATTTCCCATATTGTTTTATTAATATGCATGGGAAAACTGTCTGATAAAATCAGAAAGTAGTTATTCATAGGTAATTAGTCCTTTTGTAAGAAAATCACTACTTGTTTATAATTCCAGATAAGAAGCCAAAACAGATATCATTTACCTCAAAGATGACCAAATAAGGGGACATCTAATTTCTATAATAGTGGCCTGGGAAACTTAAACCATCCTTCATTCTGAGGACGCTGAAAAAACTGAATCCAAGAACTGACAAGATATTAAGCAATTGCCAGGTGGTGACCCAGCATGCTAAGTACACAGCAAGGTGAGAAAGGCACTCAAGGCCACTTTTGTTGATTAAAAAGAGGAGCCTAAGGGATTGTGTTGAACTTTTGGTAAACTTCTAGGACTAAAGGTGAAGAGTCAAGGTCTTGATCTGCCAGGATGGCAACCTTGGTAAATAACCTCCAAACTAACTTTGAGCCAAGGCTCTTAAAAACTGTATCCAAATAGTAAATGTTAACAGATTAAAATCAGCATTGAAAGAGTTTTAGAATGTCTTCTCTCATCTGGATAGCCCAGAATATTTCATTCCTCAAACATGAATTAAGGTTATCTTGAAAGGCCAGCACGTCCAAGCATCTGACAAGTAAATAAAGTTAACCTAAGGAGGAAGACAGCCTCATCCTTGTCCTCAAATTAGTTCTACAAATAATTTTTTAAACACAATGTCCAGCACAGAAAGGCAACCATACAGACACCACAAACACAAAGATGCGAGATAAACTAAAACATACCCACAGAAACAAAGGAAAACAGAAAGATCAACAAGAACTTGAGATATTGGAAATAACAGATATATACTATAAAATAACTAGGTTTTCTGTGGTTAAAAAGAGTAAACGACAAGCTTTAGTGACAGAGTATTTTTAACAGTAGATGAATGTAACAGGAGACTAGATCCAGGTGAAAAGATAATTAGTACTTTTGAAGGTACGTGAGAAAAAATCCACAGTTTAATATAGAGACAAAAGAATAAAAACTACAGAAAAGATGGTAAGAGATATCGAATATATTAAAAGCTTTCTAATAAATGTCTAAATGAAGTCTGTGACGGTTAGTTTTATGTGTCAGCATGGCTAGACTATAGTACCCAGTGACTCAAGCAAACACTAGATGTTGTTGGGAAGGTGTTTGGTAGTTGTGGGTAACATCTACAATCAGTTCACTGTGAGTAAAGGAGATTATTGTCAACAATGTGGGGGATCTCATCTAGTCAGTTGAAAACCCCTAAAAGCAAAACTGAGGTTTCCTTGAGGAAGAAACAATTCTGCCTCAAGACTGTAGCATCAACTCCTATCTGATAATTCCCAGCCTGCTGGGCTGCCTTAAAGATTTCAAACTTGCCAGTTCCAACAATTGCATGAGCAAATTCATTGAAATAAATTTCTCCCTTTCTCTCTTTGTATAAATATAGTATACATATATAATATTAATGTTAATTATTATCTGATTGTATAAAATAATGTTAGTGAGATTTAAAATATATTTTGAGAGAGAATGAAATTGACCAAATAAATGACAAAAGTTACACAAGTGATCTAAAGATTCCTGTATTATCTGGGAGAAGAGTATACATTTTGACTAAATTGGACTTTGATAAGTCACAGAGACTTGCTAATTTCTAGGAATAATCACTAAAAGAACAGAAAAAATATATAAAGATTTCTAAATTAATAAGTTAAAGAAAATAGAATTATTAAAATACAATTCAAGTGAAATAAGAAAAAGATCAGAGAAAAAGCAGATCAAATAAAACACAGAGAGGCAATTGGTAGAATTAAGCTAAATGTATAAATGAGTGCATTAAATATAATTAGATTATAAAGTTCCAACTAAAAGACAAACCCTGTTAGCCTATTTTTTCAAAAAACTAAAATATATACATTTAAAAGAGATTTTTAAAACAAAAGACAAAAATATTTAAAGCAAAAGAATCTATCAATGTATGTTATTCAAACATAAACCACTAAGAAACTGATGTAGCATATAAATACCACACAAAATAAAACCTAAGAAAAAAGGCACTAGGAAAGAAAAAGAAACTCCTTCATAAGGATAAAATGTCCAATTCACCAGGAAGATGTAATTCTAAATCACACTCACCTAATAATATAGCTCCAAAACAAAACAAAACACGGGCAGAAATGCACAGAGAAATTAACCCACAGTTACAATAGGGAGTTGTAACACACCTCTCTTAGTATTTGAAAGAAGCAGCAGACAAAAATCAGTAGAGGCTGGGCGTGGTGGCTCACACCTGTAATCCCAATACTTTGGGAGGCAGAGGCTGGCGGATCACTTGAGGTTAGAACTTCGAGACCAGCCTGGCCAACATGGTCTCTAGCAGAGACCAAATCCTGTCTCTACTAAAAATACAAAAAATTAACCGGATGTGGTGGCATGCCTGTAATCCCAGCTACTCAGGAGGCTGAGACAGGAGAATCTCTTGAACCCAGGAGGCAGAGCTTGCAGTGAGCTGAGATTGCACAATTGCACACCAGCCTGGGTGACAGAGCGAGACTCCATCTAAAAAAAAAAAAAAAAATAGTAAAGATAGAGCAGATTTAAAGAACGTAATTAACAAACCTGAAATCAGTGGGCATGTAGAACAATCAAACTCAATAACTGCAAATATACTTTCTTTTCAAAAATGAATGAAATTATTTTAGCAATAACAATATAAAGATCGAAAAGAATGTCTCGACAAATTTAAAAGAACTGAAATCTCAGAGTATATTTTCTGATTACAATGTAATTATGCTAGAAATTGATAATCACAAGGTAACTCTTAAAAATTCCCAATATGGTTAAATCTAGAAATAATACATCCAACTAACCAATAGATCAAAAGGGAAATCAGAAAGTTTTTGAACTGATGAATACAAAATTGGTATTTATTATGGAAGTGAGAATACACAGGATTTGGAAGAAAACATATATACTTAAATGCATATATTAGAAAAGATGAAAGGCCTGAAATTTAATGAGCTAATATTCCAGATCAATAAGCTAGAAAAAAAAAAAAAGAGTGAATTAAGGCCTGGCATGGTGGCTTATGCCTGTAATCCCAGCACTTCGGGAGGCCAAGGCAGGCAGATCACCTGAGGTCAGGAGTTCAAGACCAGTCTGACAAACAAACAGAAACCCTGTCTCTATTAAAAATACAAAAATCAGCCCGGTGTGTTGGTGCATGCCTGTAATCCCAGCTACTTGGGAGGCTGAGGTAGGAGAATCACCTGAACCCAGGAGGCAGAGGTTGAGGTGAGCCGAGATCCTGCCATTGCACTCCAGCCTGGACAACAAGAGCGAGACTCCATCTAAAAAAAAAAAAAAAAAAAAAAAAAGTGAATTAAATCCAGTGAATGGAAAATTAGGAAATAATAAAGGCATGACTATAAAATGTAACAAAAAAAATACAAATGAGAACCATAAAAAGCTTCATTTATAAGTGCTTTGAGAGACTGATCAAGGAGAGAAAGAAAAAGCACAAGTAATCAATACCAGGGAAGAAAAGGAAAAAATGCTGCCGTAGCTTCAGATATCAAAGATGGCGATAGGAGGAAAACACAAATGACATTATACAAAAAAAAAAAAAAAAAGGAACATAGTAGAAATAGAAAAATTAGTAGAAAAACATAACTTAGAAAGCAAACATAAAAATAAATAGAATTTAAAACATGCCCACAAAGAAACTGCAGGCCTAGATAGCTTTACTAGTGAGTTGTTCTAAATATTTAAGAAAGAAAGAACACCAATCTTACAAGAAATCTGCCAGAGATCAGAAAAAGAGGATATATTTCAAGATAACCTTGGTACAAAACTTGACGCAAAAAAAAAAAAAAAATGGCAGGCCAATCTCACTATGAACAGAGATTCGAATATCCCAAATAAAACATTAGCAAATTAAATCCAGCTATAGGTAGAATTAATACAATGTGACCAACTTTTATTTGATCCAGGAATTCAAAGTTGTTTTAACATTAGAAAATCAATTGATGTAATTCAGCACATTTACTGAATATTAGGATGACCTGGGCAGAGGCAGAAAAGACAACTGACAAAATTCAGCATCCTGTTGAGATAAATATTAGCAAACGACCTAGAAAATCAAGCATTATGTTTAACGGTGAAACATTAAACATTTCTTTCTGAGACTGGGAATGGACAAAGATGACATCATTACTTCTATTCAACATTGTACTGAAGGCCCCAGGCATTACAGTAAGGCAAAAACAAAATGAAAGGTAAAAGGATTAAAAGAAGGAAACCAAACTGTCATTACTCATAAGTCATGTAGGCATATATAGAAAAATCTAAAAGATTCCATTAATCATTTGAATTAATGAACATGCAGCAAGTTTACCTGATTCAAAAATCATTATACAACAATGAACTGTGCTGACAGGATTCTATTTCTTTACTTAGGTAGTGGCTATATGCACACTGGCTTTGTAGTAGTTGCTTAAGCTGTATTTGCGTTGTGCATTTTTTTATTAACTCTTATGCATCGCCAGGACCCGGAAGGTGTCATACTCTTCCTGACAGGACCTGCCAGCTTGACGGAGAGGCAAGTGTATACAGCACTGCTCCCCTGAAAAGCAGCAGTACGTACATGTGAATGCTGAAAACCCCGCTTAATGGATACTTTTGATGTAACTCCATTTATGCTCACAATTTTGGCTCCATTCCATTCTTGTTTTACTGTTTAAGTTTCTCTTTAAAGCAACAGTTTTCTTTATATCATTTACAATAGACCCCACAAAAGTGTGACAGAAGCTATTTTTCTATCGAAGCATACTATTTCTCTTCTAGAGATGTCGCCTTGAAACAGACATTTACTTAACAATTCTACGTTACTAGCTTTCATTCAAAGACACCTGTATATTTTACCTCACCCCTGCTGCACTGATCTATCCGTAGCCTTTCCTTGAAGAAAAGGGTCACTCAGAAAGATTTAATAGAAACCTGTATAACAAGTCATTGTTAATAAAACCGTAATGTTTTCTTAAAGGCAAAGTATAACAATTTCTTTTATCCACTGGTCAATAGATAAAAATAAGTTGGATACCAACTTATGGGTATAAACCAGTACTTCCTTCATTTCTTGTTAGTTGCTTTGAACATTGTTTAAAAAAAAAAAAAGATAATACCCACTGGAAGCCCAAAGAGCCATTAGCAGAGGGCGGCAGTCATAGCATCATCATCACTGAGCCTAAAAGCAGAATAGAAAAGCAATATCAGACCTCATGTAGGGATACAGTTTAGAGCTCTGGCAAAAATCCCATGCTCCTAGGGTACCTGTTTCCTCTTACAAAAAACATCAAGTGCTTTAAATGCCTGAACCACTTTTCATCTAAAATATACCATCCACTACTGCACGGTTATTGTATGTTCATTAGACATTGAAAACACAAACACTGACATTCTTTGCCTTACCTGTTATGGCATAAGAAAACGTAAATGAGTCTGTCAAGTAACAAAAGGATTTTGTTAGATATCCCAAAACTAATCTGTTATTATTCTGCTTGTCAGGAGAAAAAAATCAGAAAACACAAATTCATATCATTTTCTGTTAACCAACTAAAAATAGAGGGTAAAATGTAATTCCACTAGAAAAATGAATAAGTACTTGAAAACCATCACATTCTATAAAGGTCTAGCTTTTGGAAACTGTAACCCTGTCATTAAATTATTTCCACAAATCCATTCACACAGTCATGTGCTGAGTCTACGAGGGGGAGGAAAGATCATTTTTTTCCCCAAATTTGGTATCCAGCTTTCTAAAAAAAGACAAAGGCACATTTTATCATCCTGGAAAAAGTGACTTCAGTGAAGCAGATAAAGTGTCTAATAAGGCCTAATTATCTCATGTTGTGATTCTTTTTAAATCACTTTTAACCTCAGGAAGAATTTTAATTATCTTGTATAATAAAGTCTTTCCTTATTTCACCCCCTGTAGGAAAAAAACATATTAAACCTTATTTTTGTCAAAAGATAAGAGCAGTATTAAGTTTAAATTGATGTCATTATGAAATATTTGGTATCAGGATTACAAATTTCAACTTCAGTAATTATTCGATTGGTCACAAAACGGTATCATTCTACTGCCAACTCCTAGCAAGAGGCCATCAGAGTTAACAGCATGCATGCGATACACCCGGGACAGTGGGGGAAAGAGAAAAATGTGTTCTTTCTATTCCAGTAGAGTCTTGTGAATCCAAGGTTAAATTATTGAAGCAGTTTGGGAGGTACTTTTTAATATGATTTTCAAAAAGTTTTCTCCTCATTATCAACTCTTTAATAAACACTTCAAAGTTTCTGTGAGCTTCTCCATTGGGAAAAATATTAATTCATGAGCCTTCTTCCCAAACATACGCTCATTTCTCTTACTGGGATTCAAGAACTCAAGGAGGAAATGTTATGCAAGTGTCTGCATATAGAAAGACAAAGTTTTCCCTTCCTCTTTTCTCATTTCTCCTACAAAGGCATTCCCTTCATGCCTAGCACATAACTTCCATCTTTCAGTAGGATTTGGCATGGGGTGCAGCCTCTCCAACTCAGCAAGGGTCTCTGACACAAGGTACTAATCTATCCTTCTCCTCTTCATTCCTGAACTATATAAAATAACAAAAATAGCATAGACTAGGTGCTAGGTATTGTAAGAAGCACTTTCCAATACATTCATTTCATTTAATCTTCACAGCTCTACCCCCATTTCCTAAAGAAGAAACTAATCCTTAGAAATGTTCAGTGGCCACCCCAAGGTGATACAGTTGGTAAGTGGTGAGATTTGAATGCATTTCTAAAGTTTGAAGATAGAACCCATTCATTTAACTTCCACAACAATTCCACACTTTTTTATTCTGACAGAGAGGAAGTAACTGTTTTCACACCTTATAGAAGGATATCATTTGGATATGCACGATGCCCTGAAAAAGAATGGCATCTTTTACATATACCTGTCTTGGTGTAGTTCACTTTGCCTCTTGCCATAGAACTGCGTGTTGGTGAAACTTTAAAGCAGATCACTGGCATACTAAACTTCATGTTAATACTCATGCTACAGAAGAATTAAATAGGTACAGGATTTAATTGCACCATATTTTATTTCAGAGAGCTCAAATTACTACAGTAGAAGCTTTGTATTATTCTGCCAAATCAGGACAAACACAGTTTCATGCATTTAAGGACCCAGGTGGTCATGGGTTCTAACATTGTGCAAGGAAATTGTAGGTGCCAGCCTGCAACCTGGAGCCTGGAAAGAGTGGAAGACTGCAGGGGAGGGTTTGCTGGGTCAGGTGAAGAAGTGCCAAGAAAGAAAACAGCAACGACTGAGTAAACATCTAGCCAGTCTCAATTACTTTCGGTACACAGAGTAACACAAAGTAGATGCAATGATTTAAAATTTGAAGAGTTAGTTATGGGTATTTCTATGGCATGCACTAAAATTTCATTTTCTTTTTGTTTAATGTGATTATTTTTTCCTGTCTCTCAAATTGACTGTTGTTAATTTGTGTCTTGGTAAGTCCCTTTAAATCCTCTCTGGGGAAAAATGGGGGGTAGGCTATATACTTAATGAATATCCTGTGGGACCAAATAATAATGATGTTAATATTTGCTAATATTCATACATCATATATTATGTGCCAAGTACTATTCTAAGTATTTTACACATACTGACACATTTACTACAACCATATAGCATTAGTCTATTTATTATTCATGCATAAATAAAGCTGCTTTAAACTATGTTATATAGTTTTTATGGGAATGTTAAGCCATTGATTCGTGATCTTTTTTGAACTATTAATTTAATAAGGAAACCCTTTTTTTTAAATTATCAGTCAACAAAAAGGTAAACTTCAGCCAAGCTTACCTATATAAATGATTAAAACACAGATTGCAGGGCAAGTCTTCCAGAGTTAATGATTCAGTAGGTCTGGGATGGGGCCAAGAATTTTGTTGCTCCAAGTGAAATTAATGCCATTGATATAGATGAAGCAAAAAGACAGTATGGAAAGGCATGATAAAACTCTAAAAGATATTAACCCTTGGATTCTTAGGGAAATGCAAGAGAACAGGTTACAAGAGTGAATACAATTCTGATTTTTATCAGAACCATGGAAACAGTGTCACTGGATATTCATTGGAATATGATTTCCAAGGCCGTGCACAGTGGCTCATGCTTGTAATCCCAGCACTTTGGGAGGCCGAGGTGGGCGGATCACAAGGCCAGGAGTTCGAGACCAGCCTGGCCAAGATGGTGAAACCCCGTCTCAACTAAAAACACAAAAAAATTGGCCGGGTGTGGTGGCACAGGGCTGTAGTCCCAGTTGCTCTGGGAGGCTGAGGCAGAAGAATCGCCTGAACCCAGGAGGCAGAGGTTACAGTGAGCGGAGATCGTGCCACTGCACTCCAGCCTGGGCAACAGAGTGAGACTCCATTTCATAAAAAAAAGAAAAGAATATGGTTTCCAAAAGTCATGGAAGCAGACAAGGCTGCAGCAGAATGATGCCATATTGAGTTAGTCCATTTCCGCAGAGTAAAGAGTTGCTCCGTTCTGCTAGTGAGCTTGGTGAGACTTCCAAACCCCTTCTGAAAAGAAAACTTCAGGGGTTTTAAGGCAGCCTGATATTTAGAAGCACCTTATAATGGAGAAATGAGACAGCATACAGGAAGAGATCTCACAGGCCAGGAGGAAGGGATGTCGAGATAATCAAGAGAGATGGACTCTCTAAAAACAAGCAGGAGGAGCACACTCCCCAGCCAACTGTCATAACCTACATGGGGTAGACAAAAGCAGAACACCATCCCTCAACTCTGGACCGCGTCTGACTTTGTAATTTGAGAACAGGGCAGAACATGACAATGTGATGGATGCCCTATTTCTCTTCCTCCCTGGGTAATATTGCTTAGGATCTCTTTAGTGCCAGAGGCAATTCCAGGGGCTCTACAGAACATGATTGTATCTGGGGCCTTTTAAGTTCCAACTGTGAGATCAGTTTGTAGGACATTTTTCTAAAATGAATTGTTACATGTTTTGGTCTCTGCTCCTGATTCTCACTGCCTTTGCTAGATTGGCTATTTTAAATCCCTACTTTAACCATGAATGAGCAACATGATTCTTTCATGTGGGGAAAGAGATTGCTATTGTTATATCCACAGTTGATCTTTTCTATTTCTCCAAGATTGGTTTGCCTGGAAAAGGGATCACCTCCCCTCTCCTCTTCTTTCCTTCCATTGGAGAAGCAGTGAGAAGAACACCCAAGTGTCACTGACACCCACAGGGCCTTGTGTACTATGGGAGTTCAAACATGTACAATTCCATTTAGGAAAGGGAATCCCTCTCTGAGTAATCATTAAGCCATCAAGCATTTTTTATTATAAAGGAGGAAAGTCAGGACACAAGCTGGGAGAGGGCAAGGAGGAATTAGTCCATCCTAGCAATTCTGCCACTATTAGTTCATTTAATCATTCAGCAAATCTTTATTAGAAATCTCTCTATACCACCACATTGCTGAACTCTGGAAATAGATGGGGAAAAACAGGTACACAGATCATTCTCCTATATACATTATATTTCAGCAGGAAGACCAGATATTAAGCAACTAAATTCATTATTAACTAACTTTAATATCAATAAGGCCTGCGAAGCACCACAACAGTCCCAGAGCTGGTCAGGTCATGGGATCAGGGAAAGCTTCCCTTGATGAACTGACATAAGCAAGTCCTGAAAGATGAGTTGAGTACTCTGATAAGAGAATTTCTAGTAGGGAAAAGACCTGTGGGAAGGCTCAAAAGTGGGAGCATATACTGTACACTAGAGGAACTATCAGAGGACTGCTGGAAAGGTGGTGAAGAGGACAGAACATTCAGCAGGAGCTGGCATCCCTGGACAGTCCGTGTGGGACAACTGTCACCATGACAACAAACGAATGTAAAAAGTTCTCCAAGCATCAAGGACTTTGTCTAGAATAATCGAAGAGCCATCCACCAATCCATCTTTTTGAATCCAAAGCATCTAGGGTATAGCTCAGCAGAAGAAGGTGCTCAATGAATGTAGGTTGAATAATGAATAAATTAATCAAAAACGTAAGCACGTGTATAAAATCTATCTTTCACACATTGGAGTCTGCTTTGGTCCATTTACTGCAATATTTCAAAATCATATAAGTATCTGAGTTCCTTGGATTTGAAAAGACAGCCCAAAATAATTACTGTATTCTGAACCACTGTGCTCTCAAATTAATTCCTACTGCAGCATGTGCACTCTCATCCAGTCTTTTTGGTTTTCTGTCCAAATAAAATTAGGAGTATTTTCAAAAGGCGTATTGGAGCTTTAATATCATATCAAATACTTGAAAATTTCATTAACAAGATCCAGAAGAGATGACAGTATCAGAAGCAGCTGAACACAATATAGACAATGAAATGAAAGACCTTCTCATTGAAGAGGCCCTTTACATCCTTTGTTAGTTGTATTCCTAGGTATTCTATTCTCTTTGTAGCAATTGTGAATGGGAGTTCACTCATGATTTGGCTCTTTGTTAGTCTGTTATTGGTGTATAGAAATGCTTGTGATTTCTGCACATTGATTTATTGTGGAAGACAGTGTGGCGCTTCCTCAAGGACCTAGAAATAGAAATTCTATTTGACCCAGCAATCCCATTGCTGAGTATATACCCAAAGCATTATAAATCATTCTATTATAAAGACACATGCACACGTATGTTCATAGTGGCATTGTTTACAATAGCAAAGACCTGGAACCAACCCAAATGCCCATCAACGATAGACTGGACAAGGAAAATGTGGCACATATACACCATGGAATACTATGCAGCCATAAAAAATGATGAGTTTATGTCCTTCGTAGGGACAGGGATGAATCTGGAAACCATCATTCTCAGCAAACTGACACAAGAACAGAAAATCAAACACTGCATGTTCTTACTCATAGGAGGGTGTTGAACAATGAGAACACATGGACACAGGGAGGGGAGCATCACACACTGGAGTCTGTTGGGTGGGGAGCCAAGGGAGAGACAGCAGAGGGTGGGGAGTTTAGGGAGGGATAACATGGGGGGAAATGACAGATGTAGGTGATGAGGGGATGGAGGCAGCAAACCACATTGCCATGTATGCACCTATGCAACAATCCTGCATGATCTGCACATGTACCCCAGAACCTAAAGTACAATAAAAAAAAATTTTTTTTAAATACCTTCTCACTACAACATTCTTTCATTCTTCACACATTTTTTTCTTCCATTGCCATCTCAGAATGCATTTAGCCAAAACTTGAGAAATTAAAATAACTTTTTAGACAGTAGATGCCTTTTCATTCATTCAAATTGCATTCATGTTTTTATTAATCTGTTCTTATCTACTGAGTTACTACCATACATGGGGCACTGTGCTAAATACTGGAGATGCAAAGATGAAGGCAACATGTTCTTTACCGTTGAGAGCATTAGAAGTACATAGACGGGAAGTGTTAACATGTCTCAGGTAGAGAAGCTGACTTTGGGGACAGTGGAAACACCAAAGAGGGAACAGTCAGTTCTATCTTGGGTGGCACAGTGGGGAACCTGCTGCATTGAGGAAGATCCAGGCAGGAAAAGCTCACAGAAGAGCTGACATATTCCTGAATCTTGAATGTATCCACCAAACAAACAACGACAGAGAGAGGTAGCAATCCAAGAAACGGAATCAACCAGAGCAAATGCATAGAGATGTGAGATAGCTTGTAATGTTCAAAGAGCTCATGGTTTGGTACAGAAGAGAACAAGTTCCAAGGTAGAACAGGAACGAGTCTGGTCATGGACATATATCAATGGAAGGGTAGCTATTGAAGATGCTAAGCAGCGGAATAATAAAGCCAAGAATTCTATTTCAAAAAAAATTAATAACAGTGTAAAAAAATTGATTAGAAGGGATTTAAGACTAGCAGCGATTTTCTAGTTGGTAGTAGAAAGTGATGAAGGTAGAACTGATAGAATTAAGATGGCTTCCTGAAAACCCATGTCTAAAATAAAAGGATAGTTATGCACTTTTTATTTTTCTATTAACATATCAGTACCTTCGTACAAAATTGTACAAAGCTAGAGTTGGGTCGAGTTAGATGACACTTAACCCAGTGCCCTAAGTTTGCCAAGGAGCTGAGACCCAGGGAAGGTAAGAGCTGAAGCGCTAAGCAGGGCAGAGCATCCCCAGGTGTCCTCAGTCTGGTCATTACTCCTCTCCCTTCATCCTTCCCCAATTTATTAATCAATTAATGTTCCGCTGTCCAATAGCACAACGAGGATGCTATTTCAAGGAACTAAGCAAAAATTATTCATAATACAAATCACTTAATTTTGTATTTTTTGCATTTGTATGTTTACATATTACATTGTGCCTGCCTAAAATTATTTTTTTTTAAAAAACTGCCAACAAAGCTACTGTCTGTGAGATGCAGAGAACTATAACCATTGTGAAAGAAAACGATCATTAACATTTATAACCATAATTCACATTACTCTTTAGTCTCCTCAGTGTGGTCATTCCAAGGGAGTCTCTTACTCTTTGAAAATTATAGGCCTGTGTTTGCAACCTAGCTCTGCCACTTGTTAGCTGGGTGATCTTTGTCAAGTCACTTAACCTCTCTATGCTTCAGTAAAATAGATGTAATAATAAAACCTATCTGATGTAGTTGTGGAAGTCTTAAATGTGTGAATGCACTAAACTAGGTTCGGCACATATAGTGCTAACAATATACAGTAAAAATGGTTCAACTAGCCATGAGGCATATGAAATAGGATGCTAAAATTGACAAGGCCAATCTTTTATTGTATGTCACCAAAGAGATTTATCTATAGTTGTTTGCAACCTTCCACGGTCTGTTAAGTTGCTTCACATGAGCAAGTTAGATTTAAATGAGGTGATTCTCCTACTCTCCCCTTCTGCGATTATTTTCTTCTGGCTTTCTGACTTTTCAAGTATTATATTTTCTCATTAAAGAAATAATGATGTTCTATCATGCCACTAAACTTACTGAAAACATCGCAAACCCTGTGGAATATTTGCCAATGATGCATTTGAAGTTCTCCATATAATGAGAAATCCATTCCTGCTTTTCTTGATCCTGTAGTCAAATGCTAATGTTTAGTCTTCCAACAATAGGTACCCTCTCATTCAACAATAAACACATACTAGGGACATAGTATGTGGTGAACCTTCTGTTAAGTACCAGCAATGTAGAGACATTGCCCATACTCAAGGGGATCACCATGATACAGGAGGGTTATTCATTGCACCCTATCCATAGAGAATGAAACCAACCTGGCCCCCATGGAGTGTCAGGTCTAGTGAGGGAGACAGATAATAAACAGGGAAACGAAGAAGCACACGAGTTCAAACTGAGAAGAGGCTTGTGAAGGTAAAGAACAGGTTAAAATCATGCTACCACTCCCCACCCAAAGGGAGAAAATCTGTATAGATAGAGTGAGCATTACCAAACTGGACATGGGTCTGCTTACCTAGCACAGTAAAGCCTAACACTCACACTGGGCTGGAAGAGGAAAAGGCTATTCGTGCTCATGGTACCAAGCAAGCAAGAAAGGCAGCTCACACTTCAGACCCACCTCCTTGATGGCTTACGGGCAAGGACTTTAAAAGACAGGCGTACATTTCAGGAAAGCAGACGTTACAGGCAAAATTCCAAATTAATGTATGAAGGTCACACATTGGTTTGGCCCAAAAAGCAGGATATCTTGAAGTGGGGAGCTTACAAGTCATTGGTGGATTCCAGAGACTCTTTGGGTTGCAATTGGTTAAGGAAGCAAAGTTTTGCCTAAAAACTTGGGGTCAACAGAAGGGAATGTTACAGTTTGGCCTGTGGATGTGAATTCCTCCAGGACTCTCAGGAAGAAATTTAGAGCAAAGAACAAATGTCAGAATTCGGTCCTCAGTTTCCCCCTTATCTGAGGTTTACATGACAGTGGTTGGCATCTTCCATGTGATAGTGGTCTGAGTTGCTGAAAAACAACTGAGTTATACATGTCAAGATGTTATACCTTGTTTGTATAGAGAATCAAACATCTTGTGACTTTAATTTACTTGGGTGGTTATTGTTTAAACTATTATTATCCTCTTGCTTCTCAGGTTGGTCATTTACTTCTCAAAGCTAGCCAGGCACCTTCAATTTTCCATGAAAGGACTCAAGATTTTTTCTTTATTTTCATGCTTGGAAGGCCCAGCAGGTCCCTAAAAGGGGTCCCTATTCTATTTCACGAGCCAGGAAAGCCACAATGGGAAGATAATTATTGGGCTGAGACAAACTCAGAAGCAGGTGAAAAGGTCATCCAAAGAACAAGGGAAAAATAGTTAAAGCAAAGGGAAGAGTATGAGTGAAGGCCCACGATGGGAAAAACTTAACTGTGTCCAAATAGCAGAAAATAGCCCAGTGAGGCTGAAACAAAAGTAGAACGTACCAGGTGAGAATACAGAGGAGAGTAGAGTCATAACATGTACATTACAAGCCACTAATGCAATGGGAGGTTATTAAAGGATTTTAAGAAGTGATGTGCAATATACATTTTTTTGTTTCTACTGGACACTGTGTTGGGAATGGGTTGTAAGGCTGAACAGTAATATAGAGTTGGGGGAACAGGATAGACCATGACGCAGCCAATCCAGTAGAGTCCTGTAAAGGTCACTAGGAAGTGGTCTACCTTGGAGAGAAGCAGAGGAATTTTGATCCACTTGGAAGCAGAACGTAGGGTTTTCCTGCTGAATTAGAGCTGTAGGATGAGGAAAAGGGAAGAATCAAGGATGATGTTCGTGTTTAGTGAATAGAGATGAAAGTCTGGGGAGGAACTTTTCTCCTGAGGGAAAATCCGTTCACTTTTTATTGGTCTTAAACAGAGAGACTTTGCTATAATTACCTTACAGTAAATTAAATTCTAATAGAGTTACATATCAGTAATCCGGAAGACTGTTTTATGAGCTTCCCTGATACACACTGAATTAAACGCAAGGGAGAGTTGCATTCATCCCTAGATCACGTTCATCTCTGGACAACAGGCATCTAGTATTAAATGTACTTGGCAGAGTAACCCTGGGAGTTAATAATACACCAAAGAAGTTTAACCTCTTCTCCTCTCAGCTCCAGCTTTCCTTAGAATGAGCACAGGCTGCACAAGAATGCAGTTGAATCCTTAATGCAATTGGCCATAGAGCATGAAATGGACAGCCATCTTAGAATACCATGTTACACTGGAATTGTGGTGTATTTTAGTGGTTTATGTGGTCCCCAAATTATTAATCTGACTGACATAAAGTGAAAGGGGGAAGGCTAGAGTCAAATATTCCCCAAACGAATAGCCGAAGTCACTCACGGTATTTCAAATTCCCTTCACAAATGACTGGTTCAGGGATATGCAGATGATTCAATCCTAGTTGTCAATTCAAAGTGAAAGAAAATCTGTTTGAGGGCGTTTAGGAATGCGTTTCTGTGTTCTAACAAAGAAACACAAGGAGAGACAGTTCTTTCTTTGTCTCCTGGACTTCACTGTATCTGGAACTGCTGCAGTCACCTTGCTTACAGCCTAAGAAGGAAGCCAATGCACAGAACCAAGAAAAGCACGTGATAGAACAGGAGCCTCTCCTCCTTCCCCTGAAGGCAACCCTGTTCCTGAACTTCCTATCACATGAGATAATAAACTGTCGTATTGATAAGCCAGTTTGAGTATGTGTTTTCTCTTGCTAAAACTAAATATATTCTTACAAAGGTAAGTCCCATGACTTAAAAAAATGATCAAATTACTATATAACCAAATCCATGAAAAACAAAATCTTCTTGAAGGTTCTACTATATTTTTAAATATTATACATACCCATTTTCTGAGAAATATGTACATTCTCTCAAGAGTTTATAAATATGAATCAAGATAATTAGAATAAGTTTACTAACAAGAAATATGTCAATTGTTACAATACTTTTCAATAATGTTTTCTATGGAATTGGAGAATAGTTTTTAAAGAGGAGTAAGTGAAGGAAATCCACAAGTTTCAGTTGTAAAAAACAGATGTGAAAATATAAAAGAACAAATTGAAAACTATCCTTTAGTAAATAACCCCTAAAAAACAGAAAAATAAAAGAATCTATGGTAAAGGTGGTTTTCTTTCTCTCTCTCCTGTCTCTTGATTTATGAGCTACTAAGTCAGATGAAAAGTAGAAACAGTACTATTGAAGTTAAGAGGGGGAAAATTATTTGGAGGACACCTCTGAAGTTGTAAACAGCAGGGAATTGTCTGAGCATCAAAAATGTCTTTGGATGGCAGGTTATGAAGTAAAAGGACTTTGTGGGCTTTGTGGTCCCCAAATCCTGAAACAAGAAAGTTACAAGAGCAGGGAGAGATTAAGATGGATCAGAAGATGAACAGAAGGTATTTTTAAAAATCTTTCTTGTGCAAGGGAACACGGAGGGTCCTAGGAACAGAGAATGACCTAGACCAGAAGTATAAATATCCTCGGTGGAAGAGGAACGTGACTCTCTGTTCACGTTGCTGCAAGTCACCGCACATCCCACACCCACGCCTCACTAGCTACCTCTCCGTGAGGAAATTTTAGCTTGAGTTGTGCAGCGCCTGGTCATTATAAGATTTTGTTATGATGAGGTAGCTCAAGAACATAAAATCTTCCAAAATTTTCATCTTCTAGGCAGTGAATTAGATAGCCCTCTGTTGTTTTCTTCTTGAGATTAAAAAGAAAATATTCAGTTTATTTCTCTATTTCATACTATTTGTAGTAACTGCAGTTTATTCTACTGGCAAATTTTCCGCTAAAAGCCATCAAATGGACCCACATGAGTGCTCACATATGTCTAAATATACATAAAGATGTGGTTTATTGCAGCCTGAAATATGAAAAGAATAGACTCATCTAGCGAATAGAGATATCTGATCTCTTAATCTAACTTTACAAAATTTCTCATTATAAGATGCCTGTAAAATGCTGAGCTTCTAAGATAAATTTTTATAAAATTAACGGATTTATAAGCCCTTATTTATATAATATGTCAATGCTGTCTCTCAACTACATCCACTCCAACATAGTACAAGGCCTTTTGTAATGTATGTATTTATATCATAAAACTTTCATTAACTATGCAATTGATTTTTGCCTTTTAAAAATGTTTAAACATATTTTAATTTTTTCCATGGTATAAACATAACTATAAATATGATCAAATAACCTAGGCCTTGAGAAATGTACCATTATCAGAGTATCTTGGTTTTTCCTTTGAAGTGATGGCAAGACAGTGCTTTATTGTGATAGGGCTCTCTCCAGAAAAAAAAAAAAAGTGGTGACAATCAATATGCAGAGTAGTTGTTCCCAGAGCTGGGTATGAGACAAGACTTTGATCAGGACTTCCCTCCTCTTTCTGGAAGGACATCTTGTTTCCAGTGACAGGCATGATGTGCCCCAACATCTGGAAGGAAGTGAGGAGTCTTTACTGTTGACCAGCGTTGGAAGTGGCAGTTGCAGTCATATAAAGGAGTGGGGTTGGTGGGGGAGGCCACCACCTAGAGTAGCAGTCAAGTCCTATAGCTTTCCAGAGGCATGGCAACAGCCAGGCCACCGACCCTCTGCACCTAAGATAGGAAGCATCCCTGGCAGGCCAGCAAGGTATCCAACAGCATCACAGGGAGGCCTGCTGTGCTCAACAGAACACAGGCCCACCAAGGTCTTAGCAACAGAGGAAGCAGTGTGGCAACAGGATGGGGAAGCTAGGGCAGAAGCTACCTGCAGGTGTGTTAGGAAAGCCCTGGGAGGCACCCCCTGTGAGGACACCACCTGTGCTGTGAGGCCTCTCTCTGTAAGGACAGCTGTGAGGACACTGTGTGGTTTCCCTGTGAGGCCACCTGTGAGGCCACCTCTGTGAAGACACCTGTGAGGTCTCCCCCTGTGAGAATCTTCCTAAGGCCACCCTCTGTGAGGAAACGCACAGAAATATTGGCAAACACATTGAAGGACACCCATTTATATCAAATGATCTAGAATGGGATTGTGTATATGGATTCAGGGCCTTTACTCGCCTTTCTTCTTTTCTGAAATGTTCTTCCAGACAAGGAAACAGTTTCCTTTCTCCCCTGCTTTGGATTAGAATATTACTTTGTCAGGAAGTATAACCCTATCACCTTTCTTAACATAGTAACACACACACATACACACACACACACACACACACACAACACATACCCACACTCACAGATCTAGTACCACCATTTTAATTCTTCCAATGCACTATTATCTTACATATCTGACATATTAAATAATATTTTTATTATTTGACACTTTCCACTGGAAGCTCTGCAAAACAGATATTTATTCCTGTTTAGTTTACAACTTTGTTCCTAGCACTTTGAGTAGTATCTGGCACATAATAAAAATTTAATGATTATTTGTTGAGCAAGTGAAAAACTCTACCCCACATCACGGCCCTTTTTTTTTTTGTCCTCCTCCCCCTCTCTGGTTTGGTCTGGCTGCTCCAATAGCCATGTCTTGAAATTTGCCATGACCCATAATCAGATGTCCCATGCCCACGTCTCTCTCCTCCCTTGCCTGTTCAACTTCTCCCACCATTCTGCAAACTTATCAGGACTCCTTTACCATCTTCAAACCATCAAGCGTATCCTTCAAACCCAACTTTTTACTTCTGTGAGCTTAGATTCCACAGGATATTGTTTCAATAACATTTCTCAGTGCTCTATATTTCAGTCTTCTTGTCCTGCTAGACTCCAGCACTGAGTGACTCAGCTATTCCCTTCTCTGTGACTGCACCCTGTTGCTGAAGAGAGTTACACAAGAGAGCAGATCATGAGTGACTTGAATACTGTGGCCGACTCAGAATTCCTGAGAATTCCTTCTTGTATTTTTTCGCTTTCATTAGACACCTCTCCTTCTAATTTACAGAGAAAATAGAAACCATCAGGTGAGAAATCCTTTACCTTTTCAATAACAAACACATAAGCCTAACCATATTGCATACATTCTATCAGCTTTCTTACCAACTTGAATCCCATTCTTACCTTCTGGGGAACTTACACCATCAACCATCCTTTGTATGTCTATCTTTTTCCTATGATCTTGTATCAGTTTTCTAGGGCTACCAGAACAAAGTACCACAGACGAGGTGGCTTAAACAACTGAAAGTCATGGTCTCACAGTTCTGGGGGCTCAAGTCTGAAATCAAGGTTGTTGGTAAAATTAGTTCCCTCTTAGGGCTGTGAAAATTAATACATTCCATGCCTCTCACCTAGCTTCCTGTGGAATGCTGGCAATCTCTTGTATTCCTTGGCTTGTAGAAACATCGCCCCAATCTCTGCCTTCATCTTCACGTGGCATTTTCCATGGGAACATCTCTGTGTCCAAATTTTAGCTTTTCAAAAGAATACCAGTCATACTGGATTAGAACCCAACCTAAGCCAGTATTACCTCATCTTAATTAATTACACTTGTAATGACCTTATTTCCAAATAGGTCACATTCTGAGGTACTCAGGGTTAGGACTTTGATATATGAAGACAGAGGGTCCAATTCAACCTATAACAGATCTGTAACCTCCCCTGTTGTCTTTTACCAATGCTCACAACTATGCCCTGAAAAAGGCTAAGGAAGCCCACATTTCTTCCTAGATTCCCTGTGTCTGTCTCTACTCATTCTTTAACAGTAATTTTTTAAATTGTTTACTTTACCTGATGTCTCTATTTTTTTTATTTCCCAGTCTCTTCTTGATCCACTCCAAATAACTTTCTGACAGCTCACACAAAGGTCAACAGTGGCCTTCTGCTGATAAACACAATGTTTATTATATTGTGTTTCACTTCTTTGGCCCCCTGAAGCATTTGGCAATATCAAGCATGCCCATCTTCTTAAAATACTGTCTTTTACTGGGGACACAGTGACCTTTGTTTTACTTTTATCTTTCTACCAATTCTTTCATTTTCTTTGCAAACTAGTCATCATCTGTGCAGCCTATAAGCAAGTCTACAATCCTTGCTCCTAAATCCTCTCCATTTTGCATGCTACACTCCCCCTCCCAGGTGGTACCCCGCATGACTATGGATGCAGTTACCACTCAGAAGTTGATATCTTCAGCTCTTATCTCTCCTCTCACTACCAGACCTGTAAATCTGACACCTCATTTGCTTCTTTTTTTTTTTTTTTTTTTTTCCTTGAGATGGAGTCTCACTCTGTTGCCAGGCTGGAGCACAGTGGCGTGATCTCGGCTCACTTCAACCTCTACCTCCAGGGTTCAAGCGATTCTCCTGCCTCAGCCTCCCAAGTAGCTGGGACTACAGGCATGTGCCACCAATCCCAGCTAATTTTTGTATTTTTAGTAGAGACGGGTTTCACCATGTTGGCCAGGATGCTCTCAGTCTCCTGACTTCGTGATCTGCCTGCATAGGCCTCCCAAAGTGCCGAGATTAAAGGCCTGAGCCACTGCACCCAGCCCCCATTTGCTTTTGATTGAAGGTTCTATACTTTCCTGAACCTTACATTACCAAAATTAAACATGAAATCCTTACCCCATCACCACCATTAATAGAGCAGTCCTCCTCTTGTCTTCCTGACTATAATAGGTTGAAATATAACACAGACTTGACTGGAGGAACCATATACCAAAGTTGTTATATCTTCCTTTAACTTCATGTTGTTCTCCAATTAATTGGGTCTAAAAGAATGTATTAAGCACTTATAGTTGTGATTATTCAAAATGTAATTTATAATCTCAGTTCTCACACAAGAAATTACAATCTAATTGGCAAACATTTGAAATAATTTAAAGGAATTAAAAACATTCTATAACTGTTGATTTCTGTGTGTTCACTGTAAAGCATTTTACATGTAAAGGTTCATTGACTCATAATAATTCTATAAGGTAATTTTATCTATTTACATTTTGCAAATATGGACACTGGGTTTGGAGAAATTAGTAACTCCCTCAAGATGACCTAGAGAGCAAATAGTGAAGTCTTGTTTCACCCCAAATCAGAATCTGAGCCCTTATTCACACCCCTAAATTGTGATCCAGTTCCTAGTACATATTGAAGTCATCCAGAAAAAGCAGAAAACTGCATTTATACTTGGTTCTGAGGAATTAGAGAAAGTATGGCTAGACAGAGAAGTGAACAAATCATGCTATCTGAGCAAGGTGTGGATTAAAATGACCCTGACGTAAGAGAGGGACAGCAGAATCCATTTCAGCAGCCCAAAGGCCCTGTTGAGGACTATTATATAAAGGTGAGCCTATAAGCTAGGGTCATCAGATGGAGTTTCTTGAATGCCAGGCTGAGAAGTTAAAACTTGAAACTCTAAGCAATAGGAAGTCAATAGTGAAAGTACAATGCTTTTGAAAAGAATACAATAATACACTCTGGTTTTGCTTCCACTGTCCTTTGTGATAACACACAAATCTCTAATAGCCATTTTTGGTTTAGATGTACATTGAGCCATTAACTGTGAGAATATAAACTCTTCCTTCCTGGGTTAAAATTGATAATTTATGGGTAGGCACAATAATGTAATCCCAGCAACCAACACGCATAAGTATGGTTGGAATTTTAAGAATAGATGTGAAGATGCTTGATATTACACAAATTATTTAGAAAATGTGCTTCACCTGACCCAGTTATCTCCTCTTTGTCATGCATCTTTTTCTCTGTCAAAGATCTATGCCAGAAATCAACCTGAAGAATGAAACATAGGAATGACACCATTGTTCTAGGAGATGATAATACATTCCTCATAATGACTGTTCACATCAGTTCCAAAATGCCTTATTTTACAGCAGCGTTAATGTGTCAAGAGATGGATTTGTTGACCCACAGAAGGCTGAAGTCATTTATAGATTGAAAATACCTAAGATGGGCCAGTTTGCTAAGAGCTTCTTGACTTACTATGAGGTTATATCCCAATAAACCCATTATAAGTTGAACATATTGTAAGCTACCAAACATCATAGCTTAGCCTAGCTCACCTCGAATGTGCTAAGAACACACATTAGCCTACAGTTGGGCAAAATCATTTAAAATCTTATTTTATGATAAAGTGTTTAATGTATAATGTAATTTTTTGGATATTGCACTGAAAGTGAAAAACAGAATGATTGTATGAGTATTTAAAGTACAGTTTCTACTGAGGGCATGTCACTTTCATACATGGTAAAGTCAGTAAACTGCAAGTGGAACCATCATAAGTTGGGGACCATCTGTATATGTAGCCAAACAGTCCCTAACTTCATGAAGCTTACAGTCTTTGGGAGAAGACAAACACTAACAAAATAACTACAAGTTCGAATTTATCTTGACAAGGACTTAAATAATTCACTTGAATGTGACAGGTGAGATCAATTGAAATTTGTTTTGGTTTTGCATGCCATAGGCCCTGCTATACAATCTTGGAATTCTTGTAGTACATGAGCTGTTTGCATAGGTCCTCAGGCAAGTTATTTCATTTTTCAAAGGTTCAGTTTCCTCATATGTAAAATGAGAGTATAATAACAAATGGGGATTTTGATGAGGATAAGTGAGGTAGCATGTGAAAACGCTTAGCATTATGCCTAATATGTAGTGAATATTAAAATATGTTAGCTATTGTTACTCTTCCAGAAGTGTCTCTTATGAATCTGCATCTTTCATGCTAGGGGATACAGAATCTGATTAGTCAAATAGTCTTATCTGCAACAGTGTCAACAATGTTTTGTGCTAGCAATAAATGTTTACTAAACACCTCTTACAGGCAAATCATTGTATAATGTTCTGAAGGTAGGGTAGGAAGATAGCAGCTTTTATTAAGTAAGGGAAATAGCAATAAGGATATCGAGTGACATAGCCATGGATCTAGGAATGAGGTGGGAGGAGGACATGGTGAGTGTGGCTGAGGATGGGCCAGCAAGACAGAGGATGATGCACTTGGGAACGCTGGGATGATGGTTATGTCATCAGCAGAGAGTCTTATCTGGATCCAAAGGCAAGAGAGGATGATCAAACAGGTAACATTTCAATTTCAACTCAGCTTCTTGGTGAGGAGAACATCCTAACCAATATTTTACTGAGTCAGCCTAGAGAAGAAAATTTTTTAAAGACACATGTTTTAGGAAATGTTTCTGTTGAAAACACTATGGGAGCAATCATACCAGCTGCTTGAAACCAACTTCAAGATGCACGTGAGAGGTAAAAGGCAACCTATGTCCCAAGTGGTTACGATTTCTTTCCATCTCAGAGCTATGGTCTTAAAAGTCTCAACTGGAAAACTTACATTCACACAGAAACCCTCACATGAATGTTTACAGCAGCTTTACATACACTTGCCCAAACCTGAAATCAACATCCTTGAGTAAGTGAATAGAAAAAGGTGAAGACTAATATGACGATGAGTAAGTCAAGACATGAAGGGACCTTAAATGCATATTGCTAAGTGGAAGAAGCCAATCTGAAATGGATAGATACTATAGTATTTCAACTATACAACATTCTAGAAAAGGAAAAACTATGAAGACAGTAGAAAGATCAGAAGTTTCCAGGGCTTTAATGGGAAGGAGGGATGAGTAGGTGAAGCACAGGGCATCTTTAAGGCAGTGAAACTATTCTGTGTGATACCCTAATAGTGGCTATATGTCATGATAAATTTGTCAAAACCCACAGAATGTGCAACACCAAGAAGGAACTCTAATGTAATCTGTGGACTTCAGCCGATAATGATGTGTCAACACTGGTTCATTCATTGTAACAAATGCCCCACTCTGGTGGTGTGGGATGTTGAAACTAGTGGGGACGGCTGTGCGTATGTGGGGCAGCAGTTTATGGTAACTCTGTGTGCTTTCCACCCAATTGTTCTGTAAACCTAAAACCGCTTAAACAGATAATGTCTATTAATTGAAAAAACAAAGTCTTGGTGGATAGACACTGTGTAGGCAGGTGATGAGTATGGAGTGAGGCTTATTTTTCCTTGTTTACCCTTTCAACCTTTTGGATTTTACATCCTGACAATATCACCTATACAGTATATAAATGTTTAAGAAATCAAAAGGTAAAAATGAAAATCCACATCAAAGACATTTGTTTAAAGTTTACAGGATGGTTTGACCTACACGGTTTCTACTTTACCACTGGTTTATTGTGGTAAAAAATGTATTTTTTATTTATCATATTTTCAATTTATGATGGATTTATCAGAATGTAGCATCACTGTAAGTTGAGGAGCATTAGTAATTGAATAATACTTAGTCATATTCGTGGAAAACCTGCTTCGAATCCTGAAGCAGCTTTTAATTGTTAACCCATCTTATCACTCAGGGAACAGACACACGCAGCACATGAAATGCTTTGCCCCAAATCACACAGCAGTGTGCCAGGAACACATTGATCTGACCAGGACCACATTTCTTATTTTTCCTTCTGTTATTTTGTAATACAGAAAGAATAACGGCTCCAAGGAAGTTCTAACCTGCTGCAAAGGTCATACAGTCAGCACCACAGATTGTTCAAAATTAATAAACCTGGAACAAGCTAAGTGGTTTAGATACCTTTAACTCTTAGAAATTATAATTGACCTTTACACCTGATCACTGACCTCTGCATGGCAATCAAGCCATATCATTCAGCCAGGTCAAAGGTTTAAAGGTAATTCCATCATACTTCCAACATTCTAATAACACAGCACAAGAATACACTCCCAGAAATTGAGAGGCTTTTTAGTTCAAGTTTCCAGATAAGGAAATCGATACTAGAAGTGAAGGTGAAGGGTAACAGTAATAGCTAATATTTATTGAGAACAATGTGAGAGCCTTTGTTCTAATCGCTGTTCAAGTATGAGCTCATTCAACCCGTGCGCTCGCCCTTAAGTGCAGCTATTGTTCCATTTTATAGAACATACGCAGAGAATAAGTAACTTGTCAAGGTCACCCAGAAATTGAGTCAATCCATAAAACTCTGGCAAATTGCATCCATTTGGTAGAGAATGTATTTGCCTATGCATCCTCCCATGCATTCAGATTTTAAAGCAGAGACCACAGCTATGAGCTGGGTTGTGTGACGTTGTGGCAGGGAAGCTCAGTGGTTGGAATTATTCTTGGGAAGCCGTCTGAGGATTTTGTTCATTTCAGAAGTCTAGTTTTAATGGAGCCTTAGAGTCTGCAAGGAGGTGAGAGTAGGTAATAGTCGTCACTGCCTTAGAAGCCGGGATCAGAATCTCAGGCACCAATCCCACGTGGGAGCACATCGTTACTGTGACCAGCGTGGTGCAGATTGTCAGGCCCGGTTCTCAGGGTTAATGGGGAAATCTTAGAAACCGTAGAATACTCCCCAGAGCGGTGATTCTCAAGTTGTGTTCTCCAACCTGCAACCTCAGCCTCACCTGAGAACTTGTTTAAAATGCTAATTCTCAGCCACTATCTCAGACATGCTAAATTGAAACTGAGCTCTGTGTTTGAACAAGGAAATATTCTGAGTGATTTTGTTCTATGCCGAAGTTTGAGAACTATTGTCCTACGAGACCCCAATATTCCATCAGCGTCCTCTTTCCTGAGTGCCCTACCTGATAGCAATTGTCTGGGTATTCTTGGAAGCACTTGAGCTTTCTGCAGGACGCCCACATGTGGCAATAGCGCATAAACAGAGTGAGGGTGCGAGGGAGGAGACCTAGGGCTCTGATACCCACTCCCTGTTCTATTTTGAAAGAAAACAGAGAATGTTGATTTCTCTTCCTTTGAAAATGCCAAAGGCAAACGAAATCATCAAGATCCTTTTTGAAGGAAATGAATCACCGTGGAAAAATCAAACTTAGAGTGATTAATTCCACTCAAACCCCGAGTCACCCCCAGGAGCCTTGGCCGTTTCTGGCATTGTAAAAATTCCGCTAAATCGAATAGAGCCCAGTGCCTGTGTGAGCTGATTTTTGCCAAAACTCCCTCAGGCATCGTTTACAAACCCAGGACAGGAAATCTCGAGGAACCTTCAGAACCTTCCCTTTCTCCCTCTTCCGAGTAAACAGAACGTTAAGAGGACATGTAGGTGACTGTCCTAAGGGTCTCTTCCTCCTGCTCAGAATACAGGAAGCTGCGGATGCTTCTGCTGTGGACTAAAGGAAATGGTTTCTGAAAGCGCCGTTCCAGAGGATTGCGTTCTTCACACTCCCTCTTGTGGCTGTTCAGAGATAATGCAACCAGGAAAGGCCTTAGACTGCATATTAATGCCACACTTAACGGAATTAGAAATCTAAGAATACAGGATTTGAGAAGCTTGTCTTTCCATAAATTATGTTTGCCTTGGGCCTTGTGGAAATCTACACAGCTATTCGTTCTCGGAGGATTGTAAGTGCCTGTCCCAAATAAAGCTGTTTTGTAAAAAATGGCGAATAAATATTAGCTTTTTGTTTAAAGAATTTAAAACAATTAAGAGGGCTGCAAGTACAGGGTATAACTGAATTGCTGTTTGCTTATTGCTGTGTTTACACAGGCAAAGCAAAGGACAAGATAGAGTTTAGATCATTTCTAGGATTATTCATTAGTAAAACCAAAAACAAGATGTTAAAGAAAAATATGTGGATATATGTATGTGTTGGCATTGTGTATGTTCCGTATATGTCCAGCACTGCACCCAGAACAAATTTCTTCCTACTGTTAGCAGGTTCTGAAACTTGGCATCCTCCACGTGGCTATCATACCCCGAGCAGGGAGAAGGTGATGACTTCCTTGACTCCCCCAGGGGATATGGCACTGCCCTCCCCATAACCCTCCTTTCTTCACCTGAAAAGCATTTTCCCTTTCTCATTAACCTCTGAGAATGCAAAGGCTTCCCTATGATGTGTGTGAGTTTAGCATAGCTATATTCCTGCTGGCTTCTCTTCTAGGCTTTAGTAAAGAAGCCTGCCTAAGGCTATAAGCTCCTAATAGAAACATATCTAATTCACTGTGCAGTGTCTAGCCAATCACCTCTACAAAATATATTAATGAAAGTTTCATAATGAGAAGATTACATTAATTATTCAGTTTTTCTAATTGTCTAGAAACAAAAATGGATTGTCAGAAGGTAGGCAAAAATTTCAGGAACAAGGAAATATAGGGATGGGTGAGGGGGATTAAGAAGCATGTAGGACTTGGTCCACAGCTTCCCAACCTTGGCACTCACCGTTGACAATGGAGTGGGATAATTCTTTGTCATGGGGGCTGTCCTGTGTACTGCAGGGTGGTCAGCAACATTCCTGGACTCAACCAGCTACCTTCAGTTGCACTGCCCCAAATCGTGACAACCAAAAATGTCTCCCAGCATTGCCAAATGTCCTCTGATGACAAAAATCACTCCAATTATGAGCTATTGATTTAGGGGGACGTTGTTGGTAGCAGAATTGTTAAATATTGCAATGAGTACACCAAGCTGAGATGGAAGAGGTCTGACTATGAGGCACTGTGAGGTGAGAACAGAAAGAATGGGCTTTGGAGTTAGTAAGACCAGGGTTTGAACCAAAGGATGTGACTATAGGCCTCTTTTTTTCCCCAAGCCTCCAGTGTCACATGTGTAAAAATAATAATAATAGTATAACAATAGTAGTAGTAATAATAAAGCTGTGGAGAAGTTAAATGAAATAAAGTATCTAAAGGATCTAGAACATTGCTTAGTTATATAATAATGCTGGTAGACATCACTGTCCTCTTCTCATCTCCAGAGGCCTCCAGAAATAAAATATAACTTCTTTGAGATAGTTTAAAAGAGGCTTGGAGCCCGACCTTAAATGTGTTGAAAAGAGCCCTGTGCTTCAGAGTCCCAGGGAAGAATGTCACTCTCACTTCCTTCTGAAACTGTTTCTGCATCGCAGGCTGTGCCCATTCAGAACTACGTGCAGGGCAGGAATGTTAACTCTCCAGATAAGTGATCACTCTCCAGCAGCAAAGCAGATAAATTATATCCGTTCCAAAAATGGAAATACAGATAGCCCTTAAATGCCCACTTTGGTCTCTATTTTTCCGATCAGAAAAGTAAAAATCTTTCTTTTCATATATGGAGTAAAATCTGTGTACTTTGTGTCAAAGAAATCTTCTTGGTGAATCTGATGCTGAAGAGATTTTTGCAATGTTATTTATGTCTGATCTAGGTCTCTTCTTGAAATAATGACTGTTGTGCATTCAGATTAATCCTAAAATGTTTCGTGGAAACCTTATGTAACTCTGTAGAAACATCTTCATTGCCCTTACTGTTTATTACAATTTTAATAAACCATTTGCTTATATTTTATATAAGTTGCCAAAAAATAAAAAGACATATTAAAACTGAAGTAAAATACCTGTAGATTAACAATCATGGCATTAGCAATTTATTCTTGAATTTCATCTGATTAAAGATTCATTCTCCTCTTCCCAGAATCCCTGTACTCTAAGCTGTTCACATTTCTGATTCTCTCTTTTCTCTCTAATGTTCAGGAGCCCTCATTTGAAAGTAGGGAGCCTGGTAAAGGATTAAAACTCCCCATTTTCTAAGTCTTTTCCATGTCATCACTCTTATTTTTTAGGTGGAACCATATGAAATTATGAATATTTGACTTTTTTGACCTACAAAAATGAGTTCATACGGTTCAAACTGAAACCCTCCCTTTACCTTTCATTATGGAAATTCTGCTCATCCAATGTCACTTTCCCTGTTTTCCACAATCACTCCCCCAGCAAAATGATCTCCCCCTGCCTAATGATACCTACTTTGCAATAGAACTGTCGTTGATCCTTGCTTACGTAACTTTTGGAGGTATTTCCTATGAGAGAGCACAAACTGCAGGCTTTAGCCCGGCGATCTGGATTTGAATCCCATCTCTTCCACGTACTTGTTGGATGACCTTGAGTGAGATATTTGGCCTCCTAAGTCTCAGTTTCCATATTCATTAAACAGTTGTGTTGAGCATCAGGATAATGGATTCAATATTTTACATAACGTCAACTACATAATAGGTGTCCAATAAAGGCTCACTTTCAAAAACAATTAGCAGTGGTAATGAACTTCTGAGGCCATTCCTTATTCCTGCCATCCTTTCATGGTTCCTTGCATGCCAGAGGTGTCCAACACGTAACAAAAACAGCAACAACAATATGACAACTTTCTTTTATTAGGCACTTACTCTGCCTCATACTGTGCTAAATATTTTTCTTGCATTACCTTATGTAATCCTCACAGCAATCCTGTGAAGTAAATTCTGTTATCATTTTTAGAGGTGAATTAAGATGATCACTTTAGAGGTGAGATAAAGAGGGGTTAGATAAATGGACCATGGCCACACCTATGAAGGACTGAAGACTGGAACCAAGGCCATGTGACATTGGAATACATAACGTCCTAGATGTTTTAGGAAGGCCTCAAAGCCTTTTTCCAACTTTGAAGAGTCGCGATTCAAATATGATATCCTTTAAATATTCAGTGCTATTTTTCTTTATAAAAATAATTACTTGTCTCATTTTTTCTTTGTCCCATTTACTGTCTAATATTTCATTTCGGTTTTAAGTAACTAGAGATTTTGTCAACACAGCTGGGCAGTACTAAATTGTGGTTAAACTTGATAGTTCAGTTCAGTTCAATAATTTATCTGCTGTGTGCAAGGTACCAGGTGGGACCCTTAATACATATACAGGAATACCATATAGTCCTTGGTTCAAAAAATTCATAGTTGTACCATCTTAAAAAAATTGAACTTGAAATAATTAGAGATGGTGACAAAGAAAATTCAAACATAACTGAATTTAAAGAATTTTTCCACAAATATCACATAATCGCCCCTGTGTGCCCAGCTAGCACTTTGCAAAGTGCCAAGGGGGCTGAACAAGACTAACGTGACTCTCGACCACAAGGAATTTACAAGCCTGTGAAGATAGGAACACTCACATATGCAATCAGGTGATAATGCAAACCAACACATTCATTCCTTCAGCAAACAGATTTAGAGCCAACTACCTGCCAAGCCCATGCAGGGAGCTGCACGAGGGTAAACAGGTTTGGTCTGGCTCTGTCCCATGAATTGTACAATGTAGAATACATGATAAATTTTGTGAGAAGGGAAAAAAAGACAATCTCACGGTTTAGAGAGTTTATTGAGGACCAATCTACTTGAAGAAGGCCTTTTAAATGAGGGTGGAATTTGACTCTGGTCTTCCACAAAGCATGGTAAAATGCCATTTAGTACTTAACTCCCAAAGACAGCAATCAACAAAGGCATATGAGGATGGTATTATTAATTTCTTATTGATTGCAAAAGACTCCAATGGAAAATAACTACACTAACAAAATATGCATTCATATTCGCATGAACCTTAACATTTTAAGCTTAATACTTCTATTTCATTTCCTAAAAGAACTAAGGTAAAACGAACTTCAAATTTGAAAATGTTCTTTACAAAGATTCCTATAAAATACCGTTAAAAAACCGAAGTCTTGCACTATAGTTAAAATTGAGGTGTTTTCCTTTCAATTCAAAAACCTCAATTTTCAGACCCTAATATCTTAGACTTTTCAATCACAAGCAATGGGAAGTTGGTTACAGAGAATAGTTACTATAAAGAAGGAGATTGCTGATAGCATACTTCTGAAGTGCAACTGCTGCCTGTCATCTTAAAATGGTTAAGTAAGCAATCCAAAGAAAAATATGTTGAGGGGTAAATTGCTAACTCAATCGAGATGAAAGATGTGGGTAGGTCAAACAGTATTTTTTTATTTCCTTTAATACTAGTAGATAGTGTAAGATGCCCAGCTATTTTTCTTTTTCTGTATAATGGTCTAGAAGAGCTTTTCACAGTGTAATTTACATAGAATCAGGGATTATCTTTTTATCTGCAAACTAAACAAGATGAAATTATGTCGGCACGAGTCTCCACAGACAAGGTATGTCAAAAAGACAAATTACATAATTTATATTTGCATTCCTTTGCATTTTTAATATTGTTATATTCTTTGCATTTCTAATTATATTTGCATTTTAAATATTGAATTCATTTTTAATTTTGGTGGTAAAATGATGTGATATAATTAGGAATGGATGGACATGAGACACTTTCAGAACCTTTCCTTTTACTTTAACAGCAATCAAAGACTTTTTACTTCCCATGGTACCCCCAACTACTCCCAAAAACCACTGTCATAAAACTAAGCTCTAACTGATTATTAATTTGGTACATCTTAGTATTATTCACAATTATTCTTGCCCTGCTCTGTAAGCAGATTATACACTCCCACCCTTATGAAGCCTTCTAGGCAGAATATACCCTCTACCCCACTATTAGGACTGGTTATGTCAATGAATGTTTTACAGATGTCAGCACAATCTCTTGTGCTCTTGCCCCCTGCCACAAGAATGCATGTCCCAGATAAGGGCCACTCCATTAGCCTAGGTCCAGAAATGAGAGCATACATGGAGTGGACTTGCAGATGGCCCACAGCAGGCCTGCAGTCAACTCTCAGCCTTTATGTAATGTGGGAAAGAAGGATATGTGAATATTACACTCCACTAAAATTCTAAAGTTGTAACACAGCAAAATAATTGATACAATTAGCAATGGCTATCAGTCAGTGGTTATTAGTCTATCATACTATATGCATGCTATAAAATTATTGGACAAAAATATTACTAGCCTGTCACAGACACATTGGACTTACCTTTTCTCCTTATGACTGCATCATGTGTGATGATCTGAAATGGAGTGAAGACAGAAAAATAAGAAGATTGAAGAATGTACTACAGAGTGATGTTCTTCCTCTTAGAGCACCCACAGAAACCACTCATGGCTTCTCTGTCTGCATTCTCTCCACACAAACATATTCTTTAAGGCACTAGCCCCATATCACATACCTGCAGGTCAGCCTATAATAGGCTTTACCTCAGAAGCCAAAGATCTATGACTATGCAAGTATTTGTGTTGTATAATATGGAGCAACACCAGGAAATTAAGTGGCAGACAATAATGCCCATGACTAAAGTGACCCCTGGATCCCCTCCCAAAGCAGTCTCCATATCATAACTATCAATTGTGAAAATAGTATATATTTTATATATTCTACCTAATGGTTGGGTAACTCTGTATTTTAAAATCTTAAGCTCCTAGTTTTAATCTACTTTGTCCCATCAGAGTACTTCCTTTTCTCAACTTTCTCATTTACAAGGCCATTTTTATTTTTGCCTCACTCTGTACTGATGGTCCCTAATCTACTCAGTCAGTTCCTTCTCTTTTATGATGTCTATTTTCAGACACCTAGGAGATTGACAACTCCTAGAAATACCACTCACCCAACTGCTTCTCTCCCCCGTCTTTCATACTTGGGAATAAACTTTACTGTATCTTAAACACATCTTCCTAAATGCCTCACGACTATGATAAACTTGACATGCTTACAACTGACGGGATCTTGTCCAAGTTTTGTGCACTGGCCAATTTTACAGAAAGTGCTGAATTGACTGTGTGTGTATTTGTGTGTCTGTGCTTACATCAAAATGTTAACTACAGTTCTCTCTAGCTTTGAGATATAGGTCATTATTTCTCCCTCCTCCCTTATCTTTCTTTTCTCTTTTTCCTTTCTCTTCCTCTACCTCTCCCTCCTCCACTAATTCATACCTCATCTCTGGTTATAACATTTCAATACACTTCTAAGGATGTTTTTACAACGGAAGTAGCTTACTTTCTGTTAGCATCCAAGTACCATGAAGCCCATAGCTGTCAGCACGTGAAAGTTTGATGCCTAGCAACTCAGCTACTCATTTTCAGCTTCCATGTCAGTTTGCCAACTAAGCGAGAAGGTTTGCCAACTGTAGCTACCTCACACTACTTAAGGTCATGATATGAAAATTTTCCCATCCAAACATGGACATCACCTGTGTTAAGTGGATATAGTATTGGAGACCCTAAAATAAATCTGTATCACCAAATGTAAAAAGTAGGTATAACAATCAATAAACAACAGCTCTATTAAGCCTCCCAGGATAATCCGAACTCACTGGATAACTGATGAGAAGGATGTGACAATTGGTGTTCACCTGAAAGTGACTTACAAAAGTGTGTCAATGTCATCATACAGTCATTCATCCAGTATATTTATTGAACACCTACCATGTGCTAGATGGGTTGTGAATGCTCTTTAGAATGAAACTTTTGGTAACTGATACAGGGTATTCAAAGAGAAAGTTTGAGTATATTCTTATGTCAAGGATACATCAAATATGACCAAAGGAAAGAATATTCCAGCTGCATACCACAATTAACCTGGTTCATTCGAAAAGGGAAGACCAGGCCGGATACAGTGGCTCACGCCTGTAATCCTGGAACTTTGGGAGGCTGCGGTGGGCAGATCACGAGGTCAGGAAATCAAGACCATCCTGGCTAACACGGTGAAATACTGTCTCTACTAAAAATGCAAAAGTTAGCTGTGCATGGTGCCATGTGCCTGTACTCCCAGCTACTTGGGGGGCTGCGGCAGGAGAATCGCTTGAACCTAGGAGGCAGAGGTTGCAGTGAGCCACAATCGCCCCACCACACTCCATCCTGGGCAACAGAGCGAGACGCCATCTCAAAAAAAGAAAAAAAAAGGGAAGATCAAACAGATCAGTTTGGGCTAGCAGTCTCCTTCAAGATAATCCATCTCCCTTTATTCTGATTGAACTCAGTAGGGGTTTCTTTTCAAAATGTAAATATCTGTATTAAAAGTTTTTTTTTCTTGATAATATAGAATCGTTTTTAAAAAAGAAATTAACCATAGAGAGAGTGGAAGTTTCCTTATAATTCCAACCTCCAAATGTAAACACTGTTAACAATTTGCTATATACTGGTAGACTTTCTCATTGTATTTATTAATACATTATTAATAAACATATAGTTCTTCACAATGCACATACTGTTCTATAATCTACCAAATAATCTGCTGATTTTTTAGGAAGCAAGCTTACTTCTCATGTGGCTGAAACAATGAATAAGCAACGTGGATATTTTCAGCCACTTAGCATCTCTCTTTGCATAAATAAATACATTTACATTGTTATTTAAAAGATAAAGTAAATTCAAAATCTAGAGTTTGATCTCCCCACAGGGGAATAATTTTTTTAAAAACCTTAAGGACCAATATGGTAACAAGTGGCAAGTTCCAATTGCTCACCCATCTAATAAAATAATAAAATCAAGTTTTCTGAGAAGATTCTGTGAAAATGGCAAAGTAGAAAATGTCAGGAATCTGTCTTCCACCTAGACAACAATTGCGCTGGCAGAACCTGTCTGATGTAACTATTTTGGAACTCTGTAGTGTATTGAAGTTTTGAAATTTTCAGGGAACAAGATGATGTTTTAGTCTGTTCAGGCTGCAATAACAAAATACGTTAGACTGGGTAACTTATCAAGAATAGAAATTTATATCTTGTTGTTCTGGAGGCTGGTGAGTTCAAGATCAAGGCACCAGTGGTATCTAGTCAGATCTGCTTCCTCATAAACCACATCTTTTTGCTGTATCCTTATATGGTAGAAGGGGCAAAATAGTTCTCTCAGGCATCTTTTATAAGGGCACGAATAAATAAGGGAGCCAGAAGCCCTCATGATTTAATCACCACCTAAAAGTTCCACCTCTTAATACTAGTGAGTTACGTTTCATCATATGAATTTTGGGGGACACAAACATTCAGGTCATAGCAGATGATAATTACAGTTAATTTTAGTCAATTTCATCAATTAGCACAGTAGCAGCAATTCATAACCAACCCCCATCTCTGGCAGGCAGCCATATGCATATTCTAAGAGCAGCTTGCATGTAGCTAGAGGGAGTCGCTGCACTCAAAAAGCACTCAGTTTTCCAAATATTAGAGATCTGATCTCTGTTTACTGATTTTTTCTTCTGATCATAATAAGGCAGCCATTGTTGTTACATCTCCTCTCATTATTTCAAGCCCATCCCCTTCTGGCTGAAGTGAGTTTCAGAAGATTTAAAGTGCTAGCACCCTCTTGCACTCTTCATTTTTTCCCTTTCTTATTTGGGGAGCCAGACAGTAAAGTCTAGGATATCCAAAAATGTATTAATCTGTTTTCACTACTGCTATAAAGAATTACCTAAGAATTGATAGTTTATAAAGAAAAGAAGTTTAATTGGATTACAGTTCAGCAGGCTTAACATTTTGGGATCTGGAAGACAATGACCCTCTTCACACAGCTTCCTGACACAGTGCCCTGGTGGGGACTCTGTGTGGGGGGCTCCAACTCCACATTTCCCCTCCACACTGACCTAGCAGAGGTTCTTTATGAGGGCTCCAGCCCTGTAGCAGACTTCTTCCTGGACATCCATGTGTCTGCACCCACAGGCCCAATATCATGTGGAAGCTGCCAAGGCTTGGGGTTTGTACCCTATGAAGCCACAGCCTGAACTGTACCTTGACACTTTTAGGCATTGCTGCAGCTGGGGTGGCTGGGACACAGGGCGCCATGTCCTGAGGCTGCACAGAGCAATGGGGCCCTAGATCTGGCCAGTGAAACCATTTTTCCCTTCTAGGCCTCTGGACCTGTCATTGGAGGGACTGAAGTGAAGATCTCTGAAATTCCCTGGAGACATTTTCCCCATTGTCTTGGCTATTAACATTTGGCTTCTCTTTACTTATGTCAATTTCTGCAGTCAGCTTGAATTTCTTTCCCAAAAATGGACTATTCTTTTCTACCTTATGGTGAGGCTGCAAATTTTCCAAACTTGTACACTCTATTTTCCTTTTAAATATAAGTTTTCTTTGCTTATGCAAATGAGCACAGAATTTTAGGAGCAGCCAGGCTACATCTTGAATGCTTTGCTGCTTAGCAATTTCTTCTGCCAGATGCTCTAAATTATCTCTCTCAAGTTCAAAGTTCTATAGATCCCTAGAGCAGGGTCATAGTGCCACTAGCCTCCTTGCTAAAGCATAGCAAGAGTGACCTTTGCTCCAGTTCCCAATAAGTTCCTCATCTTCTTCTGAGACCCCCCCTCAGCCTGGACTTCATTTTTCATATCACTATCAGCTATTTGCTCACAACCATTCAACAAGTCTCTATGAAGTTCCAAACTTTCCACATCTTCCTGTCTTCTTCTCATACCTCCAAACTATTTCAAACTTTGCCCATTACCCAGTTACAAAGTCACTTTCACATTTTCAGGTATCTTTATAGCAATGCCTCATTCCTGGTACCAATTTTTTGTGTTAGTCTGTTTTCACAGTGCTGTAAAGAACTACCTGAGACTGAGTTATTTATAAAGAGTTTAATTGGGTCACAGTTCCACAGGCTTAATAGGAAGCATGACTGGAAGGCCTCGGGGAAACTTACAGTCATGGTGGGAGGCTAAAGGAAAGCAAGGACCTTGTTCATGTGGTGCCAGGAGAGAGAAAGGGAGTAATCAGAGAAGTGCCACACACTTTTAAACTATCAGATATTGAGAGAACTCATTCACTATCATGAGAACAGCATGGGGAAATTTATCACCATTATCCAATCACCTCCCACCAGTTCCCTCCCCCAACATTGTGACTTACAATTCAACATGAGATTTGGGTGGGGACGCAGAGCCAAACCATATCAAAAAGCAACTGCATATATGGGGGAAATTATTAGATAACTGCAACTATTATGTGCAAATCATACATCTGATAGGTAATTAATATCTGGGATACATAGAAAATCCCTAAAACTCAACAGCAATTACAATGAAAACTTATTTCAAAAATAGGAAAAGGACATGAATAGACATTTCTCCAAAAAAGATACACAAATGGCTAATAAGCTTATGAAAATATGCTTGACATTACTAATCCTTAGGGAAATGCAAAACAAAACACCAATGAAATGCCACCTCACACCCCTTAGGATGGCTACTACGAAAAGAACAAAAAATATCAAGTGTTGGTAAAGATGTGGAGTACTTGAATGCTTGTGTACCATTAGTGAATGTATAATGTCACAGTCCCTATGGAAAAAAGAATGGCTGCTTGTCAAAAAATTAAAAATACGAATATCATATAATCCAACTTCTGAGTGTAAACTCAAAAGAATTGAAAGCAGAGACTCGAACAAATACACCCATGTTCACAGTAGCATTATTCACAATAGGTAAAATGTGGATGCAACTTAAGTGTCCATTGACAGATGAATGGATAAGCAGAATGTTTGTTTGTGTGTGTGTGTGTGTGTGTGTGTGTGTGCAACGAAAAATTATTCAGCCTTAAAAGGAAGGAAATTCTGACAACATAGATGCACCTTGAGAAAATTATGCTATGTGAAATGTCAATCACAAAAGACATTTTTGATTGATTCCACTTAATATATATGATATATGATACCACTTAATATATATGATATATGATTTCACTTAAATGAGGTATTTAGAGTAGTGAAAATCATAGAGAAAGAAAGTAGATGGTGGTTGCTAGGGAATGGTGAGGAGGGGGTACGGGGAGTTATTTAATGCTGTAGAGTGTCAGTTTTATGAAAATTGTTCTGGAAATGGATGGTGGTGTTCTGGAATGTTCTCGAAATAGATGCTTGCAGAACGCTACAAATATATTTTATACCACTGAGTGATACACTTAACAATTTTTAAGATGGTATATTTTAAGTTATGAGTATTTTACAATTAAGAAAATGGAAAAAAAATTATCTAAATCCATAATGTTGAGAACCAAGTCCTCTTATTGGAAACTGACTATCACAGAAACAAAAGGAGGAGTCTGTGCTGTGGGAACTCGAATGAGAAAGTCTTGACTTAGGGTTTATAATTAAAGACATCCTTCCCACCAAAACTACAGCTAAGGGGAAAGGCAATACGATTTCAATAATTTTCAAAGTTTGCAACAGCAGAAATCATATTCCTTGACAGTTCTGAACAGAAGTTAAATCTTGACAATGAAAGAAATAAATATAACAATAAAATGAAACTATATGATCATTTTCAGAATAAAAACATAAGGTAGTTCCCGCCTCTGATACTTATTAGAATCTCATGTTTACACATATCTTACAATTTTGTGAGGAGGGTTTGGTTTACTGATTGTTTCACTTTAAGTAGAGCCTGAAATGCTTTTTTTTCTTTTACTACATTGAACCTATTTTTTATTGAAAAGAAAGAGTGACTGTCTTTTTAGGCTTACTTTAATTAATTTTTAAAAGTTCAAATGTCAAATTATTGGGATAATTTTTCCAAACTTTCTTCAAATTTATGGTCTTTCAAAATGATTTTGAAAGTGTAATGTAAGTTTTTTTAAATGGGCTTTAAAATCTAAACAACTTGTGTTTACATCCCAGTTCTGCCAATCAACGTGATTGTAAGCAATCAACTTAGGGTCCTTGTGTCTAGGAGTCTTTTAACTTATAAAATGGATATATTTAGTAATATTCCATAAAATTGTTATAAAGATTAAATGAGATATTTTCTATGAAGTGTTTAAAACAATGTCTGATACAATAAGATAAAATTCTTGAATCTTCTGTAAGTGTTTATTAATTAAAATAAACATATTTCAGCTACTGGCAGGTTGCATAAACAGAGTGCTGGGTATTTAATAAATTCTACTGAGTGAATGTTAAGAAAACACATGCATTGGCAAGTAAATGAAGTGTTATACAAAGTGATATGTCAATCATCTTCTGCCTTCTCCAAGTAAGGTTAGAGTTCCCTTCTCAAAAATTCCTCAGCATTATGTTCATGCTTTTATTATATAATTTTTTTCTTTTTTTTGAGATGGAGTCTCGCTAGTTGCCCAGGCTGAAGTACAGTGTTGCAATCTTGGCTCACTGCAACCTCTGCCTTGCAGGTTCAAGTGATTCTCCTGCCTCAGCCTCCGGAATAACTGGGACTACAGGTGCACACAATGATGCCCGGTTAATTTTTGTATTTTTAGTAGAACAGGGTTTCACTATGTTAGCCAGGCTGGTCTCAAACTCCTGGCAACCTGAGGTAATCTGCCACCTTGGCCTCCCAAAATACTGGGATTACAGGCGTGAGTCACCATGCCTGGCCTATTATATTTTAACCATAGAGTTCTCTATGGCCACAATTGTCTCTTGTTCAGATCTGTAATCTCGGACCCTGGCATGGTATCTGAAGCTTAAGAAGTTCTCAATAAGTGTTCTTTGAATAATTGAATTTCAATTACTTAAATGAAAGATAAGACTCACTTGTAGCAGAACATTTGTCAGAATAATCACCCAGCCAAACTAACTATTCCTGGGGAAGGAGAGACAGCTCTGAAGAATGCTAATATGGATAAATTTAAAGTAAGAACGGTTCATAATTTGTGGCTCAATTATGTGTTGAACAGTCAATTAATAAGTACCTTCTGTGTGGAAGGCACTGTACAAGATACAAAAATAAAATAAACATTTCCCTGCCCTAGAAGAGCTTATATTTGAGTAGAGAAACCAATATTTTTACGTAAGTCCCTCAAAGTAAGAAATGACAAATTCTGTATAATGAAGTTTCTTTTTTAAAAAAGAAAGAGAAAGAAAGAAAGAAGACAGAAAAGAAAGAAAGAAAGAAAGAAAGAAAGAGAAAGAAAAGAGAAGAAGGGAGGGAGGGAGGGGTGGGAAAGAAAAAGAAAAGAGGGAAAGAGGAAAAGAGGAAAAGAGGGGCCGGGCACAGTGGCTCACACCTGTAATCTCAGCACATTTGGCGGCCAAGAGAGGAAGATTGCTTGAGCTCAGGAGTTCAAGACAAGCCTGGGCAACATTGGAAAACCTGGCTCTACTTTAAAAAGGGGGGGGCTGGGGAGATTTCCACCTAGTGTGATAAGGATGTGCATTCTAAGACAAAGGTGGGTGTTACAGGTAGGTTAGAATTCAGTGAGGAGCGAGTGGATAAGAAAGAAGATGGAGAAAGGACACGTTAAAAAGAAGCAGAGTAAAACTATAGATAGAAGAGAATGCAAGATGTTTTTAGAAAAGTTCCAGCTTCTCAGTTGTGTTTGTAATGTTTTTGAATGAATGATGTAGAAAAGCCAGGATAGTGGTGTAAGGTCAAGAACTCCGAATGGCAGCCTGGACTTTGTTGAGTTAGGAAGATTTAGAAAAGTTAATGTGGTATAGTTAAAATGAAGAATGGTTTGACAGCGGGGAAGGAATAATGTGGTATATAGTCAGAATGTGCAGAATGGTTTGAGAGCAGGAAGGAATCTAGTTTGAAAACTCAAGTTGAGATAATTAGTGCCAGAGCAAGGCATTGAAAGGAAGAGAAAAACCAATGAGAATAATCTATGAGGTCAAATTGCTAATCCTTGCAACTGACTGAATATGAGAGAGCAGAGAAGAGGAGGCAAAAATGACTTTTCATCATTAGACAGTCAACCTTTGGTCAGCAGATGAGAAATCCTTTCCCTGTGACTCATGCATTATCAGACATCTCTGATTTCCTGGAATTTTTGATGAAATTTCTGAATCTCTTAATGATAAATTTTTAAACCACAATTTTTACTATTTTGCTTATGTAGTAGTGTCTCTATGACAGTTTTTGGAGCGAAGAAAATTCTTTTCCATCTCCTGATATGAATCAGACCTAGTGTTACCACATTTAACTAATAATTGGTCTCTGAGGTATCTATTATCTGAATACAATTTGTTACCAACTTTTTTGTGCTAGATAGTAGTGAATGGCTGGATTCATGTTTTTCTTATAAGTAGGAAAACTTCTTGGTGAACTCGTAAAAGGTAAGATGGGCCATCCCACCATACTGATCCCAAGTTTCCAGGGTTTAATCCGTGTGCACACTGCTCACTGCAGCCACTGGGAGTAGATTCCAATGCATGGCAAATTGGGGGGACTACATAGCTATTTTACATCACCAAAAGCCACATCTCTGGGCCAGATTTCTCTCTTTAATTCTTCTCTACAAAATCCAAATATGCATTGAGAAATCTTCACCTAGATGTCCCATCGGCACCTCAAATTCAACATAGCCAGAACAGAGTTCATTATCCTTCACCGAAAACCTACTTCTTTTCCTGTATCTCTTGACACTTGGGTCTCAGAGTCATGTTGTGCCCTCTCTTCCTCTCATTTTCTATGTCCAGTCCATTAGGAAGCCACTGCTTGGCAAATTTTGTGACAGGACCCTCCTCTTCAGTTTAATTTTCTCACCTTTTGCTTCAGTCCTATTTTGTCATTGTGAATGATGTCTGCAGTCATCACTTGCCTAGGGTTTCTGCAACAGCTACAAACAAGCCTCATGCCCTCCAGACTCAGCCCCGTCAAATCTACTTGCTATATTACAAATAGAGTTATTTCTCTACAATGGAAATTTGAAAATTTATTATCTTACTTGAAACTCATCAATGGTTTCTAATTTCAAAATAAAGTCTAAACTCTTAACTCTAGTCCCCTGCGACAGCATGTGTTATGTTACACAATGACTGGCTACTCTTTTATCTAAATCTTCCAACATAATGAAAGCTTCTAAACGGTTTTAGAATGAATAAATAAATAGCATATTGTATACTTTCATGATATTGAATTCACACACAAGAACATCATCAAATAAATACAGTTTCTATTCTACAAAGGAAAAGAGTAAGACTCAGAGAGGATATTTAACTTGTTCAAGTAACAGAGACAGTACTGACAGAAACTGGATTGAAAAGCAAATCTATCTAACCCCAAAACACTACAGCTCAATGCCCTTTCATATGGCCATAGGTTTGTACTCGTTTCTGATTTTGTAGTAGGCCTAGGTGAGCCTATGATATACCTCTCATTGCTATTGTATATATGCATACGTGTATGTGTCATTAGATTACAAGCTATTCAAAAGCCGTATTCACCTTCACAGCCTCAGTGCCTAGCATAAAACCTTTTAGACATGCCTTTAGTGTGTTCTCAACGATTATTTACTGAATTAAATAAAATAGTGCAGTGGTGAAAATGATTTTGTTATTTAAGAAATAATGAAACTTAAACTAGTTATAAACATAAAGAAATTTTGAAGTACCATTTAAATAGCACTATATATGAGATACATAGCATATAAAGAAAAAATATTTGCTATATTCATTTACCATTTGTAGCTCATGAATTTTAACTACTAAAGGAGACAATATATGTCTAAAAGCTTGGTGTTAGTAATAGCTCAGTGTTCTCAGGGTAAAATTTCCGAGTTAGATTATTAATAGGATTTCATTTTTCATTAGATTCGGATCGTCCTTGGCCAATGTTATTATTCAGTCTTTCATCTTGAAGTCTCTATATAGAAAAATTTATTTGGAATCATAACTCCTACCAGTAATGAAAGCTTCCAGGGTGGGGGAAGTTAGTAAATTCTTAGGGAAGTGATCTCCTAGGAGCCCTCCAGCTTTTGCTGAGGTGATCTTAACTCTGTATTGATCAACTCTAACTATTGAAATGAGTTTCAGAAGCCACACTTCCATGATAAAATTTGAAAGAGTAAGAGAACAAGATGGAGTTGTCTTTGTAGAAATGAAATCACTGAAAAAAGGCTGGGGGAAAGTGGAGGTGTGTAGCCTGGTGAGATGTTTCAGGAGAGGGTCATTTCTGTATTCAAATATATGTACGGTGTTTGTAAGATACACATACAGAATCGCTTACTCCATGCCTTTTTTCTAGAAATTGGTCTTCTTTGTCCCCTTCTCCCACATGGTGGCAGCAGGAATGTTCATGTTCCTACATGACAGAGCCCACAAGCACAGTAGATTTGTTCAGCAGTAGAGCTTCTTCCAACCAGAGGAATCACTGTCTTTTCCAGGAATTATGGAACAGAAAATAAAGGGATGAGGGGGATAGAAGTCCTCTGGATGGCAGGATCAGAAACATAAAACTTGGGGGCTATAAGTGACCATGCTTTTCTGCCACATGAACTCAGGAAGAGAGGAAATGAGGGAGAGAGGCGGAGAGTCGGGGAGCAGAGATAAACAGAAGCCAGGTTAAATCACAGCCGGGGGGGAAGGGGGGGGGGACCCCAGCCCCGGCGCCGCCGCCGGCCCCGGGGGGGGGGGGGGGGGGGGGGCCCCGGGGGGGGCACCGCCGCCCCGGGCGGGGGGGGCCGCGCCGGCGGGGGAAACAATGAGGAAGGTGGAAAGAATCTTGATATTTTTGACTCCCTGATTCCAAGTTATTCCTAAGACCTAAGGGCATTTCTCTCCTTGGGTCCTAGAAGACAACTTGGCATTCTTATAATTAAATTCCCCTTTTTGCTGAGGCTAATTAAGGTAAAGTTTTGGTTATTTATGAATGAAAAAGTCCATATGAATGTACTTGCTACACAGAAAAGAAACAGGACACATTTCTTGTTATCAAAGCAGTGAAACAAAGGCAAATGTTATAGAAAGTTATACAAAGGTAAACCAGTGTAATATATGGAAAAGCTGTGTAAGAGAGAAATCCATAAATGTTTCGCTCTATGTGCTCCCTGTCCCTGGAAATATTAGAGGAGAGGTAGAATCAGATAGACATGCAGTGAAGATTTCTTGTTCCTAGGGATTTCAGTGAGAAAACCTGTCAGGCTCCATCCAACTGTGATATTCCATGAGGTCATCTAAGGATAAATTATCAATCACCTGCAATTTCCCTGGTACCTACCTCAAATATGAAACTGTGTTCTATCATCTGCCACTACTGCAGTGTCTCCACCCTCACCTCTACTAGTTGAGCTCTACCCCATCATCATTTTAAAAATTTAGTGATGAGAGTCAAAGGATGAGGAAAAAAAATTTTTTAACGTGATGATTGGTGAAATGGAACATAGCAACTATAAATGACAAGATGGTGATGAAAACTAGAAAGGAATTGCTAACCTGATACTGGCAGACTAGTCTTGCAGGGGCAGTACAGGAGTTAGATAAGAAAGGGAGTAGGGTATGAATGAAAAGTATGGGGTGGGGGCCAGGTGCAGTGGCTCACACCTGTAATCCCAGCACTTTGGGAGGCCGAGGCGGGCGGATCATGATGTCAAGAGATAGAGACCATCCTGGCCAACATGGTAAAACCCCATCTCTACTAAAAATACAAAAATTAGCTGGGCATGGTGGCGTGTGCCTGTAGCCCCAGCTACTTGGGAGGCTGAGGCAGGAGAATTGCTTGAACCCGGGAAGCAGAGGTTGCAGTGAGCTGAGATGGTGCCACGGAACTTCAGCTTGGTGACAGAGTGAGACTCCATCTCAAAAAAAAGAGACAAGTATGGGGGAGGCAGGAACTGAAGATGGCTGGGAGGCTCCACCAGCTTCATGACAGGATACCAAGTATTCCCAGCATCTGGATAGTGCCTGGCACATAGAAGATGCTCAGTGAAGTCATTAACTGGATGGATGGATGGATGGATGGATGAATGGATGGATGGTTGGATGGACGGATGGATGGATGGACGGATGGATGGATGGATGGATGGATACATGAATGAAAAGATAAAGCAATAAAAAAATTCAGCCAAGAAAGTATGGGAGGAACCTAAGTAAAGAAATTAGAACGAACTTACTGAGCTCAGTTGAAAAACCATCTCTTTAAGACTAGATTATGTGCATTGGATCTAATTTGCTATTTCAAGGCTCCATTCACTTGGTTTCAGAAGTAATTGTAAGTCTGACCACTAACATAGAGTCCTTACTGCCTTTCCAGACGTTGGGTATATAAATTAAGGGATCCCCCACCATAGCCACAAACAGAGATTCTTCATCACCACAGCTCAGACTCACTCCCTGAGAGCGAAAGACTTGAGCTAACCAATGTTACTTCTCTGTCCTTCAATCTGAAGCAGATTTTAAGTGGGAGAGGAATCTCTGAACTAAATAAGAGCTTTGAAAACAATTTTGATGGCTGGAAATAAATTAAGGTGCTTAAAATGCCCATTAAAGTCAGTGAAGAGCTTGAGTCATGCTGGCAACAATATAGAAATCAGACACTTTTGAATCTGAAAACTCTTGAGTTACGTAAGTGACCTGAGAGTGCTGGGAAGAGAAGCCTCAAAGTGCCTTGTTCAAATTCCTAACCAGAGCTCAGGCACTATGAGGATTGGAGAATAACAAGCTGCTCCTTTCCCCAGCACCCTTTCTACTCTTCACACGTTCAAGCTGTTTAAGGGATTAAATTTCTTTTCCCTTTCTACTTTCAAACCCTTGTCTTTCAACTGTCTCCTTTCTTGCTTGGAAGTTTTGGTGCCCTGAATTCCATTTAACCACATGCATCAAACACTGAAGGCCGAGGGCAGAATAATTCCATTAACCATGGACAGCAGCATACTAATCAAATGCTCTGAGTGGTCAGATTTTCCACGTGCTGACTTAGCTTCCTACTCATTTCCTCCTTGATTTCTTCTTCTGATAATTAATCCACTTGTGTGATTAAAAACATCATGCAAAGTTTTAGGCCAGGCAGGCAAAATATTAGCTTCAGCATTGATGGGGAGCAAAAGGGAAGGTGTTATGGGGGCCAAGGATTTGGGGAGCTAAAAGTTCACTGAAAAATCACTGAGGTGAAGCAGATTAATTAATAGGAGAAAAGGCATAAAACTTATTTAGCATGCATACACAGGAGCCTTCAGAATGAAGACCTATCTTCCCAATGAGGTACAAAAGCTTATATACCATCTTCAGGTTAAGGAGTCGGGGCTTGGGTCCTGGTTAAACGGGTATGGTAAGGGGAAGGAGAGGAATTCTGCTGAGAGGCAAAAAATGATTACTAGGCAGAATGATTGGATCATGGAACAGAAATTAACTTGTAAATAGCTCTCTTTGGAATTTAAATGATCCTTGGAGACCGTCATTACCTTGAAAAAGGGTCTGTTCAGCTGCGGTTACATTTTTGATCTGAAATCTTTCCTGTAATGGATAATGAGATAACAAGGAGGGGAACAGGAACAATTGTTCTCCTTGGTGGGTCGGTCGTATCTTTACGTAGATAGAAGGAAAGTTTCTTCCAGGGCTTGCTGATCTCTAAGGGTTTTTAATTCACAATACTCTTGATGCCAAGGAACCATATTTTTGGGTGAAATATTTAGATTTTTTCAGTGTTTTATTTTTTCTTTTGTTGAATCCAGTTTATAAGAGGAGTAACATACAGAAGACATTTTAAAAGGAGCCCATATCTTTCAGTTTTACGCCTGGTGCTAGTAAAAGACTGACTCATATACTCTAGGAGAAAGAATGACCCATTACAGTGTTACTGGCATAGCACATGCTTGTGCCACCAGCATGGACCAGCATGTTCACCTAAAGACTGAGCTTTTTAAAAAGTTCCTAATGTGGCTACGTGAGTGTCCTGTCCTAGTCCCACATTAGTCCTGATCATGATATTTGTACCTAATACCACATCATTTTTATCTCATCCACTTCACCTTGTATTTATTAATTCATAGCCAATTTTGTTTCAAAATTAATATAAAATCATTTTTAAACATGGATTTTCAGATTATTACCATATCCTGTGTCATAAGGTGAAAGTCCCTAGCTATTGACACCTTAATTCAGAAATCTGAGTAGCTTCACATAGTCAAATTTATTTCCAGCTCAGGTCCAGCTGGTGGCAGAGATAGAAGGCAAAATGTGCTCACATCCACACAGTCATCCAGGGACTCAGGCTCCCTCCGACTTGTTGTTCTACTCTCCCTTGATACATTGGGGTCCTCTACTGTATCCTGGCATCCAACACATGGAGGAAGAGAGAAGGAGATCATGAAAATTGCCCAAGAGGCTTTCATAGGCCAGTCCTGGAGATGGTGTCCTCACTTCTGCCCACAAGCCATTTCCCATAGCTCATTTAGGTGGGCTCACTTGTTATGATGAAGGCTGGGATGTGTGTAGTAGCTGTGTGCTCAGGAGGAAAGAAAAATGGAATTGGGAAAAAAAACTAGCTAGCCTCTGCCATAATCTAGTTAATATTCAACATTTTTGAATACACACTCTCCACCAATCACTGTGCCAAGCACCTGAAACTTATTACTGAAATAATTCTTTCAAGAAAATCCTAAAAGCTAAGTGTCATTATTATTATTACTATCTCATAAACGAGGTTTCTGAGGCTGAGGAGTTGAATAATTTAACCGAAGTCATACTGTTATCCATGGCACACAGTGGGACTGGAGCCCAGGCAGCATTCCTGGAGTAGTGTTTTGCAGCCACTGTCAAGACAACCAGTGTCTTCAGTCACCTGCCCTCTTGTCTTCTTCTATGGGGCTCCACACTTCAGCCCCAGGACCCTGGTGTCAGTTGTTTCCTAAGCCACCTCTTCCCATCTGATCTTGCCATGTCAACTGAATTGACTAGTTATTGTTTCACTTCAAGACTTAAAATGTAGTAACAGGTTTTTAGTATGAGCAGCTCCCTTTCAAATCTGCTTAGACTAGATCCTAAGCTCAGGTGATCCAGCTCTGCCTGATGGGGCAGATATGATATATAGATAGCCTGTGAATTCATTTGGGGGAGAAAATAGCTTCTGAGCAGTTAGGCAACTACAGACATCATCCTCCACGGGCACGTCCTATTTCCTACCCCCCTGTCTTTCTGCCGAGAACATTGTAACTGCCGAAAGTGTTCTCCTTACCTGCTGCCTAGACAGAGCTGATTTATCAAGATGGGGGAATTGCAATAGAGAAAGAGTTGATATAGGAGTTAAAAAGGAATTGTTTAGGCAGATAGTGAGGGTAAGGAAGTCCTCAGTAAGATTTTTCTTTCAATAAAAAGCAGCCTTAAAATCATTTTCTTTTCTAACAAAGAGCAGCCTGTAGAATCGAGCTGCAGACATAGACAAGCAAACTGGAAACTTGCATAGGTGAATGCCAGCAGCTGTGCCAATAAGAAAAGGCTACCTGGGGGCCAGGCATGTCCAACATGGTGGCTCCATCTTCCCTTTTTTCTTGCCAACCAGTATGCAGTAGGCAGCAGACAACATGCTGCCGGTCAGGCAAAGACCCCATTTGCATTGTAAGATTAGGGTGCGGCAGCCAGCTTCCCTGTATGCTATGTAAATGTCACACCTGGTCCAACCAATATTTTTGGGCCCTATGTAAATCAGACATTGCCTCCTCAAGCCTGTCTATAAAACGCTGTGTACTCCACCACCAGCTGGAAGACCCACTTGGGTGACCCCCCTCTCTCTCTGCAGGAGAGAGAATTATTCTCTTTCCTCTTTCTTTCACCCATTAAGCCTCTGCCCTTAACCTCACTCCACGTGTGTCTGTGTCCTTGATTTCCTTGGCATGAAGTAACGAACCTCAGATATTACCCCAGACAATGACACTGCTTCACAGTTTAATTCATGCAGAGCTGGCTGTGCAGAAGACTGAAGTTTTATTACTACTCAAATTAGTCTCCCTGAGAATTCAGGAATCGGGAGTTTTTAAGGATAATTTGGCAGATAGAGAGTTGGGGAGTAGGCAATGCTGATTGTTCAGGTCAAAGAAGAAATTATAGGGGTCCAAGTGGGTTTTCCATGATGTCTTCTGTTCCTGGGTAGAACTGCATAACTTGGTGAGCCAGTTACTGGTCTGGGTGGCATCAGCTGGTGCATGAGAATGCAAGGTCTGCAAAACATCTCTGTTAGGTGCGTTCTGAATGAAGAGACACCCTAAACAGGCTTTGTGTGAGCAACATGGCTGTTTATTCACCTGAGTGCAAGTGGGCTGAGTCCAAAAGAGAGTCAGCAGAGGGCGGTGGGGATAGGAGTCGGTTTTATAGGTTTGGGGTAGGCAGTGGAAAGTTACAGAAGTTACAGTTTAGGGCAGTTTTTGCAAGCCAGGGGGGCGAGATGATGCTGGGGGGGGGGGGGGTTGTCACAAGGTCCAAGGTCTAGTATCACAAGGTTGGCTTATCAGTTAAGGCAGGACAATGATGGAATGTCACAAGGTTGGTTAATCAGGCACTGCAGGAGCTAGCTATTCTTCTTTTGTTTTGGGGGGGAGGGTGTAAAGGTCAAGGTTCGGTGTCACAAGGTCCAAGGTCCAGTGTCACAAGATTGGCTTAGCAGTTAAGGCAGGAACGGTTGAGGCAAGAACAACGGCAAAGCTAGCCATTCTTCTTCTTTTCTGGAGATGTATGTGCGGGTCACAGGGGTCACCATGGCTTGACCATGGTGTGGCCCACGGTGCAGCCAGTTCAAAGAAACTTGCAATCTCAAGCACTGATCTTAGGTTTTACAACAGTAATCCCAGGAGCAATTTGGGAAGGTTCAGAATCTTGCACCTTCTGGCTGCATGACTCCTCAGACATAATTTCTAATGTTGTAGCTAATTTGCTAGCCCTACAAGGCAGAGTGGTCCCTGGGAAAGAAGGGGGTTTGTTTTGAGAAAGGGCTATTATCTTCTTTGTTTCAAAGTTAAACTATAAACTAAATTTTTCCCAAAGTTAGTTCACCTTTGCCCAGGAATGAACAAGGACAGCTTGGAGGTTAGAAGCAAGATGCAGTTGGCCAGGTCAGATCTCTTTCACTGTCATAATTTTCTGTTATAATTTTTGCAAAGGCAGTTTCAATATGTCCCATCTCTGCATGATCTGGCTGTCAGAGATCAAAGTCCTCCCTCTATTCTCTCTGTTCTCTCTCTCTTTCTCTGTCTCTCTCACACGCACATGCATACACACACCAAAAACCACAAACAAAAACAAATGAAAATTCTATCTGGGAATGGAGAGAAGTCTGCATTATTTTTTTCATCTTCCAGGTTTCCAAACCAAATGCATATGGATGACATAGGTGCAAATATGAAAAGTCATAGAAAAGGTGATAGAAAAATATTAATTCTAACTGCTATGACTTAGGTGTTCCGGAATGGTTCTTAAAATATTGCAAATGGTGTGGAACCAATGCTGAACAACAGACATTAGAGACAAAAGGAAAAAAGTGTTTGCAGCTTTTGAACTAATTCCCTGACTCCCATCCTCCTCCAAATAAAAACTGTGGAGCCTGAGGCCATGAGATTTCAAACCAGTTAAGTGAGCCTGGAGCGTCCTCCTAGGAGCTCTGAAATTCACTGCAGGCTCAAGAGAGCCCTTTAATGGATTCAGTTTTTGGACTCAAATGCAAAAGGTGAACTCAAATGGGGTTCTCTAGACCTTAAGCTGTTAAACAGGCAAGAACAAAAGCTCACCAAGAGCCTCTTTCAAACTGCTCTCAGCTGCAAAACATTTTCCCAAACAGACCTGCTTTTGGAGTAATAGACAAGGCTTCTCTGTTAAAAATTGAGGCAAGACTTTTTAGAAGCCTCACGTTGTTATGAAAAAGCACAAGTCTCATACAGTAAAATTTTTGTGATTCTCTTTATACCTTTAAAGGGAAAATGCTCTGGGTTACCAAAGCAGAATTTTAGATGGTTGTATTTCAGAAGGAAAACATCATAACTGCTTTAAGTAGACAACACTGTAATAAGGGCAGCTGATAACATAATTCACTGAAGGGAGGAAAAGACAGAAAAGGTACACTTTCGGCAAACTATTAATAGTACTTTAGTAGAAATAATCATCCTGTGAGCCTAAATCACTGCTGCAGAAAGACTGAAGAAATTTTTTAGGTGAGGTCAAAGCCATTCTAACAGGCCTCTGATTTGTATTCAGGGGTCCCAGGAATTGTTGATTGGGTTCCACTCTATGGCAAAGCAAGCTCATATTAGATCACCTTGGGGACAGGAGGTGCAGCAGGTAAGGACTCTGAGTATGAATCTGCTCTATCACTCATGAGCTGAATGAGCTTTGGCCAGTCACTTTACCTCATCTGCCTGCATCTGTAAAAGGAGATATACTATTGCCTACAGCATGAGTCATTCTTGGCAAGACAGATATTTGTATGTCCCACGTGTGCTCCACTCCTTAACAGATGAAATTTAGCAGCAAAGTCTTAAAGAAAAGTGGCATGAAACTGCTCTGGTTGGACCAAAACACAGCCAGCCCCGAGTCCTAGGACGCAAACAAAGAAAAGAGATTGGGGGACATCCAGACACTCTTGAAAACTGCTATTTGGCATGGATTAAAAAGCAACTTTTGAAGTTGATGATTTAGGTCTTGTTTATGTCTGCATTTCCAGTGCCCAGAATATGGTAGAAATAGTCCATTAATGCATGGAGAATGCATGCATACGTGAGTGAATGAATGAGCATCATCATCTTCTAAATCTTTTGCCAAATTTTGCTTGGTTTGCAGTGGGCCTTTCTCTGGCCAGTCTGCTGGTGGACAAGACCAAGAATGTCCATTGCTGTGGTTAAAGTTCAGCAAGACCTGTGGGAATGGCCAGAAGATATTGGGCATCTTCAGTCTGCTTCATAAATTCTCCAGAATTTAAAAAGAAAACTGTCTGGCTATTTGAAGAATGTATTGCCTGATAAACACTCAATAATTTTTAAAAAAAATAAATAAAAAGCTAACCAAACCTGTTTAATTAGTACCTGTGTGTGTAGCCTTCCCTCCGCAGCCTCCTTTGCCCCGGGCAACATGAGGACACATCTCTCATTATAGTCTGGAGCTGAGGGATCTGCTGAGTTGAGCTGAAAACAGCCTGCTTTTGTGGTGGCCCCTCCTCTGCAGCCACATGCCAAGAGAGATTCGCTGCAAAAACAGGAGAGCTGCAATGCAGTATTTTCCTCGGGAACTTTGAAGCTATATTGAAGATTTCAGACATACAATGAAAGCCTATTTGTTTTCAGTGTTCAAATGCAGCAACTTAAATGGTAGCTGTTAAAGGAGGTAGATGAATTATAGTTAGCTCAGCAGCACTTTTTTGAGCTGGCTGATCATAATGGTATTTTTCTGAACTAAATTATTTTAGGACCCTTTAAAAATCATGTAGCTCTTCCCTAGAAAGGGCCTGCTGCTAACAAATGTAGCCCTTTAGTACCATTGTGGGGGAGTAGAGCTGGAGAGAACTGAGCTCTCTGCTGAAAACAATCAGCCCTGAACCTTCCAGACCCAGGGAAAGAAAACTGAAAAAGGAGCAGCAGGGGAACTCATAGCAAAACAAAGGAAAATTTCAAGCTACCTCTCCTTTTTAAAGGTCATTTGTCTTACTCTTACTGATGGTAATCACAGGGATTCAGATTTCTCACTAGAGACTTGTATTCTTCTGTGCAATATTACTCCTGCATCCTCTCCTGTTTCTGCACATTGTGTATCCAGGGTATGAATTACTGTCTAACACACTAGCACATTCTTTTTCTTTCCCTGTCTTGCCTGCACTTTCACATACATGCTGCTGAAAAAAAATTTCTGGTTTCAATGTAATAAAAATCTGTCAACACCAACTAGTAGAATACATGTCAGTTGCCAATTCTGAAGTCTAACTTAATTCTCAGAAATCAGAAGAGAGTTAAGACTAAGAAGAGTATCTGCAGTATTGGAGCTAAATGTCCTGGGTGAAGTGTGAGAATGCTAGAGAAAGAAAATGCAACATTCCTTATCCACTCATTTTCATTTAGTAGATTTTTATGGTGTGGTAGGGAAAGTGGAATTTGGTGCTGCACTTTCGGAGGTTGATATTCACAACCAAGGTAAGAGCCCATTAATCCTGCTAACCCTTCTGCAAGATGAAGAGCCAGCAATACAAACTCGGCTTTATAAATACGGAAATGGAACACTAACAGATTAAGAAATGTGGCCAAACTGCTTGTCATATTAATGCAGAAAACAATACTCTGTGTGTGTGTGTGTGTGTGTGTGTGTGTGTGTGCGTGCGCGCACGCGTGTGTGTGCAATGTTTGGATTTAGGTCTACTGTTCTATTATTTTGCTTTTTGTCTTCAACTATTTGTGTTTCTCTTTCATCCTTCTTTGCCCTTTTAAATTTATTCGAACATGTTTTAGTAGTCTGTTTTAATTCATTTCATTTTTGGACTTATTCCTTTGTATTTTGCATATTTACATGGATATGTCTGTGTGTATATATAAACATAAACTTTTTATAAGACTTTTCCCAGTATCTGCCCACTTCCAGAAATTCATACAATCTTATTAGAGAGTGAGAATGAGTTAAAATGTCTTCCAGATAGTCAACCTTTATTTTCTTCCTTTCCAGCTAACCTCATTTCCCCTCTCTGTCATCTCATAACTGGTTAAAAACCCCTGGATGGCTCATCATCAAATCATTAAGCCAGGTCTATGAAATTGCCACTTGGTTAGCTAACATTATCCTGCACTCAGAGGTGAGAATGTTGAATCTTTAATCAACCTGAAACTTTTCTGCAAGCAGCTAGACTCTTTCATTCCTGAACATTAGATCCCAACTCCTCTTCCCATAACTAATATCTTAAGAGGTAATTTTCACAAAAACCGAACACTTCTTCAATAAGCTTTCTGCTCCTCTTCTTGTAAAATTGCTTCTGCCATGGAATTTTTTAAATATCCTTCTCATTTACCCTACCTGAATTAATTCATCAGTATTCTATAAGAGCAGCCATATATGGGTATGAAAGAGAGTTTATACAGACCTTCACTCTGGGCACCCCTGAAATGTGGCCATTGTTTAAACCCACTAGCCTATCATAATATTGACAAATTTATGGAGTTTTTTATGAGCAAGGTAATGACCATCTGAAATAATCACCTTGACTTCTCCCCATCCTTCAATTCTTTTAGCCTGTTATTATGAGACAAAAGCTTTGAAATATCTTATCCTGAAAGGCACATAAGTCATTAGTAGAGAGATAATAGCAGAGTTCTGACTGACGCAGCACTGCCATCCACGTGCAGTGGTGATAGATCCCAGGGGGCATCATGAAGACACACCCTCTCTGCTGGTCACGTGGACAGAACCTGTGCCTTTGCTCCACCACGTATTTGACTGCTTCTAGCAGCCTCGCATGGCGTGACACCCAAGATTCCATCATCTCTGCTGATTTCGTGCTGTGCTCCACAGCGCAAGTACCTGTGGTTTGAAGATGTTTGCCTGCTAGATGCAGTCCTCATTGTGCATAATAATTACTCAATGAAGTCAGATTGCTGGCCCCAGCCATTCTCTTTCAAATACTTTCTGTGTGTCCCACAATAAATAAGAAGGACACCAACCACATATTCTGATTTTCCATCAGAGTCTAGGTTTAAGTTGCCCGTTACCAGCAGTACCTTCACACTTGTTAAAAGGCATATTCTGGCATTTGCACTGCAGGTTCAGTGTTGTGACTAATTCATATTTGTGCTCTTAACCTTAAACTGATTTCTCGCTCCCTACATCCTGCCAGCTACTTTCGCTAAAAAGGCATGTGCATCTCAGGTTGAAGGAAGACAGGCCATCTAAGGTATACCAGATTACTGCCAAAGAAAGATCCAAATGAGCAAGACTATGGAAGGTAAACTACGAGGCATTTTCTCTGATGCAGAGCACTTCGAATGGCTGAGCATTTGTGAAATATGGAGTAGAGCCTGCTCAGAGCCACAGCCAACACGGAGAATTGACCTCCTTACCAGGGCTCACTTTTGGGAAAGGGAAAGTTAGGCTTGAAACATTCACCCCACAGCCACGGGGCCCTCTCAGTAACCAGGGAGAATGCCCAAGTGCCCTTAGTCTGGTTGGAGGGAGAAGAGAGAGCCAGAGGTCAGGCCCACACAACCTCATCAATGATCTCAAGAGGCCCGGCTGGGAGGTCTTCGGAGAGGTGGCCGGTGGAAGCTAGTGCAGAAAGAGTGGCCTGAAACATGGTCAGATGTGTGATTCGGCTGAAAATGTGGTGGGTATATTATCCAAAGGCTAAATAAGCTTACTGACCTTTTGTGAATAAGGAAAAGGAAAACTAGTGATTTTCCAGCCTTGTAAACTCTGCCAGGAACTTTTCCATCTCAAATTTATGTATGATTCTTAATCCTCCCTCAACCTTCAGGTTGATTCAAAAGTTATTTTTTTAATGTTCCAAGAAATGATAGTAGCTCTCCCGCCTATAGCAAAATATTTCCACTAAGCTGTGAATTGTTCTCCTCAGCCTGCTCCCTCACCCTTGGAGATAAGCCAAAGCTCTTTACTTCAATGTTCAGACAATGCTTGCTGCCAGCTGAAGAAAAGAAATGAAGTGAAATTGAAAGGAAGAAAAAAGAAGCAGATCATTTTATTGGCATTGTAAAATTTTCAAACATTACATTTTGTACTTTGCAATAAATGGTTCTGGGGTCCCATATAAACACATTTTTTCCTCCTGGGAAAATGGGTGTAACTTCCAATCTCTGCCTTAGCACTCCTCTGAATCGGCAGAGATGTAGGACTGATGAATTTCCCATTTTTGTTATTGCTGTATTTGTTTCTGAAACAGAGTCTCAATCTGTTACCCAGGCTAAAGTGCAGTGGTGCGATCACGGCTCACTACAGCCTCCATCTCCCAGACTCAAGCATTCCTCTCGCTTTAGCCTCCTGAGTAGCTGGGGTTACAGGCATGTACCACCATACCCAGTTAATTTTTAAAGTTTTTGTAGAGCTGGGTTCTCACTGGGTTGCCCAGGCTGGTCTCAAACTCCTAGACTCAAGTAATCCTCAAACCTTGGCCTCCCAAAGTGCTGAAATTACAGACATGAGCCACCACACACAGCTGAAACTCCCATTCATTTTCCTAAATTTTCTCTGCCTATAACTGTTGCTTTGAAAAAGAAATAGAAGGGGAGACAGAATAAAAAAATGAATTGAGAAGAAAATGAGAGATAATACAGGAAGAGAGGAGAATAAGAGAAGAACAATTAAAAGAGAAAAAGAGAAAATGGATACATAGATTACAGTTTTTCCATTGAGGTACTGGCAAGAAAACCAGGGTTTTGTGTCCTGGACATGAGGTTCTACTTTTCCAAGATTATTAAGGATTGTTCTCAAGTTAGTTTCATAATACCATTGTTTGAGATTTTCTAAGATAAGAAAAGCTGTAGAATTGAAGGAAATAGAAAAGATCTGAGCTTGGCTGGGCTCTGTGGCTCATGCCTGTAATCCCAACACTTTGGGAGGCCGATGCTGTTAGATCACCAGAGGTCAGGAGTTCAAGACCAACCTGGCCAACATGGTGAAATCCCGTCTCTACTAAAACCACAAAAATTAGCCAGGCATGGTGGCAGGTACCTATAATCTCAGCTACTATGGAGGCCAAGGCAGTATAATTGCTTGAACCTGGAAGGCTAAGGTTGCAGTGAGCCGAGATCATGCCATTGCACTCCATCTTTAAAAAGAGCAAAACTCCATCTCAATTAAAAAAAAAAAAAGAATGAATAAATAAACAAATAAATAAATGATCTGAGCTCAGAAAGAACTGAGTCCCCAAATGCTAGGGACAGGATCTCCCAAGAAGGACTCTGCTTTATGTACACAGCGCTTTCAGGGCTTATAAGACCTCTAAGAAGGATCATTGCTAGGGTGCCTGAGGAGTTTAGGCAGTGAGTACTACCTAGGAGCCTTGACAGAGATTTCATGACTCCGCAAAAGGAAAATAGAAGTATAGGCCTTCAATGACAAGCAGACATTGTCAGAGACAAATGCCAATAGCCACCAAAAAATCTAAAACTGAAACTAGACCCCTTCCCAACTGTTCTAGAGCAATGGTTCTAACCAGGAGCAACTACCCTTCAATGGGATATTTGGCAATTACTAGAGATGATATTTATTGTTCCAGGTAGAGGAGAAGGGTTCTGCATTTCCCACGTGAACACCCAGATGATGCTTCTGGCATCTTGTGAGTAGAGGCTAGAATGCTGCTAAACACCCTCCAATGCACAGGACACCTCCTCACAGCAAAGAATTATCTGTTCTAAAATGTCAGTAGTGTCAAGATTAAGAAATTCTACTCTAGTCTAAGCAAGTTCTACTGATTTTGTTTCACCCTGAAGAAATAGGAAAAAGTAGGTCGCAAATGACTGAGGTTGAATTTTATGACAACTCTGATGAGTAAACATCAAGCCATATTTTCTTTTTTAAAGAATAGGTATGGTATGTTTGGAGCAAATGCATTTTGTTGGATAATAGGAATCTCCCTCCAGATTGCTAATAATCCTTCTAAGCATAACTTTCCCCAACATGTATTACAGCTTCTAGAGTTAGGGCAAAAATATGATTTTGAGAAAATGATCATGACTGTTTCACAGCTTCAGAGAATACTTTAAAATGGCTGCTGAGTGGAGGGGATTAAACTCCGTATCTGGCCACTTGGATATGCTCCTTGGTCTGCTAACAATGTAGTGGCCACATGCAGACACCCTAACCAGGCAACGCGGTTTTAAATCTCTAGAAAGAAAGTCTAAAAGCCCATCTGGTAATAGACAGCAGGTTGGCCATAGTCATAAGAGCCACCTCTCCAACATGCATCTGAATAATCCATTGGAGGTAGCCAGGAAGGTATTAACATGGGGCTCACATATTACCCTGAGGTATGCCTCATTCTAATGTGACTAACTCAGACAGAGGCTGGGAAAAAGAATATGATTCTGAGGATTTAAAACATTGCGGTTAAGTGGGGCCTGGACCAAATATTATTTAAAAATCAGTGAAATTAATGGATCCAGTTTTTTTATGCCTTGAGTGCCATTGAGCAAATTTTTACATACGTATTAAAACATAGATCCATAGACATTAAAATACATGCAAAAACAACATGGAAAACATGGAATAATCCGAAGAATAACGGAGTAGTCAGGTATGAAAAATAAAATGAATATTTCATTGAATTAAAGACTTCATCTAGTTTCAGAAGAAAATTCTTTCATTTCTCTGCAATTTAATTTTTTTGTTTCTCTTTAGAAGATATAATAGTTGCTATTAAAAGAAATATAAGAAAAACTTTGTTTCCATAGCACCTTTACATAGAAAGCATCACATAAAAACATTTCCTTTCATAGAAGTGCTCTAAAATGCCCAAAATGCTATTCCTCCAAAACACTTACTAAGTAGACAAAGTAAACGGTAATTTAAATACCAAATAATGTGCTACTGAAAGAGCCACCCACTATTTAAAAACAAGCATCACTTTATAACAATTTAATATATCTGAATGATTTAAACTCTAAGCTTTTTGGACCATTAATCAAATTTTAATTCCTCTTCTCTAGTCTAACATGTCAAGTACCTGATGTAAAGAAAGAACATTAACTCAGATAAGAAAGAGGGGAAACTATCTAACTATTAAAGTGATAGTATCATAATTTTTTAAAAGGATGCAAGTTAATTGATTGTTACATTTTATTCTCTTCTCAGAATTTAGTTCATCTTTATTCTTTTATGTTTTTGTAATATGACTATAGATTATTAATTAATCTGTTTAAACAGGATAGTATTTCACAGAAAATGGACATCCTCATGAATCCCAGAACTCCTTACCAAGATGAAAGACCATGTTTAATAAAACAGTATTAAATTACTCTGCATTAGTAATTGCTCTGCTTCCTTCTTCCATCGAGAATGATGATAAAGGAAGGATTCCTTATACCAATGTCCACTGCCATGTCAAAAACTGGGGCTATTGGCTTGATTTAAAATTTGGCTATAGGGCCTACCACTTCTAATTAAGAAGACTAAAATCTTGATTTAGAAAAGAGAAAAAAATGTTTTAAAAAATACAGCATGTCCTAATCAAATAAGATAATTCAAAGGTTTTTATTTTGCCCATGGAAATGACTGCCAGTTGAGATATATAAAAGCAAATTTAATCAAGTTGATATAATCTAATATATAGGAACAGACTTAAGCTGCATAATATAAAAAAGAAGCTCCCAGTAATTGAGGAATTCAACACATAGTGAAGACTAGGTCAACAGAATCAATATCGGTAACTCCAGTCCTAAATGGATATTTTTAAGGATCTTAATTTTTTTCATTGTAGCTGTTTATATTAATCAAACAAAGCAAATAAATAGTAAATTGTCAGTGTGATATTGACTACTCTTTTAGAAGCCAGAGACTTACAAAGCATAGTTAGAGAAGAGATGGTGTATGGAAACCTGCAGATACTTGGCAGTGTGCTCATGCACACCTTAGGTGAGTGACTGAGGTACTCTGTCGATTCAGATTTTTTATTTTTTTGAGATGGAGTCTTGCTCTGTTGCCCAGGCTGGAATCTAGTGGCGTGATCTAGGTTCACTGGAATATCTGCCTCCCAGCTTCAAGCGATTCTCCTGCCTCACCCTCCTGTGTAGCTGGGACTACAGGTGCATGCAACCACACCCAACTAGTTTTTGTATTTTTAGTAGAGAGGTTTCACCATGTTAGCCAGGCTGGTCTCCAACTCCTGACCTCAGGTGATCCGCCTGCCTCAGCAAGATTTTTTTTAATGTTGGGTTCAGTCAGAGCTAGAAAGAATTTGAGGGTCACTCTCATTTTAATCATGGTGTGAATTTAGAGATCTGAAGAGAGAAATATGATCCTAATATGAAAACATTGGATCTAAGGGTAATAGAGACTTCCAAGTTGGCTAACCTCCTGAAGAAAAAACCTGGAAAGAATGAGACAAAAGACCACCTGAACCCCCTAAAAAACTTGGAAGGAGTGAGACCAAAGATCACCTGAACCCCCAATCAGTCTAATAGCAGAACACCAGATACTATGTGTATCTTAATAGAATGAAGCATGAAGTATAGAGCAACATTTGGGATAAATTTTTGCCAGGAATGTTTAACTTGATTCTAATCAAGGCCTTAGTTCTAACTTCAAATTTATAGGAAATACAAGAGATAAAGTAACAACTTAAATGGTACCAGAAAAATCTAGAGTATAGGACACTCTATGGAAAAACTAACCTGTTTATTTTAATAAGTTGGTATCATTATCATTTTTTTTAAAAGGAAGAAGTAGGCAGGAAAAAATAGCAAACTAAAAAAGACTTTAAACATACAATAAGCAGATCTTTTTGAATTCTGGTTCAATGTAAAAGACATTTTGGGGACAATTGGAGAAACTGAGTGTGAACCAGGTATTCAAAATTAACAAAGATTTATTGATAATTTTGTTAAATGTGATATTATGCTGGATACTTTAACAAATGTTCCCGTGGCACATATACACCATGGAGTACTATGCAGCCATAAAAAATGATGAGTTCATATCATTTGTAGGGACATGGATCAATCTGGAAACCATCATTCTCAGCAAACTGACACAAGAACAGAAAACCAAATACTGCATGTTCTCGCTTATAGACAGGTGTTGAACAATGAGAACACATGAGCACAGGGAGGGGAATATCACACATTGGGGTCTGTTGGGTGGGGGCTAAGGGAGGGACAGTGGGGAGTGGTGGGGAGGTTGGGGGCATAACACGGGGGAGAAATGCCAGATACAGGTGACGGGGGATGGAGACAGCAAACCAGCTTGCCATGTATTTACCTATGCAACAATCCTGCATGGTCTGTGCATGTACGCCAGAACCTAAAGTACAATTTAAAAAAGTTCTGATTTTTGTTATTTTCATATGTCATATGAAATAATTATGAAATCATATGATGTCTATAACTTATTTTAAAATATTTTAATAAAGATGGAGTCAACTTCCAGTAATGAAATTGGAAGGAAATTATCATGAAAGCCCTCACAGATAACAGCTATAAAGTACTACATAAAGTTAAAAATTTGAGTTTGAGACTATTCAACCCATGGCTCTGCCCAGCCCTCGTGGATATGGCTGCTAAACTGCAAGGCGGAAAACAACAGCCTTATTAGCTGCAGGTCACAGAGATGGAGTTCAGACTTGGAAAGTAACTATAGAAACTTAAAGCGGGAAATCCTGGTAGCAACTAGAGCCTCAGAAAGAATGACATCAAATTCAGAGTAAAAACTGTCCAAATCCCTGGCTAGAAACTAAATTATGTATAAAAGGCCCTGGTGAAAAAAGTAGTCAGAAATGAGAGAAATTTTTATTTTTGAAATTTTAACAAAATCAGGATCCTAATTTGATACCCTTTTAACTGACATTATTCCCCAACCACATGTGGCTTAGCTGAAGAAGGCTGAAGCTGCATTGTTCTGGAGAGTCAGAGCACAGAACTGAAAGTTGAAGAACACTGTAGGGGTGAGGAGGTGGGGGAGGGGGCACATGAATAGGAAGGATCCGAAGGAGAGGAGGGTGAGCCACATCTAGGCCAAAATCTCTGGCTAAAACTCTTGTAGATATGGGAATCACCATCAGAAATAGGTCAAAAGGTTCTGTTCGGAATCTTTAAAAACAGCAGCTGTATGTAGAGCAAACTCTGCAGTTTGAATCAAGCAAGTTCACTACATACTGGAACAAAAACTTAATAATACCCTAAAATTACTAGAGGTACAATGAAATGGAAAACTATTCAGGAAGAATGGTAATCAACAGAAACTGCCTCCAATTTGGGCCAGATGTTGAATTTAGCAACTAAAGACATCAAATAAACTATTGTAAATAAGTTCAAAGAATTAACAGAAAATATACTGGATTAAAAGGAAATTAAAAGAAAATTTGCTAATGATAATAAGAAGTATCTGCAAAACAGTAGAAATTATTTTTTTCAAAATGATATAGAGCTGAAAAGTAAATAACTGAAATTTAAAATGGCTAAATGGGCTGAAGAGCAGACAGAAGCCCGAAGAAAAGTAATTCATGTAATTGAAAATCTATCCCTAGAAATTGCCCTAGCTGAAAATGACAGAAAAAGTATTGATTAAAAAAAAAATACCTCAGAAAACTCTGGGAATAATATGAAGTGGTCTAAATAGGTATAATGGGAATCCCAGAATAGAGAAAAAAGGGAAGAAAATTTTTGAAATAATGTCTTAAAACTTTCCAAATTTGTTAGAAAACATTAATTTATAGATCCACGAATTTTAATAAATCCTAATTCAAATAAACAAACAGAAAATCGTCCTTATGCACATCATAGTCAAACTCCTGAAAGCCAAAAATAACAAGAAAACATTTAAAACAGCCAGAGAAATATATATTATATACAGGAGAGCCACAACAAAATTAATGACTAATTCCTCATCAGAAACTATGGGAGCCAGAAGAAACTGAAAGGAAATGCTCAAAGTGCTAAAGGAAAAAACAAGCAAGAATTCTATAACCAGCAAAGATATTATTTAAATTAAACAAAAAATAAACACTTTTAAATAAACAAAAACTGAGTGTTTACCCCAGCAAGAATGGTCATTCTTAAAGAGTCAAAAAACAAGAGACCTTGGCATGGATGTGGTGAAAAGGGAATGTTTATACACTGGGAATGTAAATTAGTACAATTTATATGAAAAATAGCATGGAGATCTATTAAAGAACTAAAAGTAGGTCTACCATTTGATTCATTCAGCAACCCCACTACTGGGTATCTACCCAAAAGAAAAGAAGTCATTGTATCAAGAAGACATCTGCATGCATATGCTTATCACAACAAAATTCACAATTGATGAGATATGAAACCAAGCTAAGTGTCCATCAATCAATGAGTGAATAAAGTAAATGTAGTGTACAGGTACCATGGAATACTATTCAGCCATTAAAAAGAATGAGGTTGGGCATGATGGCTCATGCTTATAATCCCAGCACTTTGAGAGGCCAAGACAAGTAGATCACTTGAGATCAGGAGTTCGAGACCAGCCTGGCCAACATGGAGAAACTCTATTGCTACTAAAATTACAAAAATTATCCAAGCATGGTGGTGCATGCCTGTAGTCCCAGCTACTTGGGAGGCTGAGGCAGGAGAATCGCTTGAACCCAGGAGGCAGAGGTTGCAGTGAGCCGAGATCACGCCACTGAACTCTAGCCTGGGTGACAGAGCAAGATTCCATTTCAAAAAAAAAAAAACAAGAATAAAAATGTCTTGAAGCAACTTGGATAGAGCTGTGGAACACTATTCTAAGTGAAGTAACTCAGGAATGAAAAGCCAAATACCATATATTCGCACTTACGAGCTATGAGTACACAAAGGCATACAGAGCGGTATAGTAGACTTTGGAGACTCAGAAGAGGGGAAGGGAAAGTGGGAGAGGAATGAGGAATAAAAAACTACATATTAGATACAATGTACACTACTTGTGTGACAAGTACACTAAAATATCAGAATTCACCACTATGCAATTCACTCATGTAACCAAAACCTACTTGTGCCTCAAAGCTATTGAGAGGAAGGAAGGAAGGAAGGAAGGAAGAGGAAGGAAGGAAGGAAGGAAGGAAGGAAGGAGAAAGAGAGAGAAAGAAAAAAACAAAAGAGAGAGAAATATATAAATCCTTTTGGATAAGGACTCTACCCTTATGACCCCATTTAACCTTAATTATTTCCATAAAGGTTGTATCTCCATGCACAGTCAAATTTGGAGTTAGTGCTTCAACATTTCAAAGGAAACAAACATTCAGGCTGTAACACATGTATATCATGTATATGTATCTTATCTTTCTATATAAACCTTTATATCAATTGAATCACATTGTACATAATACTTCAAAAATATATGGGCACTAAACATAAAAATAAAAAATAAGTGGTTACCCACACACACACACACACACACACACAGAAAATGAGAGAGAACAAAAATCAAGTAACATTAATACAAAACAAATAGCAAAATGGCAGACTGAAAACCACCTTTTTCAGTAATTATATTAAATAGATCAAATACTCGAATCAAAAGGCAAAGATTGCCAGACTAGATATAAAAGCAAAACTCAACTCTTTGTTATCTACAAAGGGGTGCATTTTAAATACAAAAATATAAACACATTGAGAAAGCATAAGAGAGTTGAAGTGGCATATTAATTCAGACAAAATAGACATCAAAAAGGGGAATATTGCTATGGACAATAATAGAAGGTTCGATACATCAGGAAAATATAACAATTATAAATAACTATGTGCCTACCAAGAGAGATTGAAAATATATGAAGAAATTACAGAACTAAAAAAGAAACAGACAAATCCAAATCATCATTAAGACTCTAACACATTCTTTTCAGTAATTTATAGAAAAGCTAGATTAAAATATCTGTATGAATTTAGAAGACCTGAATGACACTAACAACCATCTTCACCTAACTGACATTTTTAGAACACTATATTCAGAAACTGCAGAATACACACTTTTTGGAAGTGCACATAGAGTATTCACCAACATGGATCATATGCTGGGCCTTAACACAAGTCTCAGTAGATCTCAAAATATTTAAATCTTACAGAGTATGCCTTCTGATCACAACAGAATTAAATTAAAAGTGTGTGTGTGACACTAAGTCCCTCTCTGTCACCCAGACTGGAGTGCAGTGGCATGAGCTCTGCTCACTGCAACCTCCTCCTCCCAGGATCAAGTGATTCTCCTGCCTTAACCTCCAGAATATCTGGGATTACAGGTGCCCGCCACCATGCCCGGCTAATTTTTGTATTTTTAGTAGAGACAGGTTTACACTATGTTGGCCAGACTGGTCTCAAACTCCTGATCTCAAGTGATCCACCCACCTAGGCCTCCCTAGGAGCTGGGATTACAGGCGTGAGCCATGGCTCCGGGTCCCAGCTCCTGGTCCCAATTCTTTGTTAGGCTAGTATTACATGACCACCTAAACCATACTATAAAATTACAAGAAAAATAAAACTATAGACTAATATTTCCCAAAAACACAGACACAAAAATCCTTAACAAAAATTTGAGCAAATTCAATAATATATAAAAGACTAATGCATCATCATTTACTAGGCTTTACCACAAAATGAAAACAACCATATAAACAGAATAATGAGAAAAAAAAAATAATCTCAGTATATAGGAATAAAATATTTGAATAAAGTTCAGCATCTACATGTGATTTAAAAAAAATCTCAAATTATAAGCAAAATGGGATTAGAAGGGAACTTCTCAACATCTAAAAATAGATCAACATCTATTTAAAAAAATGGTAACTAATAGCATACATAATGGTAAAAGACAAAAGGCTTTTTTGCTTTTCTCCTAAAGTTGGAACAATGTAAGTATGTCCACACTCATCATTTCTAGGCAATATTATACTGGAAGTCCTAGACATTGCAATGAGACAAAAAAAAAAAAGGTGGGGAGAGGTGGGAATTAAAAGCAGATAGATTTAAAAAATACTGTCTTTTTTCACAGATTATGTAATCCTCTATGGGAAAAATCCTAAGTAATCTACAACTAGAGCTAATAAATGAGTTTAGCAATGTCACAGAATACACTATACAAGCATTAATTGTATTTCTGTCTCTTGGCAATAAAAAATTAGAAGCTGAAATTTAAACAATAGTATAATTTACAATGCATCAAAAATTATAAAATATTTAAGAATAATTTTAGCAAAATATGTTATACTTTATCCACTGAAAACTACATAATAATTGCTGAGAAAATTAAAGAAGTCCTAAATATATGTATATCAATACTCTGTTCATTAATTACAAGACTCAATATTGTTAAAATGTCAAATCTATCCAAACTGATCAACACAATACCAATCAAAATCCCAGTCAACTTTTTATAGAAATTGATAAACTGACTATAAAACTCTATATGGAACTGCAAAGAAATCACAGCAGCCAAATGACTTTGAAAAGGCAAAACAAAGCTGAGGACTTACACTACATGGTTTCAAAACTCACTACAGAACTACAGAAACACAACAGTTGCAGTATTGGCATAAAACATAGATTTGTAGATCAATGAAACAGAATAGAAAGTCCAGAAATATTTCTACATATATGTGGTAAATTAATTTTTTATGAAGATAACAAAATTATTCTTGGAGAAATGATAGTTTTTTTCTAAGTGTTAGAACAATTAAATGACCATATGTAGAAAAAAATTATTGGATCTTTACTTAACATCATATTCATAATTTAATTTGAAATAGAAAGCTATAAAACTTATTAAAGAACATAAAGGAGAAAAATCTTGGAAATCTGAACTCAGACAAAATTTCTTTACTATTCTATCAGAAAACATAAGCTACTAAAACAAATTGATAATTTGGAATTCATTAAAATTAAAAACTTTTGCTCTTCAAAAGCTACTGTTATGAAAATGAAAACACAAGTCACAGACTAGAAAATATTTGCAAAAGACTTATCTGGTAAAGGACATATCTCTAGAATCCATAAAAATCCTTAAGACTAAATAATAACAGGACAAACAACCTGTTTTTTCAATGGACAAAGATTTAAACAGAAGCTTCACAAAAGGTGACATACAAATGGCAAATAGTCACACAAAAAGATGTTCAATATAATTAATAATTAGAGCAATGCAAATTAAAACCACTTTGAGATACTACTACAGTCACCGGAATGACTGAAATAAAAACGCCCAATCAATTACTAGTTGAAAAACCGGAACTCGCGGTCACTGCCGGTGAGAATGCAAAGCGGTCACCTTGGAAAATAAATTGGTAGTTTTTTAAATAAAATTAGACACTTGTAATACAACCCAGAATCCCACTTCTAGGTATTCACCCGAAATAAATGAAATGTAAATATCCACACAAAGACATGGATACAGATGTTCATAACAGCTTCATTCAGAGTAGCCAAAAACTGGGAAAAAAATAAAAGTCCATTAGCTACAGAATGGAAAACTTTAGTATATTCATACAATGGAACATTAATACAAAATAAAAAGGAAAAATTATTGATGTTTAATAACGTGTATGAATCTCATGCACTTCATTATGTGAAGTGAAAGAAGCCAGACTCAAAATACATTACTTATGATTCCATTTAAATGAAATTCTAGAAAAGATGAAACTATAGAATAAGAAGGTAAATCGGTGTTTTACTGGGGCTTCAATGAAGGAAAGAAATTGACTACAAATGGCCATTAGAAAATTTTAGGATGATGAAATGTTCTCTATTGTGATTCTGGTGCTTGTTGCCTGACTGTATGCATTTGTCAAATCCTCTAAAACTATCTACCTCACACTGAGTGAGGAATTTTGTTTTACGTAAATTATACCTCAATAAAAAATAAAAATAGACCTAAGGGTAATAAAGTTCCATAAATTTTAAGCATGTAGTATATAAAGTAAAAATATTAATAAATACTAGTAAATTATTAAATCTAGATGATGCCTATGAGGGATTCATTATACTCTCTTGTATTTTTTCAATTTCTCTGCATTTTGTCAATTTTCTTTGTAAAAATATTTTAAGAATGATTTATTTTTGTGAAAAGACATCTCTAAGTGAACATCAACAATTTTTAAAATCTTAATAAAAGGGGTTTTTTTAAAACATTGATTATGGTCACCACTACACCTAGTGGGTCTTTGGAATGAGATTATGACCCCAGCTGAGACTGAACTGACACCTCTTGAAGCTACCCCCAATTTTTTTTAAAAGCAGTCTCAGGAGCAAGAGAAAACCAAGTAGTAAAACCACTGGTGCTATTTTAATACAGTGAATAATTTCTTATTGACTCAGATTCCTTTTTTCTTTTCATTTTTTAATGCAAAGTTTGGTTAAAAGATTTTTTCATGTTTTCTGTTCTTTATTTTTGATGACTTTCTTTTCAGCTTGACTACTCACAAGGATTTTTTTTTTTTCCTTTTGGGTTTCTTTTTTAATCGGTAGGTCATTTTATTTTTAGAAAATGAAGGTGTAAAAAAGAACATGTTCACTTCTCTCAGTCTCTGATGCAGTTCTGAGAAACTGGTGGAAGTAGAGAAATTATTAAGGCTGACAGCAATTATTAAGAGTCTTTGTTAAAAAAAATTCTGAAACTCTATGATATATTAAACACTCATTAAAATTAATGAGAATGGTTTTACTCTTACCTGTGGAAAAAAATTTTAATGCATGGTTTAGATTAAAAAATTTTAGTCTTGCAAGTGTTCTGTAAGTGTTAAGAAGTCTGGAGGGACTATATGAGAGAAAGTGAGAATGCGTAGAGCCGTATGAAAAAAATAAAATTGTTAAAAGTATGATGGGTAAGACAAATTATATCACAGCATTTCTGCTTCCCCCTTTCTACCACAATCATAAATTAACACTCCAGTGAAACATTCTTCTAGAAGTGTAAACAAAATCAATATTTCCCTCCTTGTCAAATACATAAAAACATATTTTCAAAGAAAGAATTTTTCTAGTTATCTATTTGTCATAGTTGGGGAAATCATTTACTCTTGTTCATATTTTCAAGTAAGCAATTTTTCTTTAAAAAGAGTCATGTTTTATCTAAAATTTCTTATTCTATTCTCTTTCCCTGACTTGACAAAAGAAAGGGGATGAGGAGAATTAAAATTATCCTAACTTACAAAGTATGGAAGGAGTTAACGATATCATTCCCAATAGAGAGAGAGAAAATAAATATTATTTCCTGAGAAATAAAGACTACAAAAGTAGCTAAAATCTGAAAGTCTTTAAATTTATACTGTAAATCTAAACCCATTCTATAAACTTTGTAAAATTAATCAGGGAAGAAGATTGGGAGAGACATAAAAATAAATCTAGCTTGCAGCACATTCAGCATTATTGTTAGGTCAGCGTGCTCTCTGACCTCCTTCCTCATGGCTGTTTGTTGACTATCACCCAAGAATCACATAAACATTGTCACAAGATTATAGTTCCTCTTACTTGCTCTATAGACAGCAACTTGAACATTATGAAATGTTAAGTTTTCCCTTTGAGATATTCTTTCAGATCTTGCATACCAGTGAAACTACTGATTTCAACTGGTCTGGAGGACCCCATGAGAAGCTAACTTATGAAAGAATGCAATTTCTACATCCTGATGATTTCATCCTCCTCACCTTGGCCAATCAATGACCCTAGTTTTCCAGCACATTTCCCTCCATGATCCCCTTAAGAGCCCCAAACCAGAATTTCTCAGGAGACTCTCAAGTCTCCTTCCATCCCCCTCACTTGGCCACTCTGTAATTTTTCAGCTCTTTCTCTGCTGCAAACCCTGCTGTCTCAGTATATTGGTGTGTTGCTGTGCCACAGACATATGAACCTGTTACAACAAATCCCCCATTCAATGTCATTGAATTCTCTTAGCACATAGTTTTCTCGAAATGTCTCAAATGCAGTGGAAGTACTTTTGAAATCTTCTTTAAGGAGTCTTTCACTTGTACTACTGAGGATGTCAATTTCTAACAAACTAGAAATGAAAGGGCCACTCAGATAATCTTTTTCCTTAACACTAACCAGCTACTCCTTATTTTACTTAATTCCTTTTACAAAACAATATTTCACAGAGAAAGAGATGGAAATGCTAACATTGAGGATTTCATATCTGTGCACATGTGCTTTTTTATTATTAGGCAAGTCCTTGCCACATGCTAGTAAAAAGAAATTACACAAAAATCACACAGGATGCAAAATTTTAGTCTGTCATCTATGTAAAATTTATAAGATAACATCAAAGACAGTTTTATCTCACACTGTTACAGAAGAAAAATCAAATATTTAGTAATTTAGTAACACTGTGCAGATGTCATTGGGTTAGGCACTGTGTAACTCACAGAAGAATTTGCCTACCCTTAAGAAGAGTACTGTTTTGTTACAGAGAAAGACTTACAGACCTAACTCTCAGGCCAACAACATAAGAAAAACCATGCAGAAATCCATGACTAAATACCAAGGATAAGGTAACAATAAGTACAATGCTCCCTTGGAAAACGTAACAGCTGTAATCTATGGAAAATTCTGTGAACTTCTCAGTGTATATCAGCATCAGTTGAAAACCATGCTTTTTGAATAGTTTGTCATACAAGGAAAGACACAGAAATCAAATTAGTTCCACTTTTGTGTGAAATTGGGCTCTACCATCTAGAACCTTGCAGTTAGTATTAATGAAAATGGAAGTAATAATAATTTCTCATTTGTCTTGAGGATTAAATCAAACAACATAAGCGGAGTTAATTTCAAATACATTGAATATGATATTTTTGAAGGAAGAAGCTATTGCATTTACCATTATGGTTGGATTCCAAGTATTGGCTGTGGGTTTTCTATTCCTTGAGAATCTGGTTATCCTAGACTTAAAGCTCAATTTCTAGCCATATAGAACAGAGTCCTTCCCATGACTGCTGCAGGATTCTTCCTTCTGCTTCTGTCTCCATCAGTCTGGGCAGGAAGCACAACCAACCCCTCACCTTTCACTTGAATCCCACATTAAAATCTACTGGTCCATAAGCAGAGGCTGTGTGTACCAAGAGAAGGTTAGGAGAGAGAAAAGGAGCATCATCCAAAAATTTCAAAGTTTCAATGTCTCCATCAACGTCTCTCAAAATAATCATGCAGTCTAAGTAACAACAGCACACTGGTTTACCAAATACTGCCTTGAGAGGAATCTGTTCCCTTCACCATTGTTTTTCCTCCTCAATCTATTCTATATTTACTGAGGTCTACTGGCTACCAGGCATGGGTTTGCAAGTGGTCCCAGATCTTCTTTTGTGACCAGGCTTCCCTCACTGGCAGTTATTGAAGGATTTGGTTTCAATCAAATCCATACTGGACATGGAGATCCAAAAAGATCTGAGGATCACTGCTCAGACCTCTGCTGAGACTCACCTCTGCTCCATGTCTAGACACAATCCTACTGCTATGTTTTATCCCTGAGAGGCTCGTTGCCTCTTTTTTGCTTTCCTGGAATTCATTTCACTGATAGCAAGGATTTGAGGACTGCTGTAAGCCTGAACTTCCCCAGTGACTGTTGCTGTAAGCTTCTCACACCCCAGCAGCATATTCTAGCAGAGCCCATTTTTCCAAATGGCATTCCATAGTATCCTCTGGTACAGTTTGCTGCAAAAATCACTCAATTGTTTGTGCATATGATGAAGTATTTCCTCCTAGCGTGTGGTCAGGCGTCGACCAAAAAGTGTCCCTGAAACTTCAAGCTTCCCAAATATTGGTTTGAATATTGTCAGGTATTCTGCAACAGAAACAGACCCTGGCAGACACAAAGCCACATGTAATTCCTAATATCAGACCCAAAACCAGCAGGCTTTCTTTAATTACTGATACTTCTCCATCCCCAAGACCTCCCATGTTCTATCATGCTATGTATGTCAGCAGCATGTTTTAACAACTCCGAATTACCTTCTCCTCTCTGAAGCACATAAAGTCCTTAAAATGCCCCCAACTTCTAGAAGAAAATTCCAATTATGTATCAGCAGTCTGGTCTTCAGAAAATTCTGTTTCACCACCTGAAGCATTTAATAATAAAAGCTTGTTATATACCAGGAACAGCTAATTGTGCTTTATAAGTATGGCATCATTGAAACCTCATAATTCCTCTGTTAGGAATTAATAGAAGAATTAATTATCTGAGCAGGAAGCACAACCAACTTCTCACCCTTCTCCTGAATTCCACATTAAAATCTACTGGTTCATAAGCAGAGGCTGTGTGTACAAGGGATGGTGAGGTGACAGAAAAGCAGCATCATCCCAGAATTTCAAAGGTTCAATTTATTGGTGCCTTCTCCATTTCTGAAGTGAGGAAACCAAGGCACAGAAAAATTAAGTGAGTATCTTATGTGACTGACAGAAATTCATAGGCACCCTCTGGGTTTGTACAAAATAAAAGTATCAGAATTACTAACCCATGACCCTGGTCCAAAATCAGCCAAAGCTTGCCTGCCATAGCCCTCCCAAGACTGTTTCATTTTTCAAATGAAATTGAGTGTCATCTGAAGTAAGTCAAGCAGCAGCTCTTGGCCTCCTTCTGCATTGGTTTCTTCATAAGAAAATTTTCCTAAGAAAATTTTTTTTCTTGGGCTTCAACAAGTAACATTGCAACACATTGAGTATGTATGGTTCTAACAGAACAGCCTATAAAATATATAAAGCAGAACTCATCACAAATCTTACAGTTTCCCCAAAAGCTGCAGTGGGACTCCCAGGTGCACCATGATCCTGGCATAGCAGATCCAATTCTCTTGCATCCTGAAGCCAGTGATTTGACATTCAGAGTGAGAGTGCATTTCTGGCCCAATTTAGGTTTCATCTGGTTGCTCTACTTCAACAATTCCATGCAAGCCCATATAACAGCCAAAGGCTCCTTTAAAAAATCTAGAAAACTTGGACAGGCATGGTGGCTCACACCTATAATCTCAGCACTCTGGGAGGCTGAGCCTGGCTGATCACTTGAGATCAGGAGTTCGAGACCAGCCTAGCCAACATAGTGAAACTCCGTCTCTACTAAAAATACAAAAATTAGCTGAGTGTGGTGTCAGGCAATTGTAATCCCAGCTACTGGGGAGGCTGAGGCAGGAGAATAGCTTGAACCCAGGAGCCGGAGGTTGCAGTGAGCCAAGATTGTGCCACTGCACTCCAGCCTGGGGGACAGAGTGAGACTCTGTCTCAAAAAAAAAGCCTCTAGAAAACTTGATAAGTCATATTTCTGTAGTTGTGTGATAATTTAGAGTCCATTCTATGATTGGGGGATTATTTTCTAAGGCCTCACTTTGCTTCCTTGTTCTTACACATACATTAGTTGCCTAGGTCTGTCCCAATTTAATTATGTATATAAGGTTCAGCCACTCACCAGTTTTCACTAAGCACATGCACACACAAGCAAAATGTGAAAAAAACTACTGAAGTAATTTCACTGAAGTTTCAGAAGTAGGAAGTATTAAAATGAAAAATGCTTGATACAAGCCCATCTTGCTTGATTCATTTTCCCTGAAGAATAACAGCAACTCTTCCATTTTGTGCATTCAAGAACATTCCACAGAAATTCAGATCCCGTCAGGGTCTAACTTATTAACTCAATCAACTTTCTAAAGACTATTTTCTTCCAAATGAAAGAAAATAATTTTCTGACATAATTTTTTTTTAGCTCGTTAGATGATGATTGTTCTCACAAAGAAAATAGTCTAATTCAGGCCCTTCTGTTTCCTACTTTTGCTCTAGATTTAGGTGAATTGGCAATGAAAACACAATAAATTAAATGCATTTATTTTCCATTATTTCTCAAAGGCATGTAGGAGTATATTTTATTTTTAAGCTTTTCAAACATGCATAGTATTTCTGTGTATATTTCCAAGGTTTAGGCTTATAAATTTGTATACAGAACTAAAATATTTACCCTGCTTCCATTCTTTTCAATGCAATAGTGACACAGTATGTAATTTCCATGGCTCTCAGTAATTTGTTAATATATAAATGATATTTTCATTTTTAATTAAAATTAATATTTTACCAAAGATGGTCTTTTCTGTTATAAATACTGTATTTGCACAACTCATTGTATATACACAGACACCTCTTATTCTAATATCAACCTCAATTCTAGGCTATTGCACTAACTAGTTGTGGTGGGTTGATGTATTAGAAGTCATGAAGATAACCCTCAGGCTAGATGATTGGATAAAGACTCACAGGACTCAGAAAAGCTGTTAAAAACACAGTTACAGTTTATTCTAGTGAGAAGATACATATTGAAATTAGCAAGGAGAAAAGGCATACTGGGCAGAGGCCAGGAGAAGCCTGACACAAGCTTCAGTCGTCCTTTCCCAGTGGAGTTACATGGACAGTTCATAATTCTCTCACTAACAAGTTGTAACAACACATGCTAATTGCTAAGTGTTGTGAACCAGGTAAGCTCACCCAAGCCTTGGTGTCCAGAGATTTTATTAGGGGGTCAGTCACATAGGCAGGCAACACCCATATAATTGACCTTAGCTACTCCATTTCCAGGACCCCACTGACAAGAGGTCAAACAGAGCATTACCCATGGCCTCAAGCATATAAAAATGGGCATTCGCCATAAATTATATTGTTGGCATGAACTATCTGGTGTGGTTGAAGACCTTACAAAGAAACTTATCAGGTAGGATACTCTACAAACTCAGAGGTCTTATGTTAGAGACTAGGCCAAAAGCCAGTCCTAAAGACATTGAGAATGTGCAGGATTTGAGCAACCTGGGCCTGCTGAGTTAACCCTTTCCTAAACAACTGAATAGTAGTTCCCAAAGATATCCACATCCTAATTTTTGAGATCTATGAATCTTACCTTATATGGCAAAAGGGACTTTGTGGATGTGATTAAATTAAGAATATTGAGATTATCCAGGATTATTTGGGTGGGTTCTAATCTAACTGTAAGGGTACTTTATAAGAGGGAGGCAGAGGGATCCTCTATCCAGTGATCTTGGAGAAATCATGCATCAGTATTAGAAGCTGATGACCATGGTCCAGAATCAGACAGAGGGCTATATGAAAACAAAGTCAAGATGTAAAGCTGCTGTTCTTGGAGAGGAAGGAGACTTGGGCCAAGTGATATGAAGAATGCAGCCAGAAAAGACAAGAAGCATCCCCTTGCATCCACCAGAAAGAGGAAGTCCCAACTAACACCTTAATTTCAGTTCAGGGAAACTGATTTCAGACTTCTGATCTCCAGAACTGTAAAAGAGCAAATGCGTCTTGTTTTAAGCCACATAGTTTGTGGCAATTTGTTACAGCAGCCATAAGAAACTAATACACTTGGGGATAAAATCGCGTAATGAGATCACTTTGGCATTTCAATTACTAAATCTTGTTGGAAGTCACCCTTTCGTTTCATTCAGAGTGAACAGTTAAGCAAGATGTCAGTATATACATGAACACACACGCACGCATTTAATATGCAAATGATCATAAGTACAAAACATTTCAATAATTTGAAAGCCTAAAGAAATAGCAGGCAAGCTACCCTAAACCAGATGGCTAACTAATGGATTCAGCAGTTGTCCTATAAGGATATTAAATTCAAATATCAAAAGCTGTAATATCCTGAGTACTGTGATTTGAATATAAAAAATAATTGCTAACATGGAAATTTCAAAAAGCAAACTGGCATCCTATGAAGGGTAAGATAATCAAATGGCATGGGAAATATCAACGAACTTGACTGTGTTGCTGGTGGGAATTTCCATATTCTATAGTAAACCTTAAGTCTACTCAAAATGTCATGTTTCCTGTTTTTAACGACGGTAAGATGATCACATTCTGCCACTGATGACTTGCCCAGCTTCAGGTAACATACATATTTACTTCTCTTTGAGTGCAGAGAAGATGCTGTCCGATTGTAATTTACATACACGTACTTTAGCCATCAGATCAAAACAAGTTTTTTCCTTCCAAGTACACTGGTAAATCTTGAGTCTTCTTCTCACTGAAATTTACCTATTATCATGTCCATTTTTATAGTTTATTAGTCTCCCTCCTATTCATAGCCTAAGCCTGTAGAACCCTCACATAACAAGGATGATTTTCCTGAGCTCTAGTTTTGTGATAAAGTTAAGGTTATCAACTATGAAATTTTAAAATTAAAATAATTTTAAATGGGAAGGAGGGAAGCCTGTCCATTCTTTCCCATTTTTGATGTTTGACACTGTGCTCTGTAAACTGATTTTCATAGTATACTATCCATATTACACAACTAAATATTGACTTCTGAATCATCAGACTAAATTGTGTGCAGTATAACTCTAGAATATATCATATTGTATTAAGTTGTTTGAAAATTGATGGGCTATTTATGGATTATATTTAAATAATAATTAAACCAGAATATTCATTTTCTCAGAACAGCCCAGCGTGTGATCATTCACAAATGGTCAACATTTAGTTACCTCTACATGTTGATACACTTTAATAAAACATCCGCCCTCTATCAGGAAGTTTATGACCATTTTTGTCAGAGTAGACCTCAGTCTTCATTAGTCTCAGTTTATTGAAACTTTATTTAACAAATCAGGAAACAAAGGCAATGAGAAATTGCACAGTTTAACCAATGCGCCTAGTAAGTTACTAGCAGGGTCTAAAAATGGTTATAAAGTTTAACAAAGATACTTACACATATTCCCAATTTACCATGAAATATTTGAGAACATATTTCTCATCAAATACTCATAAAATAAACAGTATTCATGTTTTTCCCCCTACTAAAAGATCAGAGAAGTTTCAACCATCTGGACAAGTTCATATTTATAAAAGTGACTCACTAACAACTGCATTAGATCTGTAAGTCTAAATTGAAGAGAAATGTTAATATTTGACATGGAAAACAAAAGATATCCAATAAGTAATTTGGTTCTGAAAAAGTTTTTCCAATTATAATCAAAAATATCAGATTTCCTCAGTCATCTGAAGGGCTGGAGCTTTAAGGCCTAGCCAGAGGTCATGACAGCCTGTGATCCCGTCTGTGCTGGTAATGGGCTCTGGATGTCACCGAGAAAAGCAGCTCCCCTCAGAGTCCAGCTGGCAACTCTAACAACTCAGGCACATGGGGCCATTTCTACTGTCATTTCCATGGAAACCACTGGTAGCATAGCTTAGCTAACCAAGAACCAGGTATGATGCCTCTCAGCTAACTGCATGGAAGTGCAATCTCTGATGGACAAAACGAGGATTGAGTATTTACATAAAAACCGATATCCTATACATTGACCAAGACCCAGGTGAAGATTTTACAAAATTAAATTAGTGTGAGGGTGGCCCAAGCCCTCCCTTCCCTACTGAGTAATAGATGTCTATTTGCATATTACTGTCCACCCCAGAGGCCAGGGCTTCCCAATCTCAAAAGAAGTAAAGCCTTTGGTGGTTTATGTGTTTTTGCGTATGAATGTAACAGCTCGCCTTTACATACGGCTTTCTACCAAGGAGACCAGGTAATAGCACAGATTCTTACTTCAGTTCTTTTTTTTTTTTTTTTTTTTTTCCTGAGATGGACTGTAGCTCTGCGGCCAGGCTGGAGTGCCATGGCGTGATGTCAGCTCACAGTAACCTCCACCTCCTGGGTTCAAGCGATTCTTCCTGCCTCAGCCTCCCAAATAGCTGGGATTACAGGCACCTACCACCAACACCTGGCTCTAATTTCTGTATTTTTAGTAGAGACAGGGTTTCACCATGTTGGCCAGCTGGTCTGGAACTCCTGACCTTGGGTGATTCACTTGCCTCAGCCTCCCAAAGTGCTGGGATTACAGGCCTGAGCAACCTTGCCCAACCCTTACTTCAGTTCTAAGAGTGCTCTACCCCCTAATATTGTAAAATTATTTAATATTTTAAAATAATTTTCTATTTGCATTAATGTCTCTTACTTCAAGTCAACAAAGAGAGAGTTCCCAGTTTGTCATACTAAAGTACTTACATAAATTTGCGGTCCTTACATATGTACAACTTGAAACAGATACAAAGAGGACTAGGAAAATTCACACCTACATCATGATCACTTCAGAGGACTGTGTCATCCTAAAAGTACTTAACTGAACACCTGCTGTGTGCCATGCTCTACAGTGAGTGCTAAGGATATAGTGGGAGCAAGGCAAACACGATCCCTGTCTTCACAGAGCTTGCAGCCAAGGGTGATCAAAACCTTGTAATTATTGGGCAAAAATTCAGAGAAGCAGTCATGTGGGTAGAAGAAGTCTTTGCTAGCTGGAGTAATACTCATCTAAGGTAGTTGCCTTTCTAGTTAGCCTATAAAACATGAATTGCTAGGGGACATAATGTTGGCTGTTAGTGAAAAAATAAATAAACCCTGAAATCTCAGCTCCTGACTTACGTCACAGGAAGGGGTGAGGGCGCTGTGTCCTGTGATGTTCCTCGGGATCTAGGCTACTTCCAGCTTGTGGCCCCACACTCCTCCAGGTCCCTGGAATTTTTATCTATTCAGTGAGTAAAGAAAGCAGGAGGGATATGGATGAGAAGATTTTATAGACCAGGTGTGGGATTTGGACGCGTGACTTCTGTTCACATTCCACTGGACAGAGCTTGACCACACTTAACCGCACTGAAATCCAGGAAATATCACCGAGCAGTATACCCAGGAGATGAAGAGAACACCCACACCAGGACCTCCCAGCTGTCTATATTCCACCAGCTGACAGGAAAAGAGAGCAAAGAAAGCATGAGAGAATTTTTATAAGCTAGAGCTAGATAGGGAACATATGACCTCCTCACATTCCACTGGCCAGAACTCAGTTTCCCAGCCACACTTCGCTGTCAGGGACCCTGCAAGTTTGAACATGGGTGTGCGCTCAGGAGTAGATCACTGGTCTCCGCGATTCCCTTCTGTACCTAACCCAGGCTCCTTCTCAATCATTAGCAAGACAAAGAAGAAAAGTGTGCCCTTATTTGTTTATGTGCATTCCTTTAGCTGCCCCATGTAATTTATTTTTTCTTTTAGCAAATTCTTTGACATTCATTTTTTCCCCTATTTTAAATGAGAAATTAGAAGACTCAAAAGGTAAAATGGTGAGTAGTCCAGTCAGATAGCTAACCAAAAACAAACTTGCCACTACATTTCAGGTCTCCTGATTCGTAGGACATTTAGTTTATTTTCATTAAATACATACTGTGCATTTAGCACTGAGTTAAATACTTTGGGGATAAGAAATAAATAAAGACCTAGTATTCATCCCAAGAAACTTTAGATATATATTTTTTTATTTTTATTTTTGGCGACAGAGTCTCGCTCTGTCGCCCAGGCTGGAGTGCAGTGACATGATCTCAGCTCACTGAAACCTCCACTATCCAGGTTCAAGCAATTCTCCTGCCTCAGCCTCCTGAGTAGCTAGGATTACAGGCATGTGCCACCACACCTGGCTAATTTTTGTATTTTTAGTAGATTGAGGTTTCACCATGTTTGCCAGGCTGATCTCAAACTCCTGACCTCAGGTGATCCTCCTGCCTTGACTTCCCAAAGTGCTGAGATTATAGGCATGAACCATTGTGCCTGGCCTAGATTTATTCCTGAGAAATAAAATGTTTGCATAAAACAAATGCACATACTTAATTGCTCCTTAGAGGAAAATGCATGCAATGTACTGCACAGAATGTGATGCCAGCCTCTGAACATGCACTCCAGGAAGGTGTAAAGACAAGAAACGTCTGTGCAGAGCATAATGCCTGGAAAGAACTTTGTGTAATTCAATCTTGAAAAGCAGTAGAAAGAGGAAGAACTTTTTGGAGACGACACCTTGTGGTGGGAGGAAAGCATGAGCATAGTTCTGCTCTGAACACAACGAGGAGGTAAGTGTGGCTGAGAAGAGAATTGGTACTGGGAACAATGGAAGTGAGAGACAGAATCTAGGGTCCCTGTGGTGGGTGGCTTTGCAATCATAAGCAGTTACTTAACCATTGTAGGCACTTGAACTGGCCATAGCATGCCTACCTAAGTGTTTAAGAAGAAAGAGACTGACTTTTACAGAAACCAAGGAGAAAAAGGGTAAGGAATTAGGCTGTAGTCATGCAAGAGAATTTGTATGAAGAAAGCATGGGAAAGGAGAACACATCATCTGACCACAGGATCTCACATTTATGAAACCACATATACAAAATGTTAAGATGTTACAAGATAAATGCTGACCCCAGTAATTTAGACTGTTTTATAGGCTAACTAGAAAGACATCCCTACATGGTGGCTTACTTACAGTAAATCTATGCATTCCTGTCTTGTTTACATTTTTACTGTGAAGGGAAATTACATAACCACTTAAATAAGATGCTGTGCTCTCCCCTCAAAATAATAATTTTTTGGCAAAGATATTAAGTAAAGCCACAAGCCTATTAAGAAATGCAAGATTATACACATTATCTCCTACAGGCAGGCAGTGATGTTTGTAATACACTAAAGACATATCTTCTCAAAAGAAACAGATGTTCTTAGTTGACAATAGAAATGTAAGCAGAATCATACAGAACGTTCTCATCATTTAGCCTATTTATTTATTTATATACTGCCTTTGCTAAAAAAAAAAAAAAAAAAAAAAAAAGACAAGCTTACAGAGATAAAATAAAGCAAGATAAAATTTAAAAAGGTGATGGAACCAGGGCAAAAGAATAATAAAAGTAGGAAAAATAAGATAGAGCCATGAGTAATGTTGGTGTATTTTAAAACAACAACAATAACAACGAGGTAAAGCTCTTCACTCATTAGAAGTTAATCCATTGGGAGGCCAAGGCGGGTGGATCACAAGGTCAAGAGATCGAGACTATCCTGGCCACCGTGATAAAACCCTGTCTCTATTAAAAAAATACAAAAATTAACTGCGCGTGGTGGCACATGCCTGTAGTCCCAGCTACTCGGGAGGCAGAGGCAGGAGAATTGCTTGAACCCAGGAGGCAGAGGTTGCAGTGAGCTGAGATTGTGCCACTGCACTGCAGCCTGGTGCCTGGCAACTCTGTCTCAAAAAAAAAAAGAAAAAAAAAGTGAATTCAAAATTTCATTCTCCATTTTCTGCCCAAAGCAAAATTGTTTATACGATATACAGCATCCATAAAACAAGCCATTTACTCAGAAGGGAAAAAAGCCATTCCTGGATCTAAGATCCCAAAACATTTCCTCTTGAGGACTCTCAAAAAAAAGAGGTAAAATGTAATGTGTTGTAATAGTCAGTACTCTTTCAGCTGCAAATGAGAGAAAGCTCAACTCAAACCGGCTTAAATAGAAAAGGGAATTTATTGACTCATGTAACTAAAAATGTGTACACTAAAAAAATTAAAAATTTAGTTCTTAATCTGTGATTTCAGGTATTGCCAATCCAGGCACTCACAGACTGTTGTCAGGAATCGCTCCCCAGATCTGAGTGCTGCCTTTCATTTTTGGGGGCTTATATTAGTCAAGTTTCTCTAGAGAGATAGAACTAATAGGATAGATAGATATATAAAGGGGAGTTTATTAAGGAGTATTAACTCACGCAGTCACAAGGTCCCAAAGTAGGTCGTCTGAAAGCTGAGGAGCAAGGAAACCAATTTGAGTCCCAAAGCTGAAGAACTCGGAGTCCGATGTTTGAGGGCAGAAAACATCCAGCACAGGAGAAAGATGTAGGCTGGGAGGCTAAGCCAATCTAGTCTTTTCATGTTTTTCTGCCTGCTTTACATTCTGGTCATGCTGGCAGCTGATCAGATGGTGCCCACACAGATTAGGAGTGGGTCTGCCTTTCCCAGTCCCCTGACTTAAATGTTCATCTCCTTTAGCAACACCCTCACAGACACATCCAGGAGCAATACTTTGCATTCTTCAGTCCAATCAAGTTGCGACTCAGTATTAACCATCACAAGTCCACCCCTTGTCAACGTGAACTCACACACAACTTCTGAGATCATAGATAATATTAAGACAATAATAAGGTCATAATTATGCCTAACATAATACAGCACAACCGGAAATGCTCCAATCCCCAATCCAAATGGTATTACATAAAGTTAACAATACTTAAATGCTGATACTAAGTCAATAAATCTTATGTCACATGATAACAGAAGAAGGAAATAAAATGAAACTATTTTCTTAGTACAAGTGTGTACATGCACAAACATGTTTTTAACAAAAGAAGGAAGAAATATGACAATTACAATCCTCGTTCCTGCAGCTCATCACGTGGTCATACTGGTATTGATGACTACCTTCTTCTACCACCCATTATGTATTCCCTTTGCCTTCAGCAAGCACCTCAGCAGGTCGTGGGTATTTTTTCCTGGTGGAGTGACATAAGCCTTCATTCCCCAAGGGTGTTGGCCATTTGTAGTCCTGCCTGGATTGGGCTGTTATAGTCTCCCATTTATTCTAATCACAGGGCATGGTAATGCTAGAGACGCCCTCATGGATCTCCTGTATTCCATGCATACTCTTCCTTACCTCAGTTGTGGAGTAGTAAACTGATTTCATCTTCATAGTTCAGCCAGTCACCCCTGCCAACACTGTAACTCCCTTCTTAGCCTATTGACTTAAAGGTAGGAGAAGCCCAAAGGGTCCAGGTGACAATCTTAACTTCCGGTTTAATGCAATCATTGTTGGGTCTCCTGGTGGCAGCATTCCTCCCTCTGGAACCAAGATCTCTAGGCCAGGAGAATGTAATGTCACAGGAAAAGGAAGCAAAAATGTTGCTAGTGGATCACTAGTGGTGACAGTGATGCTGATGCACTCCACCTCCACCCCTTGATTCCTGGACCCATGAATCCTGGCTATGGAAGAAACATATTGGATGCTGATTCAGGGCATGTGCAGCCTTCTGGGAAACTTTGTCCCAGGCCTGCCAAGTATTGTCACCCACTTGACACTGTAATTATGAATTCAAAAGACCATCCCACCATTCTATAAACCCAGCTGCTTCAGGATAATGGCAACATGGTAAAACCAGTGAATTTAATCAGTATGAGCCCACTGTCTCACTTCTTTAGCTGTAAAGTGAGTGCCTTGGTCAGAGGCAATGCTGTGTGGAATACCATGACGGTTGATAAGGCATTCTGTGGGTCCACAGATGGTAGTTTTGGCAGAAGCATTGTGTGCAGTATAGGCAAACCCATCTCTGGAGTAAGTGTCTATTCCAGCGAAGGCAAACCTCTGCCATTTCCATGATGGAAGAGGTCCAGCATAATCAATCTTCCACCAGGTAGGGCTGATCACCCCAAGGAATGGTGCCATATCGAGGGCTCAGTGTTGGTCTCTGCCACTGACAAACTAGGCATTCAGCAGTGGCTATGGCCAGGTCAGCCTTGGTGAGTGGAAGTCCATGTTGCTAAGCCCATGTATAACCTCCATCCCTGCCACCATGGCCACTTTGTTCATGGGCCCATTGGGTGATGACAGGGGTGGCTGGGGGAAAGAAGCTGAGTGTTGTCCACAGAACGGGTTATCCTGAAACAAGAAAAGTTCCCTTGTCCCCCCTCACAGTTTGTGCAATGGGGTGTGGCTGGCTTCTTCAGTGCCCAGTTGCTCAAACCTCTAGAGGAGCATACAGTCAAGCAGGCTGTGGGGTTCCGATCCACAGCAGTGTCTAGGGGTGAATGTTTACAGCTCTTGAAGCCCCAGTGGGCGTGTGTTAAGGGTGCTGTTGTAGTTTAGCTGTCCATAGGCAGCTTGTGTTAGCTCAATTAACCCTCTACCTTTTTGCAAGGACAGAGGGCTTTCTGTATCCCAAGGTTCTTGCCTTGGTGTACTGGAATAATCAGATCACATGTGGGCTCTGAGAATGAGTGCAAGGTTTTATTGAGTGGAAGTCACTCTCAGCAGATGGTGGGGCCAGAAAAGTGATGGTTTTCCCCTAGAACCAGGCTGCTCGGTGGCACAAGCTTCTCCTCTGACTACCTCGGCCAATGCCGCCTCGTTCCACCAGTCAATGGCCTGCCAGCATACCAGTGTCTCCTACACCAGTGCATTTCTCGTGGTGTCCAGCCACCCATGTGTTCCTCAGCTGATTTGTTCCTCTCAAAATCCAGGCACCTGTGTACCTGCCCGCTAGGGTCTCCAGGGTTTTTATAGGCACAGGGCATGGTGGGCAAAGGTGGTCTTGGAAAATGCAACATTTAGGCACAAAGGCCCCACCTAGGTTTGTGGGCACAAGCCTGGGAGTGGAACCCTCACTGAGGACCTGCCCTTCTCTTCCCAGCACTTCCCTGCCCCTCTTTCATATCATCTCCCCACTCTGAATAGGTACATCTAACAGCCATTAGAATATGGATAGTTACTGACCTTAGTGCTTCCTTCTGGCAGGGGGCGTTGTTTTGCAGAAAACAGCAGTTAGATTTCTTCCAGAGTTCTATCTAAGGGTTCCTAGAAAAGGGGACAGACCCATCATCCAAGGCTCCAGTTGACTGACTGACTGGAGTTTGATGGTTTCTAAGTGAGAGGAAAACACTTAAGAGTTTTATAAGGGTAAGTATGCATGGGTTAAACATATGTGTTACACAAAGACAGAATTTTGTGCCAAAGATTACAGAGACAAGGTTAAGCTTGTGATAATCCATTGTCATTCTCCAAGTTCCATCTGTCTTCTGTACAGGCCAAATAGGAAAGTTGAACAAGGATGTCGTGGGGATCACCACCCCTGTATCTTTCAAGTTCTTGATAGTGGCACTAATCTCTGTAATCCCTCCAGGGGATGCAATATTGTTTTTGAGTTGCTATTTTTCCAGGTAGAGGCAGCAGTTCTAATGACTTCTGTTTGGGCTTTTCCACGATAATAGCCCTCACCCCACCAGTCAGGGAGCCAATGTGGGGGGTTCCGCCAGCTGCTAAGTATGTCTGTGCCAATCATGCATTCTGACCCTGGGGGAAATGACCACAGAGTGAGTATGGGGGACTCACTGGACCCACTGTAAGTAGGATCTGAGCTAAAACTTTTTTAATTACCTGACCTCCATAATCCCCTACATTAACTGGAGGACCACAATGACATTTTGGGTCCCCTAGAATCAACATCAGCTCAGAGCCAGTGTCCAGTAGTCCCTGAAATGTCTAATCATTTCCCTTTCTCCAGTGCACAGTTACTCTGGTAAAAGGCTGGAGGTCTCCTTGGGGAAGAATGGGAGAAAGATTAACAGCATAAATTGTCAATAGTGTATTGGTGTCCTTCCTCAAAGGGAACTGGCCTCCCCTTCATTCAAGGTATTCTGGGTTTGTAAACTGGCTGAAGTCTGGAAATTGATTGAGGGGCCATGATTCTCTGCTTTTATAATTCAAAATAGTCTTGTTCATTCTACCTGGAAGTTTTCTGCTTATATAAATTATAGAAATGGGTCAGGCATGGTGGCTTACGCCTGTAATCCCAGCAAATTACGAGGCCGATGTGAGTGGATCACAAGATCAGGAGTTCAAGAATGGCCTAGCCGGTATGGTGAAACCCCATCTCTACTAAAAATACAAAAATTAACTGGGTGTAGTGGTGGGCACCTGTAATCCCAGCTAATTGGGAGGCTGAGGCAAGAGAATCACTTGAACCAAGGGGACGGAGGTTGCAGTGAGTCGAGATCACACCACTGCACTCCAGCCTGGGTGACAGAGCAAGATTCCATCTAAAAAAAAAAAAAAAGGAATGCAGTAGGCTTTCTGTCAATTTCACTTTTAGGAACAATGTGATAAATTAGCCAATGCCAGACCTCTACACAAGTCAGACTATTCTGATTGCTACTTTGCTTCTGCTGTCCATTACGGTAGCTATGCCCACCTTGCCTTTGATGGTTCATTGTCACCAGTTGGCCCCTGCCACCTTGGGATCCAGTTATTCCCACTGTATTTAAATTTTGTAGTTGAGTGACTGTGGTTCCCACAGTTAGATCTGACATACAGAGAAGAGCAATTACAGGCTCTTCAAAGATGCAGGTGCTGCCCTCACAAACCTATTTCACAAAGCATTGATCAAGGGTATATCTCCTGGACTCTCCCAGCTGGGATGAGGAGGTGTAAAGTGATTAATCCACTCTGCCATCCCAATCTCCCTAAGCCTTTGGTTCCCTTTCTCTCCACTAAACCAAGGGAGATCAGGCATTTCCAGCTTGCTCACAGTGGGCCACCTTCTAAAAAAGAGGTAAAGTATAATATGGTGTAGTGTTCAGTACTCTTTTAGTTGCAAATGATAACTGGCTTAAGCATAAAAGGGAATTTATAAACGCATGTAACTAAAAATGTGTAAGCTAAAAAGATTAAAAATTAAGCTTTTAATCTATGATTTCAGGAGTTGCCAATCCAGGTGCTCACACAGTGTTGTCAGTAATCTTTCCCCAGTGAGATCTCAGTGCTGCCTTTCCTGGGGTGGCCCCATTTCCAAAAAGTCTCTCCCCACTCAGAAGTGACAGTGACCACCAGCAGTTCCAGGTGTAAATTCTATCAAATTAGTAACTCCAAGAAGAATAGATTCCCTTTCTTCCAAAAGTCCCAGCTTCCATCACAGCTTCTGTCCAGGGAAAGTTCTGTGTCTCCTAATGGTGGGGTGAAATTCGTGGCACCCAAACCACGTCAACTCAGAATTGGAGATGGGTGGTTCCTTAAAGAAACCCTGACCAGGCAGACTTGTGCCCCCTGCACATCCCAACAACATAACAATAAAAATATTACAACCTACTATACATGAGACCCTACCTGTGCTTCATGTGTGAATACAATCATGGACAGATGGCAGCTAAGACCAAATGTCGCCCCTCCTTCCAGGTCTTTGGCATAATTTAAGTCTCCCAGGAATATGATGGAACCAGAGAAAAACAGAAGACCAAGTAAGTTGAAATTAAGTTTTTACAGAACCCAGATTATTAGTACACAAAAGTAAAATTAAATTATAAAAAATAAATATATATTTATTTATTACTTAGGTTGGTGAACTGTTACATTATTATAATGAGAATATTACTATAATACATATTTTTTTCTATTATATTCCACCAAAAGTGTCCACTGAAAGTAGACTAGAAAATCTAGGCTCCAATTCCTCCTCACAAAGGTCAAATAGGTTAAATTAGTACATGTAGTCCTGAGTTTCTAGTATTCTCCAATAAAGAAAGACAAATTAAAGGCAAACTAGAAGTCTACAATGCCCAAAGATTTAGAATTTTACTGAGGGGGAGAGAAAACAAATAATTATTTTTATTGTGTTAAAATATATTAATGCAAAACATAAACTTTGTCATTTTAACCATTTTAGGTGTTCAATTTAATGGCATTAACTACTCTCCAGAACACCAAATTGAAACTCTGCACCCATTAAACAATGGCCTTGCATCCTCACTCTATTCAGCCCCTGGCACCCATCATTCATTTTCAGTCTCTGTGAATTAGATTACCTTAAGTACCTCAAATAAGTGGAGTCATAGAATATTTGTTATTTTATCTCTGGCTTTTTCACTTGGGATAACATCTTCAAGTTTCATTTAGGTTGTAGCATATATCCAAATTCCATTCTTTTCTAAGGCTGGTTAATATCCAACTGTATGTATTCATCATATTTTGTTTATTCATTTATCTGTTGATGGACATTTGGGTTCTTTTCACCACTTGGCAATTGTAAAGAAGGATGCTGTGAACATGGATGCACAAATATCTGTTTGAGTTCCTGCTTTCAATTATTTGAGGTATATAACCAGGAGTGGAATTGCTGGATCATGTGATAATTTGATGTTTAATTTTTGAGGAAACACCATACTGTTTCCTAGAGCAGCTGCATCTTTTTACGTTCTCCCCCAGCAGTGCACAAGTGTTCCAATTTTTACACATTTTTACCAACATATTTTTTATTTTAAAAAATCAAGTTGGAATTAGCTTTGATCGATTTGAATAGACATACATTCTAGCTTACTTTTTCTTATTAATTCTGTTCATGTTGCTGCTTTTGTCGAAACATCCAGCAAATTGCTTCTAACACCCATTATTTTCTCCTTGTCTCACTGATTTTACTATTGTGACAAAGCAGGTCAGATAAAAAGGCAAGAAAATAGTAAAGTTTGTCTTTCAGTCCTCCCAACAGTACATTTACCAGAGAGCTGCATGCTGTCTGCCTCCCCAGCCCAACCTGGCACTGCTCATCCAGCCAGACACCTCACTACCAGAACTTTCTCTTCTTCTCCCCCCCCCACCCCCCCACATCCCAGTGTAACTTTAGGAACCTAATATAGACTACATGTTAATACATTACTTTGCAAAGTGATGTGCATGCAGGCTACTTTTGTACATAACACTTTAATCATGGTGAATGACTTGAAGGGCGAAAATATCAGGTGCACCAATAGGATGCGGGGGGAGTTTCAGAGGCTCAGTGTAGACAAAAGACCCGGACAAGAAGTTCTACCACATCATTTCTAATCAGACACAACCACCAACTAACTGGAAAACTTTAGGCAAGCCATTTAATATTTCTGGGACTCTGTTTCCCCATTTGTAAAGTGCAAGATAAACTCCTTCCAATGAAAAAGCTGGATGATCATTTCATCTCTCTAAACATTTGCGTGTACAAGAGTGAGTTAAAATAATGTACTTCAACAACATACTGAGCCATTTCTAAGATGTGTCCTACCAAACGTAAATTCACAATAATAGAGTACGGTGAGAGTGCAGAAATAGGAAAGCACAACCAAAAGCTTGGTCTAGAATTAGACCCAAGGACATCAGCTAAAACTTATACATTGTTTAATCACTCAACATGTGCCAGCTACTGTAGTAAGTCTTCAATGTCTCCAACAAATCCTTGGAAACTGCGACTTTAAGCAAAGTGACATATAATGAAACCAATATTTTTTTCTCGTCAGTGTTATAATGAAACAACACTGAAGGAGCCAACATTATTGGAGGACTTGTTAATTGTTTCACTTAAAATCATAGCTTCCAAGAACCTATCCATGGTATTAAGTGAGGACACACTGCACTATAGTTTGTGTATTAACATTATTTAATTTATTCCTTAATTCCTGCAACATAATTATTGATGTAAGAGAGTGATTAATTGAGCAAGTAATGGGTGTCTTGTTATTTATTTATTTATTTATTTATTTTTTGAGACAGAGTCTTTGTCGCCCAGGCTGGAGTGCAATGGTGCAATCTCAGCTCACTGCAACCTCTGCCTCCTGGGTTCAAGCAATTCTCTTGCCTCAGCCTCCTAAGTACCTGGCATTACAGGCGCCTGCCACCACGCCCAGCTAATTTTTTGTATTTTTCATAGAGACAGGATTTTGCCATGTTGGTCAGGCTGCTCTTGAACTCCTGACCTCAGATGAACCACCTGCCTCAAGTGATCCACCCATTTATTTTCTTTCTTGCTTTATATTTCTTGGAATCGAATCAAACATCCCAGAAGGCACAAATTAAAACACCCTCAGTGGGTGGATATAACCCACAATGTAAATGTAAATCTGGTTTCTAAATGTAAAATCTACAGTGTAATTTTTTAAATACAAATTAGTCATTACCGATACTTTAAATTAAAGGTGTTTCAAGTTTTCTTTTTAAAATCCAAATTTTCAACATATCTTGAAAAGCCATTAGAATTAGGCAACACTGGGCGTTTATTACCAATAAGATCAGCAGAATACAAGTAGCACCTGCCTGTTTAGACTGAGCGTGTGCTCTACAGGCCACGAGACACTCCCATTCTCTGTTAATCTGTATGTTACTGCCTAACTACCCAGTAAAGGTGTTTGAATTTGTGCCTTCTGAGATGTTAAATTACCAGCTTTTGTGGTTTAAGCTCTGAAGGGAATCAACATGAATCCTCAGATGGGGAGGTCATGGAAACTTTTGCACACAAAGAGTGAAATAGGAAGTCATGTGAACCTACCATGGGGCAGTAACTAGATGCAGAACACTGGGGAATGGAGGATTACAGCTTCCCCAGGTGCATGAGACCCTGGCAACTCTGAGTGGGCATGGCCAAAACACCAAAACCTCCTAGGGGATCAGGAAAGGACTTGATAACAAGCCTCAGGTTCTTATGCTCCTGGGTAATGCCTGCGGTTATTGCAACCCTGGGTAATGCCTGCAGTTATTGCAAGCCTGGGTAATGCCTGCAGTTATTGCAAGCCTGGGTAATGCCTGCGGTTATTGCAAGCCTGGGTAATGCCTGCAATTATTGCAAGCCTGGGGTAGTGCCTGGGAGTGGTGCCCCCGCATGGAAGATCCTCACTGCGAAGGGCGTCATACTGGCCTGTGCAAGCAGGATGGCAAGCCGTGTAGATCTCCATGAAGACACAGCAAATGACAATGCCTGAGGGCAGCCCCATTGACTGTGAAAGAAAACAGCAGAATTTCCTTGGAGACCTCTTACAAGTCATGTCAGAGCACTTACAGCTTCTTATATCTTCTGGAGAACTGGGAGAGAACCCACAGACAACACCTAATGAAATTCTGACGCAATTGAGTGAGGTATTGCCAATGTGGTGGATGGTGAGGGTAGGAATCCATATTTTCAACAAGCTTTCCTGGGGGTTGTACTAAACAAACAAAGTTGGGAGCCACAGTTCCAGCTATTTTCTCACTAACGTCGCTTACAGCTCCAAAATTCCATGACCCTATGAGTTCTTTTGCATAAAGAGGTGTCCATGGATGGAGAAACATTTAAGGATGGAGAAACTTGGGTGCAGAGCATGTTGGTTGGCAGAGGAATTTATAAACATAAAGCTGCCTTACGAGGGCATAGGCCCAATGTAGGAATTCTAATTTGCTCATCTATTGTTAGTACTATCACCAAAAATTAAAGAAAAACTTTCATTCAGGAAATGGCATGTGCTTGCTAAACAGTGTGATGGCAATGGCCACTGTTGGCTGCCCAGCATGCATTTTCCCCCTCCTGGTAGCACCCTGAGTTACTTTCAGGACTTTCTCTTCCCCCAGTGGTTGTAGCCTCAGAATGCAGATGAGGCTATTTTGACAAGAGCTCATTTAAACAAGGTAGGCTTGTCTCACAACATTCAAAGTGGTCCTCAGTCCTGAGGGGGCAGCCCAAAAGTGTTGGGCACACAGGTTCCTTCCACACTTTTTTCTTTGCCATCCTTAAGTTATGGCCTTTGTCCATGAGGTCAAGAATGGCCTCCATAATCTTTATATTTCACTACAAAAAAAAAAGTGAGAAAAGGGAAATATAAGTACCTTTCCTTTTAAGGGTACAATCTAGAAGTTGCATAAACCATTTTTGCTCATACGGTCCCATTGACTAGAATTAAGATACACATACTTCTGGGTGAGGGAGGCTGGAAAAATGGGGTGTGTAGCTCCATTAAAACTTTTATTATTAAAAACGAGGAAAGCAGACAGTGAGCAAATAGCTGTAATAGGTTGTTTCGCTTCCCTATAAACATACAGACATGAAGCTGGGTAATTTATAAAGAAAAGAAGTTCAACTGGCTCATGGTTCAGCAGGCTGTACAGAAAGCACAGTATCGGCATCTTCTCGGCTTCTGGTGAGGCCTCAGGGAGCTTTTATTCATGGTGGAAGGTAAAGTGGGAGCAGCATGTCACATGATGAGAGCAGGAGCAAAAAGAGAAAGGAGGAAGAATCACACACTTTTAAACAACCAGATCACAAGAGAACTCACTCACTATCATGAGGGGCAGCACTAAGACATTCATGAGGCATCCACTCCCATGACCCAAACACCAGGCCCCACCACCAACGCTGGGGATGACACTTCAACATGAGATTTGGAGGGGACAAACATCCCAACTATATTAGTAATAGCCTCTGCCACGAAGGATACATCCCTAGTACCTGCTCTCCATTAGGAAGGCCAGAGCCCCCATCTTCCTTTCACAACACAAGTATAACCAGGGATGGGCATGTAACTAAGCATGGCCAATGCAAGGCTCTTTTCCAGGGCTCTGAATACCGAGTGAATGAGGCAAGGATGGAAAGTAGCATCAGAAGGCATGTATTGTAGTGCTGCTGTGATGAACCATTGCTGCTGGGACAGCGTTGCCATGCTTCCTTTCCCTAGCTTCTGCAACTCTGCAGCCTCCAATGGGTTCCCAAGCCTGGTCTCACAGTCTCCTGTTGATATTATACCCCTATCCAACCCCATCTACTCCTTTCCAGACACCTTTTCAATAAATTTTCTTTTGCTTTAGTTGGCTAAATTCTGTATGTATTGCTCTCAATGAAGACCCCTGTCTTAATCTGTTTTCTCTTGCTATAATAGAATGCAACCGACTAGGTAATTTATAAAGAAAACAAGTTTATTTCTTACAGTCTGGAGACTGGGAAAGTCCAAGATCGAGGAGCTGCATCTGATGAAGGCCTTCTTAATATGTCATACCGTGGCAGAAGCTACAGCATGGCAAGAGGGCAAGAGCATGTCAGCTCGGTTCCTTCCTCCTCTTTTTATAAAGCCATGAGTCTCATCGTGGAGGCCCCACTCTATGACCTTATCTAATCCTAATTACTTCTAAAAGGTCCTACCTCCAAATATCATTAATATATAAATTTGAGGAATGTTTCCAACACATGAAATTTAGAAGACACATTCTCACCATAGCAAATCTGATTCAGCCTCAGTCTAGGGAAATGAAAAGAAACTCAAAACCAAGAAGTTGGATAAACCTTAGTATGCTCTCAGCATCATGCCACAGTGGAGCCTTGGGATTATATCACTGTGGCTCCCTATTTACAGTGATCTAGGGCCCACACTAGAATTTGTCATTCTCATTACACTCTTCATCTATCTTAGTTATCTATTGCTCTATAACCAAAATTTAGCATTTAAAGCAATAAGCATTTATTATCTCACAGTTTTGTGAGTCTGAAATCTGAGAGTCACCTAACTGATTTCTCTGGCTCATGAGGAGACTGTCAAGCTGTCAGCAAAGGCTGTGATCTTATGTGGATGTACAGTTGCCTCTTGAGGGGGAGAGACACAGATCTGTGTCCACTTGCATTCAGAGGATGCTGGCAAGCCCTGGTCTTCTTCATGTGCGCCTCTCCACAAGGCTGCTTACAACATGGTATCTGTTTTCTCCCAGGGGAGAGTTCTAAGAAAGAACAAGAGAAAGCACCCAAGATGAAACTCATAATCTTTTACAACCTAATCTTGGAAGAGACATCCTTTTATTTCTGCCATATCCTATTTGTTACAGTGAGTCACTAAATCTAGCTCACACTCAGGAGGAAAAGATCACATAAGGGCATAGGTACCAGAAGGCAAGCTCACCGGGCCATCCTACAGCCAGGCGGCCACACCATAACGCTCATCCATCACGAATCAGTGAATCACAGTCCAGGGAGGAGGATGAAGGGCAAAGCTTACCTAAAAGCATAATTTCATTTTTTAAATGAAATGGCCTAAATACATTTGTGACTATTTTGCTTTCAAAATATCAGGCAGCAATTGTCAGGAAGACCCACCATTGCCAATTTTTTTTTTTTTTTTTTTACTGTACTATAATTTACATCATACTGCTACAGCTGCTATTTTATATGACATTTCCAAGGATATTTTAAATGATGCTAAAAAAGACAGGTATATCAATTTCTAGTATTTTATTATTATTATTAACAATAACAACCAGATGAGCAAAAAGAGGTAATATGTCCCTATCCCATTTATGTTATTTTAGACCTCTGTTAGGATTTCTTTAGCTGCCATTGTAGCTTTCAAAAAGATAGTTCAATTACTGCAGCACTACCCATTAAATTAGAAATGATAGGTTTGCCAAAGAAATAAGCTATTATTCAGAAGTAAAAAGCACAGGCAACGACACTGCTAACCCTCAATGAATTTACAGAAGTCTTAACGCCATTTCAAAGCCACTGTGCACAACAAAACTAAGTTGATACTTTTGAAATCTAACAAATTGTTAAGGCACAAAATGACAATACCTGTAGATAGCTAGGATTTCTCAATTATCTAATAAAAGATCTCATGTGCAAACAACGTAATGTGTAAGCATCCATGTGCCAGTTGTGCAAGCCTCGGAGTCCTCTGTGACTTTTCATAGTTCCCCACTGAACAAGTATGAATGTTCCCTGGGGGTTTACCTCTTAGGACAATCATAAGCAGGGAGAGCTCATGCAGGGTCAAAAGGTTTTATTTCAACATATGAAAGGAAAGGGAAAGGGAACATTATTAGCAGGTGCCCAGATTTCTCTTTACTAAACACATTATCTCATTTAATCCAAACTTAAACATCAGTTTCCTCAAGGAAAACTTTCCTGACCACTGTCTCTAATGGATCTCAGACACCCTTTTCCCATTTTTCTTTGCCACACACACTATTCCTTTCCTTCATAGCACATATTTTATTTTTAACTGTGCATTTCTTTGTTCCCTTACATGTGCACCATCCTCAACTTCAAGATCCATGACAGTAGTGTCTCACTCATATCATGAGACAATGCAGCAGATGGGCTGAGCACACGTTTCTGAAGCCGGGCTGCCTGGGTTCCAGTCCTGAGTCCTGGGTAATGGAAATCATCAACTATGTGACCTATGCAAGTTTTCTAACCTCTTCAGGACCCACTCTTGTCATCTGTAAAATGGTAATCAAAGTAGCACCCCCACTGCCTTTTTTATGAGGATTATGTATATTAGTTATCAATGAATGCCTGGCTTTGGGCTCAATAAATGTATGTTTAGGAATAAATTCAACCCGCACAATAGTTCTATCAAACAGACATCACTGCTAAGTCTACACATGAACAGCCCAGTCCTCAGAAGTCAGCTAAAATCACACACTAGTCAGTCAGTCCTGGTAGTCCTGGATCACACATGTTAACTCCAAGGAATCTATAATCCCTGGGTCAAATTATGTAGTTTTGTGTTACCTGTGATGTTACTCTTTATTGTTTTCTATCCTTTAGTGAAGTTTTCCAGCTTTAAATTAACAACATTATGGGATATTAAAGAAAATATCTCCAGAAGCTGGACTGACTGACTTATAAAGACTTGGCAGTTTCCTTTCAATAGTGTTTGCTAATTTTCACACGAACCCTGCTAAAAAGCAAAGATCCTCATTTAACAAAAGAAGTATTGTGGAGGGGCAGAGTAACTGCCTCCTTCCTTCAGCACAGTTGTGTAGCAGGGCTCCAAATTGCAGTGGTTCCATCAGTGAGTTCTGGAAGCACATCCCCGCAGCTCTGAATCCTGGTCCGCTCACTTAAATATCTCTGATATAGCTTCCTAATCTAGAGAAAAGAAGGGGTAATAACTGCCTCATTGAGTTATTGTATAATATAAAGATGTCCGCACATGGAAAGTGCCTAACATACTTCCCAGCTCATCATGTGTTCAATCTTGATAAATGCCAGTGCTGATGGTAATGGTGGTGGTGGTAGGTGGTAACTGGTAGCAGCATTTCCACCATGTATACAATGATCTTTGAAGAATGAGTTGTCCAGATGGACAAGGAGAAGGTAGATGAAAGTCCATTCTTACAGAAGATACAGTCTATGAAGGCATGGAACAGGATGGCATGTTTGAGCAACATGGCTCCAGGAGAGGCATGGCGTCAGATGAAGAGAGAAAGGTATAAAAGACTGGATTTGTTATGAAAAAAAGTTTTAGGTGGAAGAAAGATATGGGCAGATTTGCATTTAAATCCAAATGTACTGAGCTCTCAGGGTTGAATCAGAGGAGACAGTCATGAAGACCAGGACACAGTCAACATCGAACACCTTAATTGAGGCTGGGTTTGCAAACAGCAAGAAGACACACAATTTAAACTTTTGGGAAACAGACTTGACAGGATATGACTGTGGCTTGAAGGGATCTAGAAAGCGAAGAGGCTAGGATCTTATATGTCTAGCATGGGTGACTACACAGATGATCCAACCATTAAGAAAGACGTTCAGAAGGAACACCAGGCTTCAAGGTGAGGCAGAAAATGAAAAATTTTATCAATGAATTCAAATCCCTTAGAGTAAAACTCATCAGACAGCTAAATCTTATAGGACAAGAGATCAAAAAGTGGGTGAATATATATCTTCTTGTGTTTTTACTGAAACAACATGACTTAATGGTCTCCGGGATAGGATTCCTGGGTTGTTTATCTTATAACCTAGTTCCTGGTCATGGTTTCTTTCCCCCAGAATTATGCCTGAGAGTTAGGTTCTGAGACAGGTGCTGTTTCTTCACTTGAGCAGCAGAGGAGCTAGTTGGCTCGTACTTAGGACCACGATGTGAGAAAATGGAGAATGTTTAAACAGTAGTCAGTAGTATAAAACTCAGCAGGGGCCAGGCATGGTGGCTCATGCCTGTAATCCAGCACTTTAGGAGGCTGAGGCAGGAGGATCACTTGAGCTCAGAAGTTCGAGACCAGCCTGGGAAATAGAGTGAGACTTCTTCTCTATGTTTAATTTAAAGGAAAATAAAATAAAACTAAGCATGAAGATAGGTACCTGGACAAGAGACACTATCTCACTCCTACCCTACACACGCATACGCTGAGTGGAAACCAGGAAGACCTGTCTGATCAATTCAAGTTGCTATTTCTCTGCCCAAATGCTCCCAATTTCAATTTGCTGAGTGAATATAAACTACATATAAGTTAAATATGTAATCTGAGTTCTCTATAAAGATTTGATCAGTCTTCAATGGATAACTGAGTTAATTAATGAGAAAACCTTCTGAGCTTCACAAGCTTTCTCATGCCTACCCCAGTGGAAGGTAACACTGTATGTAAATTGAGAAAATGGAGTCTTGAACCAATGGTCTTCAAATTTTCTTGTGTGCTTACTCCTTGAAGGAATTTTCAAAGACCAGGAGCTCCTTTGTGTATTTTTAAGTTGATAACAAAATGTTTTCAACAAATTTTAACATTGCAAAATGTATAATTTATAGGATACTGTCAATAATGATTTTTTAAGATAAAACTATGAGTTCACTCTTTTAAATATATTCAGTGGAATTTAATACTGATGATTTTGACAAATCCTTATTCATTTCTTAACTATCCACTAACGGCTGGGCACTGTGGCTCATGCCTACAATCCCAGCACTTTGAGAGGCCAAAGCAGGTGATTCATTTGAGCCCAGGAGTTTGATACCAGCCTGGCCAACATGGCAAATCCTTCACCCCACTGTCTGTACTAAAAATACAAAAATTACCTGGGTGTGGTGGCATGCACCTATGATCCCAGCTATTTGGGAGGCTGAGGCAGGAGAATTGCTTGAACCTGGGAGGCAGAGGTTGCAGTGAGTCGAGATCACATCACTGTACTCCAGCCTGGGCAATAGAGCAAGATTCCATCTCAAAAGTAAAAATAAAAATAAAAATAAAATATCTGCTAACAAGCTCTTCTTTAACAGTGAAAATTCTTATGTTATTCACTTTTTGCTCCTTATATACTTATTTCCATTCTACTTTCCTATCATAATTCTGTCTTAATATAGTGTATTTGTGCTTAATGGTATTTTTATTATTCTATCATAGTTTTCTATTTAAAAATATGTATGTAAATTGAAATCAAACTTTATTTCTGTAACTATATAATTATGAGTGGTAAAGATATTTTTCTTTCAGAATGTTATCAATTTAAACATTACTATTGATTACAAATGATCAAAACAATGTAAAATACATTAAGTATGTTGATTAAATATCATTTAACATAACAAATAACTATTTGTTGTTATTGTTGCTATACAAATTACCAAAACTTTAGCAGCTTAAAACAACACTCGTTATCTCGCTATTCTGTGGGTCAGAAGTCTCAGTCTGCTCAGTCTGCTCAGTTTTGCAAGCAAAAATGAAGTGTTAGCAGGATTGAATTTCCTTCTGGAAGCTTGAGGGGGAGAATCCATTTCCAGGCTCATTCAAGTTGCTGGCAGAATTCAGTTTCACACAGCTGTAGGAAGACAGTCCTATTTCCTTGCTGGCCTTGGCTGGAAACCACCGTTAACTTCTAGCACCTGCCCTCTGGCCCTTGCAGGTAGTCGCAGGACCAGCAAGGACATAACATATGCCTCTCACTCCACGTCTCTCCTGCCCCTTCTGCTGCTACATCTCTCAGAGTGATGCTTCTGCTCTTACAGACTCATGTGACTACACTAGGTCCACCATAATTCAAAATAATCTTTCTGTTTTAAGGTCAGCTGACCCATCAGTTGATTGGTAAATTTGATTCTGCAAAGTTTTTTCACAGCAGTACCAAGATCCGTGTTTGACTGAATAACCAGGGGTCAGGAATCCCAGCGAAACATCTTTAGAATTCTGCCAACCACAGTAATCTGTTATTAGAAAAACAGCTTTTAATGCGACATATGAGGTGTTTTTAAAAAATTAGTCCATGTGTCTGTGGGTGAATATTACTCACTGCCAAGATGAGACACATTTTTAAAGATTATATTTCTGTTCTTCACTTTCAAATATGTAAGTGCTGAGGAACTTTGTTCACATATATAAGTAGATGGGCATAGAAGGAGTTTTGTTATAGCAATATAGCCGATCTGTAAACACCTTCTAAATTATTCTCAAAAGCATCAGCCTAGCATGGTAGTTCACGCCTGTAATCCCAGCACTTTGGGAGACCAAAGCAGGTGCATCATGAGGTCAAGAGATCAAGACCATCCTGGCCAAGACGGTAAAACCCCATCTCTACTAAAAATAAAAAAATTAGCTGGGCTTGGTGGCAGGCACCTGTAATCCCAGCTACTCAGGAGGCTGAAGAGAGAATTGCTTGAATCCAGGAGGTGGAGTTTGCAGTGAGCCGAGATCATACCACTGCACTCCAGCCTGGGTGACACAGCGAGACTTTGCCTCAAAAAAAAAAAAGTATCATAAAGTGATATATCATTTGAAATCCTTTTTTGTTTAATGATTCATCAACTAAAAAGACACTGAGGTGCATTGGAACTGAATCATTTTCTGAAAAAGACAAAAAAAAGAAAAGAAAAGAAAAAAGACACTGAGGATCTCCTGCAATTCTGTTGAAACCAAATAATTAAAAGCCATCTGACATGCAACAGGATTATTTACCCAATCATCTCATTCCAAATTTCTGGAAAACACATTAGTTCTTCCTTCTCCATGGACCCAGCAGATGCCTGAAGCAGTGGATGGCACAAAATCCTTATGTGTACTACGTTTCTTCTATGCATACATACTGATGATAAAGTTAATTTACAAATCAAGCACAGTGAGAGGTTGACAAGAACCAATAACAAAATAGAACAAATTGTAACAATATACTGTAAGAAAAATTATATGAATGTGGTCTCTTTCTCTGAAATACTGCAATGTTTTCAGACTGTAGCTGACGACAGGTAAGTGAAACTGTGAAAGAGAAACAGTGGATAAGAAGAGACTACTATATGCCAGAAAGTCTGTACCATGCTCATTACTCTTTCATTTACTAAGACAATTAAAGATTTTTGGAGGCACAAATAAGTTTGGAAAAAAAGACTTTTTTCCCCACAAGCAACCAAAACCTCTGCTATACAGAGTAAAGGTCCAAGGCATCTTTAATTATACATTCTGTAACAAGAAAAGATTCAGAAGTGGTTTAATCACAAAATCTACATTAACTGAAAATAAAAAGGACTTTTTTCAGATTGGCAACAATAACAATAATAAACAGACATCCTCGGTACCCCTCAAAACTAAAAAACGGGCCGGGCGCGGCGGCTCACACCTGTAATCCCAGCACTTTGGGAGGCCAAGGCAGGCGGATCACCTGAGGTTGGGAGTTTGAGACCAGCCTGACCAATGTGGAGAAACCCCATCTCTACTAAAAATACAAAATTAGCCAGGTGTGTTGGCACATGCCTGCAATACCAGCTACTTGGGAGGTCAGGAGGCAGTTGTTCAGTGTTCCAAGATCGCATCATTGCACTACAGCCTGGACGAAAAGAGTGAAACTACATCTCAAAAAAAAAAAAAAAAAAAAAAAACAAGAAATGAAAAGAGTAATACCTGCAAAAGAATATCTAGTCCTGTGGGCTAATAGGTTCTTTCAAAAGAAATGCATGCCCTATAGATAACAACTTGCAGGACCGAAATAAACTGCTTGGAATTATGCAGGATCTATGTTATCAACCTCCTCACTGCATCTTGAGAGGCCACAAAGCATAAAACCAAGGCCAAAGTCTTCTCTTAGCCCACCTTACACCTTACCTGTTGCCATCTCAAAAACAATCCTGGCCAGGTGCAGTGGCTCACGCCTGTAATCCTAGCACTTTGGGAGGCTGAGGAGGGTGGGTCACCTGAGATCAGGAGTTCAAGACTAGCCTGGCCATCATGGTGAAACCCCATCTTATTTTTGGAAAAAAAATTTTTAATTAAAAAATAATAATAATCCTTATGCCAGTTATCAATTTATTGCCACATCTCCAAAATCACCCTTCATTGCCTGCTCTGCAAAAATGGAACTAGATGCTTTGTTTTTCTTTGCCCATTGTCACAATATTAAACTGTCAGTAGGGGACACTGAAGAGACATCACAGGAAGGAGTCGTTTTCTTCCTGGTTCAGGTGTGCTTTCCCAGAAGGCTCCCGGAAGCCAGCAGCTTCTGTTTGCACTCCCTCGCCAGGAGGCTTTGTAGCAGGGTGCCTCCACTGAGACACCTCCTCATCAACAGCTTAGAGGGTATACTTCCAGCAACTTCCACCAGAGCAGGACCACAGCAACTTTCCTGCCATTCTATGAACCACAGCCATGCCTTCTACAACAAGGACTCGATCTGCACCTGGGGAACAGGGAGAGAGCTTTCTTCTTGGGTACCCTGCTCCAGCCCTAGGAATAGGATTGCTTCATATATCTATCATTCCCATATTCTTTGCCATTCTCTTTACTTCCTCCTAGCTAATCCCATGTAATTCCGACTCAGTGTTATAATTAATACTTCTTCACATTAAACTTTCCCTGTGCAAATTTCTGTGTGGTGCCTGTTTCCTAGTTAGACTCTGACACTACCCTAAAATCAGACAGTTCCAAGGGGACCTGCCTTAGCTCAGCTAGCATAGGTATGTCTCTTTAAGAGTCACATGGAGGGAAAATTTTAAAAGATGTCATAGTTTCTCTTGTAACAGATCACTTTGTCTGAGACAAGTTAATATTATTTTAGCAAATTCCCTTATGATACAGAATGAATAATCCTAATTCATTTAACCTTTCTCCACAAACTCCTATTTCAATCATTCAGCATACTTTTCACTGGCCTTTTGGGATCTCCTAAACGTGACGAGGGGCTGTATGGTCTCAGACAGACTTCCAGACATGCTACTGTGCACTTCTGTTATAATAGTTACATTTTCACAAATTACGAAAAGTGAGAAACATGCTGACACAAAGGTAAAATTATTTAAATAGGTGGAAAAGACACTCTTGCTTTCATCTTTCTTTATTAAAAATGGAATTGTGGAAAGCAGAAGAGGAAAGAAGGAAAACCACAGACTGTTAGGCAACCTAATCAAAACTAGAAAAGAAGCTGGTGATGTTTAAATAATCAAATAACAACATAGAATTGTGAGCAAGGCATTTATGGAGCTTTTAATTCTAACCTCCGACTTCTAAAAAGATTTCTAGTTGCCCTGAAATTACCTGATGGAGCCTAATGTACATATTAACCCATCATTTGAATTAATCCTGCTTTTGCTCTCGTCTTCTGAAATGAGACCAGAGAATTTTTCTATCCGTCAAGGTCATTTTCTGTGGCAAGGGCAATAGAATTCTGCAGCCAATGTAAGTTGATTCAGCAGCTATAATAACATGAAGCCATCTGCAGCCCTACATTTAGTATGCAAATGAGAGAAAGCGAAGGTCTAGCATTAGATGCAAGATCTTAAATTCTGTATTTCTTCTCTCTGGCTTTCTATCTGTTTACCTCCAGTAACATCTGATTCATGCTCTCCTACATCAAATAGTTATTGAGCATCTGAGGATACAAACATGAGCTGGAATAACAGGAGAAAGCTACTCTGGCCACTTGACATTTTCCTGTTCTACCTAGACTACTAACCTTCTTTTAAATTTATTTGCCTCCCTTAAAAGCCAGGACCAGCCAGTTGTTTACTTCCTCATTTCCCACTCCCAGGCTGTGAAGCATTATGACTGTCTCAATGTCTCTGATGACCCTCCAGCCCCAAGCCCATTCCTATGCCAGCAGCTCAAAGCACTTGACTGTGACTCACTCGATCTTGTGGAAACTGGGTCATACACCATTAAACCCTTCAACTTTCCTTCTTTCCTCCTCAACGTTTATCCTGACTTGTTCTCATTTTTTCAAATTCCTTTTTATCTAATCAATGACACCTATCTGAGAAAATGTTCCTAACATTTTTCAAATTTGTGCTCTGAATGCATCTCTATAATTCCTCCCTGATGCAAGCCCTAATCAGCCCTCATTGGAAACATGGCAATATGTTAATTGATATCATCTTGTATTGGTCAGTGTTTTTAGTTGCAAGCAAGAGAATCTTCATGTTCTGGTGAGCTTGCAAAATCTGCAGAAGGGCCAGGGATCAAGCTCTGGAGCTATCCATCCAGGAACAATGTCCAACCCTACCCTAGGGGCTGCTCAGTGAAAGCTCCAGTGCCACCACCTCCTGGCATCTGGGAGGATGGAGACAGGGCCAGAGACTCTGCCACAGCTGCTTCCAAAGAACCAGATATGACTATCTCTGTACTTGCCATAAGAGCTGTTTTCCCACAGTTAGCCAACTCCTGTCGTGGCTCAGTTCCAAATGCAAGTCTTGCACAGGTGCATCTGAATGGTGTAACTGAGATCACACACCTGTACTCTAGCTTCAAGGGAGCGTAGGAATATGAGTTTCCTGAATTAAAGACTGGAAAGGTAAAATTCATAATGTAGGATATTCATGAAATGTAGAAAGTATTCAACAATGTTTGGCTGCCACAGAAACAAAAGACCACTAAATATACCCCTTCAATCCATATTCCAATATAAAATATAATTATTTTACTACTATTTTAAAAAATATTTGTATGGATTCCCTTTACCCAAAGATTAATGTAAGCTGCTAAAATAAAATATGAGCTTTTGGATGGCTTTGCCTTCTTTTCTTGTATTCATTTCCTATTATTTCATTCTTCTAGAAAACTAAAGCATTATAAATTTTTTTTTTTGAGATGGAGTCTAGCTCTGTTGCCAGGCTGGAGTGCAGTGGCATGATCTCAGCTCACTGCAACCTCCAACTCCTGAGTTCAAGCGATTCTCCTGCCTCAGTATCCCAAGTAGCTGGGATTACAGGCACGTGCTGTCACACCCTTCTAATTTTTGTATTTTTAGTAGAGACAGGATTTTACCATGTTGGCCAGGATGGTCTCGATCTCCTGACCTCTTGATCCACCCACTTTGGCCTCCCAAAGTGCTGGGGTTACAGGTGTGAGCCATCGTGCCAGGCTATAAGATTCTTCTTAAACCCACTGGTGGTTCATGACTCTTTGTTGTTGTATGTGCTTGTTTTCCTGCATAGAGTGTTCTTTCCCCTTCAAATATCTTCTTAGAGCATATATTGCATGCCAGTCTGTGGACTATGCACCAGAAAAACAAAAATTAATAATGAGTTCCCACCTCAAGGGGTTTGGCAGGGTGAGAAAGATACTTAAGCAAATGGTATGAAAACATAAAGCTACTCCTGGGATAGAGTGGTGCTGTTGGGTGATCTGATAGATCCCCGTCCAGAGAACTATGTAGACTTAGATAAGGGGGTTAATCACTTCTCTTTGGAATGGCGAGAGTCAGGAAAGGTGTGGCAGGATAATATTTTCAAATATTAATACTTGGAGACTTTTTGCTACCTGGTATTTCCCTCTCGTTCTCTTCCATGTCAACAGAAGTACCTTATAAGCTTTACGGCCTTTCTCATTCAAAACTCTAAGCTCTCAGGATCAATATCACAACTGAGAAGTGCAGGAAGTGTATGCACTCTACAGACTTGATTTGTTTGGCTAAAACGCTATTTTTATTCATGTAGAATTAGTTGCCAACACACATGGAAAGTTTAACGATCTCGTGTAAGACTCTAAATTTTCAGCTTCTCTTGAAAAATCTGGAACTTCTGCAAACTTTAGGTTTACAAGTTTCATGGCATCCATCAGCTGGAGCTGCATAGTGGCTACACCTTTAAATATACCTCGTCCCACCACTCCCTATTGTCTCCTGCACTCCCCCTGTTTCACCCTTTTACATTAACTACCTTACCCCAGTAGGCATTTTAAGTTTCAACGTATGCCTTAGAATAACTGAGGTGGTTTTTAGAGGAGCTAAATGTGAGAAGAGGATTCTGGAATATAGGTAAATATCAGGAAGACTAGGACTTCTCACCCATCATAGAAAGCAGTGTTGCCTGGCTAGGAGTGGAATAGGATGGCAGTCTGTGGATCTGAGAGCAGCGAGAATGCAGCCCACCTTCAAGGTCATATTGTTTCAGAGACACTGAAAAGCCTCCAGTGATGCATGATTGCTTGTGAATCTATAGTAAGAAAGCATTGAGTACCTGACCAAAACCTCTATACACCACGAGTGTGATGGAGGCATCAGACAGCTGTTAGAGCTGCTGAGGCTCTCAGGAAAAGGACACAGATTCATGTGAACAACCTGGGTAACCAGGTTTGAAGATGAAGGAAAATATTTTTTTTCTTTAATTGTATTAAACAAGCATTTATATAGCACATATTACATGGCAGCCCTTTTCCAATTACTCTATCAATATTAAGTTATTTAATCTTCATAACAACATAGTGAAATAAGTACTATTGCTATTCCAACTGTCAAATGGAAAGGCTGAGGCATGAGGAAGTTAAAAGAGTTGCCCAGGACCACACAAGTAATGAGAGATGAAGCTGAGATGCCACCCCAGGCAACTTCTCCAGCGCTCCTGCTCTTCCCACAACCTGGTGCTACATCTTAAGAGAGGGGGATAGCCAGGCTCAGTCCTGGGAAGGCTGGAAGGGACAGAGTGTAGGGTGCAGCCAAGAACAAACATTAGACAGAGGGAAGCTTGCCTCCTCCCATGTAATAAGAGGAACAGAAAAGGGGAAAGAAATGCAGGTTAGGACCATGAGGAGTTTTTCTTTCTTAAAAAAAATAATAATTTCAACTTTTGTTTTAGATTCAGGGGGTAAATGTGCAGCTTGTTATATGGGTCTATTGTGTGACACTGAGGTGTGGGTTATTAATGATCCCATCTCCCAGGTGCTGAACATAGTACTCAATAGGGAGTTTTTCAGCCCTTGTCCCCCTCCCCTTCTTCCCTCCCAGTAGACTTCAATGTCTGTTGTTCCCATCTTTATGTCCATGAGTATCTAATGTTTAGCCCCCACTTATAAGTGAGAACATGCAGTATTTGGTTTTCTGTTCCTGCATCAATTTGCTTAAGATAATGGCCTCCAGTTACACTGATGTTGCAGCAAAGGACACGACTTCCTTCCTTTTTATGGCTGCATAGTACCCCATGGTGTCTATGTACCACATTTTTCATTGATGGGTACCTAGGTTGACTCCATGTCTTTGCTCTTGTGACTCAGGTGCAATGAGCATATGCGTGCATGTGTTTTTTGCTTGTTTGTTTCTGTTTTTTTGTAGAATGATTTATTTTTCTCTGGGTACATATCCAGTAATGGAATTGCTGGGTCGCATGGTGGTTCTGCTTTTAGTTCTTTGAGAAATCTCCAAACTGCTTTCCACAGAGGCTGAACTAATTTATACTCCCACCAACAGCATATGCATTCCCCTTTTCCACAGCCATGAAGAGTTTTTCATGTGGTGACTTCTATTTTTTTTTCTCTAAAGTAAGAGATAACACTGTTTGCTAAGATGAAGGTAGAGGCAGAAGAAGCATAATTTGGGGGAAGAGTAGAAAATGTTTAGCCACTGTGAATGAGGGGGACAGCTGGCCAGAGAAATCCATGGGCCTGGCTAGCTGTGTGGAGAAACCACCTGAAGCTGGGAGCTGCCTATTCACGACGATTGCCATCAAAGCTGGCAGCACAGTCTGCAGGGCCAGTGCAAAATGAAAATGTGGGGCTCCCCTGTTCAAAAAGCAGGACAAAGGGGCCACTAAAGATAACAAAATAAACGATTTTTTAATTTATATATAATCTCTCTTGTCCTGATGTTTGCTATATGCTACATAATGTCACCCTGTCTCCCTCCAGCAGGGAGATACTCTGTGGATGAGTGTGGAACCTCACAGGCCCAGAGCCTCTGACTCCAGGTGTGTGCTTGCTTGCGTGTGTGTGTGTGTGTGCATGCTCACGCATGTGTCCCACCAAGTAATGGGTTTCCCTTCCACCAGCCTCAGGATCAATATCCCTTCCCACAGACCCATCCCATCCTACAGCAGGGATCGATATCCCAGCCTCAGGATCAATATCCCTTCCCACAGACCCATCCCAGCCTACAGCAGATGGGCACCCCCAAGAGGATGGACCCTACACAAGGGAATGCACTGGGCATCTGGATGGCAGGTGGGGAAGGGGCCCCATCACCTGAGTCACTAGCAGGTGTTGCATTGCAGCCAGCCTGGGAAGACAGCCACAACCACGCCCCACTCCAGACATGGCGGGCACTGGTGCCAACTTCTGGGGGCAGAGCAGAGGACAAGGTGGGGAGTGGGGGAGTGGGAAGCAGGAAATGGGGAGGCCATTCGTACAAATCACAGCAGCCCCTCAGGAAAGGGGCTTTTAGATTCTAGCACTCTAACCAAAACATCTGCTGCCTCCCTAATTAGGGAGTGCAGTCATTTAGGCCTAGGGCTCCTTTCACCAGGATGAGCTCCCCAGAAGAAATCTCAGGCTCCAAACACAAGCAGCTGAACATTTAACAACACATTTTCCATCAAGAAAAGGTACACAGACACAGACACACCAAAATCCAAACAGAAGATCGTTTCCTGCCTAATTTGAAAGACAGGAGATTATTTAACCAGAGAAAAGAGAATTTGTGTAGTCTTAGCATCCAAATAGTTATGGCACTTCAGAGATGCTTATGTTTAGGAACATTTTCTAATTCAATCCTTGCTGCCTAATTCACACATCTCGACAATTTTTTGTCTTCTTAATTAGGTACTTCAACCTGTGGCCATCCAGTCATGTGCAGAGCGAACATCTTTCTCCCCCCCCAGTTAAGGTGAAAATAAGCCTGTGGATTCATTCTCTTTTGGAAAGATCAGGTGCTAAGTAACCTGCTTTTGCTAATCCGTGTCTCAGATATCTACCTGTGAAGTTCCTATCGTACTCCAACAGTGAACATTTCAAATTTACTTTATAGAATCAACTTTCATTCTTAGATGATTTTGATAAACCTAAATCAATACTAGTTTCAACTGGGAAGAAAATTTCTTTAAATGAGACAAACTTTTGGAGCATTCTCAAATAAAATCAGTTTACAATATACTAATAACAAAAAAAAAAGTCCCTGTTGAATAGGAAACTTCTGATCAAATACTCTTGGAAGATTCTGCCCAATTTGAAAATCTCTTTGAAACATTAGGAAAGGATTGAAAAATTAAAAGACCATTTTACCATCATGTCATCTCATGCTTTCTCTGTGGAGGCTTAAAACAGATATGGAAAGATTGAGGATGTCTTATTTCTCTTTGAAATTGGCAGTAAAAAATTAGTAGTTATGCAATTTAAACAAAAAAATAGCTTTAAAAATTATAGGCCCTTCCAAAATTGATTGAATTTGTAGAAAAATGTGTGTCTTTTTATTGCCTCTGAACTCAAGGAAACTGAACTGAATGAATGCCTACATTGAACCAAGAATAGCGGTCATTTAAACTATGTGAAATAGTGCTGATTTTCATGGCTCTTAACTAAAAATTCATTTCCCTCACTCTTAAGCCTAAATCACATTCAATTCTATTACTGTATGGAATGATTGTGACTTAAAGACTTTTATAATCTAACTTTTGCTGATGACCTATATGCTCTAAAAAGCTGAGCTGCCTTTTCCCTAAGAGAAAGGGCAGTGGGGTTAATCCAGCTTATTTGAAGGGCTGCTAACTCCCCACCCTATCCATCTTGACTTAATGCAGACCAGAGGTATAAGCATTATCCTTAGAACATTTGAACTGGGTGAGGCTATAGAGATCATCTAGTACAATGTCCCATTTGCTTCATGGATTTCATATACTTGCAAATGAATAATTCTTTTTCCAAATGTGTGACAAAGTATAAAAAATAACCTCAGAGAATCAGAGGTGCATGACTAGATATGTAGAAATGGTAAGCATCTTCCATATTACCATGTAGGTGGAAAGAAATCACTTCTATTTTTGACAAATTTTAAGGAAATCACTCCTAATTGATTATTAAACTTTAAATACTAAATTTTATCCAAGTAAAATCAATATTTGTTACAGAGATATTGTATATGTATATACATATACATATAGAGTATATATATATAGCCACATATATGTACATATGATCATGTAAAAGATACAGACTAATATGAGTTCACACAAATATTTCTCCCAGAGAATAATAAGGAAAAAAAAAGATACCTATTCCCTTCTTAGAGGAAAACCACTTGATTTTAAATAGTGTTCATGTTATAATTGTTATAGTAATGGCTCCCTTTTCAATACACAAAGTGGCAAATACTGGAGAATTTTTAAATGCTCAAAATAGAATCTCAATAGATCATATCCCCAAACAAGTCCACAGTTTGGGGCAGCTGATTACTCTTCTCCCCGAAACACTGTCTCCATTTGCCTTGCTGGACACTGCACTCACCTGGTTGTCCCTCTACCCACTGGGTACCTCTACTCAGTGCCCTTTGCTAGCCTTTCCTCATATTCCCAACTTCTCATCATTGAAGTTACCCAGGACTCTTTTCTGTGCTTCTTCTCTTCTCCACTTGTTTCCCCAGGAATCCTATCCAAGCTGATGGCTTTAAACACCATCTATTTATTACGAATTCTAAATTTATATAATGTCTCCATCCCAGAACTCTACTTTCAACTTCAGAGTCACGTATTCAACTACCAACTTGACATGTCCATTTGAATGCCCAGTAGGCAACTCAAATGTAACATACACACAACTGAGACTTAAACTTTCTTTGTCTTGAATCATTCCCATCTAAGTTATTGGCAATGCCATCCTTCCAGACATGAAGTAAAGACCTTGGAATTGCCTCCAACTTCTTTCTTGCTCTAATACCTCAGATCCAGGCTGTCAGCAAAATCTACTGACTCATCTTTGCAATAAATACATAATTCAACCACGTCTCACCATGTACATCACTCCCACTTTCATCCAAACCACCATCAACTCTGCCTAGGTTATTTCACCAGCTGCCAGAAGGGCCTCTCTGCTTCTACCAATTCTTAATTCTGCAACCAAAATTATCCTTTTGGTCTTACCTAGTCTTGCTAATCTGTGTCCCAAGTATCTATTTGTGAAGTTCCTATCCTACTCCAAAAGTAAATATGTCAAATTTACTGAAGTCAGATTATATTATACCTCTGCTCAAACCCCTCAAGTGGCTTCCCACTTCACTCAGAGTAAGCCATATTTTTACAATGGTCCATGAGACTTCGCATGATTTGTATGAACTCAGGTATACACACACACACACACACACACACACACACACACACGCACGCACCACGTGCCGTTAACTCCCTGACCTAATCTCCTACTACTCCTCTCCTTTTCTGCTCTTTTCTATACTTGCCTCCTGGCTGAGTCCCAAAGACTCAAGATATCCTCCTGTTTCCAGGTGCTTTTCACTAGCTGTTCCTTCTGCTCTTCCTTAAATAGTCACAAAACTCCCTTACCTCCTTTGCTCAAATATCACATTCTTATGTCTGCCCCAACCAATCTATTTAAAGTCCAGTAGCACCCATCTCCCCGGAACTCACGAACCTCCAGCTATGGCCTGAATGTTGGTGTCCACCCAAAGTTCATATGTTGAAACCTAATCGCCAACATAATATTTTTAGGAAATAGCTCCTTTAGGAGCTATTTATGTGACGAGGGCAGAGCTCTTTCATGAATGAGGTTTGTGCCCTTATAAAAGAGGCCCCAGAGAACAGCCCTGACCTCTTCTGTCATGTGAGGACAGAAATAAAGCATCGTCTTTAGGAGGCAGGCCCTCATTAGACCGAATCTGTTGACATCTCGATCTTGAACTTCCCAGCCTCCAGACCAGTGAGAAATAAGTTTCTGTTGTTTATAACCCACCCAGTCTTTGGTATTTTATTACAGCAGCCAAGTAGACAAAGACTACTGCTCTCTTGCTTTCTTTCTTTCCTTTACAATTTATCAGTTTTAAATATATTTTGTAAATTGCATATTGAGTTTATTCATTTTCTATTTTGCCCATTAGAATGCAAGCTTCATGAGGACAGGGATTATCTGCTCTGTTTACAGGTATTTCTCTAACACCAAGGTCAGTACCTAGCAGTACTCAATAAATGATTGTTGAAGTAAATTCAAATGTAAACTTTAAGCAGCTAATATAGTGTGAAATAACTCTAACTCTTGGGTAAATTTTGTTTTCTTAAAGAGATGCTTTTAAAATTATAATCCTTAATTTTTACACTTTTAAATATTCTAAAAATCCTTTCAGCTACAAACTAGGAAAAAAAAGATATACGATAAAGACAAGTTCAAATGGTGAATATATTTTTCTAATTTACTTTGGTTCAATTTTTTGTCTTTATAGAAGCCAATGAATTTATTTTTTCTGACCTTGGATGGAATTTTATATATCAGCTACAAGCCTTTTCCAGCTTTAAAAAGTTACCTTCCCATTAAACAAAAAGATATAGAAATAAAGGGTGACTTGCTCTAAAGCTATAATTTGATTAAAATACAGCCATAAAGATCAATAGAGTTAATATGCATTTGCAGACTGTATTCCAGAAATCTGTCTACCAATCAGTCTAATGGAATTACTGTTATCTTACTGAGATCCTACTGAATATTTGAGCTCAAATATTCATAAAGACTGCTGTGCTATTATCTAAAAAACAATTATAAAGTATTTCATTATTATAACTACCACCTGATATTAAGGAACCAATATCAACATGACTTTACAGTCTGTCTCTCTCACATACACAAAGGCATGTCCACAAGGCACAAACACAAATAGGCTAATATTTTACCACAAAAGGAAAATATTTAATTCCATTTTTGAAGAGTGAAGACCAGAAAATAAATTATACACTTAAATTCAGAAAGATAATTAGAGAAGTAGAATGGAACCTTTATCTGATTTTCAATCTAATGCTCAGTTCATGATTAGGAAAAGCATTGTTCTTTCAAGAACAATATAAATAATAGGCTAAGCCAACTGTGCCAGAGAGAACTCAACACTGCTCCCACTATGTGAGCCATCATCCACCCACAGCTCACAAACACAGTGGTAACACAATCATAAAACTGTGAAAATCTGGGTGGCAGGTAAGATAATTTCTGGAGAATTCGAAAGTAGGAATCCAAAAGAGCTGATGCTTTCTTCATAGCTGAAGAGAACTTTTTGGGTAATGTTGAATCTATACATTGGCCTCTTCTGCCACTAAAAAAAAGAAAGGACGCACATAGACCAATCTTCTCCACTACAAGACATTGAAAGTAATGACCCTCAGGGAACAGACTAGTATTACTACTTCAGTGGGTTTCACCAAAAAAGAACACTGAAAGAGAGCAAATGTCCTTATTTGCTTACATCATGGTTGAGCTAACACAAAGGATCAGGTTATTAAGACTCACAAGATTCAGGGGTCTTACCTAGCATGAAGCCTACTGATTTCAGCTTGAGAATGTAAGTGACTAAGATGCACAGACACAGTAAAAAGGCATTTGATGTTTCAAGAACAGCTCTCCAGGTGCTTATTTTTTGTCTCAGTTGCATCTCTGGCCCAGACAATGGATACTTCACCTGCTCTTCAGGTGAAGTACAGTTTTCTCTCATAGTAGGGGGCATTTTAGGTTAGGAAACATCTCTGAATTATTTCCAGAAAGCTATGTCTGAGACATTTTCTCAGAAGCTGTGTCTTATAAATCCATAGATTCCAAGTTTATTTGCTGTACATATTTTAAACCAGAGACATCTTACTAAAACATTCCACAGAGAATGACTCCCCTCCTATAAATTAGCGGTAGTTATGCTGGTTACTGACATGTTCACAAGGATACTGTACCTGGCCCCCTGTCTTGTCTCCTTCTTGGGTATGTACACCATCTCCCCATAAAGGGAAAGGAACAGATCACAGGCCTTCTTCTTCCTCTTGGTGCCAATCTGTGAAGTAGCAGAAAAGAAATAGCAGTAACTATTACTATGGAAATATAGTTAATAATCATCTAATACCTAGTTTGAACCTTTTAAGCAAATATAGACAAAGTATCTAAAAATTCTTGCAATTAGTAGACAAGTTTTGATACAAGGAAGAAACTTTCCAACATCAACAAATTTGAAATAGCATGATGGATCGGGAACCAATGCTCCAAAAGTCAACAAAACACATGATCTTGACAAAATCAACACGGAGAGAATGTCTTTAGTGCTATACGCTATTTGTAGTTGTTGTCCACAAAATTAGGCTTAAATTAAACATGTATTAAATTGTGTCTATTGTGTGGGCACTGGTTTTCTCAAGAAGTCTCATTGCTATTAAAATGGTTCAAACGTAGTGGTTCCTTCCTGGAACTGTTAAACAGAATCAGGTGGTGTACCAAAACATTTGCAGTGTCGAGATGATTTTTAAAAGGTGGTTTTTAAAAATTATGCTGTGTTGCTGCTGGAATTATTTTCATAAAGTTCTCCCAGGTACCCTAAAGAGCAAATTAAACACACAAGGTCTTTGCTCGCAAGAAAATTACAGCTCGAAAGAGTCAACAAACTGAGAAATTAGCAAAATGACTGTTTCTACTCTGACCCAGCTGTACTGACAGATGTCATTAAAACAAATGATGGACCACAGAAGGATGTGCTCTTCATGGATAATGGAGACCTAAATCCTGTCTTTACTACTATCTGTTAGGTCCTTGTGCACCACTTCCTTTTTCTGCATCTCAATTTTATTATCCATGAAATAACAAACTTTGGATTAGATGATGCTCAGTCTGTTTAAAGTCTAAGTTTGTGGAAGTAACACATAAAGTAAATAGGTAAAGAAAGTTGGGATTAATGATATTGGTATTATGGACGTGTCATTAAGTCCCAAGAACTGAGTGCTGCACCATGTGTATTTTGTTTAAAAAAAAGAAACATATTCTTTCAGTTATTGCATATCATATTCATGAAGAAAGGACTGGAAATGTGTTGGCTCTGGTGCTTCTGTAAGTATAATATGAGTGTTGCTTATATTTTGGTCCCTAGTTATTGTAAGGTCATGAGCCCTGACCTTAGCCTTGTACTCAGCAAGCTGTTTAAGTAAAGTATTATAATAAGTTTTATACCTTTAGTTAAGTCAAATTTTTAAAAAATGGCTTGTCTGCCAAAAAAGCAAAAAACATTTCAAAGTCTTAAAAGAAACATTCAAAAATATTAGGGAATACTTCCATATGTTCTGGTCAAAGTAACTCCCAAAAGGAGGCAAAAGCCAAACCAATTTTGTGAACATTTGAAGGTTTGCTGTTAGTGTACTCCCCCTTGTAGGGCATGGGGAAGACTAGGGGTCTGTGTGCTCTTCCCAACTTTTACCAGCATGAAAGAGAACCCTGCTGAGGAGCTAAGAAGCTAAACCTTAGCCTAAGCTAATGGCAGAAGTTATGTAATTGTTTTTTTGGTTTTTGGGGGTTTTTTACTCTAGAAATAAAGAGATGGGACAAAAATTCAGTTTAAGTGTTTTATTAAAACACTTATAATGGCAGAAATATTTGAATTTCTTAACTGGTGCACAAGAGAGAGGAAGAAAGCAAGATGGGTAGAGATTTAAATTCAATTCTTTTTTTCTATTGTCTGAGACTACAGCATCAACAACTGGCAATTGAGAGAAGAGATACATCATTATACTTATTTATAGCATTAACTACTTTACATTCATCCACACAAGTGAAACTGTAAAAAAAAATTATAAAGGGAGTGTGTGGTTCTTTCATTAGCTTGTCTGTAATACTGGATTGGTCCATAAATTAATGTGTATAAGAGGATGGGGGAAAAAAGGATTCAAAGCTCTGCCATTCTAATTACAGCTCTTTAAATATCAAAAGACACAAAGAAAGATTCTTTTTGAAAAGCCTACTGACTCTCTTGGCAAGACACTATTAATTACTTGCATAAATCTGCAGTTTGTACAGCAGAGTTATGGGTGACATTATTACATTATCTGAGCTTTTAACAGTCCCTGTTGGTCTCAGCATGTTTCTTTTTAAACTCTTGTTTACCAAGCAATCCCTCTGTAAACTTCAGCTTCCTGTTCAGAGGGAATGAGCAGAGCTCTGAGACAACAGGTACCTTTGAGCCACTCATATTATCTACAACTTACACAATTCAATTAGAGAAACTGTACCATATGAATTATTAAATTAGGCTGGAGATTGCCATGAGCAGTAATAATATCACACTCTTATTTAAAAACAACACATATAGCTTCCATAAACAAACTGTTTATAAACAAACCACATGGGCAAATGGAAAATACAAAGTTGGCCTCCTGTCTAAATTAATAGGTAAAGCCCCAGAGAAACGACATCTAGAGAAATAATTATAGCTTCGAAAACATTTGCCTCCAAATTCCTAACTTTTATGTTTACACTTAATCAGAATTTCTCTTTGAACATCCATTGCATAGAAGAGTTAACAGAATTAAAATCTGGCCCATGGCTCTATATTTTGCAATAAATACATACTCTAGAGAACATTCTCCAAGCTGCTTTGGAGGACAGAGGGGGAAGTGTGCTGCTTGATAAAATGAAAACCTAAATTCAAAGCGGCAAATGTGTCCCCTGCTGTGCCCAAGTGCCAACTTCCAGCTTTAATCATGCACCAGAACCTTTTGCAAAATTTTTAGAAAGGGAAATAGATTTATGACCAAGCTGGATTTGTCTGTATCATCTATTTGGGGGAGAAAGAAGCAGGCAAAGCAGGCAACATGTCAAAACCTAAACTGCCTGAAAGCCCCAATGCAAGAAGGAAGCGGTAGGTGCTGTTTTTCATGGGCTCCCCAATGCAAAACCAAAGCTTAAGCTTACCTGCACTCAGACCCTTGTAATGACTATAAGTGTCAAAGACTCAAAGACCGATTCAAAGCAATTCTGCTCTCACAGAGGGTAAACCTGATGTGATACCATTTAATAATACAAGTTGATGTGTTCCTCCTAATTGGCCAACAAGCCCATCAATTATAAGGCTTGGCCAATAGCCCAATTCTATTGACATCATGAAACTTGATCATGTAACAAAATGGAACTCCTCCTTTGAATATTCTCAGTCTTTTCAGCTTTTAATCACATAGATAAACATGGGAATATTTTGAAGTTTGGAGTTACAGAGGTAAAGTCAAGAGTGTTCAGGTGTGTATGTTGGTAGATAAATCTAGGTGAGTATAGATTTAATCAACAATAGAGATTACAAGATAAAAACAGGTGCCATCTTAAGCAGATGCCTATGTATTTGTTATAACTAGCTGGGAACTATTCGCTCTAGCAAAGACATGGAGTCAATCTAAATGTCCACCAACAGATGAATGGATAAAGAAAATGTAGTACAGACTGGGCATTGGGTCATGCTTCTACCCAGAGTTTTGGGAAGCCAAGACAGGAGGATCACTTGAGCTCAGGAGTTCCAGACAGCCTGGGCAGCATAGCAAGATCCTGTCTCTACAAAATGAAGGAAGGAAAAAAGGAAGGAAGGAAACCGGCCAGTACACACACACACACACACACGATATATATATATATATATATATATATATATATATATATATATACAGCAACATGGATGGACCTGGGGGTCATTACGTTAAGTGAAATGAGCCTCACACAGAAAGGCAAATATCATGTTTTCTTACTCATATGTGGGAACTAAAAAAGCTGATCTCATGAATATAGAGAGTATAATGATATACGCTAGAGCAGCACTCCCCAACCTTTTTGGCACCAGGAACCTGTTTTGTGGAACACAGTTTTTCCATGGACCGGTGGGGGCAGGGATGGTTTGGGGGATGATTCAAGCGCATTACATTTATGGTGCACTTTACTTCTGTTATTATTACATTGTAGTACATAATGAAATAATTATACAACTCACCATAATGTAGAATCAGCAGAAGCCCTGAGCTTGTTTTCTGCTCTGGGGAAATCTGGGGATGATGGAAGGCAGTGACAGATGATCATGCATTAGATTTTTATAAGGAGTGAGCAACCTAGATTCCTCACATGTACAGTTCACAGTAGGGTTTGTGCTCCTAGGAGAATCTAATGCCACTGCTGATCTGACAGGAAACAGAGCTCAGGCAGTAATGCTCATTCACCCACTGCTCACCTCCTGCTGTGCAGCCTAGTTCCTAACAGAACACCAACCAGTGCCAGTCCATGGCCTGGGGGATTGGGTCCCCCCTGTACTAGAGGCTGAGACGGGTACAGAGGAAGGGACAGTGAAGGCAAGCTGATTAATAGATGTGAACATATGGTTAGATAAAAGGAATAAGTTCTAATCATAAAAAGGAATAAGTGCTAACGTTTGATAGTAGAGTAGGGTGACTATAGTTAATGACAGCATATTGTATATTTCAAAATAGTTAGAAGAGAGGACTTGAAATGTTCCCAACACATACAAATGATACGTGATATATCTCCAGGTGATAGATATCCTAAAACCTTTGACTTGATCATTATACATTCTATGCATATAACAAAATATCACATGTACCTCATAAATATGTATAAATATTATGTATCAATTAAAGAAAGAAGTCACTGGGAGTGCCCAATGCTTCCTGGAGAAGAGACTGCAAAACGTTCCAGCTAAAACATATTCTGTCAATGTGCTGAAGCAACTCCTTTATTTCACTGATAAGGAAATAGATAGGGAAGGTGCATGGTTTTTTCAAATGTTCACAAGTAATTGGTAGTAGAGCTACAATTCAAACTCAGAATTATCTCGTACTCAAGGAGCCTTCTGCTATTATGCTGAGAGTAGAAAGAGATCCTTAAATTTAGCAACTGTTTTTTATTGTGGTGGCCATGACTAGCTAAGCAAATATAAAAAGAAAAGAAGACATCAAAGTTCAAGCAATAAAAATAAACATATTGTGTGGTGGAAAATATTCTATTTTATTTTATTTATTTATTTACTGGAGACAAGGTCTTGCCCTGTCACCCAGTCTGGAGTGCGGTGGCACCATCTCTGCTTACTGCAGCCTCAAACTCTCGGGCTCAAGGGATCCTCCCAGCTCAGCCCCCCAAGTAGCTGGGACTAAAGTAGTGTGCCACCACACCTGGCTAATATTTTTGTATTTTTTTGTAGGGACAGGGTTTTACCATGTTGCCCAAGCTGGTCTAGATCTCCTGAGCTCAGGCAATCTGTCCTCCTCACCCTCCCAAAATGCTGGGTTTACAGGTGTGAGCCACTGCTTGTGTAGAGGACATTTTAAAGACTGTCTGGAAAAAGAAGTAAGAGTCACAAATTGGATCATGTCATTTTCTTACATTTCAATAACATTGTTATTGCTCCTATAAGTTTGGGTTCAAACTCTACCCTGGCCTTCCGTGTTCTGCCCCAGCCTTTTCTCCAGTCTACTCACATGACCTTCTCCTTCAGCTTCTGCATTCCTAGGCCATCAGATTTCTTCTAGTTGGCAGTGGTAGTATATCATCATCTTGCTCCCTAGATTGTTTATCCTTGGTGCCTAGCCCAGAGCCAATCATGCAGTTGGTGTTCAGTGTATGTTGAATAAATGAGTGAAATCATATAGGTAAAAATGCTTGGAATATTTTCAGGATGTAAACCACTATTAAAATGTGAAATATTTCTTCCTTGAGAAGACTTTAAAAGTTTGCAGAAAAATGATTTAAAATATAAAAATAAAAACTATAAACTTTATTTCTCAACATAAGCTTTAGCAAGGTCAAGACACTTTTTTTTTTTCAACTTTTAAGTTCAGGAGTACATGTGCAGGATGTGCAGTTTTCTTATATAGGTAAAGGTTTTCTGCACAGATAATCCCATCACCTAGGTATTAAGCCCAGCATTCATTAGCTATTCTTCCTGATACTATCTGTCCCCCTACATCCCCCTTCAACAGACCCCAGTGTGTGTTGTTCCCTGTCATGTGTCCATGTGTTCTCATCATTCAACTCCCACTTATAAGTGAGAATATCTGTTGTTTGGTTTTCTATTTCTGTGTTACTTTGCTGAGGATAAATGGCTTCCAACTCCATCATGTCCCTGCAAAGGACATGATCTCATTCCTTTTTATGGCAGCATAGTATTCTGTGGTGTATATGTACTACATTTTCTTTATCCAGTCCATCATTGGTGGGCATTTAGGATGATTCCATGTCTTTGCTATTGTGAATAGTGCTGCAAAGAACATATATGTACATGTATCTTTATAACAAAATGATTTCTATTCCTTTGGGTATATACCCAGCAATGGGATTGCTGGATCAAGACACTTTTGTCAATGATGATAGCAGCTATTTAGTCCATCCATAAAGAACTGAGTGTCCTGGGAATTTAACCATGTCAATGCACTCTTTCTTACATTATTAACTAAATGAAAATAAGTATCTTCAAAATAATTTTTTTTTAAGATTAGGAAACAAAAAAAGTCAGAAGGAGCCAAATCAGGACTGTAAGGTAGATGTAATGACTTCCCAATGAAACTCTCATAGCTCTCGTCCGATGAAAGGAATGAGCGGGGAGCATTGTTGTGGTTAAGGACTCTTAGGTGAAGCTTTTTTCTGCTAAAGCTTTTGCTAACTTTCTCTAAACACTCTCATAATAAGCAGATGTTATTTTCCTTTGGCCCTCCAAAAAGTCAATATAAACTTTTTGTAAAGCATCAATGATTTGATCATTCTTCCACCCAAGTTTTACCATAAAATTGATGTTTGTTCTTGCTTTGATTTTAGCAAAATTCATGTTTCTCTGATAGGGGCTCTTTTCAAACTGGTGTCATATCCTTCTTAACGCCTCAAACTAGACCCTATTCAGATATGTTATAGTAAGTTAGTATGGGTCTGTTTTGGTGTGAAAAATTTTTGAAATCCATGCCTAACTTTTTCATAACACTCATATTCCATGAACTTTTTAATAATCCCTTATATTTATTTCTTAAAGCATTTGGAATTTGATTTTTACACACAATTTTCAGAGACATATTTATGGCCTAAAGATGCATGCATTGTATTGCACTACGACATCTAGATGAGTGAAGTACTTTAAAACGCACTACTTTCATCACCTCTCACCCAGCTCCTGCACTACCCAGCTGAGCATTCTTAACTCTAACTCCTATTAAAGAAAAAGAAGGTATTTTCTTCTCCAGTAAGCAAAAAGAAATAGGTATGAACTATTCAACTCCTCTATTTTCCCATCCTTGGCTGTGAGACAGAGTACTCTCAGTCACACAGTCATCCTCTGAGGACAAATATGTGTGATGACAAATATGATGTCATTGGTCCACCTCCAAACATGATTTGATGGATTGAGTTGAATTTCTGCCAAGGATCCACTTCAGGAATTGCAGAAGGTGTCTTGGGCATTATCCAAACAGAAAGCAAGGGCCAGCCACACCTTGAAGCCTGAAGGAGACTTAGTTCTCCTCCATTGGTTCCCACCTGCTCTTTACTTTCAGAATGAAGCATGCTCCCAAATGCTATTCAGTCAGAAGGTGGACTTAATTCACATATATGTATAAATATACAAACATGTATATACACGCATACACATTTATTAGTGTATGGTGTGTAGGTGAAAGGATTAGCTGCTTTATCTTGCTGGAGGTGCCATGTGAATTAAAGCATTTTAATGGCCAGGTCATGCTGTCCCGTGTAGCATTATTTCTGCTTGATTTATTTTAAAAGCCAACATAATTAGTATCTTAAACTAAGCATTTCATTTGTTCATGTATTCAGGTTCTGAGGAAGGGGTGTGTGTGTGTGTGTGTGTGTGTGTTTGTGTGTGTGTGTATGATATATTCCACAAAGTCTCTATACTAATAAAGTTTAAATCCTATTGAGAGAGTCAGAGAATAAGTAAATACATGTCAAAAGTGGTAAGTGCTAAAGAGAACAAAAAAGCAGAATAAGAGGAAGATGATGGGGCTGAGGGATGGAGGGCCAGATTGAATGGATGGTGGTCAGGGGAAGACCTGGAGGATAAGCAATCCTGGGCAGAGACTCTGTGATGAAGCGATTCATGCAAATATCTGTGGAAGTAACAGCCCTTACACAGAAACAAGAAGTGTAGTTGTTCGATATGGGAGGATGTCATATTAACTGTATGTTCTTTTTCTTTTTTTCTTTCTTTTCTTTCTTTCTTTTTTTTTTTTTTTTTTTTTTCAGACAGAGTCTTGCTCTGTCACCCAGGCTGGAGTGCAATGGCACAATCTTGGCTCACTGCAATCTCCACCTCCTGGGTTCAAGTGATTCTCCTGCCTCAGCCTCCCAAGTAGCTAGGATTACAGGTGCACACCACCACATTCAGCTAATTTTGTGTTTTTAATAGAGATGGGGTTTCACCATTGGCCAGGCTCGTCTGAAACTCCTGACCTCAAGTGATCCACCCACCTCAGTCTCCCAAAGGTGTGAGCCACTGCACCCAGCTTGCTGTAGGTTCTTATTTTTATGAATTTTTGATGGTCTGGCATCTGGGGACTTGTTGGATCCTGGAAAGACCACCCCTCCCAGGGCAAGCTAGTACCTAGAGACAGCAATACTTTACACATGCAAATCAACCAATCTAAAGCCAATACTTCCAGCCACCTTTTTTATTGAGCTCCTACACTGAGGGCCTGTATTCCCATGTCCTAATCACCCCAGGGCCATGTATCAGACAACTAGAGACAGCCTCTGTACCCTACACCCTGCGGAAATCGTTAGACTGGCCCATCCTAAGCCTGGTTACTCTGTCTTGCCTTGCCTTTCCCCAAGGAAATCGCAGTAAAAGCTTTTGCCCATGCCTCACCTCACTCCTTTGCCTCCTGACTGACACTTGTGGCCCAGCATGGCTTACAATGCCTCCTGCTTCTAGGGAACCAAGAATAAAAACTTTTTCCTTCATAAGAATCATTTCTGTATCTATAAGTCATGTCATATCTGATTAAAACAAATTACTGGGTATATTTTTAAATGCATGCCTGGTATATCCAAGGAGTAGCAAGAAGGTCAGCGTGACTGGAACAGAGTGAAGAGATGAGACAAGAGAGGGAAACAATGGGCCAGCCCATGTAGACACCTACAAGGATTGACTCTTAATCTGAGCAAAACAAAGAGCCACTGAGGGTTTCAGAAGAGAAGAATGACATGACTTGATCCACCTTTCAACAAGAACAATCTGGCAGCTATGTTGATGACAGACTGAAGAGTGGCAATGGAGAAGCACAGAAATAACTTGGGAACTTATTACAATAATCTGTGCAAGAGATGCTGGTGGACTTGACCAGGGTCGTATGGGGGGAGGTAGCAAGCAATCGTTAAGTTCTGGATATAAAGTCTTTTGAAGGTGAAGTCAATGTGATTTGCTGATGAGCTGATGTGTTGTGAGAGAGAACAATCATAGATTACTGTAAGGTTTTTGGGCATGTGAAACTATAAAAATGTGGTTACCACTTACTGACACAGTAAAACTGCAAGACGAACATACCTGGGATGGAGGGGTGGACTGCAAAGCAGGAATTAAGTTTGGAACGTGTTAAATTTGAGATGCCTATTACATATCATTAATTTTATGATTATAGCAAGCAGGAATAGGTAGAAGTAGATCTTGAAGGATAATGAAGCAAGCTTCCACGTTGGAGAAGCTTGTATGGCAAGGAACTGTGGGTGGCCTTTAGGCAGGAACCAGCCAGGAACTGAGGCCCTGATTCCAACAGCCCAAAAGAACTGAATCCTGCCATCAATCATGTGAGCTTGGATGCACGTCCTTCCTCAGTCAGGCCTTCTGATGAAATGTTAGTCTCTGCTGACGCTTTATTGCAACCTTGTGAGTAACCCTAAATTATAGGACTCAGTAATGTTATACACAGATTTCTGACCCACAGAAACTGTAAGATAATAAATATATATTGCCTTAAGCTGTAAATTTGGTGGCCAATTTGTTTTGCAGCAACATATAGCTAATACAAGGTAATTAGAATGAATGTAGATAGAAAACAAAATTGGGGTTTGGCCCTGGGTGACACCATTGTTTAGAAGTCAGTAAGAGAAAGAGGAGCATGTAAAGAAAACTGAGACCTGCCAGTGAAGAAGGGGAAATAAAAGACTGCACAATAAAGGGTTGAAGAAGGAGGAGGAAGTTATCAACTGGTCAAGTGCCCTTGATAGGCCAAACATAGATGAGGACTGAGAATCTGTCATTGAAGTCAACAATGTTGAGGTCATTCACACAATAAGAACAGCAGGGTAAAAAAAAAAAAAAAAAATTCTACACCTTAACTTCTTTATAAAGACAGCCCAAATTTCATAAACGAGGTTTCCTTTAAGAAAGAGTTCTACCTACTTCTACTTGCTGCAGTAATTTTAACATGGGAGAAAAATTTAGATTTTCAACTTCAAGTATATCTCCCATAGATAAACACAATGAGCTCCGTGAACTATCCACGGTCATATAGCTAATAGAAGAGTTAGGAACTGAAATGAGAATAAAGTTTCTTGACCTACTGCTCTTTCTGCTACATCACACTACCACTCTGATTTCCTACTTCAAGGTCAACAATTAAAAATTCTGAAAAGCTGGATAGTGGTATTAAATACAGTTATGCACCACAAAATGATGTTTCAGGCAATGATGGGACACATATACAATGATGGTCCCATAAAACTATCATATCATATTTTTTACTGAATCTTTTATATTTTTAGATGTGTTTAGATAGCAAATACCATTGTGTTATAGTTGCCTGCAGTATTCAGGACAGTAACAGATTTTTAGCCTAGGAGCAATAGGCTAGACCATATAACCTAGGTGAGTAGTAATCTAGACCACCTAGATTTGTGTATGTACTCTCTATGAGGTGCATGATGATTAAATCACTAAAAATGCATTTCTCAGAACTTATCTTTGTCATTAACGACACATGACTGTATAGCTCACTTTTTGTACCTGAAGCCTGATGCATGTTGTGGTTTTCCTTATTTAAAAATTTGTAAAAATCTTATTAAGGGCAAGATTATGGGATAATTTTTTTTTTTTAATAGGGCCCTGCATCTACTGAGCCCACTGGAGAAGTCAGCCTGAGTTTTAGGGAGTAGGTGACTGCACACACAGTGGTTCACTGGGCTCACTGCAGAGTCTTGAGCTTGGAGACTGGCGCCCAGTGCATTTTTGTCTCTGGTGGGGGCAAATGGGAAAGGAGGAGTGTCAGGGCCTTGGAGGACTGACTTTTCCTCTGCTCTCTGTCACAAACCATCTTCATCCCTGACCAAATGTCTCTGGCCTATGCTGAGCCCGCAGGAGGTGACATTTGCCTCACAGAACTTGGAGGATCAGAGCTTCCTCTAAGCCAGAGAAGCATGAATTTGGACCCTGAATCGGTTAGCTTGATCGAGAGCAGCAGCCACAGCTGGGAAATCTCTTTTAAACTACTGAAAGGATCAACATGTAAAAAACAGGAGATACTTATATGAGAGGTCCTGGAATTTAATTTTGAAGCTCAATAAAGCAAATAAGATCCTGTTAGTTAGAACATCTGCCAATCACTGTACTGCTTTAAAGAATGATCTACAAAGTTCATCATTAAAATATAAAATCACTTACTTCGTAAGACCTTCCAGCTTTCGTAAGCTCATGGATCTTGTTGGTCTTGCTCACTTCTGTATCTCAGGGCATGTAATAGTCCCTGGGAATTAGTAGGAAGTACAATATGTTTGTTGGATGAATGAATGTTTGAACTCAGACTCAAACGACCTAAGTGGAGGCATGAAAAGCAGAAGGAAAAGCCTGAACACAGGCCTGCAAGCATAAGAGGACCTGCCATACTAGGAGATACAATAAGGCTTGGGTCCCTGGACAGAGAATCGTCAATAGTGAGTGGTGGGACAATTTGTGTACTTGAGTGGAGTGAGTCTGCATAGTCCTTGAGTGACAGATGAAGAAGTCTGAGGTCTGGCTTCCATTCTTAAAGTTTAGGGGAGCTATTGAAAAATAATGATAAGGAGAATAATAAGCATAACAAGGCCTGGAGTTTAGAAAGGACTTGAACTTGAGGGTGGATGAAAAGCTGAGATGGAGATAGGAAGCGGGAGAGATTCACTACTAGCTTGTTTTGGATTCATTCAAAAAAAAAAAAAAGATGCCACCATATACTTGAGCTGGAACAGCGATCAAGATATTGCCTTCAAGGAACTAACAGTCCAGTGGGGGACACAAATGCGTCACAGACCATGGTAGCACAGCATAGTAAGCGTAACAAATGGAGTGAATACAGAACGTGGGCAATGCAAAAAAAAAAAGAGGTTCTGAGCTCAGATTTCATTGCAAGTGACATTTACCCTTGATGCCAGAGACACATGAGGAGCATCAGTAAACAGGAGGGTAGCCTAGGAAGAGGGGAGACACATAGTCCAGGGATAGCAAGGTCTGCTGGAAGAAGAGAGCATTCAATGAGAACAGAAAGCAAGAAGGCAGTCAAGGCATTCAAACCATAATCTCATAAATCCACGTGAGTGTGAGTGCAAGTCGGGAGGGGATGGAATAGCTCCAGAAACCCATTAGTTTCCTTCAGGCCACTTCCTAGTCTGTATCTTGCATTCCCATCCCCCCTCCTGTGCCCACCACCAGGGAGCCATTATTCTACCTCCTTCACTGTAGACTAATTTTGCCTGTCTTAAATCTCATCTAAGTGGAATCATAGAGTATGCTCAATTTTTTAAAATCTGGGTGGTAGCTGCACAGGTGTCTATACAGAAATCAAGCCACATGTTTAATATTTGTGCGCTTTACCATAGGCATAGTACACCCCAATTTTCAAAGCGGAGAGAGGAAAGGGAAAATCAAAGATGACTCCCACCTTGTGCCCCTCAAAGTTTCCAGCAGGCAGTGGTTTCACAGGATGGGATTACATTTTTTAAAAGGTCCCATGTTCCAATAAGCTTGGGAGATACTAGGCTAAATTGAGTTAAAGTCACTCATTCTGCAAGTCTTCTCTGAGCTTTTGCTACATTGGGAAGCATTGGGAATCTCCAAAGGAATGATAAATATCCAGTTTCTCAGACTGTTCCTTTCCCAGTCTCTCTTAGGACTCAAATATTAAAGAACTCAACAGTGGAAAGTTTTCTAGCCTCAACACTGTGGGAAATGCATTATATTCATCCCGGGAAATAATTTTCTTGGGCAAATCGAATGTGAGGTGCCAGTGGTTAAATCCATCAGGCACCAAGTCTCCAGCAGGCTGAAATGCAGGAAAGGACTTCTAAGCGCGATCAGGCCTGGGGGATATATTTGAACTCTCTGGCATATGGTTGGTGTCTGAAAATCTGTAGATAGACATGGATTACATGCCCCAAAAACAGGCATTGCATGAGATGTTCCTGGGGCCCAGGAGGTAGCTGGGTGCAGGGAAAGGAACCATGAAAGTGATAAATAAATAGAAGTTACAGGATAACAGTGCTCCTTCTTGGGGCAACAATACAAACCATATTTCTTTCCCATCTTAAGACTTTTGCTCAATGTTCATATCAACAGCCTGCACTCAGAGCTCTTAAATGTCTTTAGAAGTTCTATCATAGGTCAGATGACAGGATTCTTTTAAGTTGCTAAGAAGAGAAGCTTAGTCCAAAATACGATACTCACTTTTGGGAAGAGTTTACAAATTTTGAATAAACACATGGTTCTGAAATAAAAACACTTCTGCCAGTCTAAAAATTGGTTAAAAAAAAGAAGAAGAGGGGCAATATGAGTGTGATTTGCTTATATTTTGTACTCTAAAGAGGCAGAGGAATCTTCAAATGTGTAAGCATTTTCAAATGTTGATGACATTAAATGTTTCATATAGCTAATATTACTTTAGTACTACTTGATAAATATAGTTATGCCAATAGTTTGCTTTCATTTGCATTTCAAAGCAGATATATAAAGATTTGCACACAAAATATAGCAAAGATGGTTGAATATGAAGTTCAATGACGAAAGGGAAAAAATCTAGTCAAAAAGAGGCACCAGTGATGTGGAAAAAATGTTCTAATATTTTATGAAAAATTTATAAAAGTACAATTTTGTAATACCAAAGAGACAACCAAGAAAGATCTCGTTTCTTCCATCTGACTAATCTGGGAGCAGCAGAGAATGTCGTTCATTTTAACTATCTTTAAAAAATGATCTTATAATATTGCCATCTGTTGGCACATGACAGATACAGCATTCCAGTGATGCAAATAATGAAGTAAAACTACGGAAAATTAAAGGGACAGATGTAAAAAGCTCACATACTCATTTGGCTTAGCATTTCACATCTGTTCTCTCCAAAGCCCTCCCAGTAACACAAATCTAATTCCTGGATCCAGTATCTTGAAATGTTATGCGATGCAGCAGGCAGCATATCTACGAGCTGCTGAAGATCCATCTCTTTCAGCACATTACGTGTTTTCTCATCAATATTGGAAATCTTCTACTCAAAACTCAGTTTCTGTTACCAAGGGAGAATCCACATAGGTATACATAGGTGTATATAATACTGCACTTTATTTATTCACGCTTCTAAAAAATTGCCTCATAGGGATTTGAAATCAACCGTGACAAGAAACACGTAAATATGGTCATCTGTATATTCTACATACCCTTCTAATATTATCCACCTTTTTAACTGGCAAAGAGATGAAAAATTGTACAAATATTAACCAATTCCTGCACAGTGTATAAATGTATTGATTTAAACCTCAAAACTTTTTTTATATATACTTTTAAAATTTTGTACTCAGGAGGCTGAGGCAGGAAGATCACTTGAGCCCAGGAGATCGATGTAGCAGTGAGCCGTGATTGCACCACTCCAGCCTGGATGACTGAGCAAGGCCCAGTCTCTAAAAAAAAAAAATAATATTTTGGACCATGTGGATATATTGCCTATTCAGAAAATACAAGTTAAAAATGTAATGAAATACATATTTAATTATTTCACACTTGACACACACTTGCTGCAACCAAACCCGTTCTGTGTACCTTTTTGTTGTCAAGGCAGCATTATGAAGACTAACATTGTGAAGATTAGTGCCTCCCTGAGGCCCTCAGACAACTGGGAGTCCTAATTGTATTCTTGATAACATGAGGATTCCCAGCAAAATATTTAAAATTGATGTCTCTGGCCAGGCGCAGTGGCTCACGCCTGTAATCCCAGCACTATGGAGGCTGAGGCGGGTGGATCACCTGAGCTCAGGAGTTTGAGACCAGAGTAGCCAAGGTGGCGAAACCCCATCTCTACTAAAAATACAAAAATTAGCCAGGCATGGCAGCATGTGCCTGTAATCCCAGCTACCTGGGAGGCTGAGGCTGGAGAATCGCCCGAACCTGGGAGGCGGAAGTTGCAGTGAGCCGAGATTTCCATTGCACTCCAGTCCGGGTGACAGAGCAAGACTCCATCTCAAAAAATAAAAATAAAAATAAAAAAATAAAGTTGGTGTCTCTATTAAACTAACGGCCTTTCAAAAATGAATAAAAGCATGTTTTCAATCAATGGATAACAACCTTAATAGAACCAACTTAATAGGACCGAGAAATGCTTTTTCCTTTAAAAAGGTCTATTACTTAAATTTGAGAACATTGGTAAAGTGCCTGCCTCAGCATTTGTTTTTATGAACGTGTTGGCACCCAGTGGCACTGTATCTAAGGCTAATGTAAAATCAACAAAAGTGAATTTCATATGGAAATCCTGCTTTTCAGCCAAACGAAGGCCCAATGACATCAGAGGCTGCAAGACAAAAGGCCTTGCAGCAGTTCACATGAAGAAAAGTGGCAGGAGAATTGGAGTACGGCAGGGCGGGGAGTACAAGAGTCATGTTAATCTCAAAAGCTCTTTTGCCTTTAGTAGTCAGCACGATATTCAGGCTGCAACAAACAGGAAATCAAAATCCCACTCCTACACTATCAAACATAGACTTACATTTTTCAGTTTATGCAAATATCAATATTTAACAAAATAGTTTACATCCATAAGAAGGGCCCGAGAATTCTTTTTTCCTCAAAGGGATTAGTACATTACTTTAGCTTGAGAAAAACTTGTATCAAAGTTAAGGACACAACGTTAAGACCTACTAGCCTGGGTTTTCTCAGGCTCTGGCTCTTACCAGCTGTTTGGCATGAGGTAAACTAGTCAATTACTGGACTAAAAGCTCAGGCATCAGGGCAGCGCTTCTTACTGACCCTCTAAAGCTGTGTCCTCACGGCAATGTGAAATAAGAAAAAACAACCTGGTTCTTGTCAGGAAGGAAAAACAGATAATGTTTACAAAAGACGTACCACAGGCCGGGCGTGGTGACTCACGTCTGTAATCCCAACACTTTGGGAGGCTGAGGCAGGTGGATAGCTTGAGCCCAGAAGTTCGAGACCAGCCTGGGGCAACATGATGAGACCCCCATCTCTACTAAAAGTACAAAAATAATAATGTGGCATGGTGGCACATGCCTGTGGTCCCAGCTACTTGGGAGGCTGAGGTGGGAGGATCCCTTGAACCTGGGGGGTGGGGGGGTCGGCGAGGGATGGTGGTGGAGGTTTCAGTGAGCTAAGATTGTACCACTGCACTCCAGATTGAGCAACAGAGTGAGACCCTGTCTCAAAAAAAAAAAAAAAAAGACATAGCACAGAGCCTAGCCCAAAACATAAACTCCCTATTTGTTCATTATTTTTATTATTTACCCCTCACAATAACACTTCAAGGTAGAAGTTATTGAGCCCATTTTATAGGTGAGGAAACTGAGACTCAGGATTTCCAGTAACAATTACACAGACAGAAACTGAGAAAGCTATAATATAAGCCTTGATCTGGCTGACTCTGAAGCCTGTAATCTTTCCACTGTACCACAGTGCTCCTCAAAAAGAAGCCCAAGAACTCTCATTTCCATATTGAAGATACACCTGCCTGGCCATTGGCCAGAACCTCCAACTACAGCTTCCTCTCCTCTGTTTCTAGAAGCTGGGGTAATCGAAGCAGCACTTCTGACAATAGTGATTAAGGTATCAGTGGGCCAGGTGTGGTGGCCATGCCTATAATCCCAGCACCTTGGATGGCCGAGGTGGGTGAACTGCTTGAGGCCAGGAGTTCAAGATCAGCCTGGGCAACATGGTGAAATTCTATCCCTACAAAAAATACAAAAAATTAACTGGGTGTGGTGGCATGCATGTGTGATCCCAGCTACTCGAGAGGCTGAATTGGGAGGATCACTTGAGCCAGGAGGTTAATGCTGCAGTGAACTGAGATCGTGCCACTGCACTCCAGCCTGGGTGACAGAGCCAGACCCTATCTCAATAAAAAAAAAGTATTACAGATGATCTTCACAGAAGCAGCTTCCCTAAACAAAGCAGATGCAACTACTTGCAAATGAGACAAAAACTCTTCTACTCCACCTCCTACTCAGCCTTCTTGAGCTACAGGAAGCCATGAGCAGAAAAGTGTCAATGAAGCATCCAACTGAAGGGAATTTCAATTGTATGTGCTATGAAAGGGGTTGAGGTAAGCAGGTATGAACAGTCAACATTATGTTTCCTTTTTCCTGCCAGAGTATTTTCTGGTTATGTATTACAATTAGCATCTGTTGATAACAAAAGTAAAAATAAATATTCATGGGTTTGTTTTCAGGTTTTTTTTTTTTTCATGGAGAAACCTCTTCTATACTTTGATGTGCCCTCAAAACACTAAGGAAGCAAATAGATGAAGAGTTGAGTATATAATGAATGTGGTGGCTCACATCGCAGACTTTACACTATCTTCACCACACAACAGGGGAAATAAAATTCTCTAGACTATCAAATGTGACAAGTCTGCAGTGACAGTCAATCCTTTTTATTTCTTGTCATTAAATGTGCTCTGCATCAGTATAATATGTAATAATTGTCCATGAAATGGATGCCTTTAGAGCGACTTACTTTCAGTGAACGGGAAATAATAGAGATTTGCAATGAAGAGATATTAGCAGTGGTGATGAGGAGGAGGAGGATGAGACAGTATTATTAAATGTTATTTGAAACATTATTATTTAAATATTATTTTAAATCTCTGATTTCAAAGAGCTAAAGGCAGACTATAAAAAGGTCTTGACCATAATCAGTGGGCAAGAATTCTACAGCCATTTTTTTTTTTTTTGAGACAGAATTTCACTCTTGTTGCCCAGGATGGAGTGCAGTGGCATGATCTCAGCTCACTGCAACCTCCACCTCCCAGGTTCAAGCAATTCTCTTGCCTCAGCTTCATGAGTAGCTGGGATTGCAGGCACCCGCCACCATGCCTGGCTAATTTTTGTATTTTTAGTAGAGACGGGGTTTCACCATGTTGGCCAGGATGGTCTCGATCTCTTGACCTCATGATCCACTGGCCTCAGCTTCCCAAAGTGCTGGGATTACAGGCCTGAGCCACTGTACCCAGCGTCTACAGCCATTTTTAAAATAAACCCTTGGAACATTGTCATTTATCCTCATCCAATTTCTGTAGGATTCCTGTTAATGGCAGGAGTCACAAGACGGATTAAGAGGCCTACACAGTAAACACTCATTTTAGTCTTTGTTCCCATTGCCACATGGAGACACAGAGGCAGGCCACCGTGACAAGGCCCATGCAAGGAACACTTACGCTGATGGTGTCCTACTTTCATGCACAGTGCCAGGTTCAGCTTCCTAGAAACACATTTGACCAGTATTTATGTGAGCCTGTGTCATGCCAGGGACTACTAAAGGCATGTGAAGGATACAAGCCCCAAGGAATTTACAGTCAGCTGAACTGGCCTCTACAATCGAGTGTAGTGTGTGAGGCAATAGGATTAAGTATGGCGTTCTGTGCTAGCACACAGGACAGGTTCCTAATCCAGTCATAGAGGGTCAATAAAAGACTTCCCAAATGAAGCGCCATCAAAACTGGGACCTGAAGTTTGGATAGGTGACATCCAGGTACAGCAGAGTCAAAAGGAAGAGTGTTTTGGGCAAAGGAAACACCACGCACAAAACACAGAGGCGAGAGAGACAATGTGGTATATTTGACAAACGGTAAGTAACTCAGGATGCCTGGAGGGAGGAGCAGGAGGGAGTGGGGAGAAGTGAAGCCTGTAGGCTAAGAAATGGCAAATAAAAAAGTACAGCCTTGACAGCCTGATCAAGGAATTTGGTTTTGGTCTGAGGCTGATGGTTAGCTATCAAAAGGTTTTAAGAAAGAAAGTCACACGAGCAGACCAAAGATTCACAAAATATCATTCTGCAAGTGAGAACAGAATAGAAGGAGGTAAAAATGAGGACCTATTGCAACTAGGAGATAAGTGGAAAATCTGTGTGAAAAGGGTGGTCTGCATTAAAGCACAGCACAGTGACTGGTACACAGGAAATGGAGAATGAATACATGGTGAGTACTGCTAATAACACTAATAATGATATGATGGCAGAAAAGGATGGATGAGGTATATGAAGAAGAGGAGGGCGTGTGCCTCATGGTTATTTCACTGAAGGCGATGAGAAAGCAGCAGCAGTCAAAGATGTCATGGGCTTTCTGACTCAAGCAACTAAATGTACGCCTGTGCTGGTCACTGCCATGGAGATATGGAAGAGGAACAGTTTGGAGGGTCGCAGATTAGGAGATTGAATCTGTTTGGAGACATGTCGTGCTCAAGATGGCAATGCATATCTCCAAGCTTATTTTTTTCCAGTCCTCTCTTTTTAAAAAATTCACCATTTTCACCATTTAAACTGTGAAGTTCACTGAATTTTAGTACGTCCAAGATGCTATGCAAATATCACCACTATCTAATTCCAGAACGTTTTCATCAGCCCAAAAGAAACCCTATATCTATTAAGCATTCACTCCCATCCTCCCCCCCCGCCGATTCCTCTGAAAACCACTAGTCTGTTCTCTGTTTATGGGTTTGCCTATTCTAGATAGTTCATTTGAATGTAACCACAAATAATATGTGATATAATCCAGACAATGGAATATTATTCAGCCATGGGAAGGAATAAAATACACACTACAACATGTATGAAATTCAAAAACATAATGCTAAGTGAAAAAAGCTGAATACGAAAGGCCACCTACTGAGAGTGATTCCATTTATGTGAAAAATCCAAAATGGGCAAATCCATAAAGACGGAAAGCAGTTTTGTGGTTGCCAGGAGCCATGGAGAGGGGCGAACAGGAAGTGATTACTTAATGGATATAGGGTTTCTCTTTGGAGTGATGAAAAAATTTTGGAACTGTATACTGGTTGCACAGCATTGCAGATGTACTTAATGACACAAAACTGTACACTTTAAAATGGTAAATTTGGCCAGATGCAGTGGCTCATGTTTATAATCCCAGCATTTTGGGAGGTTGAGGCAGGTGGATCACCTGAGGTTAGGAGTTCAAGACCAGCCTGGCCAACATGGCAAAACCCTGTCTCCACTAAAAATACAAAAATTAGATGGGCTTGGTGGTGGAGTCCTGTAATCCCAACTATTCAGGAAGCAGAGGCAGGAAGAACTGCTTGAATCTGGGAGGAGGAGGTTTCAGTGAGCCAAGATTGTGCCACTACACTCTAACCTGGGCAACAGAGTGAGACTCTGTCTCAAAAAGAAAATGAAAAAGGTAAATTTATCTTACATGTATTTTACCACAATAAAAGAAAAACAAAAAGACTGAAGTGCTGATACAGCCCCTCTTTTCTTTGAAAAGTAGTGTTTCCACCTTTGAAGGGAGTAAGAACTCTCTAGTGATCATCACAGGTTCTGGAGTCCAACTGTCTAGATTTGAATTATTGTTTCTCCTCTTAATACATGTGTGAATTTGCACATCTATTACTCAGTTCTTCTAACTCAGTCTTTGTCTATAAAATGGAAATAATAATAGTACCTGCGTAGAAAGTTATTGCAAAGGTTTTATGAAATAATAAATATACATGTTGAGTATGGTGCCTGCTACACACACACAAAAAAATGTATTCAACAATGTGGTTACCTTTAAAATTATCATTTTTGTTGTTATTGTTAATATTATGTGACCACAGTGATTGGTCTTCAGGATGAGCACATGTAGTATGGGCCAGGAGGGACTTTCCCAGGTATTTCTGAAATGGAACTAAAGAGAAGCACTCTTATCCTCTCGTATTATGGAGCTCTGCAGTAGGAGCTCTGACCCACCAGTCATCGTCCTAGAGCCAATGCACCAATAGAAGCCAGGGCAAGTGATTGTGGCCAGGTCCAATGCACTAGCATTCCTGTTAGAAATAAGGTCTTGGAGTTGTAAGGACAAATGAGCACTTACACAAGGGATTTCTCAGCAAAGCAAATTTACTTCTGCACAGAAGGGTGCTTACTGTATGGCCGGTTGCCACAAGAGCACACACAACAAAGGAGCCTAGAAGTTTTTATTTCTAATGCGACTCCTGCCTCTGTGTCCTTTCTTCATTAGCTGGAGTCGAAATGCACAATCTAAACTAGACTTGACTGGCTAAACATTTGAACTTTCTTAGATAAGGTGGACACATGATGGGAGACAGGGAGGAGGAGGAAGGGGTCATCTGAAGTGAACTAGAAAGCCAGTCTTTTCTTAATAAGGAAAGGAGTGTGAGCTGGTGCTGATAATGCTATTGGTGCCGTGGCATGCCTGGTCGTGTAGTAAAGTTAGAAAGAAGAAAAGGAGAAGAAAGTTGGGGGTGGGTATTGGGAATTAAAGAATGAAAGGTTGAGCAGGCTGTTTGAAGGGAAACTTTACCATCTCTCACACTTCCCAATGCTAGGTGCGCATGATTTGGTCACATAATGCAAGGACTTCCTCATTTTAGCCTTAGTGAATTCAGATTTTATTTTTGTTCCAATGTTAATCTGAACCAAAGAGTGCTCAATAGTATAACTGTTCCGTGGTAGGACCAATGGTGCATTGAAGTATAGATGTTCAGCAGACAGCTAGCTGCATACATGGATTCAAAAGCAGAATCTGGGGTAAAAACATGGGGATAGGAGCCCTTAGCCTATAAAAAGTAACAAACCTGCAAGAGTAAATAAGATACATAGAGAGACAGCATAGAATGGACCAAATTTCAGGGAACAGAAATATCTAATGCATAGACAGGGAAAGGCAAGCTAAAAATGAGACGGGAAAGCCAAGCAGAAAGGAAGGAGAAAAGCCAAGTGATTAATATAAAATATTAATAACAGAAGCCAATTGAATAAAATGTTTTTAGAGGAACTGGTCAACAATCAGTTACTGAAGAGAAACCAAGTGTAAAAAGAGGACTCAAACTGTCCTTTGGATTTGCCAAAAAGAGACCCCAGTCTCTTGCAAAAAACCATCTCATGAGGGATGGGAAAGACCATGGCTGGGAAGGAAGTGGGAATGAGCACAGCTTTGGGGTTATATCACTCTGATTCCAACACTAGTTGTGCACCTTTGGACAAGTGTTTGCCTTTACTGAGTCTAGGTTTCATTATTCATGAATGTGCAAAAGAGAACTGAGATTACAATAATTGAAGGCTACACGTAAAGCTCACCTTTTACAAAGGTCAGAATAAATATTAATGTGAACTGGCAAGGGTAGCAAACCCACCCAAGGACCTTTCAGGAATTACCCTGAAGCCTCCGGAATCCATTTTGCATAGGTGTAAGTAGACTTCCTTAAAAAAATAATGATGATGAGGTCTTTGGAATTTGTGGACTTTGGGATTTGTGGAACTTCGGTGACCCTGCACTGCAAATGCCATAAACCCCTGGATGGGAACAAAGGAAGGAGGGGGTAAATCCTAAGTCTTCTAGTCACGGATAGCGTGATGTGCACCCCTCAGACACCTTATGTAGGACTGAAGCCCTCACAGCCCAGTACTGAGGACTTTGGTGGCAGATGGTGCTCAGCTATAACCAACCCAAAATTAGCCTCAGTCAGAGTCACGTGGCCAAGATCACGCCCCGCCCGTCCCAGGGCAGGCTGCATCCAATCATCCAATGTCTGGCCAGTGTGGCTCAAAGGCCAATGGGCTGTCCCTGTCCAGAGGCCCTCAGTCCAGGGAAAGCTGTGCTGAACTGGCATCACAGTCCACCTCCACGGCCCCGTTTAGCTACATTCACACCCCTGCAGGTGCGCGCCGTTACATCAGCCCCAGGGAACCTTCGCACACAAATCTCCATCCCAGAGTTTGTTTCCTAGGAAATCCCAACTAAGATACCTACACTTGAAAAGTTGATGCCTAAAAGAGAAGAAAAGGTAGGCAGACAGGAATTAGGAGCTAGTTAGCTCTGACTCTGTCCCCAAATTTTCAGAAGCATCAAAAAGGATAACTTGTAAGTGGTGTTTTTCAAGTGCTCCCTGGAACACTCTCTGAAGACTTAAAACCTGAAAAACCCAGCAACCCTCTGTAGAACCTGATACTAAATTTGTAAAGTGAAGGAGAGAGTCTTGCCCCAGCTCAGCCCTGTTTGGAGCCCCAAATCTGTAGTGTCAACAGTGGCAGTGGTGGTGACAGCAGAGTCATTTTAACAGTCACTGAGAACAGGAGAGCTGCCTAGGGGTTAAGTAGGGGTGGTGGGGGAGAGCAGGTGAGGTCTGAGGCTGAAGGAACATGGTGACACCTGTGTCCACCCACGGCCCGGATGCTAAAGCAGTTGTCCTGTACGCCAGCACCCAGATCCATCTTTGGCAAATGAGGATAACGCCAACACAGAGTAATACTTACAGGACAGGAAAGTGAACTGCACAAAGCCAAAGCAGCCTGCTTCTACTCATAAATTCCATTAAAATGTATATGTATATATCAGTTCATTATCCTAAATTGTTGAAAAATGATTTACTTTTCACTTCAGTCACTAAGACAAAAAAAAAAACACCAAAACTTTTCAAAGTCCTCTTTCCTGTCCATCATTCTTCCACCCTACGGACTCTCCTCTATTCAGGTTTTCTTAGATTCAACTCATGCCTTGTCTCTCCTGTCCCTTCATCTTTTCTCTGTCATTTTTTCCTGCCAGTGGCTCACTAACCTCAGATGTACCGCCCCACACCCTCTCGTGCTGCTTCAGGGGGTGGGGGTGTGTCTGTGCTGGGGGAGAGACACTTTACCTGTTGCCCCCACACACAGGACACAATGCCCTGGCCTTTTACTCCCATGACATGAGTTCCTTTCTTGTGGAACGAGGGCAGCTTCTTTGCTTTCATTCCTGTCATACTAAATTTATTACATTTAGAGACTGTCCTTTATTTCAGGACATCCTCCCTGCCTTTGAGTGTTGGGATGTCATGCCTTTGACAAAATAATGGTACAGTAAGTGGTAGATATTTTGGTGTTTCTTTTTCATGTATTTTTTTTAATTTTATTTTTATATAAAGACAGGGTTTCACCATGTTGGCCAGGCTGGTCTTGAACTCCTGACCTCAGGTGATCCGCCCGCCTCGGCCTCCCAAAGTGCTGAGATTACAGGTGTGAGCCACGTGCCCGGCCCATGTATTTTACTAAATAAAACATTTGCCGTATGTCAGTTCTCAAAACTTTCCTTAAATTTTACAAGTCCTAAAGTCTGGGAATCATTATAGGAGGACAATCTACAAAGACAGACTACAAAGCAGGGAGGAGGAGGCATTTAGGACCGTTGGTCTGCAGCAATTTGATATCTGCTATCACTCTTGGAAGATGAATTTGAGGAGAGGCCGGGAGCAGTGGCTCATGCCTGTAATCCCAGCACTTTGGGAGGCCTAGTCAGGTGAATCACTTGAAGTCAGGAGTTTGAGACCAGCCTGGCCAACATGACAAAAATCTCGTCTCTACTAAAAATACAGAAAGTAGCCGGATGTGGTGGTGCACAATCTTCCAAGAGTTTAGGACAAAGGTGATCTTCCATGAAAGTATGCATCTATTTTTCTGTACGTATTTCCCAGCTACTTTGGAGACTGAGGCAGGAGAATTGCTTAAACCCAAGAGACTGAGGTTGTAGTGAACCAAGATCACACCATTGCATTCCAGTCCGGGCAACAGAGACAGACTCCATCTCTTAAAAAAAAGAAGAATTTGAGAAGAAGTTGGAGAAGAAAAGGAAAGGAACAACAAGGTTTAGTAACACACCAGTCAACACGTGACGGCTGTTTACATGCATGATTATATGTAGGCAATATCAATGGTACTGATGATAGAACTGAGTTTCAGGGAGGTTAAAGAAATAGGTCAAAATCACTTAGCAGGAAGGTGGCATAGCCGGAGATAGTTGGGGCAGCCCCACAGCAGTGGCAGGACATTAGCAGTTGATTTTAGAGACAACAGGATGAATGGTTGAGTCCTAAGTCAGTGTAGGACCCCCAGACATAGGGTGGGAGAAAGGCTGCCTCCTTCCCTAAGGATAGACAGGTACATTCTCCTGAAATAGAAATCATTTGAAGAGCCTCAGAGTTGGAGCGAAGCAAATAAAAGATGATTACCTTCAACCTCACTAAATCACCGCTTATCACACGTCTACACATTTCCACACAGAGGGTCATACAGAAGTTTAATTCCCCATCCACCAACTGCTTCTGCTGTGATCTCAACCACAGAAGTTTGCCTCAAGTTATCAATAGTTTTTTTCTTTCTTTCTTTTTAACTGAGCTAACTCTACCAGTGCGTCCTGACAGTATAATTAACACTAGCCTGGGGGAGAGGAATTGTTCGGCATTAAAAAAATAAGTATTGTAGACAGATACTTTTAGATCTTCTCGCATGGCTGAGGAAGAATCAGTACACAGAGCGTGAAGTCGAGAGAAGTCAAAGAACAAAAGAAAAAGAATGCTAATGAATTCTCAGATGTGTTGGAAACCTGTTAAGTCCTAGGTTTGACACTAGACGTGGAGTTAAGTGATTTTTAATTTTTTTAAATTGTGATTTTAAAATTGAATATAATCCAAGAATGCTGTCTGTCACTTTACAAAACCTCACTAATGGTTACACATGAGGGACATATTAACTTTCACCAAAGGGATTCCCCTAGGTTTCAGTCTTCCAAGAGTTTGGGACAAAGGTGATCTTCCATGAAATTATGCATCTATTTTCCTGTACGTATTTCTAACTGTGCAGCTTATGTTTGTCAGGAGGGCCACATTGCAAAGTCATGAGGTTTTGGAGGTAGATAGAGAGGTTATCTAGTTTAATATCTCAGTTTAAAAAGCAATGAAACAGGCATATTACAGTGCAACAACTATGACATCAGTGACAACCTTAGGATAAAAAACAGGCCATGTGGATCTTGATCCAAACCCATTCTGTCTCATCACTGGACAGTTACGGGGTTCAGGAGTCCCTTTGAGACAAGAATCCCCAACTCTCATCTTTCAGATTGTCCCGTGAGTTTAGTGGTAATAAAATGCTGTCTTTCGTGAATCAGCAATTTCTTAAACACAACGGCATTGTCCCCAAACAATCGTCTAGGAAAGTAAGAATTAGAGAAGTATTTCCTGGACTAATTCTCTGAGATGTTTCTAATTTATATATAAATTAGTCTACTAGCTTTTAATGTAAAATAAGATAATGTATAGGGAAATGCGTGGTCAACTATTTAGAACTCTTTTAATGTGATATGTTGTTACTACTATTATTACTTTCACTATTACCATATTTGAATTTGGTGTTATGTTGAGACATGTAGTAAAATAAACACTAATTCAGGCTAGCTGAGAGAGAACAATCTAAATCAGACTCTGTGTTATTAAAATGTAGTGTTGGCATGGTTAAGTCCATGGTCTGACTCAACGTTACTGGTAACAAAGTACAACCACACACGGGTTTTTGTCTGTCCTGCTACAGGATAAGAAATATTTGTATGTGAAACTTCACGTGTGTGCTATGACTAATGCACTAGATTCTTTAAAAAGAAATGTATTATCTTAATTATTATAAATATGTCAATATATTAAAACCTCTTGAATTCAGGTTTCCAATAATGCAGAGCTCAAACTCATTTTCTCTTTGTCAAAATGAAATGCACCTTTTCTTTCAAGATAACGTAAATGTATATTCCAGGACAGTATAAGCTGAATTAATGAAATTTAAGTATCTGGTCTCTGGAAAGTAATTCTAGTTGAAAGTCTTTCAAAATCCTACATTGCTGCCATCTGGTGGCCAAATGTAATTCTCTACTTTTTTTTAATTACAATGATTTTTCTTGAAAATAACAATGTAAACTCTATGGATATGTGCATACTGCTGCAAATTTAAATGTATTGCCATTAAAGAAAATGCAAGTACATAATTAAAATAATTACCTGCAAAAAAAAGTATGTTTATATTAGTATTTATATCTAAAGAAATTCTTTACTTGAATATGTTCTATTGTGGGTTATTAACTACACACAGAACGAGGTCCCTGCCTGGTGAATACAACCCCCAAACAAGGAGAAATCATCTTTGCTAATCACACTTTATGTATTTTGTTAGTATACCACAGAGTTTAACAGTTTGTGGATTTTAGAGTCTCATGACCACGGGTCCAAGGTACATAAGGTCCTACTACTTATTAGCTAAGTGACTTCTGACAGGTTACCTAATTGCTCTCTACTTCCTCTCCTCATCTGGAAAATGAGAATAATTACACTGACCTCCCAAATTTGTTCTGAGGCTTAACTGTGCATGTATATAAGGAGTCTGACACTTAGTAAGCATAGAATTAATAATAGCAATTACCAACATTTCTGTCCTAAACAGCAATATAGATTAGATGCAAGGAGACTGTACAGTTGGTATCTTTTCCCTAACCCTGAATTTTCAGTCAACTTGTACCGAAAGTGCAGATCAATCATCTTCTTTGTATCTTTCCCACGTAAACATTTAGGAAGAGTTTGTAACTACTCTAACCGTGAGTATGGTCTCTTGAAAGACAAAATATTTGTCTTAGTCCATTTTGGGTTACTGTAACAGAATCCCACAGACGGAGTAATTTATAAAGAAAATAAAGTTATTTTTTATAGTTCTGGAGGCTGGAAAGTCTAAGGTAGAGAGGCTGCCTCTGGTGAGGGCCTCCTTTCTGTGGCAGAAGGATGGGGGGCAATAGAGCACAAGAGAGCAAGAGCAAGACAGGGCTGAACTCACTTTTACAACAAAGCCACCCTCATGATGACATCCATCTATTCATGAGCCCTCATGACCTAATCACCTCGTACTAGGCCCCACCTCTCAACACCGTCACATTCAGGATTAAAGAACTTCGGGGGACACATTTGATCTGTAGTAACATTTCTTGGTATTTTCAAAATAGCCAAGACTATAAGAAATTTATACCCAAATATAGGAAGAATGGGAAATAGTCACTGAATTAAATCTATGCCTTTAAATCAGCCGTCCCCATCCTTTTTTGGCACCAGAGCCCAGTTTTGTGGAAGGCAATTTTTCCACAGGGAGTAGGGGAGGTTTCGGGATGAAACAGTTCCTTCTCAGATAATCAAGCATTAGTTAGGTTACCTCATAAGGAGCACACAACCTCGATCCCTCACATGCACAGTTCACAATAGGGTTCAGGCTCCTATGAGAATCTAATGCTGCTGCTGATCTGGCAAGAGGCGGTGCTCAGGTAGTAATGTTTGCTGGACTGCCACTCACCTCCTGCTGTGCAGCCCAGTTCCTAACAGGCCACAGACTGGTACTCGTCCCACAACCAGGGGGATTGGGCAGTTCTGCTTTAAATGACTGATTTAAAGGGCAAAGTAGAGACAGTGACATAATTTAGAGGTGTTTCCTAATTCTGATAATTCTCTATCTTTCTGGGCATTCCAAACTAGAAGCAGGTGTTATCTAGACAGTCAGTTGCTACCCCCTGCTAATCCCTAAAAGAGGTAATTTGCCACCCAGGAACTAAGTCCTCAGAAACTGTTTCATACACTCTGGTTTCCCAAAGGACTTGACTCAGATGCTTACCCTTAAATTGGTTTGTATTAGGATATTTTCCAGCAGGAAAAGAGCGTGAGAAGTTTAATCTTACTGACATGGCACACTCCAGGTGACCACAGAACCCACCCAGAACAGCCTGGCAAGACTTGAGCCCCCAAATCTGCAAGTTAATAACATTCATTAAGTGCTGCATGTATGCCTGTGTTGACTACTGTGCTAGATAATAAATATTGGTCAGTAATAAATCAAGACAATGTCTATTTTCAAGGAAAATAAGGCAGGCTGGGAGAGTCCAACAGTAACAAGAAAAGCATGAAAAAACACCATATTATAGTTATATAATACAGAGAGGGTACGTGGTTATGTGCAATATGAAGAAGGATAAGATCAGAGTATACCAATTGGCATGATTTTAATGGTTGAGTGTTTCCTACTCACAATAAACATGATTATCAGGTACTCGGTACCTTCGTCTACCACATAGCTCATCCCTTATCTGTATTTGGCCCCCCCAAAAGTTGAATAGCTGAATCACTTAAAGCATCCTTTATTAATCACCAGTTACTATGTACATGGAGCCTCTGAAACAATTCAGTGTAACATTCTTGTTCTAGGGGCATATAAACAGAAATTGGTTTATAAATTTGAGTTAATAAGCTTGAAAACAAACTAGAGAGAAATTAATGTACAGTTCGGGTTTGTCATAATCAACACCCAGATATGAGAGTCTAGACAGGCAATAATAAAGATTAACAATCTTATCAGGATTATGAGGCAGCAAATTATTGAAAAAGATATCTATGATTATTATCGCCATCAAAAGAACAATTCCAGAGCCACAGAAAATAATGTGAGTCAAATTCCAGAAGAGACAGAGGCCATTGTTAATCCCTAAGATGACTTGTATCTTGGTATCTCAAAATTATTTGAAAATGTAATGAAGAAATTAATTTTGTCTATCTTGGAAAAAAGGACATGATGTCAAATTATTAGTATGCATTTATAAGAGCCTGAACCACATCAGACCACATCACGTCTTTTGACAGAACTGAATGAGTACACAGGAACACCAGGCTAATGATAACCTATTTAGATTTTAACAACGCACTCAGTGCTGCTTTATGATGAAAATCCATGAGAAGTCTGTAGATATGTAGATAAAGGAGCTAACGTTGACATAGTAATTAAATAATTGGTTTCTAGAAAGCTTGGATAAATAACAGTGCTGTTGTCTGTTGTATTTCTTCTTGGGTTCAAAATGGCAATACAGGGATTTTTTATGTGTACCAACTTGGTAAATTAAAAGATCTGTCTCAGAGCACATAAACTCTGAGAGCTCATGATGCATCGAAGAAAAGATACAGTGGAGAAATAGAGGGGCATTGAGGGGAAATTGCAGAAACCTCTGAAGGTGGCACAGAGAATTCAGAAAAGTCAGATTGAAAGGAGAACCAGCATCTTGGTTGACTATTGTTTCATCATCTCCTTCAGGACACCATGAAGTCAAGTAAATATTCTGAGCTTGTTCCTTTAGTCAATCATGTTCCTCATTCGCGATGACTGAAACCATATTTTCCCCTCTGATCTAGGACAGGGGTTTTGCATGTTTTGTCAACTTCTATATCCCTAGTTATTAGAAAAGTGCTTTATAAATAGTTGTTGAATGAATAGTAAATATGTTCATATGCTCACTGAAATTATCTACCTGTTGGATACAATGTATTAAATCAATAGCTATTCTCTGTAGTAATAATAAACACTTACAAATGCAAATGGAAGACTACTCCTTTCACAAAAATGGTAAGAACTATAGCATAGTAACAATACAAACACAGCACATATATGAAGAACAGTGTAAACCTTGTCAGAAGACATAAAACAAAATTGGAACAAACGCAAAGATGTATCATTGTTGAATGGGAAGATAATAATAAAAATGTCATTTTTCCCAAAAGCGCTATGTAAATCGATGCAATTTTAATTAGTATCCCAAAAGAATCTTTTATCTCAACACACCTATCTTAAGTTTCATGTGAAAAAGTAAATATCCAGAATAGCCCAAAAAAAGTGTTTTAAAATATCTAATGAAAATGAGGGATAGACTATAAAGCCACTGTAATACAGTTGTTATTGTGTTCACATGAAAATAGATTAAAAATAATAAATCAGTGAAATAAACTACATCACTCAAAAATAAATAGACCTAAGTACATATGTGGCAAAGGGATATGTTAATTTTCCCTTTTAAACCATTTTTACTGATGCATAAGAGATGTACATAGTTTTGGAGTATGTGTGATAATTTAATACATTCATCTAATTTGTAAAGTTTAAATCAGTGTAGTTGGGATATCTCACTTAAATTGTTGTCTCCTCTTTATGCTAGAATCATTCAAGTTATTCTCTTCTAACTATTTTGAAATATACAATAGATTATTGGAAATAATAGTCACCCTACTAATCTATTGAATACTAGGTCCCTTTCTTCTATCAAACTGTATATTTATTCCTATTAATCAATTTATCTTTATCTCCTGGACCCTTAAGATATATTAATTTATTGAGTAATAAATTTATTATTTAATTTTCTAAATAATATAATAGTATAATAATAATATAATTTTCTAACCTCTAGAATAATAGTGGTAGTGGGGGAGAAATTACAGTTGGGCCTCTATTTATGCTATATACAAAACAAAAATAAATAAAATAAAATTTTGTTTAAACAAAATGTAAGAGACTGTACATACAATCTAGGTTTACATGAAAATATATTAACCAAGTGAGGAAAAAAAAAAGCTTAAAGAAAAATTCAATGAAGAAAGAAGAACGGAAGAAAGGGAGTGTAGGAGGAAGAGAGGGAGGGAAAATATTTGACAATATAATTTTTAAATTCGAGTAAAAGTATCATAAATAAAACCAATAGATAAACACTGCTTTGGGTTTATCTATTGGTTTATTAGGACATCAAGCAGTTATCTGTAATATTTGAAAAGCTCTTACAAAATAATGTACAGTAACACAGGTAAAGAAAATAAACAGGCAGTTCACAGGAGAGCAAGTCTAAGTGACCAGCAAACCTATGAAAAGATGTTCAAATTCATTAGTAGTTGAGTAAATGCCAAAAATAGAGATAACAATGAGATGTCACATCTGACAAAAAGTAAAGCAAAGTAAGTATCTACACTGACAAGAATGTCAAGGGAAGGGAGACTCTTCTACACTACTGAGTGAAATGTCAGTTTTACAGTCTTTCTAAAAAACAATCTAACAGTATCTGTTATAATTTAATATACTTGCATCCTTTGATCTAGCAATTCTACCAGTCATATAACAATATATCACATTTTATAGCACATAAAAATAAAGGCATCAGTCAGGGTGTGATGGCTCACTCCTATAATCCCAGCACTTTGCAAGGCCAAGGTGGGTGGATCACTTGAGGTCAGGAGTTGGAGACCAGCCTCACCAACATGGTGAAATACTCCTTCTCTACTAAAAATACCCGAATTAGCCAAGCATGGTGGTGTGTGCCTGTAATCCCAGCTACCCAGGAGGCTGAGGCACGAGAATTGCTTGAACCTAGGAGGTGGAGGTTACAGTGAGCCGAGATCATGCCACTGCACTCCAGCCTGGGCAACAGAGTGAGACTCTGTCTCAAAAAAAAATAATTAATTAATTACATGAAATCAATTAATTAATTAAATGAAAAGGTATTAGTATCTAAAAATACATACAAGTATATTTATTGCAGCATTGTTCAGAATGGTTAACAACTGCAAGCAAGTGCATGCCCAGCAAGTTAGGGAATGGCTGAATATATTAAGATTAATTTACATCATGAAGTATGCATCTCTTAAAATGAGTCTGAATTTTACTAGATACTTGGAGAGATTTTCTTGAAGTTTCTTTGAGAAAAAGAAAATGGCAAGGAGTAGAAATAATATAATCTCATTTTTTAAAACAACTGAAAAATTGCCTCTATCTGTATAGTTGTGCATATATGAGTGTGTGTCTGTATATATGTGTGTGTATATGTGTGTGTGTGTGTGTGTGTGTGTGTGTGTATATAGCTTATTTGTAATTATAGAGCATGAAGAAAAACAGATTCATAAGAGGTAAGGCCTGTTAGATTTGGAGAAGAGGAAAGGAGAGTGCCAGAAAGAGGCAAACAAAGATAAAGAAATTATAGCCCTAAAAAATTTATGATACCATTCCACTTAACATTTATGTAAATGTACATGTGTTTGTTTGTATGTGTGCATATATATAAAGAAAAATTTTAAATAAATGTAAAAAATTTAAAAAGAGAAAAATAAAAAGACGGAGGTGGAAAGGGTGACAGGGAGAGACAGAGAAAGAGAGAAATTGACAGTGGCTTTGGCAATCACATCAACTCACATCACATCAACTGACTACTTCATTTGCTAGTCACTTAAGATTCAACATTGATAGCTTTCTCTGATATAACAGAGAGCTGGCATGGTGGCATTTGCCTGTAGTCCCAGCTACTTGGGAGGCTGAGATGGGAGGGTCACTTGAACCTAGGGCTTTAAATTCAGCCTAGGGAAAGTGAGACTCTGTCTCCATAATACACACACACACACACACACACACACACACACACACACACACACACACTCTTATATGTATATAATAATATCAGATACTTAAACTTTAGTTCAAAATATGAGGATATTTTTAGTTTTGTAATTTTTCTTTTTTTTTCCTTTCCTTGTTCTTTTCCCTCTTCTAGAAGCAGAAATAACCCATTGCCAACGTTGATTATCAAGCACACAGCTCAGAACATTCCTAACTGCTTGAAAATCTTTTAAGCTGATATGTCTACCAACTGACTTTCTAAGCATTTTATAGAGTATATGAAATATTAGATAATCTGTTAAGGGAGAGGTTTCTCCTAAAAGTAAATTGTTCAATTTCAGAAAAGCTTACTTTTGTAAAACAACAACAAAAGCTTCAGTATATTCTAAGTTACAAAAGACTAGATGCTATGTTTCCAACACAGAAGGGACAATTTTTAAAACACCTTAATAAATCTCAGTAATTGTTAGAACACCATGAAGACAAGCAGAAAAAAAGGAAGGATATCAATTTCTCAAAAGATCAAGGTCAATAGAATTGGTTTCAGCAACCATTTAACAATTTATAATGAAATCAAACTTGTCACCAAATATCTTAGGAAAGTAATTACAATGGACATACTTTGAGGCTATGGGTTAGCATAAGATGTCACCAGGGAATTAAGAATGATGACAACGTTAAAGATTTAGAGAACAATGGATGAGAAATAAGAATACTGTGGAAAGAGGTTTTAATACAGACAGCAAGTCGGTAGAGCAAAATTAATATAAAACTTGAATTCAGTTTAGTATCAGCCAAATAATCTATATCCTTTAAAATTTTACATTCAACCTTCATCCAGTCATTCATTCAACCTGCCTCCCTCATCCTTTCCTGCTTTAGAAACAGAGGACTGACCCTGAAATACCTGATTAATAATAATCTCAGCTTATTTTTTGTTGAGTCCCTACTCTATAAAAGGTATTCTTAATATGTAATTTCATTTAAGCATAGTTGCAATTTTATGAAACAGGTATTTATTTCACTATTTTAAGATGAAAAGACTGAGGCATGGGGTGATGCGATGAATATGACCAGTGTCAAATGGGAGAACAGGGATTCATAGTCACAGATAAGTTCAAAATCTGAGCTTTTTCTGTTCCACTGCCATGAGTCTCTTGTTAAGTCAATCGGTCACAGGGATGGCTTAACATGTAACAAACTGTCACATCCACAGCTATCTAGCTTCGAGTCACCAACTCATAAAAATTTGGAAGTGCGTCCCTGCCCAAATCTTATATTGAAATCTAATCACCAATGTTGGAGGTGGGGCCTGGTGGGAGGTAATTGGATCATAAGGGCAGATTTTTCATGAATGGTTTAGCACCATCCCTCTTGGAACTGTCCTGACAATAGTGAATGTGTTCTTGTGAGATCTGGTCATTTAAAAGTGTGTGTGGCTGAACGTGGTGGCTCTGGCTGGGCACAGTGGCTCACACCTGTAATCCTAGCACTTTGGGAGGCTGAGATGTGCAGATCACTTAATGTCAGGAGTTCAAGACCAGCCTGGCCAACATGGTGAAACCTCCTCTCTACTAAAAATACAGAAATTAGCTGGGTGTGATGGTGGGCACCTGTAATCCCAGCTACTTGGAAGACTGAGGCAGGAGAACTGCTTGAACCCAGCAGGGGGAGGTTGCAGTGAGCTGAGATCATGCTACTGCACTCCAGCCTGGGCAACACAGCAGAACTCCATCTCAAAAAAGAAAAAAAAGAAGGAACTGTGTGACACCTCCCCTCTTGCTCTTCTTGCTCCTCCTTTCACCATGTGACGTACCTGCTCCCCCTTCTCCTTCTACCACGACTGGAAGTTTCCTGAGGCCTCCCCAGAAACAGACACTACTGTGCTTCCTGTACAGCCTATAAAACTATAAGCCAATTAAATCTCTTCTTGTAAATTGCCCAGTCTCAGGCATTTCTTTACAGTAATGTGAGAATAGACTAATACATCGACTCAGCAATATTCACAGTAGGCCACTGTTATTAATTGATTCAACATCAGCAAGACAGGTCAAAAGCTACCCACCCCCATGAACCTCATCTTTCTTAAGCACTTACCCAGTGGAAGACACCCAGTCTACTTCCCCCTATCAGTGTACATTCTACACCCCACCATCATCAACATTCCAAACTCCCAGAACTCATAAGCAAGTGACCTCCAGAAATTAGTCATAACCCAACTGCATATCCTCTTTTCTTGGGAAACATACCCATTTTGTCCTTCTAAACTTATAAAATCTCATGAGGAGAAGAATATTAAAGGCTAATGGGTCATTAAAATAAGGCTCTAGAGTCTTATCCCTGAGAACATCATGGGCTAAGGCACTTAGAGACTCTAACCTAGAGGTCTCTAGTCCAGCACTTTCATTTTGCAGCTAAGAAAATGTTCCTGTTCCAAATGGAAAAAAAATTGGCCAAAACAAAGGGGCCACAGGCCCCATGCAAGTTCAAAACCCAGCAGGACAGTCAATAAATCTTAAACCTGTAAAATGATATCCTAGGCTGGGTGCAATGGCTCATGGCTGTAATCCCAGCACTTTGAGGGGCCTAGGCAGGTGGGTCACCTGAGGTCAGGAGTTCAAGACCAGCCTGGCCAACATGGAAAAAACCCATCTCTACTGAAGATACAAAAATTAGCCAGGCATGGTGTCAGACACCTGTAATCCCAGCTATTCAGCAAATTGAGTAGAATCTCTTGAACCCAAGAGGCAGAGGTTGAAGTGAGCTGAGGTCACAGCACTGCACTCCAGCCTGGGTGACAGAGTAAGACTCCAACTCAAAAGAAAGAAGAAAGAAAGAAAGAAAAGAAAGAAAGGAAGGAAGAAAGAAAGAGAGAAAGAAAAGGAAGAAAGGAAGAAAGAAAAGAAAGAGAAAGAAAGAAGAAAGGGAGAGAAGAAAGAGAAAGAGAGAGGAGGGAAGGAAAGAAGGAAGGAAGGAAGGAAGGAAGGAAGAAAAAAGCTCTCCTTTGACTCCTTTTGTCACATCCAGGGCTCACTGATGCAAGAGCTGGGTTGCCAAGGCCTTGAGCAGCTCCACCCCTGAGCTGCTATAAAGTCTTCTCCACTTTTCTAGGAACACTTACTGGATTCCTTCTCCTCCTCTGGGCTATCTTTGTACCTATGTCAGTTATTGAAATATCCATGTTATATTTTAATACTTTCTTTCATATCAGTCTTCTCTCTCTCCCCCCAAGTACTGAGTTCCTTGGAGGCAAAGGGGGGATTATGTTTTATTCATAGCAGCAGTTCTTGCATTTAGTGCAACAGCAAGGGGCAAAATAGATTCTCCATACCTGTATGCTGAAGAAATGAATGGCCTGCCTGAGCTTATACAGTAAATTGGTTACAAAACCGAAGGTCTTTAGCTTCCTGATTCTCTGCTCCAGGTATTTATTTCTCTATCCTGCTGCTTCTGTGAATCATTGGAGAAAGAGGCCACAATACACCAGTGTTGAAATACTATAGAGCAGCCTCAAAAAACTTAATAGAGTTACAAAGCACTGATTTAAGGGTAACTTTGATAAGTAAGAAAATTCTACACAGTACGCTAGAGCTAAAGAAGAGCCCTCAAGGACAGAAAAGCACTGAACGGGTCCCCTTCCCAAGGTTCAGGTTCAGTCCTCATTGGAGAAATTGTTGCAATCTACCAGTTGACAGAGAAGTTTGCTGGTCCATAGTCCTAAGGCAGGCAGGAAGCAACCCTGTGTGGTTCAGGTAAGCTATAGCTGATGGGCAGACACACAGGCCTGCAAAAGGAGTGTGAGGGCACCAGTTTAGGCAAGAGGTCTGGAGGGCCCAGTGACTGTGTTAGGAGAGCTTTTGGAGACAAACCTGGGATGCAGGGAGTAGAAAAGCAGAGGGAGTTATTGGGGTTCCGTGTGGGCAGGGTGCCTATAGTGCAGTGTCTGTGACCATCAGGCTAGGCAAGGGCTGCAGGGTCACACATTCCTTTTGCAGGCCTATGTGTCTGCCCATCAGCAACAGCTTGCCTGAACCATACAGGGTTGCTTCCTGCCTGTCTTAGGACTGTGGACCAGCAATGCAGGGACTATGCATTCTGGACTCATGGCTGGGGCATACCACCATTGAAGTTCTCTCCCCTAGTGCAGCCAGCAGAAACAACAGGAAAAGACCTTTCCTCCTGGAGTGTCCTTCCCCATCCTTTATGAGAAAGCTTAACATCAAGTTCACTGTCAGGAAGAAATGTGTAAAGGCAGTCTGTCCATTATAGCAGAGCAGGTATTAAAATACGAATTTGGAGCTGACAGGCAATAAATTTATAACTGGCACAAAGCCTAAATGGAAATCTAAAGATGCAATAACTGCTTATGCTGACTCTGTTAAAGTCAGTTAAAATGCCAGTCAAAAGTTAACGAGACTTCACCACTATGCAATATATGCATGTAAAAAAATCTACACATGTACCCCTAAATATATTTCTTAAAAATTAATTTAAGTGGAAAAACAGGGTTGATCTGAATAATAATGATATAATACAGATAAAAACATAGCACAAAATGGACTTTTAATTAATATTTTTATCAACCCCCTTAATACTGTTATAAAAGCATGCTGTATTCGTTCTCTATTTCTACATAACAAATTACCCCCAAATTTAGCTTAATACAATGTACATTTATTTTCCCATTGTTTCTATGCATCAAGAATTGAGGCTCAGCCTAGCTGCGTCCTCTGTCTCAGAGTCTCTCAAAAGGCTCCAATCAAGGTGTCATCAAGGGCTATTTTCTCAAGTTAAGGCTTTATTGGAGAAGGATTTGCTTTCAAGCTCACTGAGGTAATTGTTGACAGGATTTAGTCCCTCAAGAACTGTTAGACCAAGGGCCTCAGTTCTTTGATGGTGGTTGGCTGGAGTTTATCTTCAGTTCCACGCTACATAGGCCTATCCAGTTTGTTCCATCAGAGCAAGCACATGAGAGGAGCCAAAGAGAATGCAAACAAGACAGATGCCACTGACTTTCCAAACTTAATTTCATCATCTTTGCCATGTTTCACTCACCAGAAACATGCCATCAAGTCCAGCTCACACGTATGGGGAGGAGGTTCCACAAGGACAGGTATACCAAGAAGTGGGATTATTGCCAGCCCTGACAGAAGTTGTCGGTCACGTTGCCTTTTGGTCTTCATTTGTTACTGTTTCTCGTTGAAAGATAAAATGAATACATGAAATTATAATTGTTTCAAAAGCTTTATTGAGCCAGGCGCAGTGGCTCACGCCTGTAATCCCAGCACTTTGGGAGGCTGAGGCGGGCGGATCATGAGGTCAAGAGATCGAGACCATCCTGGCCAACATGGTGAAACCCTGTCTCTACTAAAAATACAAAAAAATTAGCTGGGCGTGGTGGCGCACGCCTGTAGTCCCAGCTACTCAGGAGGCTGAGGCAGAAGAATTGCTTGAACCCAGGAGGTGGAGGTTGCAGTGAGCCGAGGTCCCACCACTGCACTCCCGCCTGGCGCCTGGTGATAGAGTGAGACTCTGTCTCAAAAAAAAAAAAAAAAGCCTTATTGAAAACCTAAAAATGTTCTTTTGGTGAGGTTAGAGGTGGCAGTGCTAGTGGCAAGCCTGTGATCCCAGTACTTTGGAAGGCCAGGGCAGGAGGATTGCTTGAGCCCAGTAATTTGAGACCAGCCTGGGCAACATAGCGAGACCTTATCTCTACAAAAAAAATTAAAAATTAGTCAGGGGAAAAATGACAGGTAGGAGGCAGGATTAACTTGCAGCTCCCACTCAGATGAACAAAGAAGACTGTGGAGACCAAAATCATGAACTTTTGCTCCAAGAACTATCACAGGAACATACCAGTATATCCAAGAAAATCCGCAGACCCTCTGAAGGAGATGTTGCCACTGCAGGCTCCGTGGGACAGCCAAGGAACTGTGAGCCAGCTTGCTTTCTTAGTTTGGTGGCTTGTAGCCTGTGTCAAGTTCCCAGCCTGCTAATTATCTGCCTGGAAATAAACTTGGTGCTGTTAGGGGGGCACCGTCAGAGTGAGACCAGTCTTTTGGGCTGTGGGCTGCATGAGGCCTGTGGCTGCTGGCTTTCCCCACTTTCCTGGTGACCTGTGTGACACTGCAGAGGCAGCTATACTCCCCCTGGGAACACAACTTTATTTGCCTAGGAACCACATCTCCATGACCCACAGCAGCTGTAGCAAGCCGCACCCAAGGAGAGTCTGAGCAAACACACACCTAATTCTGCCCCCCACCTTATGGGTCTTTCTTTATCCAGCTTGATAGCCAAAGACAAAATACAATCTCTTGGGAGCTATATGGCCCCACTCACCATCTATCTGATCCTTCCTATGTAACTGCAGCTGGTGAGTTCTTGAAAGCATCACCTCCTGGCTAGAGGCCAACCAACACAAAACCAGCACACTTAACAAAAATACAATTAAGGACCCTCACAGAGTCCACTTTACTCCCCTGCTACCTCCACTGTAACAGGTACTGGTATTCAGGCCTGAGAGACTTGAAGATGAATCACATCACAGGACTCTTTGCAGACACTCCACAGTACCAACCCGGTGCCTGGTAGCTCCACTGGGTAGCTAGATCCATTAGAGAAATAACAATCACTGCAATTCGGCTCTCAGGAAGACACATCCCTAGGGGAAAGAGTAGAGAGCACTATATCAAGAGAGCACCCCATGGGACAAAGAATCTGAACAGCAGCCCTTGAGCCCCAGATCTTCCCTCTGACATAGTCACCCCAAATGAGAAGAAACCAGAAAAACAATTCTAGTAATATGATAAAACAAGGTTTTTTAACACCCCCAAAAGATCACACTAGCTCATCAACAATGGATCCAAACCAAGACAAAATTTCTGAATTGCCAGAAAAAAAAATTCAGAAGGTCAACTATTAAGCCAATCAAGGAGGCACTAGAGAAGGGTGAAGTCAAACTTAAATAAATTAAAAAAAAAAAAGATACAGGATATGAATTTAAAAATCACCAGTGAAAAAGATAGCATATATTTTAAAAAGTCATGACTTCTGGAAATGAAGGATACACTTAGAGAATTGCAGAATGCACTGGAAAGTCTCAGTAGTAGAATGAAACAAGTAGAAGAACTTCAGAGCCCTAAGACAAGGTTTTTTAATTAACCCAATCCAACAAAGACAAAGAAAAGAAAATCATAAAAAATGAACAAAGACTCCAAGAAGTTTGGAATTATGCCAAACAATCAAGCCTAAGAATAATTGCTTTTCCGAAGGAAGAAGAGAAATCTAAAAGTTTGGAAAACATATTTGAGGAATAATCAAGGAAATTTTCCCTGGCCTTGCTAGAGATATAGACATTCAAATACAAGAAGCTCAAAGAACACCTGGGAAATTCATCAGAAAAAGATTATCACCTAGGCACACAGCTATCAGTTATCTAAAGTCAAGACAAAGGAAAGAATCTAAAGAGCTGCAAGACGAAAGTACCAGGTACAAAGGAAAACCTATCAGATTAACAGCAGATTTCTCAGAGAAACTCTACAAGATAGAAGGGATTGGGATCCTATCCTCAGCCTCTTAAATAAAACAATTACCAGCCAAGAATTTTGTATCCAGTGAAACTAAGCTTCTTAAATGAAGGAAAGATACAGTCTTTTTCAGAAAAACAAATGCTGAGAGAATTCACTACTACCAAGCCAGCACTAGAAGAACTGCTAAAAGAAGCTCTAAATCTCAAAACAAATCTTCAAAACACACCAAAATAGAACTTCCTTAAGGCATAAATCTCACAGGAACTATAAAACAACACAATTTTAAAAACCCACAATATTCAGGCAACAAATAGCAAAATGAATAGAATAATATCTTATACCTCAAGACTAATGTTGAATATAAATGGCCTAAACGTTCCACTTAAAAGATACAGAATGGCAGGATGGATAAGAATTCACCAACCAAGTATCTGTTGTCATCAAGAGTCTTACCTAACACATAAGGACTCATATAAACTTAAGGTAAAGGGGTAGGAAAAGATATTTGAGGCAAATGGACAACAAAAGCAAGCAGAAATAGCTATTCTTAGACAAAACAAACTTTAAAGCAACAGTCATTTAAAAAGATAAAGAAGGGCATTATATAATGACAAAAGGACTAGTTCAACAAGGAAATATCACAGTCTTAAATCTGTAAGCATCTAACACTGGAGCTCCCAAATTTATAAAACAATTACTACTAGACCTAAGAAATGAGATAGACAGCAACCCAACAATAATGGGGGAACAGTACTTCACTGAAAGCACTAGGCAGGTCATCAAGACAGAAAGTCCACAAACGATGGATTTAAACTAAACCCTAGAACAAATGGATTTAACAGATATTTGTAGAACATTCTACCCAACACCTGCAGAATATACACCTGATTCATCACCACATAGACCATTCTGCAAGATAGACCATATTGCAGGTCATAAAACAAGTCTCAACAAATTTAAGAAAATTGAAATTATAGCAGGTACTCTCTCAGATCACAGTGTAATAAAATTGGAAATCAACGCCAAAAGGAACTCTCAAAACCATGCAAATACATAGAAATTAAATAACCAGCTCCTGAATGACTGTTGGGTCAACAATGAAATCAAGACGGAAATTAAAAAACTATTTGAACTGAATGATAAAAATGACACAACCTATCAAAACCTCTGTGACACAGCAAAGGCGATGCTAAGAGGAAAGTTCATGGCATTAAATGCCTACATAAAAGAGTCTGAAAGAGCAGTAACAGACAATCTAAGGTTGCACCTCAAAAAACTAGAGAAGCAAGAACAAACTAAACCCAAACCCAGCAGAAGAAAAGAAATAACCAAGATCAGAGCTAAATGAAATTGAAACAAACAATAATAAATAAACCTTTTGATAGGTTGTATCACTTTTATCATTCAGTTCAAAACAAACAAACAAAAATCCAAAAGATAAAAAAAACAAAAAGCTGGTTCTTTGTAAAGATACATGAAATTGATAGATGATTGGTGAGATTAAACAAGAAAAGAGGAGAGAAAATCGAAGTAAGCTCAATTAGAAATGAAATAGGAGATATCACAACCAATACCACAAAAATACGAAAGATAATTCAAGGATACTATGAACACCTTTACATGCATAAACTAGAAAACCTAGAGGAGATGGATAAATTCCTAGAAATATACGACCCTTCTAGATTAAACCAGGAAGAAATAGAAACTCTGAACAGACCAATAACAAGCAGGAAGATTGAAATGGTAATTAAAAAGTTACCAATAAAACTTTTGTTTTATTGGTAAACAAAATACCAGATGGATTCATAGCTGAATTCTATCAGACAAAGAAAACTTGGTACCAATCCTATTGACATTATTGCAAAAGACAGAGAAAGAGGGAATTCTTCCCAGACTGTTGTTTCCTCAGTATCACCCTAATACCAAAACCAGGAAAGGACATAACAAAAAAAAAGAAGATGACAAAGAAAGAAAGAAAGAAGAAGAAGAAGAAGAAAACTACAGATCAATATCTCTGATGAACATAGATGCAAAAATCCTCAACAAAATACCAGCTAACAGAATCCAACAGCATATCAAAAAGACAATTCACCATGATCAAGTGGGTTTCATACCAGGGATTCAGGGATGGTTTAACATACACAAGTCAATAAATGAGATAAACCTCATAAACAGAATTAAAACAAACATCACATGATCATCTCAACAGATGCAGAAAAGCATTTGATAAAATCCAGCTTCCCTTTATGATTAAAATCCTCAACAAAATCAGCAGAGAAGGATATGCATTAAAGTAATAAAAGCCATCTACGACAAACCCACAGCCAACATTATACTGAATGGGGGAAAAGTTGAAAGTGTTGCCCCTGAGAACTGGAACAAGACAAGAATGACCACTTTCACCAATTCTATTCAACATAGAACTGGAAGTCCTAGCCAGAGCAATCAGACAAGAGAAAGAAGTAAAGAGTATCCAAATTGGTAAAGAGGGAATCAAACTGTCACTATTTGCTAATAACATAATTGTATACCTAGAAAACCCTAAAGACTCATCCAAAAAGCTCCTAGAACTGACAAAAAAAAAAAAAAATCACCAAAATTTCCAGATTCAAAATTAATGTACACAAATCAGTAGCCCTGCTATACACCAACAGTGACCAAGCTGAAAATCAAATGTAGAACTCAACTTCTTTTACAATAGCTGCAAAACAAATGAAATACTTAGGAATATCTTTAACCAAGGAGGTGAAAGACCTCTACAAAGAAAACTACAAAAGACTGCTGTAAGAAGTCATAGATGGCACAAACAAATGGAAACACATCCCATGTTCATGGATGCTTAGAATCAATCTTGTGAAATGATCATGCTGCCAAAAGCAATCTACAAATTCAATGCAATTTCCATCAAAAAACCACCAGCAGCTGGGCATAGTGGCTCACACCTGCAATCCCAGCACTTTGGGAGGCTAAGGCAGGCAGACCACTTGAGGTCAGGAGTGCAAGACCAGCCTGGCCAACATGATGAAACCTCGTCCCTACTAAAAATACAAAAATTAGCTGGGCGTGGTGGCACGTGCCTGTGGTCCCAGCTACTTGGGAGGCTGAGGCGGAAGAATCGCTTGAACCCGGGAGGCGGAGGTTGCAGTGAGCCGAGACTGCGCCACTGTGCTCCAGCCTGGTGGCAGAGCAAGACACCATCTCAAAAAAATAATAATAATAATAATACAAAAATCAGCCAGGTGTGATAGCATGTGCCTATAATCCCAGCTACTCTGGAGGCTGAGGCAAGAGAATCATTTCAACCCAGGAGGCCGAGGTTGCAGTGAGCTAAGATTGCACCACTGCACACCAGCCCACCACTGCACCACTGCACTCCAGACAAACAAAAATTACCACCATTATTATTCACAGAACTAGAAAAAACAATCCCAAAATTCATATGAAACAAAAAATAGCCTGCAAGGCCAAGGCAATTTTAAGCAAAAAGAACAAAACTGGAGGCATTACATTACCTGAGTTTATGCTATGAAGCCATAGTCACCAAAACAGCATGGTACTGATATAAAAATAGGCATACAGAACAGTGGAACAAAATAGAGAACCCAGAAATAAAGCCAAATACTTGGCTTTGATCAGTAAGCTGATCTTTGACAAAGCAAACAAAAACATAAAATTGGGAAAGGACACCCTGTTCAACAAATGGTGCTCGCAACAATTGCTTGAACTCGGGAGGCAGAGGTTGCAGTGAGCCGAGATCACATCCCTGCACTCCAGCCTGGGTGACAGAGTGAGACTCTGTCTCAAAGTAAAAAAGTATTGTACTGGGAAAATTGGCAACCACATGTAGAAGAATTAAACTGGATCTTCATCTTTCACCTTATACAAAAATCAACTCAAGATGGATCAAAGACTTAAATCTAAGACCTGAAACCATAAAGATTCTAGAAATAAATATCGGAAAAACTCTTCTAGACATTGGCTTGGGCAAAGACTTCATGGCCAAGAACCCAAAAGTAAATACAACAAAAACAATAATAAATAGATGGAACTTAATTAAACTAAAAATCTTCTGCACAGCAAAAGAAATAATCATCAGAATAAGCAGACAACCCACACAATCTATAGATCTGATGAAGGACTAATATCCAGAATCTAAAAGGAATACAAACAAATCAGCAAGAAAAGAACAAACAGTCTTATCAAAACGTAGGCTAACAACATGAATAAACAATTCTCAAAAGAAGATATACAAATGACCAACAAACAAATGAAACAATGTTCAACATTACTGATTACCCAGGAGATGCGAATCAAAACCACAATGCAATATCACCTCACTTCTGCAAGAATGGCCATAATCAAAAATCAAAAAGTAATAGATGTTGGTGTGGATGCAGTGAAAAGGGAACACTTTGACACTGTGGATGGGAACGTAAATTAGTACAATCACTATGGAAAACATTGTGGATATTTTTTAAAGAACTAAAAGCAGCTCTACCATTTGACCCAGCAATCTTACTCTTGGGCATGCACCCAGAGGAAAAGAAGTTATTATGCAAAAAAAGATACTTGCACACACATATTTATAGCAGCACAATTCATAATTGCAAAACTATGGAACCAGCCCAAATGCCCATCAATCGACAAACGGATAAATGAAAGTGGCATATATTAGCATATACTGTGGAATGCTACCCAGCCATAAAAACGAATGAAATAATGGCATTTGCAGCAACCTAGTTGGAATAGGAGACCATTATTCTAGGTGAAGTAACTTGGGAATGGAAAACCAGACATCATATGTTCTCACTCATAAGTAGGAGCTAGGCTATGAGGACAGCATAATAATGACACAGTGGACTTTGGGGACTCAGGAGAAAGGGTAGGAGGAGAATGAGGGATAAAAGACTACACACTGGGTACAGTGTACACTGCTCACGTGATGGGTGCACCAAAATCTCAGAAATCATTATAGAACTTATCCATGTAACCAAACACTACCTGTTCCCCAAAAACCTATTGAAATAAAATAGCAAAATTAAAATTAAACAAATAAACTTAAAAAGTCTTTGATCATGTGAGATGTGAATAGAACCAAGAGCATAAAAAGACTCACAACTGATCCATAGGCTACCAAAGTTAAACTAGTCATATCTAAGTTATTTCTCAAAAGGTTGATTTGCCATTCTGTATTCATAGCTACCCAATATAATTGACTACGAAGCACTGTTATTATGGTTAAAGGGTATTTATTAAGCCTTCCGTTACGCCCATCCCTGTGTATGCACATAGACGTGTCTTACTTTCTAGCAGTTCACATTCTAAATGATATAACTTTGGTATGACTAAACACAGGTACAGCCGCAGGGCAGACATCTTCTATTATGCTTCCTTATCTACTCATATCACCCTTCCAGAGTCAATAGATATTCAGAAAATTATACACAATAAATAATAAATATTTATTTAATAAAAATAATAAATATTTTAAATAATAAAAATAATAAATATTAATTCAACAAATACTTGTTAAATCCCTGTTGCATGCCAGAAGCTACATTAAACACTTGGAAAACAGTAACAAATAAGACAAGAAATATTCTTCCCTGATAGGACTTACCCTGTACTGGGAGAGCTGGACAATAAATATTTTAAAAAATAAATAATATAATTACAGGTTGTGATAAGTGCTATCTGAGGAGTTAGATGTGAAATACTGAAGGAAAAGGAGGAATCAAGACGAGCCTCCTAAGTTGGAAGGCTGAGATTTTGGAGAGACTGAGCAGAAAAGAGTTTTGGAGAGAGCAGGGGGCAGCGTTGAAGATGTTTGCAGTAGGATTTACAAGGTTGTTGCTCAAGAGACAAAACTGGGCTGGAAATATCAATTCTAATGTAATCAGCAAACCCATGGCATTTCAAACCATGAGAGCAGATGAGATACCTGTGGAAAGATTGTACATCGAGAAGAAAAGAATGTCCGGGGAGCAAGCCTGAGGGTGTGGAAATATACACTGGATACAGGAGGAAGAAGAATCAGCAGTGGAGGTTATGTAGGAGGAAAGCCGGGGTAGGTGGAAAACCAGGAGGTGATGTAGGGAACCCAGGAGAGGAAAGCATTTTAAGGTACTGGTGCCAAATGCTGCTGATCTAAACACTGAGAAATTGTCCCTCATATTCAGCAGGGTGGAGGCTGTAATGACGTTGACATCAAAAGTTGGAGTGGCGTGGTAGAGTGGTGCCTGCACAGCGCTCACTGTTTAGTTCCAGGCTAGAGGTGGGGTTGTTTTCCAACTCTCACTTGAGTGAGGCCTGCACAGTCAAACTCTGTCCTGCCTCTAGGGGTGAGGCTCTGCATTGCAGTAGATTAGGGCAGCTCCTTATTCCATTTCCCCTCCATAGCTAATCCCGGCCTCTGTCCAAAGGTTCACTCTCAAATAGGAAAAGCAAATTAATTCTCCTTCTCTCTCTCTCTGTCTCTCTCCCTAACTTGCACAATGCGAGGATCCAAGTTTCCCATTTCCTAATCTCCCTTCTCCTCCATCACCCTTCCCTTCATTGATTTTTCTATACAGCTGTCACTGCTATACAGATGTCACTGCTAATTTTTTTTGTATACAGCTGTCACTGCTAATTTTTCTTGATCAGGATTTTGACCACAGATGAATTGTCTAACCGGTTTTTATATTTCCTCAACCTCCATTTGCAACTTGGGCAGACAAGCTTGAACTACTTAGTGTAGTCTTGGGAGATATTAAAGAGCATCTTTAAGGTCATTTGTTTGGAATACTCCACACTTGCCCATATGAACTACTTGGGGACTGTAATCCAGTTTACCTTTGCACCCAAACTATGGCTCTTGTTGCAAACTCTGGTGTTTTTTGTTTTTTTTGGGGTTTGTTTGTGTTTGTTTTTGTTTTTGAGATGGAGTTTCGCTCTTGTCACCCAGGCTGGAGTGCAATGGCGCAATCTCAGCTCACTGCAACCTCTGCCTCCCGGGTTCAAGTGATTCTCCTGCCTCAGCCTCCCGAGTAGCTGGGATTACAGGCAGGTGCCACCACAACCAGCTAATTTTGTAAGTTTAGTAGAGACTGGGTTTCTCCATGCTGGTCAGGCTGGTCTCAAACTTCCGATCTCAGGTGATCCGCCTGCCTCGGCCTCCCAAAGTGCTGGGATTATAGGCGTGAGCCACTGCACCTGGGCCAAACTCTGGTCTTAAAAATGCTTCATCCATTCCATGCAAATTCAACTTTATTTTCAGAGTTGGGGGCACGACACAGATTATTGTCACCATTATTGAAAATGTGTGTAACTCTTCAGAACTGCAAAATGAGGTACGAATGTAAGAAAGCAGATCGTTTTAATTCAGAGTCTAAGGAGGACTGTCACAACAAAGCAAATCAGTTATTCACTGTGTCTTCTTCAAGAAACTTACTAATGACACTTCTAATAAGAACAATCACAAATGTTTCTCCCTGCTTCTCTGGGAAATCATTCCTAAACTCTCAAGTCAGTGGGGGAGAAACTGCTTAAAAGGCTAGTTTGATATCTAAATTATTCTAATTTACCCTTTCCCTAAAATATGGGAACTTAAGCCTGCTCCAGTAACACATATTAATGTCAGATTTTCTGTCATGCAGATTTAGTTACACTTAAGTGAAACTAATATTCACTTATTTTCCAGCTGCTTGTAACAAAATTTTAAAAAATTCTGTGAACTTAGGGCAGTATTGAAAGTTTAACGAGGTAGAAATTTCTGTTTTGGTCACATTGCCTTCCATTAACATAGCTCTTGTGTTCATTGTTACAATTACAGACTGCTGAAGAAATTTGACTATTAAAAGTAAAAATGAATAAATTAATTACTGGATAACACACACATATATATATACAGGCACACCTCATTTTATTGCACTTCATTTCATTGCACTTTGCAGACATTGACTTTTTCACAAATTGAAGGTTTGTGGCAATCCTGCATTGAGCAAGTCTATCAGCCCATTTTTCCAACAGCATGTGCTTGCTGTGTGTCTCTGTGTCACATTTTAGCAATCCTCACAATATTTCTAACTTTATTATTATTTTATTATTGCATCTGCTTTGGTGCTCTGTTGTTAACAAGCTTTGATGTTACTATTGTAATTGTCTTGGGGCTCCACAAACCCTACTCATATAAGACAGTGAACTTAATGGATAAATGTGTGTATTCTGGCTGCTCTACTGACTGGCCATTACCCTATCTCTCTTCTGTTTCTCAGGCCTCCCTATTCCCTGAGACACAACAGTATTGAAGTTAGGCCAATTAATAACTCAACAATGGCCTCTAAGTGTTCAGGATAGAGGAAGTTTTGCACATCTTTCACTTTAAATCAAAAGCTAAAAATGTTTAAGCATTTCCACTGCACAGAAAAAATACTCCTCTAAAATATTACTGCTCGATGGCAATGCACTTGGTCACTCAAGAGCTCTCATGGAAGTGTGCAAGGAGATGAATGTTGCTTTCATCCCTTCTAACACAATATCCATTCTGCAGCCCATGAATAAAGGAGGAATTTTGACTTTCAAGTTTTATTATTTAAGAAATACAAATCATAAGGCTGTATCTGCCACAGATAGTGATTTCTCAGATATATCTGGGCATCTAGGCAAAGTTAATTGAAAGCCTTCTAAAAAGAATTCGCCATTCTACATGCCATTGAGAATATTCATGGTTCATGGGAGGACGTCAAAATATCCACATTAACAGGAGTTTGGAAGAAGTTGATTCCAGATTTCATTATTGACTTTGAGGGGTTTAAGACTTCAGTGGAAGAAGTAACTGCAAATGTAGTAAAATAGCAAGAGAACTAGAACTAGAAGTGGAGCCTGAATCTAAAAAAAAAAACCACACACACACACACACACACACACACACACACACACATGCACACACACAAAAGGAGTGGAATCTGAAGCTGTAACTGAATTGCTGCAATCTCATAATGAAACATGAAAAGATGAGAAGTTACTTCTTATGGAGGAGCAAAGAAAGTGGTTTCTTAAGATGAAGCCTACTCCTAGTGAAGATGCTGTGAACATTATTGAAATGTCAACAAAGGATTAACAATATTACATAAACTTAGTTGATAAAGCAGTTGCCAGGTTTGAGAGAACTGACCACTTTTGAAAGATGTCCTACGGTGGATAAGATGCTATCAAACAGCATCACATGCTACAGAAAAGTCTTTCATGAAAGGAAGAGTCCACCAATGCAGCTAACTTCATTGCTTGTTATTTTAAGAAATTTCCACAGCCACCCCAATCTTCAGCAACCATCACCCTGATCGGTCAGCATCCATCAACACCAAGTCAAGGCCCTTGCTTAGCAAAAAGATACACTCACTGAACACTCAATTGAATGTGAGCATTTTTTAGCAAAAAATGTTTTTTAATTAAGGTATCTATATGGCTTTTTAAACATTATGCTATTGCACACTTAACAGACTACAGTATAGCATAAACATAATATTTATATACATTGGGAAACTAGAAAGTTTATGTGACTCACTTTATTGTGATATTTGCTTTATTAAGGTGGTCTGGAACCAAACTTACAATGTCTCCAAGATTTGCCTGCTAAAGAAAGAGACATTGGCCAGGCATGGTGGATCACACCTATAATCCCAGCACTTTAGGAGGTCAAGATGAGAGAACCTCTTGAGGCCAGAAGGCCAGAAGGATCACTTGAGATGACTGGATAGACAGACCCCATCTTTATAAAACATTAAAAAAAGCAATTAGCCAAGTGTGGTGGTGTGCACCTATAGTCCCAGCGTCAGGAGGCTAGGGCAGGAGGATCACTTAAGCCCAGGAGTTTGAGGCTACAGTTAGCTATGATCACACCACTGCACTCCAGCCTGGGTAACAGAGCAGACCCAGTCTCTAAAAGAGAGAGAAATCACTACATAGTGTTAAATTAAAAGTCACATATCATTTAAAATATTGTCGCTAAACAGTATTCCATAAGTAGCAGAGATCTAGAATACCAAAGAGAATTGTGTCATTGGGACTGGTAAAACTTAGGTATTGCGAACAAAGTTCTGAAAGTAATTCTTTCCTAATCAGGCAAGCAGGCACATTTAAAAAAAATCTGTGAGAAAAATGTGCCTTTTTTGCATTTTATCAACTATGGAAGAAACATCAAGGACTTGCCACACTCTCACCTATTAGCTGGACACTATGAGATTTCACTTGCCCTACTTTAAGAGGAAAGGCTCCCATTGTCCCTTCTTCCCTTGCACTTTTTTATGCTTGTAGATACAAAGAATCTCTATTACTTTTATGTTATCATCATATAAACTGAAACACTAATTCCATTGTACTTTCTTATTTTTCTATATTCCTATCTTCTATTTGTCAGCCGTCTAAAATGGTAAAAATGTTATCAAATGAAGAAGAACAATGGGAATTCTTAAGCACTGCTGGCAGGAGTGTAAATGATTATAACAACCTCTGAAAACGATTTGATGAATTCTAGTCTAGCTGAAAACTGTCATACCCTAAGACTCAGTAATTCCATTCCTAGATATGTTCCCTAGAGAAAACTTTGCACATTTCCATGTAGATATGCATAAGAACGTTTAAAGCATTGCAACTCTAATAACAAAATAATAGAAACAACTTAAGTATCCATTAATTTAAAAAATGGATTAAAAATTACAATGTATTCATATACTGGGATATTACGTGAAAGTAGAAAGTAATGGATTACAGCTACATGTATCAACATGAATGAATCTCACAAACAAATTTGAACAACAGGCCGGTATGGTGGCTCAAGCCTGTAATCCCAGCACTTTGAGAGGCTGAGGCAGGCAGATCACTTGAGGTCAGGAGTTCAGGACCAGCCTGGCAAACATGGCAAAACTCCACCTCTGCTAGAAATACAAAAATTAGCCCAGCATGGTGGCATGCTTCAGTAGTCCCAGATACTCAGGAGGCTGAGGCAGGAGTAGCACTTAAACTAGGGAGGCAGAGGTTGCAGTGAGCCAAGATTAAGCCACTACACTCCAGCATGAGCAACAGAAGGAGACTCCATCTCAAATAATTAATTAATTAATTAATTAATCTGAACAACGAAAAACAAGTTACAGAAGGAAAATGCCATGTGTTATTTACATAAAGCTTACCGATATGCAAAACAAGGAAATGCCCACAGATGATTAATTTGCCCTAATCACATGGCATGTAACAACAGAAGTGGAATTTGAATACAAATCTGTCTAAAATCAAATGTTATGCATTTCCCACAACACATTCATTGTCGTCGATGATTTTTCTTTGTGGAAGCAACCTTTCTCTTATCTAAGACCTATGGCTCACTCCACCCCTTAACTCTAGAGATACACACATAATCTATAGCTAACCATTCAGAAAAGTCCATACTCTCAGGCACAGTAATAGATTCTAAGAACTGGTGACAGAGCTAGGTAAATGAAACATAATCCAGGGACTGTTACAAAATTATTGAGAAAGACACCTATTTATAGGGTTTGCTTAAATAATAGAAGACAGTTAAATTAGGTGCTGCAAGTTGCTTTGGTGTCTAGAATGGAATTGTTAGGCTTGTGGGATGTAAACCCAGCCATCTTTGTTACCACTTAAGGAGAACCCACTAGAGAATGAAAACCACACAAAGTAAAAAATAGACAAATGATGAAAAGGGATAGATCCCTAACAAGACTAGTGTAGACCTGGACTTTTCACTAAGTGAGCCATTAAATTTCCTTTTCATTAGTTCAGCTTCACATAGGTTTCTGTCACTAGCAGCCAAAGTGTCCTAATACATTAGTATATTTGATTATATGCTTTCATATAACTGTTGTCTTTTTATCATATGTTTATGGGTAATTATTCATTTATTTAAATGTATTTTGAAGACTTTCTTTCTTTCCAAAAGTTAGATTGATTAAAGCAAGAATCAGGTCTTGTTTTGCTCACCATAGTAGTGTTAGGATTGCCCAGAACAACGAATAGGTGCTTATTTAGGTGCCTATTATATATATATATATATATTTTTTTTTTTTTTTTTTTTTGAGATGGAGTCTCTCTCTGTTGCCCAGGCTGAAGTGTGGCCATGATCTCAGCTCACTGCAACGTCTACCTCCTGGGTTCAAGAGATTCTCATGCCCCAGCCTCCCAAGTAGCTGGGATTTCAGGAGCCTGCCACCACATCCAGCTAATTTTTCTATTTTTAGCAGAGACAGGGTTTCACTACGTTGGCCAGGCTGGTCTTTAACTCCCGCCCTCAAGTGATCCTCCCGTCTCGGCCATCCAAAGTGCTGGGATTACAAACATCAGCCACAGTGCCTGACCCTATGTATTTGTTGAATAAATAAAAAAGCAAGAAAACATAGAGCTCTCACTTCTTGTATTCATGGAAGAGCTCAATAGCAGAGTAAAGTCACACCAACTATCTATGGTAATCCACCTGATCCATCATTCTTAAGCAGAAATTACCAACCAAGGGTCTCCAGATATTTGGAGAAAACATTTCAGATATTTGGAGAATAGGTGCTTGGCTCCAGGATGACCCACAGACACCGAAATTCACGGATGCTCAAGTTTCTAATATAAAATGCCATAGTGTTTGCATATAACCACACACATCCTCTTATATACTTTAAGTCACCTCTAGATTACTTAGAATAACAAATAGCAATGCCTACATGTCACTTCATTTATGTGGATTCAATGTAACACTCAGCATATTGCAAATCAAGTTTTGTTTTTTGGGACTTTGCGAAAATTTTTTTCCCATATACTTTCCACGCCCAGTTGGTTGAATCCATGAATGTGGAATCCGCAGATACAGACGTCTGACTGTAGTGGGTGAAAAAAATCTATCAAAATGGAGAACTTGAAAACAAAGAAAAAATTTTGATAAAAGAAAAAGACATGGAAGTTCATTTCAGAAGCTTCAAATCAACTAATATAAAATCCGGTAAGGGAGAATAGGTAAAATAAGGGTGAAAGATAATCAAATAAAGAATAGAATATTGCAAGAATAACGAATGGCACAAATCCTGTTCAGAAGTACCCAGCACCATGAATTTAAAAAGATCCATATGTACACATATTGTGGAACTTAGGTACCAAAGAAAATGCTACAAAGGAAGAAGTTTCAGATTGACACTGGAGTTTTTACCAGTAACACTAGATTTAGCTGTAGTCCCAGCCACTTGGGAGGCTTGTATGGGAGAATCTCTGGAACCCAGGAGATCTGGGCTGTGTGTGCTATGCCAATCAGATGCTCCACACTAAGTTCAGCATGAATATGATGACCTCCAGGGAATGAAGGACCACTAGGTTGCCTAAGAAGGGGGGCACTGGTCCAGTCTGGAAACCAAGCGAGTAAAAACTCTCATGCTGATCACTAGTGGGAAAGCACCTGTGAATGGTCACTGCACTCCAATCTGGGCAACAAAGGGAAATCCCACCACTAAAAAAAAAAAACGAAGCCAAACCAAAACAAGCAAACAAAAAACAGCACTAGATTTAGGAAGAAAACAAAGCAATGGTTTAAAATTCTGACAGGAAAACAATTTTGAATCTAAAATGCTACATCTTTTTAGAATATCAGCAAGTGTGACTGAAAACAATTTTTCACACGTGAAAAGGCTCAGAAACTTTACCATGTTCTTATCCTTTATGAAAAAAAAGGACATCAGACTTGCTTGGGGCCTGTAGCCCCTTTGTTTTGGACAATTTCTCCCATTTGGAATGGCTGTATTTATCCAATGCCTGTACCTCCATTGTATCCACGAAGTAACTAATTTGCTTTTGATTTTACAGGCTCATCGGTGGAAGAGACTTGCCTTGTCTCAGATGAGACATTGGACTGTGAACTTTTGAGTTATAGCTGAAATTAGTTAAGACTTTGGGGGACTGTCAGGAAGGCATGATTGGTTTGGAAATGAGAGAACATGAGATTTGGGAGGGACCCAGGGAGGAATCATATGATTTGGCTTTGTTTCCACTTAAATCACGTCTTGAATTCCCACGAGTTGTGAGAGGAGCTTGGTGAGAGGTAATTGAATCATGGGGGAGATCTTTCCCGTGCTGTTATCGTGAATTAAGTCTCATGAGATCTGATGGTTTTGAAAAATGGGAGTCTCCGTGCACAAGCTCTCTCTTGGCCTGCCACCATCCATTTAAGATGGGACTTGCTCCTCCTTGCCTTCCACCATGATTGTGAGGCTTCCCCAGACACGTGAAACTGAATTAAACCCCTTTCTTTTGTAAATTGCCCAGTCTCAGGTATGTCTTTATCAGCAGCATGAAAATGGACTCATGCATTTTCCATATATTCTTTATCCATTTTTCACAATTTTTATCTTTTAAGGAATTTATCCATTCCATCTAAGTTATCAAATATATGGGCATAAAGACAATATTTCTTTATTATATATACTTATAATATACATTTAACATTTAAAGGGTCTGTAGTGACAGCTCCTCTTTCATTCTCCGGGTTTTGGTTATTTGGGCATTGTCTTCTTATTACTCATCCACTGTAGCTAGATGTGTATTAATTTTGTTTATATTTACAAATAACTGCCTTTTGGGTTCTTTGATTTTCTCAACTGTTTTGTTTTCTATTGCATTGATTTCCATTTCTCCCATTATTATTTCCTTCCATCTTTTTTCTTGACTCTTAAAGTGGAAGCTGAGATCACTGACTTTAAACATATCTTCTTTTCTAATATAAGCATTTAAAACTATAAAATTTCCTCTAAGGCAGTTGTCTAGTTTCATTTTATAAATTTTAATAGGTTTTGTAACATTCAATTCAAAGTGTTTTATAGCTTTCCTTTTGATGTCATCTTTGAACCATGGGTCATTAGAAGAATGAGGCTTAACTGCCAAATATTTGGAGATTTTCCAGATTTTTTCTTGTTCTCTATATGGTTTAAATCCTCCCAAATTTTTGAGGCTTTATGATCTAGCATGTGACCTATCTTGAACATCCCATGTGTATTTTAAAAAATGTGTATTATGTTGTTGTTAGAAGTAGAGTTTTATAAATATAAATTAAGTTGGTTGATAGTGCTCCTGAAGTTTTCTATATCCTTATTAATTTTTTTGTTTTCTTGTTCTCAGTTACTGAAAGAAGATGGTATTGAGACTCTAAGAGTAATCATGCATCCATCTATTTATTTTTCTGGTTCTGACAATTATTGCTTTGTTTATTTTTAGGTGTCTGTCAATTTTTTCATAAATTGACATTTTTATCATTAAGAAATTTATTTCTTTATCTGTTGTTATTCCTTGCCCTGAGTGTACTTTGATTTTAATATAGCCACCCCAGATATCCCTACACTTCATGTTTTCATGCTACATTTTTTTCCATTTTTTTAAACCTATCTGTGTCTTTACATAATACAAACTAAGCCTAGAATAAATACTACTCTAATCAGCCCTAATATATCTTAATAGCAAGCCTCAAAAAAATCAAAATAGAGTTTAGATGCCAAGTAGCCTGTCAAAATAAAATTCAAATATTTTTTAAAGGAAGACAACAACCAGAACTCAAGCACCTAAAATGCCAACTAAAAATGACCAGACATGCTAAGGATCAAGAAACGTGACCTCTAATTAGGAGAAAAGTCAACCAATAAAACAGACCCAGGAAATAATGACAACAATGAAATTAATGTATAAGGGGCAAATTCGGGTAGTGATGCTGCCTGTATAAGCTGTGCTAGCCTGATCAGCCACATTGTTTTATTTAGTCTTATCTCAGTATGGACCCGTCCCAGGAGTATTCATATGAATTACATAAATGCCACATCTGGCTGTAGCAATGCCTTTCCAAAGTCCACAGCCTCACAGAGACATGTCTTTAGCACACCAGTCAGTCGTTACCCAGGTATACAACCAGATAGTTATGCTGTTAGTCATAGCTCATGAGTCAGTAAAAATAAAACATATATGGCCCTTAGGAGTATTGTCTACAGTAACAGTGGCTTTGAATTTAGGCCATTGTGTTGCTGCCCTTATGATAGTCAGTTTTCCAAATCTGCCTTGGGTCTAGACAGCTGCTGCCATCCAATAGATACCATTAGCTTTAAATTTGGGTCAGCCATCAGGAAACCTGTCACTCTTTGCCAAAGGCTGTAATGAGCATAGTTATTAGCAATAGAGATCTGTAGTTCAAAGAGATCCTACAGTTTAGACACCTCCCAGAGAGCAGGGCTGCTGAAACAGCCAGTTGCACTGCCTCTATCTCTGCTTACTGCTGAGATCCCCAGTAAAATATGCTAGTATTTTCTGGTCACTTTATGGTTTTAAGTCCAATTAAACCTCTTCCTTTTGTAAATTTCCCAGTCTTGGGTATGTCTTTATTAGCAGCATGAAAACAGACTAATACATTTTCTATATATTCTTTATTCATTTTCACTCAAAATTCTTTCATGTTTTCTCAAAATGCCTAAATGAGGTGTGCTGTAGATTGAAGGTTTACATCCCCCCCAAAATTTATATGTCTAAATTGAATCCCCAGTGATGGTATTTGGAGATTGGGCCTTTGGGAGATAATTAAGTCATGAGGATTCCCTCATGAGTGGGATTAATGTCCCTATAAAAGATGCCAGAGAAATCCCTTGCCCCTTTCACCATGAGAACACAGCAAGAAGACAGTCATCTGTGAACCAGGAGGAGCCCTCACCAGACACTGAATCTACAAGTTATCTTATTTTTGGACTTTCCAGTCCCCAGAACTGTGAGAAATAAATGTTTGTTGTTTACAGTCTATGGTATTCTGTTATAGCAGCCTTAATAAACTAAGTCAAGATGATACTGTCTCCAATATTCAAATAATCAAATGAATTACTAAGCTCCCTTTTTGGTAGTGAAGGCCAGAAGGTAACGCTCCCTTTACTGTCTCAGTGGCCAGGCTTTGAGCCTCATGACACATTGCTTCTAAGAAATTGGCTGTTCCCTGAATCTTATCAGAATTAAAACATCCTGGGCTTTCATGTGAGTTGGGTCATAGTCGAAATAAGTTGTCACTTTTTTTTTAATTGGGGTGTGTAGTGGTGTATTAGTCAGGGTTTTCTAGAGAGACAGAACTAATAGGATGTATGTATATATGAAAGGGAGTTTATTAAGGAGAGTTGACTCAGAGTCACAAGGTAAAGTCCCACAATAGGCTGTCTGCAAGTTGAGGAGCAAGGATGCCAGTGGGGGGATGAGTTCCAGTCCCCAAACCTCAAAGTAGAAAGGCTGACAGTACAGCTTTCGGTCTGTGGCGAAAGGCCCAAGAACCCCTGGCAAACCACTGGTATAAGTCCAGGAGCCCAAAAGCTGAAAAACTTGAAGTCTGATGTTCAAGGGCAGGAAACACCTAGCATAGGAGAAAGATGACAGCTGGAAAATTCAGCCAGTCTAGTCCTTCCATGTTCTTCCGCCTGTTTCGCCTACCCATGCTGGCAGCTGAGGAGATAGTACCCACCCAGTCTGAGGGTAGGTCTGCTTCTCCCAGTCCACTGACTCAAATGTTAATCTCCTTTGGCAACACCCTCACAGACACACCCAGGAACAATACTTTGCATCATTCAATCCAATTGATTTGGCAATCAATATTAACTATCCCAGGTGGGGGAGACTCTAAGATTAGTCTTCAATAATCACCACCTCCTGGTATTTCCAGGCTTATCTGATCCTGCCCTTGAGTAACTTGCTTCTAACTAATAGAATACCTCAACATTCAGAAGTTGTCGATTCATAATTAGATTACATAAGAGTGTGATTTCTATCTTGCTAGCAACCTCTCTCCCTTGCTGGCTTCAAGAAGCAAGTTGCTCTGTGGAGAGGCCCTCATGGCAAGGAACTGAGGAGGGGGCCTTCAGCAAACAACCAGCAAGGAACTGAGGTCCTCAGTTCAAGAATCTCTGAGGAACAAAATCCTACCAACAATCATGTAAGCTTAGTACAGATCCTTTTCCAGACTTTTACTGAAGCACTCAGCCTTGGTGGATACCTTGATTGCAGTCTCATGAGAGACCCACTAGGCCATGCCAGATTCCTGACACAAAGAAATTGTGAGGTAGTAAATGTGCTCTTCTAAGCTTTTAAGTTGTAGTAATTTGTTACCCAGAAATAGATAACTAATATAGGTCCTGTCTGCATAATGACATGCAGTGGAACTAAACTCCCCGAGGAAGAGACGTTTGTTTCATGTTTCCTACCACCTATTGGTGAGTATGAAAATTCTCATACTCCTGTTGCAGTTCCATAAAAATGCACTGAAGCCCTAGCCAGGTAAATGCTACTGATTTTAATCTCTTTGTGTATAAAGGATTTTAAAAAAAGGCATTTGCAATGTCCAAGATGACATTCCAGGTGCCAACACTTTTGATACACAATGTCTGAAATAGCAGGAATATAACAACTGAATTCAATAGCAATAATCTACCGTAATGGAAACCTCCACCTCTTATCAGTCTGTCCACTGGCTACATTTGAACTACTGTAATGAATTGCATCTGTCAATACCCCTGCTGTCTTGAAGTCCTTAATTATGACTCTGTGTTCCTTTTCTCCTCCTGTAATTATGTAACCAGTTGTTAGTTTTTTGGGTTTCCTTAATTAGAGTGTATAGGAATTTGGCTATTTCATCATATTTGGAAATTCACAATTGGCAGAAACCAGTTATTCTTAAGAATCCCTGCAACTATTTTAAGGTGTTTGGATGGGGGAAGGCCAATATGGGTTGGACACGTTCTTTATTAAGGGCCAGGGTGCCCTTAGACAAGCCCTAGGTATTTTACCTCTTGCCTACAAATTGGGCTTTTGGTTTGAAAACCTTATATCCGAAGGTGGCAAGAAAGTTTAGAAGTCCTGGGTGGCCTGCTGACACTGGGTTTTCAAGTTTCCAATTAAAAGTAAGTCATTCATATACTGAAGAACCAGGGTACCTGGATGTGAAAAATTACTAATGTCCTGAGCTAGAGCCTGGCTAAACAAGTGGGGGCTATCTTGAAAGCCCTGGGGTAACAGGGCTTTAATTTCCAGGACAGGAAATCAAAACAGAGAAGGCTACACCAGTTTCCAGGAAGAGATTAACCTCCTGGCCCTCTATGGCTAGCTTTACCCAGGGCTCGGTGAGGGTGATGGCTTATCCTGGCACTTGCCCTGGGCACCCTCAGTCCTGCTGTTGGGTTATCTGGTTAGCCACCTCAGGCCCTGGAACCTTTGTCCCCTGGGACAGAGTGCCTTTTAGTGATCCCCTTGACACAGTGGGCAAGGACGAGGTGGTGGTCCATTTTTCTGGGGACAATTTCTTAAAGTGTCCCATTAGACCACAGTGGTAGCAAGTTTGCCAGACTGGCGGCTAACCTAAGCCTTTTTTCCTTCTGAGCCCCTTGGGTTTGCTTGCCTGAAGGCCATGACTAGGACTGTGCTTTTCTCTGGTTTCTCCTGTTTTTATTTTTCAGCTTGTTTCTCCTGGTCTCTATTATAAAACACCGAGGTTGCTAGATTTAGTAATGATTCTAGGTTATGTTCTGGCCCCAGGGCCAGCTTCTGGAGCTTTCTCCTAATGTCTGCTGCTGATTGCATAATATATTTGTCCTTTAGTATTAACTGTCTCTCAATGGAGTATGGCAATGGGAGTATAGTTCCTTAAGGCCTCCCGTAACTGCTCAAGGCAGGCCTGTAGGGGGCAGAGTTGGGGCGCCCAGTAGCTTGAGGTGCCTGGACTGCTTTGGCCTTCCCTGATTCCTCTTGGGTTACAGGAGCTGAGGAGACTTGGCTAGCTTTGTTGGAAGGAGAAGCTACGGGGAGTTCTAAATGCGGGGGATAGTCCTGAGGAGGGGGCTAGAAGATGCTTCTGGCATCTGGTACTGCAACAATGTGATAAGGTGATGATTCATCCAGGTGAGTGAAATACATGTCAGAAACAGATCCCATAAAAATTCAGTGCTGCCTGTCTCGTTTAGTCCCTTTCAGCCACAAGTATGCTTGGTTTTAGCTTTTCTGTTTGACACTGTTTTTTATCAGCAACAGGAGATGTGTTGTTTTATCTTCTGTTTTAAATGTCTGATTTAAACCTTAAGCCCCTTTTCCTTTCTACGAATTAAAGATCTAAACATCTAAGACTGTTATCTCAGGAAATGAGTCAGTGAAAATTTTGCATAAAATGACAATAGTAAAATCTGTTCTTAAGGAGATGCATTGTTCTAGCAAGAGGTTAGAGGATTCTCCTATAATTACTAAACCTTTGCCAATTAAGTCAATATGCCAGTTCTAAGCCTGGTAGCAAATACTTTCTACAGTACTTCTAAAGTATATCTCCAATAAGACTATTTGGGTTTCCTTGTCATGCCCTCCATTGGCAAAGTATAGCTTGAATCTGCCCGCCCTGTGATCATTTAACCAACAGAACGCAATGGAAGTGACATATGTCTAAGTGGCTCAAAGCGGTAAGACGCCTGGCAGCTTTTAGTTTTGCAGTTTTGGGAAACCTGAGTGGCCATATAAAAAACCTAGCTTCCCTGTTGGAGAAACCACATGACATTACATGGAGGTCAGTATTGAGCTATCCTGTTGTCCAAGGGAAGGCCCTGAATGCCCAGTCTCATCCCCTCTTGACTACAACCAAGTGAGAAACCAGCAGTATTTCCCTGCTGATCTCAGTCAAACTGTACAAGTGTGAGAGATAATAAAATGATTGTTTTCTTAAGTGCCTACAGTTTTGTTGTGGTTTGTTACATCACAGGAGAAACCAAAACAGAAATTTTTTCTTGGAAGTGGGAGTGCTGCTGTAACGAAAAGCTATTACATTGAGGGTTTGACTTTGGGATAGGCAGAAGCTGGAAGGGACTCGAGGACAACAGGAAGCCTGTTAGGACAGGAAGGAACTTATCATTAGGAGAAAAGGTGACTCATGTTACCTGTGACAGAAAGCTTGGTAGAAAGTCGAAAACACAGAAAATAGAAAATATTATCTAATGTATATATTCACTATACTCCACTGAACAACCTGTTAAGAATGGATCAATGTTCCTATTAGCAAAGTGAGGAAATCCCAACTAAAGGATGTTAAATGTCTTTGTCCAGTATCATACCTGGTAAGCTGCAAGGAGATACTTTTAGCACAGTTTGGCTAAAGGGATTTTCAGGTGAAACAAAAAGTACCAATGGATTTATTTTGGCTGCACATGAAAAAATAGAGATGAACTAAAGAAGAAACAGTTTAGTTTTTGAGCAGAACCTGAAGGAAACCTTTCTAAGCAGGAAGCTGTTAGAGACTTGGCTGGTGTGTCTATATGAAAAGAAAATGAGGAAGGTTATGCTGTTGGATGTGAATGGCAGCAACTAGGCCTTCTCCTATGTGATTCCATGCCTCAAGCCATTACATAGACTATTCAACTGGAGTAGAATCAGGCTTCAAAGAGAGGGTTTGGAAATCTGTTTCCATGGCCTTCTGGTTGTACTCATGTACTCATGGCCAACTCGTGGAGACATTTTCTGGGCCATACAATTCAGAAAATACTATGGAATATGATACCACAGCACAAGAGCTATAGCTTCTCCAGGGTGGCTGCACAATGGACAAAATGGCAACTTCAAAAACGACCTCTGTGCCAAAACCTGCCCCCAAATGTGGGGAACATAAACTTTATTGTTGGTAGCTGGAGTCACTGCACCAAGAATCTGTGAATGATTGATCACCCAGGATAAAGACTGACACACCCTGCAAACAAGGCAATATCTGCAATATGAGACAAAACAAAAGGATAGGAATAAAAACAAACCCCCTTCAAAGGAACCTGGTGATAAGGTGATAGGGATCCCCAAGGAAGAGACTAATGGGGTTCGCACTTGGCGTAATTTGGTCAAGATATTAACTGGGGTAGGAGGGCGTTGGCAGGCAGTTTTCCACCCACTTGAAACAGAAAGTGCTTCTTTAGAATTAGATTCTTCCATAATGACCAGCCTCCAACTACTGGAGAAAAGAAATCAAGAGTCTGCCTGACCATTGCTTCTGTATCCTGATCTGACAGCCTATGAGAGGAAGATACGCTAAGGGTTGGACCAAGATCCCCGATCCTAGAAGTTACTGAAGATCTTGCATTCCATTGAGGGTACAATGGGATAGGATGGAGGGATTCGGCATATAATTTCTATTTTCTTTACCTTTTTTTTTTTTTGAGATGGTGTCTCACTCTGTCACCCAGGCTGGAGTGTAGTGGCACAATCTCAGGTCACTGCAACCTCTGCCTCCTGGGTTCAAGCGATTCTCCTGCCTCACACTCCCAAATAGCTGGGATTACAGGCGCTCACTATGATGCCCAGCTAATTTTTGTATTTTTAGTAGAGACGGGGTTTCACCATGTTGGCCAGGCTGGTCCTGACCTCATGATCCACCTGCTCGGCCTCTGGGATTACAGGCGTGAGTCACTTTGTCCAGCCGGCACAGGATACAGGTCATACAGACCCTGCTGATAAAACAAGTTGCGGTAAAAAAGCCGGCCAAGACCCAGCAAAACCAACATGGCCAAGAGTGACCTCTGGGCTACTACACTCCTAGCAGTGCCATGGCAATGTTAGGAAGTTACCCTGTATGGTCTAAAAAGGGGAGGCATGAATGATCTACCCCTTGTTTAGTATATAATCAAGAAATAACCATAAAAATGGGCAACCAGCAGCTGCTCTATGGAGTAGCCATTCTTTTATTCCTTTATTTTCCTAATAAACTTGCTTTCACTTTATGGATTCTGAATTCTTTCTTGCGTGAGATCTAAGAACCCTCTCTTGGGGTCTGGATCTGGACCCCTTTCCGGTAATACTACCTCTTATTGAGCATCTACATTTGCCTGTTGTCATACGATGACACTTTGCATAAATTCACTCTGCTCTTAAACAATTGTGCAAGATTAATGTCAATATTCCTACTCTCAAGGTAAAGAAACTGAGGCTAGAAGGAGATTAAACTTCTTGTCTAATATCACACAATGGGTAAAGGCTGAGTCATACTTTAACCCAGTTTTATCTGACATCAAAGTTCCTACTGGTTCTACTACATTAAGCTGGCTCCAGTAGAGGATTATAAGTCAGTGTCCACAAAGGAAGACCACCTAAACCAGACCAGTGGAAATATGTACCATGAAAGGCTTCAGGGAGACACTGATGCTGAAACCAAATCTCAGTATTTATCCATTTAAATTTATGAACTATAGTTCAAATTAAAGAAAGATACAAGGCAAAAAGTAAAACCTCTTCTCTGTCCTCCCTAACAGCCAGCAAGTCTAGCAACATACTTCAGAGGTAACCAATGTTAGGAATATTTTATACAAATTTCCATTTTCTCTACCTACAAAATCCTCTCAAAATTTGATTTAAATTTAAATTATGTATTAAAATCAAATGCAAAACTTATATTTCAATTGTGTATTAAATTTTAAGACTCACTGTACAGACCATTATTTGATTTTTTTTTTTTTTTTTTTTTTTGAGACAAAGTCTCACTCCGTCGCCAGGCACCAGGCTGGAGTGCAATGGCATGATCTCGGCTCACTGCAACCTCCGCCTTCCGGATTCAAGCAATTCTCCTGCTTCAGCCTCCCGAGTAGCTGGGACTACAGGCGCACACCACCATGTCCAGCTAATTTTTGTATTTTTTTTAGTAGAGATGGGGTTTCACCATGTTGGCCAGGATGGTCTCAATCTCTTGACCTCATGATCTGCCTGCTTGGGCCTCCCAAAGTGTTGGGATTACAGACATGAGGCACGGCGCCCAGTCCATTATTTGATTTTTAAGAAAATGCATTAACATATTCCCACACTAGCATCAACGGTTATATAGTATTTCATTGTACTGAAGTTTCACAATTTTTAAATGAACAGATCCATTCCCATTTTTTCAATTTGCAATTACAAATAATACCATAAGTAGCATCCCTGTGAACCCACACATTTTCCATGCACTCGTAAAGAAAAGGACAAATTCCAAGAAGAGGAATTCAGAGTTGTGTTTAATAAATTACAACGATGGCTAATGTGTGGAGGATGGACTTGGAGTGAGTAGAATTCTGAGGATGAAGGACCAGTTAGGAAGCATAGGAACTGCGGTTAGGACAAGGAGAGACAAAAATATCAAGAGCAGAAGTGGGTTGTACACATGAAATGTGGCATCCAGATTGTGGAAAAAGGCCTGAAACAAACCTTTCACTATTCTCTCCCCTAACCACCACCCACCTGTCCATCAACACACACACACACACACACACACACACACACACACACACACACACCTAGTCTAAGTACAATTCTCCTCTTCTAATGAGTACTCTTCACAACATGCTATGAATTTTAACCCTTTTAAGTCTCATAATCCACTCCCTGTGATGGTGGGCAGGGCAAAAGACTTTAGGAGACCCCGACTCTTTTAGACCCAGCAGAGATCTCCAGGGAGCCTATAAAACAGTTAGAGACAATGCCCTGTAAAGCAGCTGATCTTGGAAGATCCAGATTTACACTAATGAAATAAACATATTTCTAAAATTACAATGGGAAAATTATTTTTCTTATACCAACTACCTTTATAGGAGTGATGGGGGTGATTAACAGAATTTAAGTTGGGGCAGACAGAAAAAGAAAAGCCTCTTCTTATGCCAACCTCATACTCCATATACATTATCCAATATGATTAAACTTTTCCTGCATATTGATAAGTGAGATGAGAAAGACTAAGTCAAAACATTATATATATATTTTTTTTAAAAAGCAAAAACCAACACAACACAAAATGTAATCAAATCCCAATAGCTCCCTCTGCTGTCCTTTTGTGTATTTTTTTTTAATTATTCAACTAGGAGCCACATTAAGCTGGGTGGTATAGAAGAATAGTTGATGAAATGCTTACCACTCTAAAAGTGGAGGCATCACTCCTGTATTATGACTAATGACCATTTTCTGGTCAATTTTTTCTTTCTATATGGTAGGCATAGAGAGATTTAGAGTGATAAGATTTCTGAAAAGTGCTATACATACTTTAATAACAAGGAAACATCAACCTCTAAAAACCAAATTTTTAAAAGCAAAACTTCTAAGTTTCACCTGTCTAGACAATCTTGGGCATGTGAAAGCTGAAAAGCCAACGGCTTTGAGAAAGATCTAGAGGATCTACAGTTGAATGCAGAAAAAGCAGTAGCAAGTTAAGGAAAAAAAAGCAAGTTCTACATGAGGACAGCCAGAACTCCTAGAAAAAAAAACGGCCAGAGCGAAAGCTAACACGCAATGAAGGCTTCAAGATGGACTGGGCAGGCTGAGTGTAGTGGCTTACGTGTGTAATCCCAGCACTTTGGGAGGCCTAGGTGGGTAGATCACCTGTGGTCAGGAGTTTGAGAGAAGCCTGGCCAACATGGTGAAACTCCATCTCTACTAAAAATGCAAAATTAGCCGACTGTGGTGGTACACACCTGTAATCCCAGGTGGCAGGCTGAGGCAGGAGAATGGCCTAAATCCGGGAGGCAGAGGTTGCAGGGAGCCAAGATCATGCCGCTGCACTGGTTCATGGTTGCAATCCCAGAACTTTTGAGAGGTCAAGGTGGGCAGATCACTTGAAGTCATGAGTTCAAGACCAGCCTGGCCTACAGGCTGAAACTATCTCTACTGAAAATACAAAAATTAGCCAGGCGTGGTGGTGCAGACTCAACTACTAGGGACGCTGAGGCAGGAGAATCGCTCAAGTCCAGGAGGTAGAGATTGTGATGAGCTGAGATAGCACCACCGCACCCCTGCCTGGGTGATAGAGCGAGACTTGTCTCAGGAGAAAAAAAAAAAAAAAAAATGTCATGCAATGTGCATGTTTGTTTAATTCTCCAAACAATGCTGAGTAAGGATGTTTCCCATTTTACAAACAAGAAAACTGATAGGGCACAAGGGAGGGAGAACCGGGGGCAGAGAAAAAAAAAAAAAAGAGGCACTTAATTATTAGGTCAGTTAACAACTAAGTACCAGTTGAGTATTCCTTATTTGAATGCTAAAGACCAGAGTGTTTCAGATATCCAATTTTTTTGGACTTTGGAAGATTTACATTATATTTACCAGGTGAGCATCCCTAATCCAAAAATCCAAAATCTGAAAGGCTCCAGTGAGCATTTCCTTTGAGTGGCATGTGAGCACTCAAAAAGTTTCTAAGGCTGGGCACACTGGCTCACGCATGTAATCCCAGGACTTAGGGTGGGTGGATCACCTGAGGTCAGGAGTTCCTGACCAGACTGACCAACATGGAGAAACCCCGTCTCTACTGAAAATACAAAATTAGCCAGGTGTGGTGACAAATGCCTGGAATCCCAGCTACTCGTGAGGCCGAGGTAGGAGAGTCGCTTGAACTCAGGAGGCAGAGGTCGTGGTGAGCCAAGATGGTGTGCCATTGCACCCCAGCCTGGGCAAAATGAGCAAAACTCCGTCTCAAAAAAAAAAAAAAAAAGTTTCTGATTTTGGATTTTCAGATTAGGGGTCTCAACCTGCAGTAGGTTAGGGGCACAGATTTAGATGAGCTAGACATTGAAGTGGGAACTAGAAAACCAGGACTCTCATAAAGCCCTCATTCTCTCACTCGCTTGGGTGAGTTACAGCCTTCCAGGCTGTTTCTTGATCTATAAAACAGAAGATGAGACTAAATGACCCACAGAGGTCCTTTCTAGCACTCTATGATCTCAGGTAAATCACACTTTATCCCTCCCCTTATCTGACACAGAAAAAATCTGGTTTAAATGAGAGTCAAAGGTAATTTTGGAAAGAAGAAAACGAGGAATGAAGGGAGGGAGTGAAAGAAGGCAGCTTCACAAGAGCAGCCAAATCGATTATTTGTGGAAGTGGAAGTGGTGATATTATTAAGCAGTCAACTTTTCCCCTTGGTAAGAAAAATCAAAGTCACATGGCTTTTTTCAAGCAGTTACTAGCATCACCAGTTTCACAGACTGACTTCTGGCTCCCTAGCAATGAAGGCTATCACTGCAGCATCAACAGTATTCAAGCTCATTCATCGCAACTTAAGAATGAGCTTGGAAGATAGTCAATGACTCATTCAGTCAGTAGCTGTTAAGGATGCTACGTTCGGAGGCAGTGTTTACAGCAATAAAGACGAAGTCCCTTCTCTCATGAATTTCAGTTTATAGAATAAAGACAAAGCCATACACAAATTAACTTAGGTAATTTCTATGAAGTAAATAGAGGACAAAGTTACTATTTTAGACAGTGATCAAGGACATACTAACAAAGTATCATTTTAGCATACCCATGTGAGAAGAGAGGAAACATCTGACACAAGCAGAGAGGACAGAAAAACCCGGAGGCAGAAATGTACCTAAAAGTTTGTGGGAAGACAAGGAAGCCAGTGTGGCTGGAGCACAGTGACAAGGCAGAAGATGGTGTGAGTTGACACCTGAGAGAGTCTGGGCTGGTTAAAAACAGAAGAGTGCTGCGTTGGACACAGGAAACAGTGAAGCGGAGAAGAAGAATCAATGATTTTTCCTCTGCTTTTGTTATCTCTACCTTTGCATGGAGTTTGAGGAGTTAATAAATTAGTGGTACTGAAGGTAGAGCAGAGAAAAAAAGGAAGCTTTTTTCTCTGGGAGAGCTGGGATTAGAATAGACAAGAAAAACTAAGGTTAAACAAAATATTTCCCTTCAGATACACAAAGTCTTCACAAAAATCTGATAAAATAACAAACCCATATAAATTTATGGCACAAACACAATTCAAAGCTAACTGATTGTAAAATTACTCATTATTTGTATAGGCGATGAATCACCAGATGATATGAAGCTAAAGAAAAAAATTACTGATAACTAAAGGCTATGACTCAATAGATTGCATGTAGTAGATACATTCCTTGATATGAGAATGTGATAAGATCAAGGAAAGAGATTGATGTGTGTCTGTAGGAAGGTGGGCAGGCCTGTAAATGGCAGAGTTGCCCCAAGACAGGGCTGCTCAAGTGATCCAACAGAACCTCCTGGGAATACCCATTCACATAGAGCAGCTTGAACTGCAAACAGTCCATCACCAAGGACATCTGCAATGCCAAATTTATATTCATGATAATACTAAGACTTTTTCATTCGTATTCTCTTTCATGTGTATAGTGTTTTCCAGAGGCTTCCATGACAAGAGATAACACAACTGAATGCAGAAGCAGCGATGTAAATCCAGCCGCTTTCTCTTAAGTGAAACAATGCTTTAAAACTTTTCAGCTTTTGATTTCCAATATGGGAAATATCAATGAACACAACCCATGTGAACAAAAAAGGGTTCCTCAACAATTTGTATTTAAAGGAGTCCTAAGAGTAAGTTTTGCTGCCCAATCTGTTAACAAATGTAAGATTATTATATATAATGTTACAAAATAATATTGCAAACTTGACACTATTTTACTATTAATTATCAGGGAGCATACATTATCACGAGATACCTGGGAAAGCCAGATCCGAGTATCAAAACCACTCAAGAACCACTTAGGTGGTAAATGCTAATTTGTCTATGGTGGGTCTGTGCGACACTCCCGAATTGTGCTTTGAAAAAGATGCAAAATGATGAAACACCTGAGGTTTTCCTTGAAAAACGGCAAAAGCTGTGACGTCTTTGTGGAGCAGTTTTTTCACCAAACTGTAAGAATGAACTAAAAGGGAAAGAGTGGTGACTGTGGTTTCTATGTGAATAAAACTTAACAATTTCTTTTTCAAATGTGAGCCTTTGTTAAAAAGCTGTTAGAAAATGTCTTCTGTAAAATCTTTTTATCTGCTTACCTATGAAAGCCAACACTGATTCAAGTGATTTATTTCTACATATATATGCTATTTTCTAACATATGACTTGTCAAATATTGCCTGGAAAATAACAGGAAATTAAAACAAAACAAGGCTACATAATTCCAAGATAGATGGGCATTTAATGGCTAACTGCCTCTTCCTCGGGCATTTTTTTTTTCTAATTAAAAGGGGGTATTATGGAGGGGAAAAAAGTTTACACAAGCTCTGAGAACCAAACGTGTCCTTCTAAAAGAAATGGTTTACTCATGGCAATTCCCAAGACCTGACGTGGTTTCAGTGGCTTTAAATTTTAGATACCAACGCTCGGTGAGGTGGCAGATGGCCTGTAATCCCAGACCTTGGGAGGGTGAGGCGGGCCGATCAATTGAGGTCAGGAGTCCGAGACCAGCCCATGCAACATAGCAAAACCCCTTCTCTACTGAAACACAAAAAATTAACTGGATGTAGTGACACACGCCTGTAGTCTCAGCTTACTCAGGAGGCTGAGGTGAGAGGATCGCTTGATCCTGGGGGAGGTGCAGGTTGCAGTAAGCCGAGATCGCACCACTGCATTCCAGCATGGGTGTTAGAGCCAGACCCTGTCTCGAATTAATCAACTAATTAATTTAGATACCAAGACTTGATGTTGGGGTGCATTTCTTCTCTCCCAGCATTTCGAGAGAGAAAACATTTCTTACAGTTTAGACACTTAATTATGTGCTAGCACATTATATTTTCTAAGTGGCATGAGTACTTTTTATTATGTTTATTTACAAAGACATCATAACAGCTTATTATTATATATGTTCACATGCAGCCACATGCAGAAAATGTTCAACTTGTTTAATGCAGAGGAAAAATGTTTTTTGGACTTTAAGTGATACAACCTACCTTAAAAATTTAAATTAAAACAGTTAATTCAATTATTTGATATAGGTCCAAGATTTTTCTTAAAATATGTCTGTTATTTCAATTCCTTAATACTTTTCTTCTATGAAGCACATCTTCATAGAAGGATACATTTAGGTATTCTCTAAATTTTCTCAGTGGAATGAGAAGTGAAAAAACGCTTAACAAATTAAATAAAAACTTCTACATTTTTGTGATTGTCCCACAGCTTTTAATAGTTTTCATCCACCTAATCAGACAACTCACCTTTACCAGGTGTTTCCAAAGTAGTCAACTTAGTTTTCTTAAAAACAACTCTTTTTCAGTCACATTTTATCAACTTACATATTTAAATTTCATAATAAAACAAGTATAACTGGAATCAACAAATTCAGAAAGAACCACAAATGAGTCTAGGAAGGCACACAAACAAGAGCAAACTCAGAAAATTGCTGAGATACAAGTACCAATTGTAATCTCAGCACTGGCTGCTTTCCAGAGGACACCAAGTCACTTAATCCAGCAAAGTAGTAATAACAATATATTTGTTGAGATAGTAACTTTAATATTAGCATGCAACAGCATTATACTGGAGCTAACTTTCATATTTCATGCGTAAACTTTAAGATATAATCTTCCTTTTGAATATTTACTAGAATAGAATTGCCATCTAAGTTTGTGTATACCAAATACCTCTTGCTTTTAAAGTTGCACAACTTCACTGAGGAAATATGGAAGTAACACATCTGCATTAGTGTTTCCACCATTCTGAAATGATACCAAACAGATAAAATGAAGTGTTTACAATTTACTTATATATTTAAATGACATTAAATATCAAGGGGCATTTGTAATAAGCAAATCAAAATACATCTTCTTTATCCATTTTCATCTTTGGTTTAATTTTCTTCTATTGTTTATAGGTTTTTCTTACCATTATTCCCCCATGTTTGCTTTCCTTTTAATCTAATTCACCTTTGGTTCTGCCATCTGCTCTAGCAGGATAAGCTCTGTTGTTATATTTTACTTGGAAAAGACATGGCCGTCACTGAAAACACTGGAAATCAAAAGTAGCAAAAACAAAAGATAAGCTATAATTTAACAAAGCTTTATTCATACAGTGGCTGTTCTCAGGATCTCAGTGATGTAACTCTACAAATTGAAAGTAATCAACTTTGACTACAACCTCTAAGCTGCTAGAAGCAGTAAAGACTATCCTAAAAAATCTTCAATAGCAATCAATAAATTCTAAATTCTCCCAAAGACAAAAGATAGTTAACAACTAAATTGAAATGGGTCCAAGGATCATACTAAACAATTGATAATCACCTCATTAAACCCTTCTGGAATAGGTTCTGTTATTATTCTTTTACATTTTTTAATTGACCAGAAAATTGAAGCTTACAGATAGTTAAGAAGTGGGCCTAGGATTCCAGGACAGATCAATCTGTCTCTAAAGTCCGAGGTCTCGGCCATTATATTACACAGCAGGCTCAAAAGTATTTCAAAAGAATTTGATCAAAAAGCAGATGCCAAGCTATTTTTAGAGTATTTTTTTTAAGGGAATACACCATTCTAACCATAACCATAACAAATTATCATCTTTCTCCTCCTACCTCAGGTTTTTCTCCCCCAGCTAAATCTGAATGCTATTTCTACCTATAAGATCAAGATATTTTGCTTTCATCTAAATATTCTCTATGACTACTTCAATCCCTTTATTATACACACAATTAGAATTCAAGGAATACCTATAAGCCTGTCTTCATTACTATTCCTCCAATATCCAACTGTCTTGTTGAAAATCAGGGAAAATCGGGCGGGGGAGTTTTTAAAATATATAGGAAAAAAATGTATTGGCACATAAGCCTGCTGAGATACGGACAAAAGGTATGAAGACAGATTCCTGTCTTCCCCATTGAAACAACCAGGATAAGAGAGACCATAATGTCCTACTCAAATGTGGGCTGTGACTTCCTTCCAAAGAGTGCAGTACAGAAAGGAGGTGGGTGGGGGGAAGAGTAATGTTATACAGTGGAGAAATCTAACTAACTCTACTTCAGCCAGATGATCAAGGTCCAACATCAACAGTCATAAAAAGTTGGTGGTATGTATCTTTGATTTGATGCGATGGAAATGGCACTTTACTAACATGGTTTCCTCCCCATGTTAGTATGTTCTGGTGCAGATAGGAGCTTAAAAAATTTATCTGAGTATGTCTCAATATAATAAAGGTCATCAAAAACAAGAATGAGAAACCATCACAGCCAATAGGAACTCAAGGACACATGACAACTAAAGGTAATTGCAGTATCCTTGATGAAATCCTGAACCAGAAAATAAGTATTAGATACAAACTTAGGAATTCTGCAAAAGTACACATTTTAGTTAGTGATAATGTATACTGGCTCATTCATTTGTAAGATGTTAATAGTGCTGAGTGCAGAGTTCTAGGAACTTTCTGTACGGTCTTTGCAATTTTTCTGTAAAACTTTACTAAAAAATAAGGTCTATTTTAAAAACACAAATAAAATATGAAATGGCAAAATGTAAAAAACAGCTTAAATTTCTTTGGGACACACGTTTTCTTGTTTCTCTTTACTAACACTTGGAAAACATGAAAATTTTGTACCACTAGACCATAATTTACTGAAAGTGGCAGTCATATTTGATCAGTTCCAACCAATAAATATTCTCTGGGCTATTCATTACATATACTTTGAATAAAATAAAGGATAATTACTAAAAATCATACTGGCCAGGTGCAGTGGTTCACGCCTATAATCTCAGCACTTTCTGAGGCAGGAGGATCACTTGAAGCCCAGAGTTCAAAACAAGCCAGGGCAGCCAAAGGAGCCCTTCTTTTTTTTTTTTTTTTTTAAAGGGGGGGTCCGGGGCCGCCCCGTCCCGCCGTCCGGCGGCTCCCCCCCCCGCCCCCCCCCGGGGGGTTAGGGCCCCCCCCCCCCCCCCAGGAGACCCTATTTCTTAAAAAAACAAGTAACATCATATTTGGAAACCAACATGTGTTATACATGAATATACACAGCATCACTTTAAAAATAATTCACCATTGCTAGAATAAAGCATAGCCCACAAAAACTACCTATTTAAATAATAAATTATAAAATATCAGAACAGCAAGAAACTTTAGATGCTTTCTACTCCAACCTCCTGATTTTATTAACATGGATACTAAAAATAAAATAAACAATTTGATCAGTGTTGAGGCTACTAGTTAGAAATAACTAGGTCTGGTCTTTCCATTCCCAATACTACAATCTTCCCCCAGACAGTAATTCCACTCTGGTTGTAGATGGGTCTCTTAGAAATATCTAATACTGTTTTAAGAAACATTCTAGTACCTAAATCTTTAGGTGTGTTCTATGAAGGAACAAGTAGGGTGGCAGAAAAAAGTGGGGAATGCTCTAGTAACCTTGTATTTATAACCTTCCTCAAAACACTAAGCTTTACAAAAACAACTTTTCATTTACATTTAGTCCTAATTTTATACAGGTAACTAAAATTATAAAGGTAATAAATTCTGTTTGGTGCACTATTTATAAATAACCTATATTTAAACTGCCACTACTACATACGGGAGAAGAGAGAGGGAGAGAGAGTTCTTCTTCTCACTGTTGCACCAAGAGAAATGAGAAAATAATACATCAAGATTATGCAATGTTAAGTACTGTGATTAGAAAGCAAAGATAACTTTGAATTGGCCAGTTAACTTCTGACTTCAAGAATATGTTGGTTCATAGACTAGAATGATTAAATCCAGTATCACTAAGCAAGATAAAGCCAAGCCAAATTAGGCCCCAACTATGACTGACTGGCCTCAATTTTAATATGCAGATGAGACATACACCCTCGTTCTCTCTAGACAACCAGTAGTAAAAGGGAGGATTCTGATGCTGCTGCTGCTGCTGCAATGTAGCCACCTAGAGTGATTCTTTAAGCTTGTGCCCATGTCACAGACCAGTAGTGTTATATGCAGCCTACTGGTTTTGACAACACAAAACAATTCTGTAGCTTTCCTATCTGAACAAATAACCTTAGAGAGCCCAGCAATAATCAGTGCATCATCCAAAGTCACCAGGATTCTAGACACATAAACTCTATCAATCCCAAGGGGTACTGTAGACAATGTTAGAAAAGCATTCCTTGGTACCAGAATGGGGGAATTAGGATCATTAGCTGCTGCCACTATTTCCTCCTGCTACAAAAAATAAACAGGTCTTCTCTTTCTCTTTTGCTCTAGGCTTAGGTTTAAAAGCATGTAAGTCAATAAGCTCCTTGGAATGGATAAGAAATAAGGTAAACTGTTATGCTCCCTGTTTAATTCCTCTACTTAAACAGTCAACTAGAAGGAGTGATATAATAATCTATTTGTATGTGAAAGGTATGTCAAACAGGAAATCCATAACAGAGTAGGCAAAAATGTTACGTTTTCTGGCAAGCAATACGTATTTATGAAGATAAAATGGAAAGAACACAGATAGGAGTGAACAATTTTTTATTGAAACCCTCAAAGATTAAAGAGGACCAAATGGTGAGTTTGGGTACCATAACAGAAAATCTCACCTAACTGTACCATCATTCACAGGAATGAACAAACCCAAACACGACAAAATTCAAATTCTCGTGTAATTGCTACAAGTGAATGTAAATGAACTAATCATTTTATCATAACCTTCCTTTAATCATACGAAAAAGGGAATTTACATGGCATAACAAAAGATATGCAAAACTTAATGAAAACACAATTCTCTTAAATTTCTTAAACTTATTTTTAAAGGATGCAGAATGCATTTGAAATGATTAAATGACTTAAGCTGATTCTTTTTTTTTTATTGCAAACTGTTTTAACATCAGCTTAATTCCCATGCATGGTATTCAAAAAGAACACAGCTTTCAAATTAGAAAGATCACTTAAATTAAAAAGAGAAATTAAGTAGTAAAATTAGGAAAAGGCTGGGTTTCTTTTGAAAGGAATCTTCAAGTACCAATATGTATAGAGAAATACTAATTTGGTTACAGTTTCCTCCTTACTGTTAAATATACAAACTATAATACCTTTCAAAATAAAATACCCACATAAAATTGCTTTAATAAGAAATATTCAAACCAGAACTTGAAAAAAACATTAAGCAAGAAATTTGCTGGGCCAATAATGTCTTAATTTGTGATCAAACATTTGATGATGTGTCTCCTCTTGCAGACCCCAGGCTCTCTCCCTTTTGGTCCCCATAGTTAAGAGACATTCAGTTGGTTGTGCTTGAGACAACCTGTAATAATTTCATTTAGAGGAAAATATTTTGGAGTATAATGACAGACCAAGAAGGAAGAGGAGTTGGGTGCTCTGGAGAAAACTTGTATGAGAAAAACACAAAATTATCACTTGAAAAGAAAAATGGTGGTTTTTTTTTCCAAAGGAATGCTGCACCCATTTCACTTAAGATTAGAAATCCAGGTTAAAGGCACTGGGATGTACTCCTCACCATGAATAGACTCTCAATTACATTTATTTCACAGGTCTGAGTCTATTGCAGTCAGTTTGCTTGCTGAGTGCTTCCAAGACACTCTTACATAAAAACCTAATGTAAATTAAACATTTGAAACCGTTTATAATGTAACTAGTTTTATAAAAATATCCAGAGTTGCTAATAAAGCACCAAGAAAAAAGAGAACCTCAGGGGGAGGACTCCAGATCCTTCCTACAAGGTCACCCTTTATAGTATTCTCTAATAGGACCTCCAGAATGACGACAGTCATCTTTGACATGTCCTACCTATGTAATTTCAGGGATGTAGAACATTGCTGTGGTGACTATACCCAAATGCCACTTTTCATTATAAATAGTTAAGAGACATGTTACAAGATTTCATGGCTTACTCTTAAAAAGGTAAAATAGGTGCAATTTTCCTTTAAGAAAGTCTTTATTTTATAATATACCGTTAATATTTTGATGTTCCCTTCAGTAAACACTGATATAACTACACTGGGACTACCAAAGAACTGTGTAGTAGCTATGGTTATCTACAAATACTGTATTTTTTCACTTGAATACAGTATTTGCACTTAAAAAAAAACATTGTACAAAACAAAATTATATAAATGAAAGCCTCAAAGAAATATCCATCACTAGGTTTTTGAGCTGAAGTGACCAAAGACCACAGTAAATGAAAACATTTCTAAACATGATGTAAACATAAATGAAGTAATGCAAAACATCAAGGTATTCAAATCTACTGTATTGCTATTTTCACCCTTAATGTATCTGTCTACATAGCTTTCTCCTTTTGAAATAGTAATACCTGGGGCAGTACATTATTTTCATAACCTTATGCCATCAAATCAATTAATACAGATGCTTGACACATTTAATTATACAAAATCAATTTGCTTCAAGATACAAAATTAATGTTGATATGTAATTAATGAAAAAAAATAAGATGTTAAAAAGATAACTATAAGAATATCCAGATATATGCTGTATTCCCGTTTATATAGATCTGATCAATAAAACATCAACACATTCACTTAGATACTGATTTAATCCATGGATCAAGGCCATATTTTCCAAAGTATTTTAAGGATGCCAGGACACTGCAAAAGCTGGAGAAAAGAGCTGAGGAACAATATATGCTTGCTAAACAAGAACTATGTTTATTTAGCTAGTGAATACCTAGAGTAATAAATTTTTACTTCATGATAGCAATCAGGCTTGCAAACACCCAGAAATAGGAATTAAGGGTTTTAAATGTAGTTATAAAGGTCATAAAAAGTCTGATTAGACTGAGGGTACATTTACTCAAAATTTTGAGATTCATTAAGTGGTAGCAAACAAAATAATTCCTCAGACAAATGCACATTTTTCAGTATACATATTAATGGGGGGAGGAGGGAAGAAGAATGTGCATTAACTGGTGAAATCCACCAAGCTGCATATCAATATTCTGTTACACCAAACAGTTTGAAGACAAGGGAAATGTTCTAATATAATTTCAGATTATGTTTCATTTGGCTAAAATAGAGCTTAAGGTTGCTTTGCCATATTAAAAGTTTACTACAATAATTTTTCACATAAACATTTAGACTTGAACTCCAGGACTAAATATGGCATGATTATTTTGCATTTAATCTGTCAAATAGCTAAAAATCGACAATTTAAAAACTACAACAAAGAAAAAGTTGAAGCAGTGTGACTCTTACATCATTGAACCACTTCTAATGGTTAACTGTTAGTATTTAACAAATTCAAAGAGTTAATGAATCCTTGCATTCATTCAGTCTTCTGTGCCTTAGCTAGGATGCATAATTACAAAAGACAGCAGATACTGGTAAAAGCTTCAGGACAGAAAGTGCTTGACGAAGTTACAGTTCTCAAGTGTGTTTGGTGAGAGTATAAGGGCAGATGCGATGATGAAAACCATTACAAGAGTCAATTTTGTGTTAAAGTGTTCAAAGATGTCACCTTAAGCAGAAAAAAAGCTTTAATAACGTCGTCTTTGACTTATTAGGCATTTCCAGAGTCTACATCATTAGTGTTGTAATTTTAACAAGACATCTCCATACGATTATTGTTTGTTTCTATTTCTCTCCTGAAAGAAAAACATAGAAAGAATTATAACGAAAAACTCTCATTGTTTAAAGATTTAAACTACATGCATAGATAATGTAAATCATCTCCATATAAAATTCAAATATAATTCACATATAATTCAAGTAATTCAAAACAATTGATAATTACCTCTATATACCACAGTGAGATTATTTCCACAAAACATTTTAAATGAAGAACTCCCAAACACAAAGACCTATTTCAGGAGAGTATAGATCCTCTCCACATCCCTACCGTCCCCACAGGATTTTGTTTATGGTGAGAATATAATAACGTCCTTTCAGTCCTTTCAATGAGTTTTTGATCTTGAGGTGTCAAACAGACTAAAAACTACTGGCTGAGGTAGGAGTAGGAGAAAAAGGTTAAAAGTTGCATTAAATTGCAGTACAATTGCATTCAATGAAAATTTCATATTAATAAAAAAATACTTTGAATCACAAATTTCCTCTGTATCTTACACTCTCATTCAGCACCTATAACATTTCACATTAAAAAGTAAGATGAGGCCCGGCACCGTGGCTCATGACTGTAATCCCAGCACTTCAGAAGGCTGAGGCAGTTGGATCACCTGAGGTCAGGAGTTCAAGATCAGCCTGACCAACATGATGAACCCTGTCTCTACTAAAAATACAAAAATTAGCTGGACATGGTGGTAGATGCCTGTAATCCCAGCTACTAGGGAGGCTGAGGTACAAGAATCGCTTGAACCCAGCAGGCGGAGGTTGCCATGAGCCGATATCACACCATTGCACTCCAGCCTGGGCAACAAGAGCAAAATTCCATCTCAAAGAAAAAAAAAAAAAGTAAGATGAGTATTAGACAAATTTAGCTGAATGCTAGCTTACAACATAATTGAGAGAAAAATTATAATTCCTATTTTAGAAAGCAAAACCTACTTGAACAAAAGTTAAACCGAATTAACATTTATTAGTAACCAAATATTTATCTATAACACTTCTAATAAAAAAAATGACTAGCATTGTACATGCCTATTAACTGAACACATCAAGTAGTCTGTACAACCTTGATTTAATGTGTAACTTAGTGGTTCTAAAACAAGTATCAGAGTCACCTACCTGGATGGCACATCTGGGCCCCAGAGCTCTGATGTAGAACCTGAGAATCTGAATTTCTAACAAGTTCACAAGTGATTCTGGACTGCTGGTCCAGACACCACACTTTGAAAACCACTGGTGTCTAACACATTATAAGACTCTCACTTTGCTTTTGCTACTCTCTTTTTATTTCTGTAAATGAGTAAAACATGTTCTATAATAAATACAAATCATATTTTACAAGGGGTCAATTTAGTTTTCCATCCTCTGTGACACCACCTAAAAATTGTATTTTAAATTTCAAAGAGAACCTCAGTTCTCCTTGTTACCAAAAGTCCTTTCTTTTTCATTTTAATACATTCCTGGAACTTGAAGGGCATTATTTCATACATAAAGCTAATAAAAGAAATGTCCTACTACATAACTATAAATGAAACTATTTCATAGACTAATGAGTATCAGTGAGATACACTGAAATGAAAGATTAAATAACAAAAACAGACACAGCTAGCAAGATTAAGCACATGTTTCAAAAGAGTAAACAAAAACAAAAATCCCACAATATCAGCAAAGGAAGAAAAGATAAAACAAGAAATTTGGTACCATGAAGCTGTAGTCTAATTTCACAAAGGTCCTAAAATTTTTCACAAACCAGCTGAAACATAAAGAAAGTAAGTTTAATTCACTGCTGAAGGAAACAAATAGCTTTGGATGAGTAATTTGGAAGTACACACCAGTTAGCTAGATATGAAATATATAGAGAAATGAAGTAAAAAGATGTGAAAGTATACTGCTCATTTTCCCCATAAAATAACTGACCAAAACTTAAGAGAAATTTCTCAACTCCATGAAGACTCCTAGAAACTACAGGAAAAAAAATGCAACTCTTTTTAAGGATAAGTAAGACAAAGACTGGTTTAATGCAGGTGAGATGATCAGATATAACAATGACGACCATTTGTTATGCTGTTTCAATCTGAATAGTAATCAACTATGTACTGTAACTAAATCACTAACATATATAGATTACATATATAATACAACTATATATAATGTATAACTTCCAATTCAATGGACAAGGGGAGAATAAAGGAAATGTCTCAAAAGGACAGAAAAGGAAGAATCAGTTTGAAAAATCTAGATCAGAAAACCCAAAATAAGATGGTAGAAATGAACATTTGTATCATTTACAAATTTAAACTAGGAGTCACAATAAATGCAGAGTCATCAATGAAACCAGATATCAGCTAAGAAAACTTTAAAATCCCGCTATACATGATTTATAAGAAATAAACCTAAAACATAAGGAAACAGAAGTTAAGATTAGTGGAGACATACAACACAAAGCAAACGGAAAGACTCATACGACTATACTAATAGCAGACAGTGGACTTAAGTCAAAACCCACTGTTGGAGACAAAATGGTCACCACATGCTGCATAACAGTTTTTGAAAAGCTGTAACAATACTAAACTAAAACTACAATTTTAAATATATTAATAAGCTGTCAAGTACAAGAAGAAGCTGACAAATTTCACATTTACACATTAGTAAAAATACAGATTGAGTACATGGAATACAGAAAACTGAGACAAATAATTACAAGGTACACATCCTACCAAGGTATACAATGAGCAACTATCAAGTAAGTGAATCTTAATAAATGTCAAAGAATTAGTATCATAGAGATCACATTCTCTGACATAAATTTTGGAAACAAAACAGGTAACAAAGAAAAACCCAAGTTTGGAAATTCTAAAACATGGTTCCAGAAGTCTCCAAAAACATCATAATGGAAATTTAAAAAGAGAAACAAAATTAAAAGCCTGTGTTTTAGAAGAAAAAAAAACAACAGAAAAGTCTCCAAAATGACTGATTTTTTAAAAATGAAGTCTAGATACAAAGACTTATTAATATTATTAGTAAATGAAAATGTTAATAATGCCAATGTCAATAAATCTGAATGGTTAAGACAAAATTAACAACTTTAAAAAGGTGGAGTTAGTAAGAAGTGCTTGGATTCAGTAGACATTTGAAAGCAAAGCCATCCAGACTTACTAATGGATTAGATAAGTGGTTGGAAAGAATGAGTATCAAGGAGGAGTCCAGAACTTTTGGCCTGAACAACTGAAAAGAGAGTGGTATCACACCCTCTCCTCTACTAAGATAAAGTTTGGAGCAGGCAAAAAAACATGAGTTACATTAAATTTAGGCTGCTTATAAGAAAACTAAAGATGTCAAATAGGCAACTGGATACATGAGTTTGCAGACAGGAGAAAAATGTCCGGATGGAATACAAATTTGAAAGTCCTCTGTGCATGGTAAAAGTCCATCAACAGAACTCAAGTCCTCTAAAAGTTTATGATCCATTTTCTAAGAACCTCTGCTTTAAGACAAAAAACAAAAACAAAAACAAAAAAACCCCCACATTTATATTACCAAGATGGACTGTGCCCGAGAGTGTTACTATTAAAATATTTTAACATAATATCTATGGGCATACTATCAAGCTATAGACCACTAGAAATGTGAGACTAAGAAATGATGAGCAGCCGGGCGCAGTGGCTCACGCCTGTAATCCCAGCACTTTGGGAGGCCAAGGTGGGTAGATCACCTGAGGTCAGGAGTTCAAGATCCGCCTGGCCAACATGAGGAAACCCTGTCTTTGCCAAAAATACAAAAATCAGCTGGGCATGCTGACAAACACCTGTAATCCCAGCTACTCAGGAGTCTGAAGCAGGAGAATCGCTTGAACCCACAAAGGTGGAGGTTGCAGTGAGCCAAGATTGCACCACTGCACTCCAGCCAGACAACAGAGCCAGACTCTGTCTCAAAAAAAAACAAGAAAGAAAGAAATGGATGAGCTATCAGCAATATCACTAACTTTCCATGTTATTATATAATGAGGTATTACACAGTTATTACATCATAATTACATGTACTGGTTATTATATAATGAGGTATTACATAGTTAACATCATAATTACATGCACTGGTGTGTTGCTGGAAAGTAACTTAGGGATAAAGGAAACCTCAATTACACAAAAATAGCCATATACCTGGAGAAGGACTAAGCCCCGAGGCATAGTTTTAGACACTTCAGATAGATTCTGAAATTTGAGAGCTGAATCCCTTGAGGAAAACTGAGTGGTACAGGGCTTCCTCTCTACCCTGAACTTAGGACACACTGGAGACCAGCATAGGATTCTACAGTGAAGATCAGAATTTGGCATATGGAAATGAGCCCAGAAAGAAGTTTACTGCCAACTCCTGTCTTTTTCAGAGGTTAACACATGAGCTAAGAATTCCCTTATCTTCAAACTAGGAAAGAGCCTAAAAACCAAGACCTTCTTCAATGTCCTAAGAGGAGCCTACCGCATGCCCTTAACCAGACAAACAGATAAATGACTTATTTTCCTTGTGATCTTCTATAGGTTTATCACCATTAGCAATATTTCAGTAACCAGATCTGAGCCTAAATGAGCCACAAGGGAAAAAGTAACTGTGTATCTAAGGCCACAGCATTCAAAAGAAAAAGAAACACTGAGAACCTAAGTAACAGTAAAACAGAACTGCTAAAGAAGGCAGTGAACATCCAAAGAAAAAAAAAAGAAGACAGAAAGAGAGAAAGCAATCAGATATTTGATATAAAATGCAACAAACACACAAAAAAATTTATAGCTTAGAATCTTGATTTTCAAATTCAAAAATTCAGTAGATAAATTAAGGGAGAAATGGTCACTGCCTCATTTGTGGAGTAGAATATTAAACCCAAGAAATACCTCACATCACAGAGCAAGAAAGAAATGGAAAGCACAGAGAAAAAAAACAAGAACAGGATAGATCTAAGACAAAAATGAATATTCCAGAAGTAGAAAAAAGAACAACGGAAGTATGATAACAAATTTCACAGTCTTTGATATTCCTCTCTGCAGTAAGGTGGGGCTTGATTTCCTCCTTCTGAGTGTAGGCTGCACAGTGCAAGACTTGCCTCTAGGAACAGAGAATACAAAGGGGAAAACAGAACATTTTATGGTGGAGAAAAAACGTAGCAGACACCACTTTATGCAAAAGTTAAGATCACTAGTAATAAGTTATGTACGGTAAGATGAAGACGACACATCACTTCTGCGATATACATCTCAAAAATCCATAATCCCAGTCGAATCAGAAAACATCAGGCAAACCGAAACTGAGGGCTATCTTACAAAATATGTGGTAAGTACTCTTTAAAAATGTAATAGGATCGCTCTTGTCTGGGGCCAAAAAAAAAAAAAAAAAAAAATGTAATAGGAAACAAAGCAAGACAGAGAAACTGTAATAGCTTATAGGAGAGTAAGGAGACATGACAACTAAATGCAATGTTAGTATCCAGCCTAGATCTATACACAGAAAAAGACAGAAAACTGGGAAAATCTGGAAAACCTCTGTAATTTATTTAACAATAATACTGCACCAATATTCACTTCTTAGTTTAAATAAATGTACTATGATTATGTGTTGTTAGAGAAAATGAATAAAGAATATACAGAAATTCCCTGTAATCTTTGAAACATCTAAAGTTTTAAAAAACATCACTACATTTAGAAAACTACAACTTGCCTACAACTACCAAATAACAAATATCATATTGCAGAAATATGAATATATGTGTGTATATATATATGTATAGTATATAAGGTGTTACTATTTTATTGGTTGTCCTGCTTATCTTTACTGTTTATAAGGATAAAAGTGTTACTGAAATTTCACTCACAAGATAAAGCCAGGGAATATATCTGACTGCATTATTTTTTTTTTTTTGAGACAGAGTTTCACTCTTGTCACCCAGGCTGGAGTGCAGTGGCATGATCTCAGCTCACTGCAACCTCTGCCTCCCGGATTCAAGCGACTCTCGTGCCTCAAGCGACTCTCGTGCCTCAAGCCTCTCAAGTAGCTGGGATCACAAGTGCCTGCCACCACGCCCAACTAATTTTTGTATTTTTAGTAGAGACAGGGTTTCACCATGTTGGCCAGGCTGGTCTCAAATTCCTAACCTCAGGTGATCTGCCCGTCTCAGCCACCCAAAGTGCTGAGATTACAGGCATGAGTCACCACGCCCAGCAGAATGCATTTTAAAATTAATAAAAGAAAAAAACGGCCGGGCGCAGTGGCTCACGCCTGTAATCCTAGCACTTTGGGAGGCCAAGGAGGGTGGATCACCTGAGGTCAGGAGTTCAAGACCAGCCTGGCCATCATGGTGAAAACTCATCTTTAAAAAAGAAAACAAAACAAAAAGAAAACTGTGCATGTTTCAAGAGAAAGACAATGTTCATAAATGAACAATGAAGTTAAAACATCCAATAGATTCAATTATTTAGGAAAATTAATGACTTACCAGGAATGAAATCTGCATAGGTGGCTGATAGGTCTAAAAAAATTCATGCTAAAGAGTAGAACAAGGGCCAGGTGCGGTGGCTCAACCCTGTAATCCCAGCACTTTGGGAGGCCAAGGCAGGTGGCTCACCTAAGGTCAGGAGTTCAAGACCATCCTGACCAACATGGTGAAACCCCTTCTCTACTAAAAATACAAAAAAATTAGCCGGGCGTGGTGTTGGGCGCCTGTAATCCCAGGTACTCAGGAGACTGGGGCAGGAGAATTGCTTGAACCTGGGAGGCGAAGGTTGCAGTGAGCCAAGATCAAACCACTGCACTCCAGTCTGGGCAACAAGAATGAGACTCCGTCTCAAAAAAGACTAGAACAAGAACAGTAACAGACAGCTAAAACCCCAGCTGCTCAAAATCCTGCACATATGTCCATCTTTAAAGCGCTATAATACTTAGATAAGCTTCTAGCATGCAGTGTCCCAAGAACAGGATGGATCCTTCAGCATTAAAAAAGCAAAAGAGGCCGGACGAGGTGGCTCACGCCTGTAATCCCAGCAGTTTGGGAGGCCGAAGCAGGTGGATCACAAGGTCAAGAGATCGAGACCATCCTGGCCAACATGGTGAAACCCCGTCTCTACTAATAAATACAAACATTAGCTGGGTGTGGTAGGGCATGCCTGTAGTTCCAGCTACTCGGGAGGCTGAGACAGAAGAATTGCTTGAACCCAGGAGGCGGAGATTACAGTGAGCCGAGATCGCGCCACTGCACTCTAGCCTGATGAAAGAGCGAGACTCTTGTCTCAACAACAACAACAACAACAGAAAAAGCGAAAGACAAAAGTATAAAGGAAACAAACCAATTCTGCACTGTAAAACTAATTTCAAAACTATATAGTCATCAGGGGAAAGAACAATAATTACGTTCTGGGGATGGAGAGGTTCTGTGTTTGGAAATCAATGATTCAAATTTCTTAAACTTACATTTACATTTTAATGAGATTCTAGAATTACAAAATTCTCCAGAGAGGAAATAAACCTCTAAGTAAACTGAGTTCTACAAAGTAAGAGTTATTTATTTTTGGTGGCTTACTGGAACCCTTTATTATTTATCTGTTGAATGAGGGAGCACAGTTAAGAAAAGAACTTACAGGATCTAAATACATGGTGACACAGGTTTAATAGAATATAAGATGTATGCTGGGAGAAATCTAAGGAAAAATGACCTGGTAAAGAGGCTTTAAAAGCCAAGCAAAAGGAATGCATATGTGATTCTATTTGGGATGCCAAATGTTGGGCTCTTTTTTGATCAAATAAAAACAATTATTATATTCTAGACTGTCTTTCATATGCAGAATTGTTCACTAATAGCTTGTATAGCCTAGTTCTCTAATTGTAGATTTTTACTATACTTTTTTCTATTCCCTCACATTATTTGTAATTCAGCAGAAAGCATATCAAGCGTGTCAAATACAGACAATACTAGCGCTGAATCATCTTTCAATAAATTCAGAGTTTTCTGCCAAGAGACAGAAGTCAATTTCACTCAGAAATTAGAGTGCAATGTAAAGTTTGGTGAGGATTCTCTACAATGAAAATGATTAATTCAACATCTGGTAAATTATATCTATTAAATAGAAACCAACAATAAGTACAATTTTATGCATATGTTACTTATGCTAACTGCTAACAAAATGAAGAAATAGTAAAATAAAGGTTTTACTGGCATTCACATAATTTCCTATGTAACTGAAAACATAATGTAAATCATTATTTATTTATTTATTTTTATTCTAAATACAGAGACACGGTCTCACTATGTTGGCCATCGAGGTCTAGAACTCCTGGCCTCAAGGGATCCTCCCGCCTTGCTTTCCCAAAATCATGGGATCACAGGCATGAGTCACCACACCTGGCTGTAAATCTCTATATAAACACATATAATGGCTTAGATATTTCTGCTACTTTTTGCAATCCTTATTTGACTGATGGCTTAGATAGTTCTAAAGTTATTCTTCAACATATCTAATTTGTATGTAACTTCCTTGCTTACAAACTTTAAAAATGATTCCTCAATACTATCAGACTTTAGCTCCTTGAAGACAGAAATTTTCTTAATGAGCTCTATCCCTTAAGTGTCTAGCATGTTCAAAAATGCCTGCTGAATAAACATTTCTTCAACTTGTGATTTATCTTTCAACTTTATTTCTTTTTCTGTACTGTCTCCCCTTCCTAAGTTTTAGCTATTTTAGATTATTTCAACATATCACATTACCCTAGGCTCTAAATGCCTGTCTTGACTTTATTAGGAAATCCTACATATTATCATTCAAGGCCCATCTTAAAAATCCCACTTGACTCCTTGAAACTCCCAATCAAAATTATATTTGCTAGGGATAAAGAAAAAAAATTCTTAATTGAATAAGGCTTTAACCTAATTTTTCAGTTTACAAATAAAAATTTGAAGACCTGATAATTATAACAAGTACTGCCAGACAACCACAAACTCAAATCAGGTACCATGATTTGATACAACCACATGGTCCACCCATAAAAAGGTTGAAAAGAGTTGTGGCAGGTAGTACCACAATGGTTTCTACATCTAGGTATTCACACCCTTGTAAAATCCCCTCCCAAGTGTGGCCTGGACCCAATGAATAGACTTGCTTCTAATTAACAGAATTCAGCAGGGGTTCAATCCCCAGTATCTCAAATTAAAGAACAAAACAGAAAAATGAAAGAAATTTAAAAATTAAAATAAATAAATTTAAAAAATTTTTTTTAAAAATCAGCAGAGGCAGACAGGATGTCACTTCTATAATTAAGTTACAAAAGACTGTGACTTCTGTCCTGCTAGCTATTGCCTCCTCAGCTTACTCTACTGCCCTCTCAGCTTGCTCTCTTTGATGAAGCAAGCCTCCTGTGGGAAAGTCCCATGTGGCAAGGAACAGAGTATAGGCAACCTCTGGCATACAGCTAACAGGAACCAAGGCTCTTAGTACAACAACCCTTGAGAACCAAATTCTGCCAAAAATCACATGAGTATTGAAGCAGATTCTTCACCAGCAAAGTATCCACAATGAGACCTCAAGCCCAGCCTTGACTGCAGCCTTGTGAGAGACCCTAAAGCTGAGGACCCAGAAAAGCTGTGTCCAGATTTCTGACACGCAAAAACGGTAAACTGTATGTTGTTTTGGAGAAATTTGTTAGGCAGTCAGTTATAAGTAACTAAGAGAGCAATTCACAACAGACCAAACACTATCCCTACTACAGAGAATGGAACTGTAACGTCCTTCCCTAACTTCAACAATATTCATTGTATGAGTAGGGTAAAGATCCAACACATTTTTATAGATTAAAAAAAAAGTCAGTTAAGCACGTCAAATGACCCTTATGAAAGAACAAGGTCATCTGAGGTGCTTAACTGACTTCTTCAGTAGCTACAGCTCTCTTTTCATGAAATAATATTTTCTTCCTTGGACATACATATTTTAAATTAAGAAATTACATGTCAAGTTTAAAATTAACTATTAAACAGAAATAATTAAATAATTTAAATTACTCTGGAAACAAATTTCATATCCACCTAAAGTTAAATATATATGCTACTTAAGTTATCATGTATTTGCTGAAGAAAAAGATAAAACCAGCTGACCCTTTAACAACATTGGTTTGAACTGCAGGAGTCCACTTATAATTTGGATTATTTCAACCAAAGATATAAGAAATGCAGTATTCAAGGGATGTAAAACCTGCCTATACGGAGTGAGGGATGACTGCAGAACTTGAGTACATGTAGATTTTGGTATTCCTGGGGGTCCCGAACAATCCCCCGTATATACCAAGAAATGACTGTAAATAAAATTCTGTCCAATTTAATGATGACTTCACAGTTATAGAATGGAAGAAGTATCTCCCAAAGATCTATGATTAACGATAAACTACTGATAGTTGATCCACCAAAAACTCATAAAATTCCTTATTCCTAGCATTGAAACATAACTACTATTAATAATCTGAGAAAAAACTAAAAACAAATCAATATATAATGCTAACTGAAGCACCCTCTTTCCAATTCTAACTCATAAAAAATATTTGTCAAGTTCAGAATAGAGTAATACTGCAGTAAAAACTCAATCATCTTGACGATTTAAAATACCATTCAATATTTTTATCAAGGAATTATTTATTTAAATATGTTACATAAAAGTTTATTGTATCAAATGTTACATCCTGGGCCCAAACGTACATTCTAGAAAAATATTCTTCAAATTTTACAGTGATCAAAGGAAAAGTAGATTTTATATACTAAATTTGTTAATTATAATCAACATTTTCAGCAACAGAGAACTATAATCATAGAAAAATTTACCAAAGGGTAACAGAACAGACTTCAACCCACATTATTAAAAGCAAATATAGAACTGCCAGGGAAATGCTTGCTGTTGCCATAAGTATAATTATTTTTGAAGTAATTTCCTCTATGTTAACACAAAGTTGAGACTCTGAGATAGACCTAACAACATCTCATGATAAATGAAGTTATTCTAAATATGAAAAAAATTGTATCATGCACTAAAATTAAAAATTGCATCAGGCATGAAAACTTGGTCTTTGGAAATGCCCAGCCTGGCTGGGTACAGTGGTTCATGCCCATAACCCCAGTACTTTGGAAGGCCTATGTGGGCGGATCACCTAAGTCAGGAGTCTGAGATCAGCCTGGCTAACATGGTGAAACCCTGTCTCTACTAAAAACACAAACAACAGCCAGGCGTGGTGGCGCACACCTGCGGTCCCAGCCACTCAGAAGGATAAGGCACGAGAATTGCTTGAACCTGGAAGGTGGAGACTGCAGTGTGCTGAGATCACATCACTGTACTCCAGCCTGGGCCATAGAGTGATACTCTGTATCAAAAAAAATTTAAAAAAAAAAAAAAAGAAAGAAATGCCCAACTATGTAACAGCATATGTAACTAAAATACATAGGAAATTCTAGAATTCGCCGGGCGCAGTAGCTCAAGCCTGTAATCCTAGCACTTTGGGAGGCCAAGATCACCTGAGGTCAGGAGTTCAAGACCAGCCTGGCCATCTTGGTGAAACCCCATCTTTGTAAAAAAGAAAAAGAAAATTCTAGAATTCTAGAGACTTTATTACAATTATGCCTTGCTTATTTCTGCATAAACTGCAGGACTCCATCTCTTTCTAGGGGAGTAGATAAATGCCACGATATTTCAAAGTTTATCTCAATGTTAAAGGCAACTGAAAACATTAATTATTCCTATGTGGAATTAAAACAGCAACTGAACCAAAAATAGTCTCAGATTATGTTTCCTGATTAATGAAGATTTACAAGAATGAAGGAATATAGGGAAATTTAAAAGACTCACATTTCCCACAACAATGGAAAAATTTCAAAAGAAAGAATTACCTCAATAGTCAAAAGTAGATTCTACTGCTATTCAGATTATTTGAATTTACATTAGACAAATATACTCAGGATTTTTATTAGTTGTTATTCTCTTCCCTTCTATTTTCAGATCCTCTGAGGGGTTGCCATTATAAATTTAAAGAGCATACTAATACAAAAATTGCTTATCAATTCAGATGCTATCGATTCCCACGCTATCGATTCCCACTGTAGATGAGTAATTTATCGTATAACAGTGAATATGGTATATCCAACTTCTCTTCCCCTCTCCCATACTAGAAGCCACATTATTTTTCATTATTCCAGTGGCTGCATTTACAATTTTCAGTAATATGCTTGAGGTACTACTCCTTGACGTGTCTTTAAACAATTATGTTATATCAGAAAGATTAAAAAGTAAGTGATTGACTCTTCCTTAAGCCTCCTCTTCTCATTCCATCTCATAACATTCTGTTCTAAATAGGATTCAATCCTTCATATCCTACTGTCCATTTCTACAAATGAAAAAAACCAACAGACAGCATTTTATGTAGCTTCAATGATCAACTAACACAGCAATTACACCTACAAAGAAGGAAAAATCCTACAGACATTCATACTTTGCAAATGGGAAGAGATTCTTTTTTTTTTTTTTAAGAGATGGGGTCTTGCTATGCTGCCCAGGCTGGAGTGCAGTGCCTATTCACAGGTGTGATCCCACTACTGATCAGCACAGGAGTTTTGACCTGCTCCACTTCCAACCTGGGCCTGTTCACCCCCTCGTTAGGCAACCTGGTGGTCCCCCACTCCCGGGAGGTCACCATATTGATGCTGAACTTAGTGCGGACACACGATTGGTGTAGCACACTACAGCCCAGAACTCCTGAGCTCAAGCAATCCTCCCACCTCAGCCTCCCCAAGTATCTGGGACTACGAGCACCGGCCACTGTGCCCAACGGGAAGAGATTCTTCAAAGCATTTACACATTTAACAAATGTCTACCTAAAACCTATTGTGTGCCAAGCATTATTCTAGGTGCTAGGGATTCAGCAGACAGCAAAGCCAATCCTGCTCCTTCAAAGGTTATGTTCCAATACGACAAAGACTATCTAGAAATTTTTATTTCTTCTTAGCTTCCTTCAATTCTCCAAAGTCAGTGGTGCCCAAGCAAGGGCCCACTTTGTTTGTGGCTTGAAGGACCATGATGCCAATTAAGAAGGCAGGGTGACACTGCCAAAAGTTCTGATCCTCTACAAATAATGTCAACCTGTGTGACACAAAATGCACATAGGGTCCCTGCTGAGAGAGATTTGTTCTAATATAACCAGGTGCTACGGGGTGTTGTTTCTTCTTAAATTCTTTTTCATTCTGCTGAAACACTTTAAGTATGGTTTTCATGAAGAGTATGTGGCTAAGCTCTTTTAAGTCTAAATTTCTTTTACTCCCCCCATCCTCCAACCCCTCACTGATATAATTAAACACTCATCTTTACAGGTAAAATTACATATGCCACTCCTCTCCACCCTCCTCAACCCAAAAATAAGATTTTAAATTTGAATGACTGATTCTCCTTTCTTTGTAGGTAATTTGTCTTTTACTCAGAAAGCTTTTAAGATTTTCTCTTTATCCTATTTTTTGTTTTGTTTTGAGATGGAGTCTCACTCTGTTGCCCAGGCTGCCGTGCAGTGGTGCAATCTCGGCTCACTGCAACTTCGCCTCCTAGGTTCAAGCGATTCTCCTGCCTCAGCCAACTGAGTAGCTGGCATTACAGGCTCCTGCCAGCACACCTGGCTAATTTTCATATTTTTAGTAGAGATGGGGTTTCACCATGTTGGCCAGGCTGGTATGGAACTCCTGACCTCAAGTGATCTGCCCACCTCGGCCTCCCAAAGTGCTGGGATTACAGGCATGAGCCACCGCGCAGGGCCTTTAATTTTTCTGAGAGACAGCCTTATGTTGCCCAAGTTGTAGTACAGTGGCACAATCACAGCTTACTGCAGCCTCAACTTCCCAGGCTCAAGCAACACTCCCATCTCAGCCTCCCCAGTAGCTGGGAATACTGGCACTTGCCACCACTTGGTTAACTTTTAAATTTTTTGAAACGGCCAAGTGTGGTGACTCATGCCTGTAATCCCAAAACTTTGGGAGGCCAAGGCAGGCAGATCGCTTGAGTCTGTAAGTTCTAGACCAACCAGGGCAACACGGCAAAACCCTGTCTCTACTAAAAATAGAAAAAAAATTAGGTGTGTATAGTGACGCATACCCGTAGTCACAGGTACTTGGGAGACTGAGGTGGAAGAATCACCTGATCTCGGGAAGTTGAGGCTGCAGTGAATTATGATCACACCACTGCACTCCAGCCTGGACAATGGGAGTGAAACCCTGTCGTGTGCAAGCACATACACACACAAATTTGTAAATACAGGGTCTCACTATGTTGCCCAGGCTAGCCTTGAACTCCTGGGCTCATGCAATCCTCCTGCCTTGGCCTCCCCAAATTGCTAGGATTACAGCCCGTTCCATCTGAAAACATTTATCTGTTTTTATTAAACATTCCTCCTTTTGATTACTGTTTCCTGTATCTTTTAACACTCTTTAGAGAAATACTGGAGCACCTCTCTTTCTATCAATTTTTCCCATTCTGAATTTTCATCTCTATTGCTGCACATTTGAAATTTTCCTCTAATCTGAAGTTTCAGATCATCAACTGGATCTAAAACATGCCATTTTATTAATCTGGTTACTCAGACTTTAAAATTCTGATAATTATGTTTCTAATTTCCAAAACCACTTTCTGGTTTTCTGTTCTTTTTACACAGGAATCCTTCCTAATGATACATATTACAATTTTGCTTTATATTTTTAATTATCTTCCATTCCCTGAATTACTACTTCTTTTAATGGGTTTGAACTGGTTATTTGTTCATCAAGTTTGATTTTACTCAAATATATCAAGATTATATTTTCAAATGTAATACAAACACTAACTAGCATGGATTTCTCCTACAATTTGAAGCTTCACCAATACTCTTCACTCTGAAATAGAGGGCTTGACATTCCAGGTTTTATATAAGCCAACAGGATATGACAGGTTGGCTCCTCCACAGGAAGAGTCTTGCTGGCTGGCAAAGCAAGCTGAGGAACTCCTCTTGCCAAAATAATCAGTCAATAAAAAATATCTAGCAATGACAAGAGATGAAATTAGCTTTTTTAAGTCCTTGTTTGTTGTCATAATCAGGCTCAAGAATTTAAAGAAAAACATGAACACAGAAAGGAAATGAAAGAAAGATACAGTAACTATAGACCTCAATGTAAACTGTAGTTAAAATCTCCCCAAACTTGGGGAAGGCAGGTTAGTATAACCCTTCTAAACTTGTTATTATTCAAACTTGTTGTAACCAAGTTAGATCCTTTATCTGATCCTAGACTGGATTCTTTACTAGAAGAAATAAGCAACTCCATGGATCATCGGACAGAATATTATGATTACGCAAAATATACCCTTATTCTTTCCTATAGGAAAAAAAACACTATAGTTTTCTGAGGAAAAAAGTCATAGGTATGGAATTTATTCTCAAGTGGTTCAAAAAGAACCATAAAGCAAATGGGAAGCATGTTAATAATAAGTGAATCTGGATAAAAGGTATGAATGTTTCACATATTCTTATTCCCCAAAACATTTTTTTTTTTTTTGAGACAGTTTCGCTCTTGTTGCCCAAGGTGGAGTGCAATGGCACAATCACGCCTCACTGCAACCTCCGTCACCCGGGTTCAAGCAATTCTCCTACCTCAGCCTCCTGGGTAGCCAGGATTACAGGCGCATGCTACCAAGCATGGCTAACTTTTTGTATTTTTAGTAGAAATGGGGTTTCACCATGTTAGCGTGGCTGGTCTGGAACTCCTGACCTCAGGTGATTCACATGCGTTGGCCTCCCAAAGTGTTGGGATTACAGGCGTGAGCCACCACACCCAGCCTTCTCCAAAAAGTTTATTTGCAACCAAAAAGATGAAGCAAAAGTATAGTTACCAATACTTTTGCATTTACCTATAGTTTTTAACTATTCTACTCTATTATCTCAGCACCAATATATTTGGCCATTTTTCTAATGATGAACATTTGAACTGTTGCCAATTTTTTTTAACTATTGATTGCTCCTAACATTCTTATACATGTTTTCTGGGTATTTGGGAAGTTTCTATTAGATAGGTATTCCAGAAAAGAACTGCTGAATTATAAGGTAGATGTATATTCAACTTTACAGGAAAATATAAAACTGCTTCTTGAAGTGACTTTATCAATTTCTACTCCCATTTGCAACTGTGTAAGAGGTCTTGTTGATCTATAATCTAATACTTGATACTGTCAAACTTCTTAATTTTGCCAAATGAATGGATATAAAATATTCTCACAGCAGTCCTGACCCATATTTCCCTCATTTTTAGTAAGCCTTTATATTCTTATTAGCTACATGCTTTTCCTCTCATTAAATGCCTATTCACATCTTTGACTATTTTTCTATTAGGTTATCTTTTCTTAAATTAATTCACAGAAATTCTATATATATATATATTTAAATATACTCACTTATTTTAGAGGGGTTCTCACTGTGCTACTCAGGCTGGTCTCAAACTCCTCAGCTGAAGCAATCCTGCCTCAGCCTCCTGAGTAGCTGTGAATACAGGCATGCACCACCACACCAGCTTACCTACTCTTGACAGGAATCTTTAGTCAGTTATGTTCAAATTTCTTTTAGTCTTTTAAAAAACATGGCTTCTTCTGTTTGTTTTTTTGACTGAATCTAGCTCTGTCACCCAGGCTGGAGTGCAGTGACGCAATCTCAGCTCACTGCAATTTACATGTCCGGGGTTCAAGCAATTATCCTGCCTCAGCTTCCCGAGTAGCTGAGACTACAGGTGCGCACCACCACACCCGGCTAATTTTTGTGTTTTTCATAGAGACAGAGTTTCACCATGTTGGCCAGGCTGATATCAAACTCCTGACCTCAAGTGATCCTTGCATCTGAGCCTCCCAAAATGTTGGGATTACAGACTTGAGCCACCACACCCAGCCAGGCCTCTTAAACTTTCTTTAAAGCATCTTTTGATAAACAGATTTTAATCTAATCAAATTTACCAATCTCTTACAATTAGGGCTACCTGTGTCTTGTTTAAGAAACCCAACCCTTTAGAAGCTTTGTGAGAATCTTCTGGGGCTTGGGCTTCTACCAAACTTAAAGCGAAAAAAAAAAAAAAACCCAACCTTGACCCAAGGTCTCCAAGATATGTACCTGGGGATACAGTACATCCACATATCAGAAGCTTTGAGAAATTTCAGCTAAATACATGACAGATGAGGCCGTATTAAAACTGGACACTAATAATGACTTGCAAATACTTTTATTTAAAAAAAAATAGAGGCATAAGTACTAAAAAAAAAAAAGTCCTAGCAAAATACCACTAAGTTGTTCTTGTCAATAAACAAATTAGCAAAATACCACTAATTTGTTCTCCACATTTGCAGAGGAAAGGGTATACGCAACTAGCACCCAGTAATGAAAGAAATGGGGTGAGAGAGGGTAAAAGTAGCCATTTTGAAGCAAATAACTGAACTGAACGATCCTCTTCCTGGTTCAATGACTAAATGGAGAAAGCTCAAAGAGAGTCCTGAAGCCTCCCCTCTACCACAAAAGAGATAACAAAATTACGAGTCCAGATGAGTGGCTGCCAGGGCTTACGCATGGGGGAAGGATGGAAAAATAAAAGCCTAGTATGTAAGGGAGGGTTTTGGGGATGATGAAACTGTTCTGTATCCTAACTGACATGGTGGCTACACAAATCTACATGTTAAAATTCATAGAGCTGTACATGCCTCAAAAATGAATTTTACTGTAAGATTTTAAAATATACGTATTTTAAGTATACACAAATTCCTATAGGAGCCTTATTTACATTACCCCCAAATGGGAAACACCCCAAATATCCTTCAAAGGATGAATGGAATAAACACAGTGGTCCATCCACGTAATAAAAAACTAGTAATAAAAAGGAACAAAGAATTGAGCTATACAATGACATAGATGAATTGCAAAGATACCATACTGAGTAAAAGACACAAGTCTTAAAAGATGACACAGTACATAATTCCAATTACGACAATATGGAAAATGTCTTATACAGACAAAGAACCAATCAGTGGTTCAGTAATGAGAGAGAGAGAGAGGGCTTGACTAAAAACAGACAGGTCAAGGAAATTTACAATTTTACTATATGTAATTTTTTAGAAGAAAAAAGATATAAAGTACGTTTCTAAAAATAATAAATACAGAAAGCAGACATAAGTTTTAAACACAGTCCTTTTTGCACAATAAAATTAAGATGAACTCTAGGATCAAGGTATTCCATTAAGAAAACTGAGTTAAGAGGGAGAGTTGAATGTGCTAACAGAAGCAAACAAATACTATCACGGAAGAATGCAAAACCTCACAAATCACAGAAACAGCACAAATCAAATGCACATGAAAAATAAGACAGCAGGAAAATTCAAATCATCCAAATGAAGAGAAAAGAATCAAGAACCAACAGCACTCAAAGACAGAGTCAACATTATTTGTTGACATTAATTTAAAAAAGTGGCCTGCAGACAAAGAATTAAAGAAAACAATATTCACATTGTACATGTTTCACATTTACATTCATAATGTAAAAATAAAGAAAAATCTTTTGTGCACACACCAGAAAAACAGCTATTTACAAACAAAATACATAGGCTGGCCTCAGACTTTTCCATAATATAGAACCATATAACTATAAAGCAAACCTATTTATAGTACTTTAAGTGAAAAGGCTGTTGACTAGAAAGAATTCTATACCTAGCTAAATGGTTGTTTACATATTCTGACCAAAGACATTTTATGGATCTGAAAGGCCAATAAATAGTTAAATAAGATTCATAATAGAGTTGTCAAAGGTGTGTTAGGCATTAAAAAGGATGGCAGCAATCTGACAAAAGAAAAACTTCAGCCGAATTAAATTTAAAGGAGATTAATTGAGAAATGAATGTGATTCACAAATCACAGAGCCAGCCAGAGTAAGCTCTGACACTCCAGCACAGCCCTGCGGTGGAAAATTTATGGAAAAAGGAAAGTGATGAACAGATAAAGGAAAGTGATGTACAGAAAACGGAAGTGAGGTAAACAGCTAGACTGCTTACAGGTTGGCATTTGCCTTATTTGAACAGCTGGCTACATTTGATTCAGCCAAAACTTGGTGATTGACACATAAGAATAGGCTACAGTCTGTTTACATCACCACTTGTCATAGTTTGCCATGTACAGAAAAACCTTAAGGCTGGACTTTAAGGAGGTAGCTTTAGGATAAACTTGATTTAACAAAACAATGAAACAACATAAGCATAAAATTGAAGTTTAAATCACTGTTGTGTATATGGCTACAATATACATCATAATATAGCTACAATATATACCTGTCATTAAAAAGTTTCTGAAACAGTTACATGATATTACATACTAAATACATTATAACAAAAGTAGGATTAAATTTTCAGGTTGGGTATGGAAAAAAAAGACATACAAGGCTAGTGGTCGATGAAAGAAAAGTTGGTAATTTCCTTGCCATGTATCTTTTCTCCTAAGTAATCTCAATCCCACTTCCATGCTATTAACTGTCTAAGAACAAAAGGCCCCCAAATCTGTGACTCCCACATCTAACTGCCTAATCAGAGATTTTGCTGTCTATATTTCTAAAAGGCATCTTAAAATCATACAACCCAAAAATGAAGTCTTAACTTGCATCCCACCTTTCATGCCCCAAATCATTTCTCCTGAAGCGCTATTTGTAATGGCAGTTACAATATGACCACTTACATGACTGCTAAACTGAAAAATTCAGTAGCTACTTTTGATCCCATTTATTTTATTTCCCACATTTAAGTGGGAGAAAACACAATTTAGCAACCCATCTAAAACATTTCAGCAGAGCCTTAAAGTCATTTGTACTAATTTCTCCAAAGCAAAGTTTCTAACAATTCAACACAGCAATCAATCACTAGCACCAGAATCACCTGAGGAGCTTATATTTAAAAAAATATACTACGGTTGGGTGTGGTGGCTCACGCCTGAAATCCAAGCACTTTGGAGGCCAAGGCAGGCGGATCACCTGAGGTTGGGAGTTCAAGACCAGCCTGACCAACACGGTGAAACCCCGTCTTAAACAAAAAAAGAAAAAACAGTAAAAAAAAAAAAAAAAAAAAAAAATACACTACAAGGTCCTTTTTCAAATATGTCAAGGGATGGGGTCTCAAGAGTCTGCAATTTCAATAAACACCCCAATTAATACTTATGTGCCTTAAGGTTTGGAAATTACTGCTCTAAGGTCATTATTCCAACACCCTCCCCCGCCCCGCCCCGCCCCCCGCGAGGAATGTTGAGGCACTTCCCTCTGCTGCACACAACCAAGACAAGATGTTTAGCTTCACACACAGAAACAAATCACTGATATTTTACATACAGAGAGTTAAATTACCTCTTTACCTTAATGTCTACATAGGAACAAGCATTCCATAAGAACATCTCTTCCATAGTAACAAGCATTATTTATTGGAGGACCTCTAACTTTACTAAATTAGAACTACTAAGTTTCAAAAGAAATTTAAATGTGTCCCCTATGGAAAAGCCCATACATTTTCTCTTTCTACCTAATGCAGGACCCCAATTTTACGTTACAGTTTCGAACAGAAAACAGTTCCCAGTTGGCCTTATTCTTATGGCTCCTGTGATCAGTCTGGCCAATATTTGGGGGAGCTGATCCCCATATGGGCCACTCAATATTTTTAAAAAATAAAAATAAAAAAAACTCTGGCCAATATAATGGAAAGATATCAGCATGTTTTATTTCAGGAATGTCTTCCTCAGGCTTACAGAGGGTATATAACAGAATTAGGAATCAAATTCTGCAGAGCCTAAATTTTGTACAAGTGCTTAAATATAAAAATTATAAAAATACTTGAAGAGTTTGTTTTAAAAAATCTATTTTATTTCTTATATACACAACATTAGAGTAAAACATTTATTTAAAAGTTGTTTCATTCAGCAGAACATTTTCCTGAGTGATATAAATAAAAAAAGTTGTTTCAGCTGCGTGCAGTGGCTCATGCCTGTAATCCTAACATTTTGGGAGGCTGAGTGGTGGGGGACAGATCCCTTGAGCTCAGGAGACTAGCCTGGACAACATGGCAAAACCCCCATCTACAAAAAAATACAAAAATTAGCTGGGCGTGGATCGCTTGAGCCCAGGAGAACAAGGCTGCAGTGAGTCATGTTCACACCAGTACACGCCAGCCTGGGCAAGAGAGACCCTGTCTCAAAAAAATAAGATATAAAATAAATAAAAGTTGTTTCAAGTGCCAGGTTCAGTGGCACATGTCTGTAGTTCCAGCTACTTGGGAGTCTGAGGCAGGCGGATTCCTCAGGGCTCGGAATTTGAGGCTGTATGTCATGACTGCACCTGTGAATAACCACCGCACTCCAGCCTGGGCAACACGGCACAATGTCATCTCAAAAAAAAGTTGTTTGGTTCAAACTCTAAACACATTTTCTCCTATGTTAGTATGATTAATAATATTAATGATTAGAGACCCTGGTTAGTTCATAAAGTCTGTTTAATTACAAATGCCAAAATTTATTCAGCTTCGATAAACATCGAGCCCCAATGGCCTTTATCATCTAGGGAGTATGAAGAATGAGCAAGAGGCGAATTCAGTGTTAAGAGTTACCCTGGGGAAGGAAAGCAGAAATGGTTCGTATATGGCACACACAGACGCCTTCAAGTGTGTTTGTAGGGTTGTTTCCTAAGTAGCTGGTGTCTTTCACAGAAAGTTCTTAAACTCAGAATATTAAGAGGCATGCATGCATCCATGCACCCCACCAGCAATACAAGGACCCCAGACAAAACAATTACTATATTCTTACCCTACGCATGGCTTCCTCCTCTTCTTGACGCTTTTCATAATGTGCAAAGTCATCAAAGATTGAGGTGGTATGCTTGAAAGTAGCAATTATTTTAAGCACTTGCTTAGCTTTTTCTAGGGGTACCTCTTGAGTGTCCCTTGAATTGGTAACCGGTTTGTTGTCATTATTTTCTAAGCGAATATGCCGTAATTGGTTATTAGGAACATCTTTGACAAAGATCCATTTAACTTCAAATTTGCCCTTCCACTTATCCTGAGACCAGACACCAGCATACGCATTATAGTCCACAACAGACTTCATTTCAGCCACTCCACAAAAATGTCCACTGCCATTCACACTGAAGAGTAAATAGAGTGGGCCTTTCCCATTCAGGGAACGATAAGCTGCATCCAAACGCTTATTACCATGCTCAGTACTACACCAGATAGAGTATTTAATGGAACGATGTATGTCATCCTCAGAGTAGCTTTTAATTATAAACACACGTCCATTCTTCAGATTCCAATCAAAGTCTTTGGGATTATAGTTGTTTATGGCCTTTAGTTTTTCCAGCACAGGATGCACTTCTACACTAGAAGGTGAAGCACTGACAGGTACAACACCTAAACCAAAGTTTTCACTGCCCGCTCCATTGTTCTGGTTGAAGCCTGCTCCCCCTGTTCCGAGGAGCTACCCAGCGATTCTGCAGCTGCTGCTGTTGAGGCTGCACTTGGTGAGGCTGGGCTTGTGGCTGAGGTCCTTGTTGCTGCTGTGGTTGTGGTGGTTGAGGCTGCTGTTGAGGCAGTTGGCTTTGCACCAATGGTGGTGGTTGAATTAATGGCTGAGGCTGCTGGATTATAGTTTGAGGAGGCAGAACTGGTTGGGTTGGTGGAGCCTTTACCACTGACCCTTTTCATCCCAAGTTCCAATATTCATGTTGTGTTTTATAGGAGGTGGTGGAACAGCAGAACCCCCAATTCCCACATTGCCCTTGGGTTTAAGTTTCGGTTGAGGTTTGGCAGGCTTTCTGGCAATTGCAGCCCAGGAGGTTGGTTTAGGTGCTGCACTGCTAACTGGGGGCACACTATTGGCTGCAATGCTAGTCATACCACTGCTGCTCAAAGCTGTACCTACAGTTTTTGTCACTGCAGCTGTCAAGTCACCACCAATTTTCAGTCCAGTCATGCCTTGCTCAATACTGCTAATGCCAGGCACCTTACTCAAAGTATCATTGCCAAATCCAGCCTGTCCATCAGTAATAGCTCTCCCAAGAGAACTAGGTGGATAGCCATAACTGCTACTATAAGCAGAACTTTGTGTTGATTGTCCCTGAGATCCACTTGTCCCCCATGTAGAGAAATCAGCATTACCAGGAAAAAAGTTAAATCCATGTTGACCAAGAAATGGAGGGGTATTTCCTAATGCCCCAGGTTGACTAAACACACCATCTGGTATATAGTGATGTTCTCCATTACTCATTTGTCCATAGGTTGTCAGATATGGCATAGGCTGGTCTCCAGCCGTGGACCATGCTGCTTCCCCAAGAGAATATGGAAATCCAATGGATGGAGCATAGTAACTAGGCATGTATGGATCTGACATTGGTGGATAGCTGTTACTCTGCAAAACAAAACATCATAATCAGTAGCGAAATGTCCTCTTAAGAGGGCAAAAAAAGACATCTGAAAGACTGAAATCAAAAAGTTGTAAGTAAATGAAAAAAAAAGATGTACCTATTCTAGACAAAAAAAAATTAAAATTTCAAATTTGATTTTATCAACAGAAAAATTTGCTGATGAGTATTCACAACTTAAAATATTTATTACAAAATAACCTATAGGGCTTTTTTCAGGGATAAGAGCAGGGGTATGAGTATTATTTTTGTTTGAAGAGCCAGGTCCTCTGGCACAATTTAAAAATACTGTAATTTCTACAGAAGGCTAATATATAAACTTTGTGAACACAAAATTGCCATTTACAGCTGCTGTACTTTAACCAATCCATGTATTCAATCACTTACATGCAAGGATTAAATAAACTAGAAAACTGCCAAATAACAGAGGAATTAAACTGCAGCTTATCTGTATGATAGGGCCAGTTCAGTCATTAGATTTTGTACTTCCATTATGGAAAAAGTGGAGAAATGCTCACATTCTGAGAAGATTCAAGATGTCTATAGCATGATCCAAATTTCTTTCTGTTTTGCTTTGCCTTGTTCATTTCAAAAAAGAAATAAAACAAATTCCTTATCATAGTTTCTTATTGGTGGAATAACAGACATATTTTTTCTTTATACTCACCTTTCTCCCAAATTTGACACAATAAACCTATATTACAGACATTTTTTAAATTTCTAAATAGTTCATGTAAATTTTTTCCAGAATTATTGCAATTAAATCAACCTTCATTACACCCATCATTTAGTGAAGTGCCAAAAATCAAGGCACCAAATTTTATTAAAGGAAAAAAAAGCTCAAATTTGTTACTAGACAATATAAAAATAAAATACTTTAAAGTATTTTAAATACTTATTTCCTTTGAATTAAGTTTCTTATGCAAAAAAAAGTCTAAAATTAGATTTTCGATTTTTGATTTAGGTGTGCGTTTATTCTACTTTATTTTTGAAACAGTCTTACTCTGTGGCTCAAGCAGAAATGCAGCAGCGCAATCTCAGCTCACTGCAACATCGAACACCTGAGGCTCAAGCAATCCTCCCATCTCAGCTCCCAGAGTAACTGGGACCACAAGTGTCTACCACCATGCCCACTAATTTTTTGTATTTTCTGTAGAGATGGGGATTTCACCATGTTGCCCAGACTGGTCTTGAACTCCTGGGCTCAAGCAATCTTCCTGCCTCAGCCACCCAAAGTGTGATTTAGGTGTGATTTTAAAGCACTGTAAAGAGCTTCATAATTTGTAGAATTATGCAATGTGAAAAAAATTCACTAACACTGTCAGTACAACTGGTATTACCTTTCAAGGGTCACTACCATTTTGAAGGTTGATTATTTAATTTATATAGACATTCTTATTCAAAGTTTCTTGGAGTAAAGTTCTTAACCCATTTCTTCTATTGTTACACTCTTGTCACTATTTCGTGGCTGTTTTTCCATTCATGAATGTGTGACAGTAACATCATAGATCCTACCTGGAACTAATTTTAAACTATTTTTGAAAAGGCTTATCATTGAAAACAGATGCTTTATTACTAAGCTACTTGTTTTACTATTAAGTTACCCGTGGTATACCTATCCAACTATTGTGACTATCCACTGTCTGTAAGAAAGTTAACTTAACATATTTCTCTTTTGAAATGATTCTCTGATGTGACTAAAATAACTTAAGAACGAAATATAATGTAACAGAGGTTACATTTAAATTAATAATTCTGTCAAAGATTTACTGGCTATTGCCAGTAAAGCTTGGACTTAAAAACCAAAAAACTCACCTCTCACTTTTTAAAAGAAAATCACAAAACCATTTTTCAAATACACTGGATGTTAAGTGTATTTTACAGTACAGTCCTTGGCAGACTATGTTACTTTTTTATTTGTATCATTTTTTATTGTTGTATTGTTATTTGTTTTTCCAACACAATCAGCCCTTCCTATCAGTGGGTTCTACATCTGTGGATTTAACCATTCACAGATTGTAAATAGCTGGGCAAAAGAAATGAATAGTTCCATCTGTACTGAACACGTACAGACATTTTGTCATTGCTACCTAAACAATACAGTATTTTACACTGTATTTGGTATTATAAGTAACCCAGAGATGACATAAAGTACACAGGTGGATGTGCATAGGTTACATGCAACTACTACACCACTTTATACAAGGTTCTTGAGCATCCGCAGATTTCTTTATCCATAGGGGTTCTGAAACCAATCTCCCACAGATACCTAGAAATGACTGTATTTTTGATCCAAAACTGACTGAATCCATAAATGTAGACACTGCAGATACAGAGGGCTGACTGTATTTAAAATCGGAAAATTCATGTGTTACTATTTACTCACTGAACGCATTCTTCAGCTATAATGGATAATTAGTAACTATAATTGCAAATATAGTCAAAGAATGCTCACAATGTTCACATTAAAGAAATTAACAGCATTTTAAAAACTGCAATAATAGCATCTTACAGAAATCAACACTGAAAGCACTGACTGCTATATTTAAATACATCCATAAGGAAAAGCCCAAGGAAATTCAAATACACCAACAACAGTTTTTAAAGAAAAAATCTTGACAAAATTAATGAGTAAACTTTGGAAGCTATGAAGATGATACACACAAATGTATATAATCACTAAAGCATCTTCTAAAAATAAAACGTACTCATAGTGCTTCATACTGACAAAGTCATTGTGATATAAAACTCTCAAAAGTTTAATAAAAATGAGCAAAGTTCATCTAGTATAAATAAACGTATGTAACTGATTAAAAGATAAAATTGGGCCAGGCACGGTGGCTCACGCCTGTAATCCCAGCACTTTGGGAGGCTGAGGCAGGCAAATCACCTGAGATCTGGAGTTCGAGACCAGCCTGGCCAAAATGGTGAAACCCCATCTCTACCAAAAATGCAAAAATTAGCCAGGCATGAAGACACACACCTGTAATCCCAGCTACTTGGGAGGCTAAGTTAAGACAGAATCACTTGAACCCAGGAGGTGGAGGTTGCAGTGAGCTGAGAATGCACCACTGCACTCCAGCATGGATGGCAAACAAGACTTTGTCTCAGAAAAAACGATAAAACTGTCTACTGACTTCATCTTTTTTTAAACAGTTAAACATACTGTTTATTTATAATTTTAACTATTTATTTCCACCTTTATCAAATGCATACACTGTAAAAAACACTCATATAAGATACTCATTCTAAAAGAAAATCTACAGTTAAATGGAAGACAAATAATACAGGGAAGTCGGTAAATCCAACATAGAGATGAGCAGGAGAGGTGGGCTGAATATGGAGGTAATTGGTTTCCAAGTTTTAATTTTGATTGTTGGCAATGAAATTCAGATTCAATAGTCTTTATATGGATGTGGGAGTACAAAAGCAGACCAAATAGCAAGTTTTTATGTTAATTCTTTATAATAAAGCATCCACAAAATTACACTCAAAATTTATACTGAATATTCTTATTTCACTATGACAAATGCTGAATTCTACACAACAGTAACACATCAAGTTCTTAATTTGTCTACATGCATAGTGTAATTCAGAGGTCAGCAAACTAAGAGGCCAAAAAGTAAATGAAGACATGTTCAGTCTCTGTCACATATTTGGGTGTTTTTCTTTTAACAACTCTTTTAAAAGCTGTTAGCTTAAAGCTAGGCACAGTGGTTTGCGCTTGTAATCCCAGCTACTCAGGAGGTTGGAAAAGGAGGATCAACTAGGTCCAGGAGTTCGAGACCAGCCTGCACCAGAGACTATCCTATTTAAAAAAAAAAAAAAATTAGCCAGGCGTGGTGATGCATGCCTGCAGTCTCAGTTGTTTGGGAGGTGAAGTGGATCACTTGAGCCCAGGAGTTCAAGGCTACAGTGAACTTTGATCACACTACTGCACTCCAATGTGGGCTATAGAGCAAGACCGTCTTCTCTTAAAAAACAATAACAACAAAAAGTACATATAAACGAACAAAAAAAATTGAAGTGCTTCAAACTCCTGAAGTGACTTCTGACTTAACAACAAAAAGTTAAGTGATGTTCACTAATTTTAATGCTTGCATTATGCTATGTACTTTCTCCTATTATAATTTTCAAAAAGCATAATTTATGCATATCATAAGAATGTCCTAAGAAAAACGTCGTAATAATATTCAATCTCAATATTTCACCAACCATAATTCTTCATTCTCTAATTCTATTAGATAACCTAATCCATACATCCACTTAATAAATAAATAATGAATGCTATATGTGCCAGATACTGTGCTGGTTACTGGAGACAAAAAATAAAGAACATGGTCTCCAACTGGGAGCACTTCACAGGTATAGCAAGGAAGACTTACTTATCCTATAATATGATAGCTACTCTACCTGAAGGACAAAGAAAGCAAAACCAAATGCTTCTTAAGTACAAAGAAGAGGGAGTAAGTAACTGGAAAATCAGAAAAGACTTCCTGAAGGAAGTGCCTAGGAGTGTGTACACGTGTTTGTGTAAGACATACGTACAAAAATTGAGATCATAAAATAGTAAGAAAATATTTAAATTTTCATAAAATAATCCTAAGTTCTATTTTGCCAATCAGATGGAGAAAGTTGGCAAAAGATGGGCTAGAATGGGAAGTTGAACCACTTTAAGGACATTTATATAATAAATGCATCCACTGTTGAGATGCGATAGTAATTCTTTAATATTAGAGTGACACAATAAGACCTGGATTTTAAGACTGCTTAGTGGCAGTATAGAATTACTAGTTAGAAAGTCATTTGAATCCTGCCCAAGTTTATAAACTGATAGGCCAAAAAATAATAATAATAATAATAATTTGAATAGGCAGAAATAATGAATACTTTAAGGGCAGTGATGACAAGGGCAGAAAAATGACAATTTAATTTTCTCTAATAAAGATAGCTAAGAACTTACTTTCCCAAACACACAAGCAGACAAACTCAACTTCAGTTTTCCAAATTATTTTTCAAATTTATATGCACAAATTACATGGGATACTTAACAGTGCCAATTAAAATCTAAATTTTCCAATGAATTTAGTCATAAAATCATTCTAAGAACTATAAAGAACTAATTTTAAGAATTAAGGACTGACATTTACTTTCAAAATTACAATAAACATTCCCTCAGAAAATGAACACTATAAAATAGAAGAAATACGCTGTCACAGAAGAAGAAAGGCAAACAACTTGTTTTAAAGTATCCTTGGGTCTCATAAGAACTAGATCTAAGTATACAAAACAATTTAAATCAGTAGCAAAACACATTAAACACCTTTTCCATGAAAAGATTTTTATTATTTATAATTGTAAAATCAGATAAATGAATTTAATTTTAAAAACGTACTGTGTACATGGTTGAAATTTTAAAAAGTTAATTATTTCACCCATGTCAGTGTACAAGGACCTTACTAGTTATATAACTTTAAATCTGCCAATAACTTCTTGAGATCTTTTGCCAATAAATCCAGTTTTCACTAATCTGTTATAATAGTACTATTTAAAAGGTCCAAACATTTTTAATTTTCTAACTAGGTAATTAGGAGTAACTTAAATTCTCATACAACTTACCATTAAGATTCCAGATAATTTTTAATTTTTTTCTAGAATAAACCCAGCTTTCGATATTCTACAGTATTAATCCTCTTTAAAATGTAAGTATGTGTCTTGTTAGAGATAATTATTTTTAATATTAAGGAAAGATGACTGCTGAAAATCTATTTAGTACTGCAAAGAGAGGCAGAATAGGCCTTACTAGAATCAAATTTTACAACTTCTCTTCAAACAGGATACAAATATGTTGATTCAAAATATCATGAGTTAAAACAAATCTTTATTTTTTTTGACAAAACTCATGACTACTTTTGTGCCAAAACAAATCTTTTAAAACACTAAAACAAATCTTTTGAAAACATGGTTTCACCCCAACATAAGCAGCAATGATGCAGATGAAAAAAATTCATTGGGTTCACTAAGGTAAATGCCTTTATATCCTTTAAAAAGGAATGGGTTCCCAAACACATTTTAAAACTTTTTTTGTTTGTTTGTTTTTTACAAGTAAAGTCTTATGCACAATTCCAATATATAGTATAGAAAAAATGCAAAGCACAGCTCTGGTTGCCACACTGGTGAGATTCAAACATCCTCCGCTGGTTTTCCCTAGGAAGATCCTAAAGTTCTTGAGCATTTTTTGTTTTTTAAAAGCAAAAAAAAAGTTTAATTACAGAATGTTCTCCCTAAAAAACTGGTTAATACTGAAAAATTCATATTTTAAATTTATTTCTACCAGTGGCGTATTTTTAATGACAGGCAGAAATGGATGCAGAAATGGCATACAGATACCTAATACCACTGTTCTTCAATGTTTAAATTGAAATTATGCTTGTACACAAATATGCAAGGCCACCAGTTACAGTTACTTGATTTGATAAAATTGTCCATGGCTACAATACAGACACAACTGTATTTATAAAGCAAGAGTGTTTATAAAGTCCTTAATTATATCCCTAACATTACCAAGGTATGTTAAAACTTTCAATAATTACCAATGAATTCAAATTGGAATATCTTAAAGAAAATACATTTGACCCAAAATTGCAGGCAATTTCAGGCAACTAATCTCCCCTCCAAATCACAAATTTCTAGCTAATTAAGCTTTTTAATTAGCTTAAGTTATGAAGATATAAAAGTGACATTAAAAAATTAAATTCCTTCAACACACACACACAAAATCTAACCATAATAAATACACATAATGGTCAACTGCAAATCTTTATTTTACATTTCATAACCTAGTTTCAGGTGCCTATACTTTCTGAAGGAGAACTCTCCTGTGCCAAAAATCTGCAACTGCTACTCACTACTCACTACTATGCAGGTACACAAGAATTAATCCATGTTGTGGTGAATCTCATTATATTAAATAATCTATTTGAAAAATCAATTAATACTTATAAGTTTAATTTCCTAAAATCTGAAACTGTCGGAAGACTTACCTGATTTGTCTGGCTACTTAAGTATGGCTCAAAATCATCATCATTTACAGCATCTTTTTGATGAATCGAACCGTTTTGTACTGAAACTAAAAAATACGTTTGTATTAGAAGTGTTGTAGTTATCTTTATGAAACTCACAGCGCAACCTAACGTTTTTAGTATTTTTCAAGCCAAAAAAAGTAATCAGAAAAATAATACTGAGTTATTTTCTTTTTAAGGACCCTCTTAAGGATGAACTCTATTTTAGATACAAATATTTATGTGCCACAAAAACTTAGAAGTCTTTTGATATATAAGCCCAAGATTACATAAACACAAGCCATATATACACTTCCTCTTATCAAAAACTTTAAGTAAATATCCCAATTTCAACACTGTAGTGAGTAAACTGTTATATAAGAATGTTGCAAAGAGTTCCCTAACGCTATACTTGAAATGAAAATAACTAACTCAAGTAGTGTTGTAGGCAATAAAAAAGATTTCTGAATGTTTTCTACCTTTGTTTAAATCTCCAAATTATTTAAATAAAGAGTGAAATAACTATTTTTAATCTAATGTTACAGTAAACATCTTAAATGTCTCCAGTAAAGTTTAGGCTATAATTAACTTGAAACAATTCACAATGAACAGACTTAAAATTATGAAACATCTAAATAGGGCTTTAATTCTAACCCCCCAAAAATGAAGACTTTCACATGAAACTACAAATAAAATTAAGACACAAAAGATAACCATAATTATTCTTGCAACACATGAGAAAACAAGTCAGAGAATACTTTTGTTCAAAGGTCATCTCCATAAACACTTTAAAGTTGTTACTCTCTGGATGCTGTTTCACAGTGCTTTTGAGCAGACTCCAGAAGTAAGGTCTGAATTTGTATCTCAAGTCCACCACTGAGGAGATGATCTCCAGTTAGGGATTTAACCTCTCTAACCCTTGACTGTTTCTCTGTTCCAGAAGATTATTAATTGTGCCTATCTCATCTCATCTGAATATTAAATGACAGCATTAAATAATCTTAGATATCATCACATTATGTATTACAAGATCCAAATAGGACTAAAAATGACTTTTGAACCATTTAAACAGAAGTGTTACTAGACTAATATTTGATGGGGTGGGACTATGTAAATATACTATTCTATATGGCTGTCCACAAATTAGAAACAAAAAGAACTCACTACCTAAAGATTTACTGCTCAAAGATGATACATCATCACCAAATTTTATGAAGTTCGGGGGGTGGGGGGGCGGTGGGGAAGGGGGTGATGCGTTTAAGTTGTATGCCTCTGTAACATCGTAACATTTTTATTATCCCTAAATTTTCCCATGAGTGTAGAGCACCTAAAATGTAGCATGAGTTAACAGGGGCTTGGGAGCAAATATATGCAAAATCCCTTAATACTCTGCCATCCAATGAGTAGCAAAGATCACTCAAACATATAATGCTACTGTGTTAAGCCTTCAAAGTAGATTTATCATACCACATTGCCCCTCAGAGGCCACAAGAGCAACCTGAAGGTCAACTTGATCCTGGCTCCATTAAGGTAATTTAACTATGCCTGATAAGGACTGCATCAGAGCTAGGGTTCAGCTAAATGTGCTCCACGCAATTTAAATATGTAATAGCCACTAGAAATCAAAAAAAAGAGGTGCGTTAGGTTACTTCTAGTGCCATTTTAAGGCTGGGTTAATCATTTCAGGCCAAGAGATTCTGACATACCTGTTCCTCTGACACTGGCTTTTCCGCTCCTAAATCAAAAGTAGTTATGCATGGTCTATTACTTCTTGAAAAAATTCTTCACTATTACACTTGTACATATAGTCAATGTTTGAAACAGCTAGCAACTTAAAAATTACGACTATCTATGTCTCATATCCACTAGGTTCTCAAAAATCTAGTTCATACAAATACAAAAAGGGCCAGGCCAGGAGCTCAAGGCCAGGCCTGGACAACAAAGGGAGATCCCACCTCTATGAAAAATGTTTAGAAACTAGCCAGGTATGGTGTCATATACCTGCAGTCCTAATTACTTAGGAGTCTAAGGAGGATCACTTGAGCCCAGGCATTCCAGGTTACACTGAGCTATGATTATGCCATTGCACACCAGCCTGGGCTACAGAGCAAGACCCTGTCTCTATTTATAAAAAAAATAAAAAGTTACTTACTTAAAATTTCTCTGAATATATATTACAGTGTTATTCTAACTTATTTGTTCTGTTCTATTCTTTCTCTTCTAAGAGGCTGGGCCTGCGAACAACTCATATGCTATTATAAATACAGTCCACAGTCATTTTTAAATGATGCATAAATGTCTACAAAGTCTTATAGTACAAGAAGTCAATTTACTTAAAAAAATGTTTAATTAAAAGTACTTCACATATACTGACAAGCAATTTGCATTAAACTCCAAATAAAATAGTAATCAGCCCTTATAAGTTTCGGAAGTGTATCTTTAAGAAAACTGTCTTAAAGACTTTAGTTTTTAAATATTACTTAATGACAAGCTAATGCCTTGAAGTCTAAAAGCCATTAAACAGAAATGAAATCCAAGCTAGTTCCACAGTCTGTAAAAGTTCTTCAGGGGAAAAAAGAACAGATGACTTACATGATTCTTCGCCTGTTTCCTCTGCTCTATGAAACAGAGTCAAATCAAGATAGAACATGGGCCTTAGGAGCCAGGTGATTCTTTGCTCTGGTCCTGACTACATCAAGTTAGGAAAGTCAACAGATCTGTGCATCATGTTTCCCCACCTACAAAAACAGCGACAATACCATATACCCTCTATCTCCTTACAAGAATGTTGTGAGGATAAAATGAAGCCTAAAATAATGACAGCAAAGTGCTTTGAAATCATTTCTCGGGAGGATGAGGAAAGAATACAACAGAATATTGCCAAAATATACAAGGCATTTTCCACTACTTTTCTGAAAATTAAAACTTAGCCAAATTTAACCTAGTTATTTTAAATTATAGTTGCATAAAACAATGCACATGTCTCTCTGTTGGAAGAGAGTAGAGAGGAGGAAAAAGATAAATCCTGTTTCATGAGTTTGCTATTTATAAACTAAGGAAGAGAAAGGAGGCAGTAAGGCCTAAGACTAGAAGTATGGCATCTGACACTTCCACCCATAGTACTCACAAGCAAAAGCACAGCACACCTTTACTACAATAAGGAAAAATTCTACTTGTTAATTAAAAAATAAAATACGAAGTCAGTGTTAAATTACGAACCAAAAGGCAAATAAATCTCCTTAAATTTCTACTATCCTTTCGTACTACTCTTGCCAAGGATAATAAGGAATTCTGATATTTAACATAAGGACAATCTATTACTTAATAAAGAATCTGAATTTATAAAACAAACCTAGAATTATTACTTATTCTACAAAAACATTTTTGCCTTATAAAGACACTTCTTTAGAATCCCTTTTGGCTTCTGTAATGAATTAAGTTATCAAGGATATACAGAAAATCAAAGACACTCAAACTAGGTGTCAGGCTAATGCTATCAACTAAAGACAATTTAAAAAAGAAACACAAAATCTCTGAAATTAGAGTAAGTTGACTGAAAAGGATAATTTGTTCAAAACTTTGACACTAACTTCTCAAGGACATATATTTTTCATAAGCTTGATAAGTTCTGAATTCAAGATTACTCATATTTAGAATACTGAGCTTGTAGTCCAAGAAAAATAACTTCATAAAAGTAAACAGAATTGTAAAACAATTTTACTAGCTGGAATCAAGCTAAGGCAGAATAGTTTTTCTCAAATACACACATAGCTACTTATATCAGGTTCACTGGTGGTGTTGCCTTTGCCTTGTAATTGTCCCTGCAGAGACATAAAAATACAGATAATGTATATGTGTATTTGTGCACATCTGCCATTTTTAAGGAACTTAAATAATTAGCTATATTTTCAGGCCAGTAGCAGTTTTCCCCCTCCTGCCAAGGCTCTATGCAAGGGAGTTTTCCTGCACCTTAAAAATAGAGTAAGTGAGGAAGGTGAAAAGAAATCCAGCAAATATAATTGCTACCAGAGGGATGAACTATTGTAATTACAAGAATCCTCACAACATACCATAGGAATGACTAGAGTTGTTACTTTTATTTTATAGAGGGGAGATTCTGACAAATAGGTAGAATGTTCACAAGCTCACTTGGCAAGTGAGTAGCCAAAGGCAGTATTAGAACTCAGGACTCTAGGGAATCCCAATCCATCATTCTAACTTAGGATGAAATTAACTGAACAATAAGCAGGAAAGAAAGAAAATTTCTTAAGAATAAAGAACTATAAATAAACACTTTGTGTAAGTGTCTGAATACACCTAACAGAAGTGATACTGATGGATAAAAAAAATTTTAAGTAACCCAAAAATACTTATTTACAAACGGTGGATATATTATGTAGTTTATAGATAAACCTAACATCAAAGATGCCACCAGTGCCTACCTAAGTGAAATGACCACTCATAAATCAAACTTATTTTACTCACAATGCTGTAGAGGCTCTATTTTGTTTTATCAAACAAGTACTTCATAGCACTTGTGTACTTACCTTAAAGCAGGTAACACAAAACACATAGCATTTCAAATAGCCTTGCAAAGTGCCACCTCCCCACAGATCTAGGATAAAATAATTTATGCTAGGCAATAATGACCACAATTTCACAATCTCCAAGTCTATATACTTCCTAATGGGTAGACTAACAAAAAAAAGAAATTAATGGATCATTCTTTTTAAAATTCAAATTTTTAAAAATTCATTTAAAATAATACCAATTTTATTTCAGGTTTATGCTCACAACACAAAAAAAAAATTCTAGAAATGAAATGTTAAAAATTAAAATGTCTAAATGTTTATATACTGCAAGAAAACATCTTTAATGGAAACAAAACAATAAATTTGTTACCTAATATGGTGCTAGGTAGCTAGTATGTACAAATTCTACAATTCAAAGGAAATTAACTAATCTACATATCCAAAACTTATTATTTTAAATTAACCAAATTCGCAATAGCAAATAAATACTCTAACAAGAATTTAAAGGGCACCAAAGACAATCTACATCTAAAAGGCTATTACAGATTTTAATTTCTAACACTGTTACTGAAATCAACAGAAAGCATAATTCTAGTGTAATTTCAAGCACTACAAAATGTTATAAATATATAATTTGCTCTGATGTTATTCAATTGGCACTATCCCAAGAAAGCAGTTATTGTTCTAAACTAATGTCACATGACTAAAGTCATAATGTTTCAGTCAGCTGACTGCACTGTTACACATTAATAAATACAAAACACACTTTTTAAAAAAACACTTTATTTTCAACGGTACATTTACAAATCATAAAATCTTGGAAGAAATGTCACAAATTATTTTCTTCTCAGTCTTTTATAAAATATTATCTTGAGTCACACCTTGCAATCAGGACTACACAGCAAGATGGCATGCCTACTTAGTTCTAATTTCTCTCATGTTGTTGCCTCATTGCAACTGACTTGAATAGAATCAGTGATTAATAGTACAATTTTCATTCATGTGATGGAATTATTATGTATAGTTCCATTTTCCAGTGTAATTCAGACATGTCAAACAAAACGTCCACTTTAAGAAGACACTTGTCTACAGACATGTGGAAATTTTTGTGGCATTAGTTACATAACACAGATAAACTGGAAAACTGAAGAAATATCACTAGGTTCACACCAATACCTGCTCAACTGACATACACCTAAGAAAACTATTTCTTGTACTACTTTAGTTTCTATAAAGTGGCTTCAAAGGAACGAACTACCAAAGTTCTAGATACAACTTGGCTACCTTAGCCATGAGTATTGTCTCTAATGCTGCATTTTTTCCCAAGACAGAGCAAAAACAAACAAAAAGCCCTCACAGAGTTTAAAAGTTACATCAAGGCAACACTGAGCAATAAGAAAAAAAAAAAATTCCAAACTCACCTTTATTTCCTTGCCCTTTAGGTCTCTGTGTAGCAAGACGAAAGATGCGGTAAAAAAGAGAAAAAGGAAGAGAGAAAGAGTGTTAATCAAAGACATTATCAAAGACGTTATTTTAGACTATCCGCGTAGGAGTAAAAACCCACCATATCCTCCAGAGCCACCAATTTCCCAACCACCCCCAGCCTTTAAACCTCCCACCCGCCCCTCGAAATCCGTCTCCGAGCTCGCCCGGTCTCAACCCCATGTCTGCCGCCCTCAGGATGCGTCCTAAGGCCCCTAAGAGCGGTCCTTCTCCCACACACCGCGGCACCGCGCCCGCCCGCCCGCAGGCTTCGGGGCCAGGGCGCACGCCCCGGCCCAGGCAGCTGCACCGCAGCAACTTGCGCCGGGGCACCGTTATGGGGCCGGCAGCGGCGGCGACGGGGGAGGAGCCGAAGCCCCGCGCGAGGGTGGAGCTCCGGGGCTCGGGCCTTTGCCGAGCCTGCGGCCTCTGCTCCCTCACCTGATCCACGCTAGTGGCTGACATTCTTCACCGCAACCCGAGAGCCGCCGCCGCCGCTGCCTGGGCCTCTCCCCGTGCACTCACAGCAGTTGGCTGTCGCCCTTGGCCGAGTGATTGTTCCAGCTGCCGCCGCTGCCGCCGCTCGCTGAGAGCCCGAAATGAGGGCCTCGCGCTGGGGGAGTCGGAGGAAGAGGCCCGTCCTTTCCGCCTGCACGCTCCTCTTCCCCTCTCGCTCTCCGCTTCTCGGGTCCACAATGGCGGACACACTCCCTAGTCTCACTTCCGCTCCGAGCCTCCCTGACCTTCCGCTCTCCACTCTGACGTCCGCGCTCACCTCGCTCTTCCTCCCCCACCCTCCCGCCACCGAGCTTGGCTCCGCCTCCGCACCTCTACGTCACCGGAGACGGGACCCGCGCTGACTGCCCGTGGGCGCATGCGTTTTGGAGGGAGCAGTTGGGGGCGCCCGCGAGCGCCAACCTCCAGCGTCTCTTCTGTGGCTTCCTGCTGTCCGGCTCTGAGGCAACAGGGCTCGGGCAGAGAGGCGTCAGCTGGAAGGCTGGTGAGAGCCGGATTTTGTCGCACTCTGCGCGGGAAGATGGCCGAGGCGGTGGCTGACAGGGTAGAGCTTGGCTGAAGGCCCGGCGGCCGGCGGCGCCTTCCTGTAGGCGGACTGGCCGGAGGCAGGGAAGATCCCACAGAGCGGGCCGGGCCTAGCGGGAGCCTACGGAGGCCGCCAGAAGCCGCGGGCAGAGCTAGCTGACTCATCAGCCCTCGGGACAGAGTTGCTGCGTCCCTACAATCCTGCACGTGCAGCAAAAGTGGCGGGTTAAAGCTGTGGTGCTCAAACATGCCCAAGCAAACAGGAGCACCGGCGCGGGTTCAGTCTCTCCAAACCCAGTGCAGCCGTAATCTCTGGAGTCAGAGTTCGCCGCCCAATTCATGGATTTGTGCTTTAAACCCGCTCTGATTTTTTCGAATGAATAAAGCTGCTTGGGATACTTAAGTATAGTTGCAGAGTGTCTTTTCGGCCCTAAAAAAGAGGGAAAGTTTCCATCGAAAAAGTTACTTTTCCACGTATTGGCAAAGCGAAAGGATGCCAATTTGCCAACATGTTAACATTTTTATTGAAATATCTGCAATAAAGGCAAAGATTCCTTGTCTTTCAGTGATACGCACTCCATGGAAGGAAATAATTTAAATGACCAAACACTTTCTGTACTTCAAAACCATCAAATAAGTGATCATTTAGAAAGTATAGTTGTAGAATCATTAGATTAATGTTGTAGTTTACAGTGAAACAATATTTTAGAAGCATTGAATAATAGAAAAACTTGAGAGACCACTTTTCGTGTAAATCACCAAGAGGCATTTTAAAATTCTAGTCAGCCAGTTTCCCTTGCCCTCCCATTCATTGCCACAGGTCCCAACCTGAGCACCCTTGCATTTCCCAACACTCCCCATGCCCTTTCTGCTGTTGCTCTCAATGTCCCATCCTTCACTCCCAAACAGACCATTTTAGTTTTAGTGAGTTTGCTGGTACCTGCTATAAGCCAGGAACTTGAGAGAGAATATCCAAGAGGAGGCTTATGAAATCTTGCAAGCCTTCACTTTGATCCTTAGTATCATGGCTTTGGAACCCAATCTGAGTTTGAATTCTAAGTGGAGCAAGAATTAGTGATATAACGTTGGTAAAGGCACTGAAACTTTCTATGCCTTAGCTTCCTCATGGGTAAAATTAGGTCCTATGTGTACAGTTCCTGATGCAAGAGTAAGCTTTCAACAAACTGTGGCTATATACAGCCAGTGACTCGCTTCTTTGCTAAAAGATTCCCAGAAATAGTAATTGTTTACATTTATTGGGAAGACATTATATGCCAGTCACTGTGATAATCATTTTAATTCCCACAGCATCCCTGTAGAAGTGCCATTATAAAAACTGACACAGTGAGGTTAGGAAACATGCCACAAATAACACAGCTAGTCACTATGAGAGCCAGGATTCGAACTCAGGCAGTTTGGCTCCCAAGTTCCTACTCTAATAACTACCGTATAATATTGCCTAATGACATAATGTTATGAGCTTCTGTTCTCTTTCATTTCTTCTCAACAAACTTCTTTATTTATTTATTTTTTAAGACGGGGTTTCACCATGTTGGTCAGGCTGGTCTAGAACTCCCAACCTCAGGTGATCCGCCCGCCTTGGTCTCCAAAGTGCTTGGATTACAGGCGTGAGCCACCATGCCCGGCCAACTTCTTCCTTCTTTATGGCTTTTCTTCCTAGCAATGAGGTCTGAACTTGCTTAATGTAGTGCTAACTACCCTCGGATATAAACCTGTTTAATTTAATATTAACAGGCTTTTGAAGTACATGTGGGGGACTACCTAAGACCATCTCCAGTGCCTCCAGGAGTGTATTAGATGAAGACATACCCGAGACTGAGAATAAAAAGAGTTTTAATTGGACTTACAGTTCCACATGGCTGGGGGAGGTCTCAGAATCATGGCAGGAGGCAAAAGGCACTTTTTAACATGGCGGCAAGAGAAAATGAAGAAGCAAAATTGGGAAACCCCTGATAAACCCATCAGATCTCGTAAGACTTAATTCACTATCATGAGAATAACACAGGAAAGACCAGCCCCATGATTCAATTACCTCCCCCCTGGGTCTCTCCCACAATATGTGGAAATTCTTGGAGACAAAATTCAAGTTGAGATTTGGGTGAGGACACAGTAAAACTATATCATTCTGCCCTGGCGCCTCCAATTATCATTTTCTCATATTTAAAAACCAATCATGCCTCCCCCAACAGTCCCCCCAAAGTCTTAACTCATTTTAGCATTAACCCAAAAGTGTACAGTCCAAAGTCTTACTTGAGACAAGGCAAGTCCCTTCAGCCTATGAGCCTATAAAATCAAAAGCAAGCTGGCTACTTCCTAGATACAATAGGGGTAAGGATGACAGCCATTCCAAATGGGAGAAATTGGCCAAAACAAAGGGGTTACAGGACCCATGCAAAGGGCAGTAAAATTTTAAAGCTCCAAAATTGTCCCCTTTGACTCCAGGTCTCACATCCAGGTCATGCTTATGCAAGACATGGGTTCCCATGGTCTTCAGCAAGGAGGATGGAGAGGACATTTTGAAAAATGCTGCCATAGAACCTAGATTCTAGATAAAAATGCACTCTTGCCGGACACGGTGGCTCATGCCTGTAATCCTAGCACTTTGGGAGGCCAAGGTAGGCGGATCACCTGAGATTGGGAGTTCGAGACCAGCCTGACCAACATGGAGAAATCCAGTATCTACTAAAAATACAAAATCAGCTGGGTGTGTGGCACATGCCTGTAACCCCAGCTACTTGGGAGGCTGAGGCAGGAGAATTGTTTGAACCTGGGAGGTGGAGGTTGCGGAGAGCTGATATAGCGCCATTGCACTCCAACCTGAGCAACAAGAGCAAAATTCCATCTCAAAAAAAAAAAAAAAAAGCATGCATTCTTCTACAGAACCTCTAGGGTATGTCAGCCTCCTGGAGCACACAGCACAGCACAAAGTTGAGAGCAGTCTTGATTTAAGGCCCATTTTCCCTCAGCCAACCTTGGCGTTGTGTATGTGTGCGTGTATTGTTGTTTGTTTTGTTGTTTAATTATAGAGACATGGTCTTGCTATGTTGCCCAGGCTGGTCTCCAACTCCTGGGCTCAAGGAATCCTCCCACCTTGGCCTCGCAAAGTGCTGAAATTATAGACAGTGAAGTTCCATTCTGCACAACTGTAACTTCCGTATGATTACTTGTATCAATTCAAATTAGGTTCAGCTACAAGTGGTATCAAGTTCAAGACAGGAGCTGAAGATAGAAATCTGTTTTTCTCATACAGCAGCAGTCTGGAGATAGTCCAGAACTTGGGTTGCCATTGTATCAGATATCCAGATTTCTTCTAGTCTATTGCTCCACCATCCTCATTATGATACCTCTACCTGTGGTCCTTGATGGCTGCTCGGCTTCCAGCAATCATAATCACATACCCACCAGCAGAAAAACAAGGTTAAGAAAGCACATTGCTCTCCTTTAAGGACATGTTGTCAAAATTGCATTTTCCATTTGTATTAGTCTGTTTTTGCATCACTATAAAGGTATATCCAAGACTGGGAAACTTATAAAGAAAAGAGGTTTACTTGACTCACAGTTCTGCAGGCTATTCAGGAAGCATGGTGCCAGCATCTGCTTGGCTTCTGGTGAGGCTTCAGAAAGCTTACAATCATGGCAGAAGGCAAAGGGGGAGCTCACTTACACGTGATGAGAATGGATGCAAGAGTGAGGTGGGAAGGTGCCATACACCCTGAAACAACCAGATCTGTAAACTCAGAGAAATAACTCACTCATCACCAGGGGGATGGTGCTAAACCATTCATGAAAGATTTGTTGCAGTGATCCAAATGCATCTCCCCACTGAACATTGGAGATTACATTTAATTGTGAAATTTGGAGAGGACAAACATCCAAACTATACCACCATTTCTGGCTAGTTCCAACTAACTAAAACATAGTTTCTTACAAGTACTTAGTTAAGTGAAAGCTGGAAAATATATTCTGAGGGGCCATGTGTTCAGTTAAAAATGAGGGAGTTTACCACTAAAAAAGAAGGGCAAAGTGGATGGAGAGATACTTAGTAATAAACTCTGTGCCTAGTAATTTCCCGGATTTGCTTTGTTAACTAGCAGCACTTAAACTTATCTTTGCGTATTAACAGTGTTTAAGCCAAAATTTCTAAGGCTTTCAGTTATCTTTAAATAACACAATACATGAACTAAGTGTAGAAAATTCAACTTGAGGATCGATTGATGCATTTTTAAAGGAGGTATCCGTAAATATCGTCCTTAAGGTGAAACCACTAATACCTTAGAAGGACACTGAATAAAGTCAAAAATCAGTCAATCAATCTGCTTTGAAACAGAAAAGCCAAAACTTTTCCATTCATTCTTATGCTTACTGCAGGGAAATTTAGTGACAAGAAAAAGGCAGCAGAAAACATCAAGTAAGCTTAAGATTTGCTTAAAGGAATTTCCTGAAACTATTTCCTTGGGACTAGCAGCAACATATTCTAAAATCAAATGCAGATTCTCAGGACCGCACCCTTATTTACAGAATCAGAAGCTCTAGGGTTGGGAGCAAAAGTCCATTTAAAAAAAAAAAAAAAGCAGACAGGTGTGGTGGCTTATGCCTATAAACCCAGCATTTTTGGTAAGCAGAGGTGGGTGGATCACCTGAGGTCAGGAGTTCTAGACCAGCCTGACCAACATGGAGAAACCCCATCTCTACTAAAAATACAAAAATAGCTGGGTGCGGTGGTGCATGCCTATAATCCCAGCTGCATGGGAGGCTGAGGCAGGAGAATCTCTTGAACCCTGGAAGGCGGAGGTTGCAGTAAGCCAAGATAGCATCATTGCACTCCAGCCTGGGCAACAAGAGCGAACCTCCGTCTCAAAGAAAAAAACAAAACAAAACAAAAAACTTTTATTTTGAAATAATTTTAAATTTACAGAAGTATTGCAAAGAGAGTTCCTGTGTATTTTTCACTCAGCTTTTCCTAGTTTTCACATCTTACACAACGTTGTAATTATACCAAAATATGGGTTTTAAAAAAATTGTAATTGACATGGATACAATACTTTCAATATTGATACAATATTATTAACTATAGACTACTTAGGTTTCCTCCGTTTTCCCACAAATATTTTTTTCTTCTATTCTAGAATATCATATTATATTTCAATGTCATGTCTCCTTAATCTCCACCAATTTGTCAGCTTCCTGGTCTTTTCATGTAGTTAGACTAGCATGAGTGGGGCAGGAGAGGGCTTTTCCCCTACCCACTAGGAATGTCGGGTGACGGTTTGGCAATTATCACATTGCCTCTCTAAAAATGATAAATTGGCAGCTGGTGCCAGGAAGAGGCCATTGCCTGATGGTCTGCACCTATTGCACTAAAATATTAATTGAATGCAGACACCAGGGAGAAGCAACTTCCCAGGCATACGCATTAAGAGACAAAATGGTGGAATATGATGTCTTAGGGCACTCCACTGGAAAAGGGAAAAAAGCCTCAGATGGGCATGCATACAGGCTGGGCAAGGTGTCTCATGCCTGTAATTCCAGCACATTGGGAGGCGAGGCAGGTGGATCACTTGAGGTCAGGAGTTCAAGTCCAACCTGGTCAACATGGTGAAACGTCATCTCTACTGAAAATACAAAAGTTAGCCAGTGTGGTGATGCATGCCTGCAATCCCAGCTACTCAGGAGGCTGAGGTAGGAGAATCACCCTGGGAGGCAGAGGTTGCAGTGAGCCAAGATCATGCCACTGCACTCCAGCCTGGGTGACACAGCAAGACTTCGTCTCAAAAAAAAAGATGAGCATGCATACAGCTTCCTAAACACACTGCGCATGCTCACTTCCCACGGGGTCCGGAAGGCACTAAGCATGCGGATGGCCCACACTGAGGGAAGAATCATAGGAAAGGGGTGAGCCTATAAAGTCCTAGGATCAAGGTTAAACATCACACTTGACCTAGGTGCCCAGTTGGGACTCTTCAAGTGTACCTTCGTTTCTTTCCTATTCTAAAATGTTTTTTCTTTCTTTCTTTTTTTTTTTTTTTAAAGACAGGGTTTCACCATGTTGGTCAGGCTGGTCTTGAACTCCCGACCTCAGGTGACCTGCCCGCCTTGGCCTCCAAAGTGCTTGGATTACAGGCGTGAGCCACCACTCCCGGCCTCTTTCTTTCTCTTTCAGCTGGAGTGCAGTGGCCCGATTTCCACTCACTGCAACATTTGCCTCCTGGGCTCAGGTGATTCTTCTGTCTCAGCCTCTTGATTAGCTGGAACTACAGGTAAGTGCCACTATGCCCCACTAATTTTTTTTTTTTAAGTAGAGACATTGTTTTGCCATATTTGCTAAGCTGGTCTCAAACTTGTAATCTCAGCTGATCCACCCACCACCAACCTCGGCCTCCCACAGTGCTGAGATTACAGGCATGAGCCACCACACCCAGCTCTGTTCTAAGCCTTTTCAAATAAATTTTCACTCCTGCTCTGAAGCTTGCCTCAGTCTCTTTTTCTGCCTTATGTCCCTTGATTGAATTCTTCCCTCTGAGGAAACAAGAATTGAGGTTGCTGCAGACCTGTGTGGATTCACCACTGGCAACTAGGATACCTTCCACCAGTAACAGAAATGCTTTTAACTTTTCCCCATTCACTGTGATGTTGGCGGTGGGTTTGTCATAGATGGCTTTTATTACTTTGACATTCCTTCTTTACTTTCTTAATAAACTTGCTTTCACCTTACCCTGTCAGCTTGCTTTTGAACTCTTTCTGGCATGAAGCCAAGAACCCGCTCATCCTCCCAGACTGAGCCCCAATTTGTGAGTTCACCCTGCCACAGGAGGACACTACCTCAAGGAGACATGCCTTTCTCATCACATCATATATCACACACGACATCAGTATGTATATATTGGTGATGTTCCTCTGATCATTTGGTTAAGATGATGTCTGCCAGATTTTTCCATGGCAAAGTTAGTATTTTCTCCTTAAGATGAGTCATTAAATCCAGCCCACACTTAAAAGGAAGAGAATTAAAACTCCACCCCTTTGTTGACAGAGTACTTAAATACATTATTTAAAATTCATATGTAAGTAAGGCTTGCCCCTTCTCCCCCATTTATTTATTCTTTTCTTTCTTTCTTTTTTTTTTTTTTTTTTTTTTGAGACAGGGTCTCACTCTGTCACAAGCTGGAGTGCAGTGAAGTGATCTCTGCTCATTGCAACCTCCATCTCCCAGGTTCAAGCAGTTCTGCTGCCTCAACCTCCTGAGTAGCTGGAAGTATAGGCACCTGCCACCACGCCCAGCTAATTTTTGTACTTTTAGTAGAGACAGGTTTTCACCATATTGGCCAGGGTGGTCTTGAACTCCTGGCCTCAAGTGAGCCATCCATCTTGGCCTCCCAAAGTGCTGGGATTACAAGCATGAGCCACCACTCCCGGCCTCCCTGATTTATTTAAATTACTATGGACTATGAACCCAAAATGTGTGAGACAGGTCTTAACTCTACTTAAAAAGTTTATTGGCCGGGAGGGGTGGCTCACGCCTGTAATCTCAGCAATTTGGGAGGCCGAGGCGGGCAGATCCCCTGAGGTCAGGAGTTCAAGACCAGCCTGTTCAACATGGTGAAACCCTGTCTTTAAAAAAAAAAAAAGTTTATTTTGCCAGGGTTGAGGACACATTCATGACACAGCCTCAAGAGGTCCTGATGACATGTGCCCAAAGTAGTCAGGGCACAGCTTGGTTTCATACATTTTAGGGAGACATGAGACATTGATCAATATATGTAAGATGCACATTGATTCAGTCCAGAAAGGTGGGACAACTGGAACTGGGGAGGGGGCTTCCAGATCATAGTGATGAGGAAGGAGACCACCTCCTCCCAAGCATCTAAGGCCATTTCCCCTTTAGCCTTCTACATTGCATCTCAAAAGGAGAAGTTAAAAGTCAGCCAGAGGAGGGACCAGTTGGAGCTGCTGTTCAGGTCTAAAGGATTAAACCCTCTTCTGCTAATCACAACCCTATCTATAGATCACAGACAAGGTATGGAGAAATTTTCCCTGGAAGGCATTGTTCTTGCTCAACTGCTCAGACCCCCACCTAGTCACGTACCCCAGGCTCTCGACCCTCGCACATGTGCACCTTTCAGACTGTAAGCCTTTAAAAGGGTCAAGGTTTTCTTTGTCGGAGAGCTCAGTTGTTGAGGCATCTATGCCGCGGCAGCTCCCGGTTGAATAAAATTACCACTTCCTTCTCTCTTTGGTGTTCGAGAGGTTTGTTTGCGGCTCTCTTGCTTCATTATTTGGTTCCCTCACCAGGAAGCAAGTTTTGGTTGGCGGACAGCTGCACAGCCTCCCAGGCGGTTTTGCCTTGCCCTGCAGCGCATCCCTGCAGGGGGACTCCAGCCCACTTGGTTGACGCAAGTCCGAGAAGCTCCCAGGTACGCTTTGGCCCCAGTGGAATGCCTCACCAGAGTAAAGCAGGGTAGGCCACTGCAGCGGATCCACCCAGTGGCTGAACACCGAGAAGGAACTGGTGGCTGAAGTGTCCAGATGATGGAAACACAGTAGGACTGGTCCTGGGAAACTTGCCCACTTTCTTTAGGTTGGAAGCGTGGTCTCATCAACCACATGTGCCGGATTTGGCTCTTTTGAACTCGGCTCTCTCTCTCTCTCTCTGTAACTAAACTTGGAAGTCCTGCTTTTGGTTTTGGGTGGTGGGAGGTGTATAATTGTGTGAGTGATTGGAGGGGTCCATTTGGACTCACCAGCCGTGAAATGTGGGAGCGGCAAGTCCGTTAGAGGGGACTGTAAGCTCTGAGGCCAGCTAGGATTAGGGACGATCCACATAGGGCTAGAAGGAGGTGCACTTGCAGTCTAGGTATTGTAGGGGGAGCAACGAATTCTCAGATGCCAAGCTGCATCTGAAACACTCCTGAGAGGGGAGACTGTCCTACCTGCCTGAAGCGAAAGTGAAAGAGTGTGTTGCACTGTGCAGGGCAGGAGAAACTGAGGGTGGAGTAAGACTCTTTTTATTGCCTGTGAGTGCTGTTTTCTGTGCAAAAAATAACATAGGTCACACTCATAGCAAGAGTACTCCTCTGGGGACCATGCTGAAAAATTTCAAGAAGGGATTTAGTAGAGATTATGGAGTGACTATGACACCGGGAAAGCTGAGGACCTTATGTGAGGTAGACTGGCCAGCATTTGGGGTGGATTGGCCCTCAGAGGGAAGCTTAGACAGGTCTCTTGTCTCCAAAGTATGGCATAAGGTTATACGCAAGCCAGGACACCCTGATCAATTTCCATATATAGATTCATGGCTGTAGCTAGTTCTAAAGCCCCTACAGTGGCTAACAGGACAGGCAGCAACTGTGCTGATGGCAAAGGGGCAGGCAGCTAGGGAAAAACCCTGCTCCACCCATCGAGGGACACAGACCCCTAAGATCCTGACAGATCCAATGGCAGAAAAGCCTTTGCCAATGATACCTCCTCCTTATCAGGAGGAAGGAGCCCTTGTCCCTGGGCCTGAAACCTCAGCACCTCTGGTAGAATTGCACACCCCTAAACGACCCAGGGTAGACAAGAAAGAATGCAGAGGGACTCCTCCCATACCCACCCACCTCCTGGGAGGAACTCCCCTTCTAGCAGCCTGTCTGTGATCCAAGGCAGGGGTGCAGATGCCTTTAAGAGAGCAGAGGTATACGGGAATGGATGAGGATGGCCACATCGTGAAAAGATGTGTTTTCACATACGCTGATCTTATCAACTGGAAAAATAGCACCCTGTCTTATACCGAGACGCCACAAGCTCTCATTGACCTACTGCAAACTATTGTCCAGACTCATAACGCCCCTTGAGCTGACTGCCACCAGCTGCTTATGTATCTTTTTAACACTGATGAAAGGTGGAGAGTACTCCAAGCCGCTTCCAAATGGTTGGAGGAGCATGTTCCAGAAGATTACCAGAACCCCAAGAGTATGTCAGGGCCCAGCTGCCAGGGACTGACCCCCAGTGGGGATCCAAATACCCCAGAGGACTTGCAAAGGTTAATCCGGTACAGAGAGACCTTCCTGGAAGGATTGAAAAGGGAGCACAGAAAGCTACAAACATCAGTAAAGTCTCTGAGGTTATTCAAGGGAAAGAGGAAAGTCCAGCACAGTTCTATGAAAAGCTATGAGAAGCCTATCGCGTGAATACTCCTTTCAATCCTGAGTCCCAAAAACCAACACATGGTGAATATGGCATTAGTCAGTCAGTGTGCAGAAGACATTAGGAGAAAGCTACAGATGTAGGCAGGATTTGCAGGCATGAATACTTCACAGTTATTGGAAATGGTTAACCAGGTGTTTGTGAACAGAGATGCAGTAAGCCATAGAGAAAGTCATAGAGAAAACAAGTGCCAAGCTCGACAAAGCACTGACTTGATAGCTTCCGCTATTAGAGTAGCACCCCCAAAGGGCGTGGAAAGGGGGCTCCTGGAAGGCTACTCAGTACAATCGCCAGTGCCTGCAGTGTAACCAGTGTGTTTACTGTAAGGAAGTGGGACACTGGAAGGACAAGTGCCCCCAGTTGAGAGGAAAACAGGGAGATCTTAAGCCTGAGGCTTCAGAGGAAAGTGAAGGAGCTCTGTTCAACCTAATGGAAGGGCCACTGGACTGAAGGGGACCGGGCTCAATTGCCCCCAAAGAGCCCATGGTCAGGATGACAGTGGGGGGGCAAGGACATGGATTTCTTGGTTGACACCAGGGCGGAGCACTCGGTGGTGACACAACCCATGGACCCTTTGTCCAGCAAGACAATAGACATAATTGAGGCAACTGGAATTTTGGAAAAGCAGGCTTTTTGCCTATCACGGACCTGTTCGGTGGGAGGCCATGAGATTATACAGCAGTTCTTGTACATGCCAGACTGTCTCCTATCCCTCTTGTGGAGAGACTTGCCAAGCAAACTAAGAGCTACCATCACCTTCACTGATAAGGGCTCCGGGCAGCTAAAACTGCCTCAGGCAGAGATTATCAAGGTTCTCTCAGTCCCTCCGAGAGGAGGAGTGGAGACTCTTCCTGACTGAATCAGGATGAAAATTAACCCCTACTTAAGAGATGGTTACGGGTCTGGGCAGAGGACAACCCTCCAGGGCTGGCAGTAAACCAAGCCCCAGTGGTTATCGAAGTAAAGCCAGGGGCATTACCCGTCAGATAGAGACGGTGCCCAGTCCCAAGGGAAGCTCTCGAAGGCATCCAAGTGTATCTCAGACGCTTGAAGGTTTATGGAATCATAGTTCCTTCCCAGTCTCCATGGAACACCCCCCCTCCTACCTGTTCCCAAACCAGGGACCAAAGACTAGAGGCCAGCGCAGGACTTGCATTTGGTTAATCAGGCTACAGAGACTTTGCACCCAGCTGTACCCAACCTGTACATGCTGTTGGGATTATTGCCAGTGGAGGATAGTTGATTCACCTGCTTGGACTTAAGGATGCTTTCCTTAGTATTAGACTGGCTTTGCAGAGTCCGAAACTATTTGCTTTTCAATGAAAAATCCAGAAACAGGTGTAACCACCCAGTACACCTAGACCTTGCTACCCCAGGGGTTCAAGACTCACCATTTTTGGGGAGGCACTAGTCCGTGACCTCCAGAAGTTTCTTCTAAGGACTTAGGCTGTGTGTTACTCCAATATACTGATGACCTTTTATTGGGACACCCCACAGCAGTTGGGTGCGGAAAGGAACAGATGCCTTATCTCGACACCTGGAGGATTGTGGGTATAAAGTGTCTAAAAGAAAAGCCCAGATTTGCTGACAGCAAGTATGATATCTAGGGTTCACCATCCAGCAGAGAGAGCACAGCCTAGGAGGAGAGAGGAAACAAATCATTTGCAATCTGCCAGAACTCGAGATTATGAGGCAGTTCAGGGAGTTCCTGGGAGCTGTGGGTTTCTGTAGATTGTGGATTCCAAACTTTGCACTACTGGCAAAACCCCTATATGAAGTTACGAAGGGGAACACAAGGAACCCTTTGAATGGGGATCCCAGGAGCGGCAGGCCTTTCAGGAACTGAAAGTGAAACTTGTCACCTCCAGCTTCAGGAATACCTGATTTAACAAAGCCTTCACATTGTATGTGTCAGAAAGAGAAAAAATGGCAGTTGGAGTTCTAACACAAACAGCGGGACCTTGGCCCAGGCCTGTGGCTATTTTATTTAGTAATAGAATGGGAGGCAGATTTGCCCTACAGCTTGACTTTTCCCTTTGGCTTAGTGAATTTGGGGTCCAAAGATATATTTTCCTTTCACCGGACTTAGAGATACTTGTTTTATATTTGTTTTATTCTTTGGGTGATAATCCAGTACAGTCATTACTTATTTTGTTGCTCAAATTATTCTTTTTTTTTTCTTTTTTTTTAATTGCTATATTTTTTACTTTTTTTTTTTTTTTTTTTTTTTTATAAAGACAGGGTTTCACCATGTTGATCAGGCTGGTCTTGAACTCCCGACCTCAGGTGATCCACCCGCCTTGGCCTCCAAAGTGCTTGGATTACAGAAGTGAGCCACCACACCCGGCCGCTCAAATTATTCTTGTTTTAACCTTTTGAAGATTAGGTTGGTTCTTGTGTCCTTTTAACATGTCCCCAACCACAATTATTTTTTGGTAGCACTTCACTTTTGACAGTAACTTTCTTTTTTTTTTTTTTTAAGACGGGGTTTCACCATGTTGGTCAGGCTGGTCTTGAACTCCTGACCTCAGGTGATCCGCCCTCCTTGGCCTCCAAAGTGCTTGGATTACAGGCGTGAGCCACCGTGCCCAGTGACAATAACTTTCTTATTCATTGTCAGTTTACTACAGGAAAATTTACAATGACAAAAAGTGGTGGGTGTGGTGCCGTGGCTCATGCCTGTAATCCTAGCACTTTGGGAGGCTGAGGCAGGCAGATCTCTTCAGCTCAGAAATTTGAGACCAGCCTGGGCAATGTGGTGAAATCCTATCTCTATAAAAAATGCAAAAATTAGCTGGGCATGGTGGCATGCACTTATAGTCCCAGCTACTTGAGAGGCTAGGGTGGAACGATCACTTGAGCCCAGGAAGTCGAAGCTACAGTGAGCTATGTTTGCACCACTACACTCCAGCCTGGGCAACAAAGTGAGAACTTGTCTCAAAGAAAAGCAAAAAAAAGGGCAGCAGGAAATATTTCCTGGAATAAGAGCATCAGCAACACAAGGGAGTTAATTGGAAATGCAGATTATCTAGGGCCCCACCCCATAGTTACTAAATCAGAAATTTGGGTTGTGTCACAACAATTTGTTTTAACAAGGTCTACTCATAATTCTGAAGCACACTAAAGTTTTAGAAGAACTACTCTAAAATTTCCTCAAAGATGCAGCTCAAAAATCTATGCAGGCCGGGCGCGGTGGCTCACGCCCGTAATCCTAGCACTTTGGGAGGCCAAGGCGGGCGGATCATGAGATCAAGAGATCAAGACCATCCTGGCCAATATGATGAAACCCCGTCTCTACTAAAAATACAAAAATTAGCTGGGTGTGGTGGCGCATGCCTGTAATCCCATCTACTCAGAAGGCTGAGGCAGGAGAATTGCTTGAACCCAGGAGGCGGAGGTTGCAAGTGAGCCAAGATCACGCCACTGCACTCCAGTCTGGCGCCTGGCGACGGAGTGAGACTCTGTCTCCAAAAAAAAAAAAAAAAAAAAGTAGCTGAGCGTGGTGGCGCGTGCCTGTAGTCCCAGCTACTCGGGAGGCTGAGGCACGAGAATTGCTTGAACCCGGGAGATGGAGGTTGCAGTGAGCCGAGATCGCACCACTGCGCTCCAGCCTGGTGCCTGGCGACAAAGCAAGACTCTGTCTCTAAAAAAAAAAAAAATCTATCCAAAGAACGACTTAATTCTGTTATTACCGCTGATGAAAATATTCCTAAAGAACGGCTGGTTATTTGCATTAAAAATAATGCAGACAAAGAGATATGGACAGATATTTTACCAAAGAGAATATACAGATGGCATGTAAAAACCATGAGTATATCCAATATATTTAGCTATTAGAGAAATGCAAATTAAAACCATGGTAAGATATCATTAACCACCTATTAGAACGGCTAAAATAAAAAAAGAGTAAGAGCACCAAATGCTTGTGAAGTTGTAGAGAAACTATATCACTTACATGTCGCTAATGGGATTGTAAACTGAGGCAGTCACTATGGAAAACTAACAATTTCATATAAAACTATATAACCAAATTGTTGCACATTGGGAGACTTATGAAGCCGTCATTTCGAAATTATAACTGAGACAGTGAAAGAGAACTGAACTAACCAAGTCTATTTTGCTTCTAACCTCCAAGTTATGCTTGTTGATCCCTGGGCATAGGTTAAACTAACTTCGTGAGAAACTTGGTTTATAGTTTAAAACAAAGACGACCATAAAAGCCCTTTCCCAAAACAAACCTCCTTCTTGTCTGGGGATTAGAGTGCCTTTGTAGGACTGACAGATTAGTCACAGAATTAGAAATTATGGTTTCAGAGTCATGCAGCTGGAGGATAGCATCATTATTGTAAAACTTAAGATCAGTGTTTGAGATATTTTGCAGCCCCTGCACTTCATGAATCAACTGGCACTGTCTGAGGTGTTTGAACCAGAAAGACTCCATCTTGAATAGGGGCTGGGTAAAATAAGGCTGAGACCTAATGGGCTGCATTCCCAGGAGGTCAGGCAGTCTAAGTCACAGGATGAGATAGGAGGTCAGCACAAAGTACAGGTCATAAAGACCTTGTTGATAAAAGGATGAGACAAAGAAACTGGTCAAAACCCACCAAAGCCAAGATGGTGACAAAAGTGACCGCTGGTCATTCTCACTGCTCATTATACACTAATTATGATGCATTTGCATGCTAAAACACACCCCTACTGTCGCCATGACCGTTTACAAATGTCATGGCAATGCCAGGAAGTTACCCTATATAGTCAAAAAAGAGGAGGAACCCTCAGTTTTGGATATTGCCCACCCTTTTCCTGGAAAACTCCAGAATAATCCACCTTTGTTTAGCATAAAATCAAGAAATAACAATTAAAATAATCAAACAGCAGCCCTTGGGGTTGCTCTGCCTATGGAGTAGCCATTCCTTATTCTTTTATTTTCTTAAAAAACTTTCACTTTATGGATAAGCCTCAAATTGTTTCATGGGCAAGATCAAAGAACCCTCCCTTGGTGTCTGGATCAGGACCGCCTTCCAGTAACAGCGCCACCCAGACTGATAAACTGGCTCATCTGATCTTGTGACATCCCCCCACCCCCCACCACCAAGGAACTGACTCAGTTCGTTTCCAGTCCAGTGAATTAGCATTCCTCACCCACTGGCTGTCCCCAACCCATCAAGTTATCCTTAAAAACTGTGATCCCTGAATGTCTGGGGGAGACTGATTTGGGTAATAAAACTCCAGTCTTCTGCACAGCTGGCTCTGTGTGAATCGCACTTTCTCTATTGCAATTCCTCTGTCTTGATAAATCAGTTTTGTCTAGGTTAAGCAGGAGTGGCCACAAACAAACCTCTCGAACACCGAACAGGGAAGGAAGTGGTGATTTATTCGACTGGGAGCTTCGGTGGGTAAAAATACCTTAACAACCGAGCTCCTTGACAAAGAAAATCCTTTCCCTTTTAAAGGCTTACAATTCTGGAAATTACATGTGAAAGGGTCTTGATCCATGAAGTAGATGTGGGGTATGAGACTAGGTGGAGGTTTGATCGTGTTTAAACAAAAACAATGCCTTCTGAAAAGATTCCTTCACACCATGCCTGCAATCAAAGGAATGCGATTAAGGGTGATGCCCGGGTCTGCCAGCCTTTACTTCTATTGAAATGCAATGTAGAAGTCCAGGGGGTAAGGGGTCTTAGAAGTTTAAGAGGTTTAAGGGTCTCCTTCCTCATAGGCAGCAGACAAGGTGAACCCATTGGGCAGTTACACTTATCCCAGAGAAGTGAAAATTCACTGTGCCCAGCTAAATAATAGTCCCATAATGATGTAAACATCCTAATCCACAGAATTTGGGAACACACAACTCTACGTGGCAGAAGGCTTTTTGCAGATGTGATTACATTAGTTGGATTAACGAAGCCAAGAACAAGAAATGCCAGCAACCTCTAGAAGTAGAAGACAAAGAACTGATTTTTTTCCCCTAGAGCCTCCAGAAGAAAGGCAGAGCTGTGACCTCCGTAAGTGTAAGATAATATGTTCATATTGTTTTCAACCACTAAATTTGTGGTAATTTGTTACAGCAGGAATAGAAATCTAACGCACATTCATGTTCATGCAAAAAAATGTACACAAATGTTTATAGTTACTTTACTGGTGAGAAATAAAAATGAAATCCTAAGACCCCCAACCAACTGGACATACTCCCTCTTGGCCAAAGGAACCCCAAAGAAACCTGAGGTTGGACACACCTCCTTATGCCCCCTCCTTATGCCCCCTCCTTATACCCCCTCCTTATACCTTCTCTTTATACTCTTTCCCTCACTAACCACCATTAGGTTTTCTTTTCTAAGAATTAAGTAGAAACCAGCCCTTTGGAAAGACTCATTCCACCCTGATATCAACCAACTGCCTGAGGCTGCTCCTCCCTTTTGAAGTTTCAACAAAATAACCAACCAACATTGTTTACTCATAGAGACCACTGACCTCGGAGTCGTTCTGACCAGTCTACAGAGGATGAACAGTGAGGGTTTTTGTTTTCACTATTTTTATTAAGACAGGATCTCACCCTCTCACTCAGGCTGGAGTGCAGTAAATGACAGTAGCTCACTGCAGCCTCCACCTCCCTGGTTCAGGCAATCCTTCCACCTCAGCCTCCCAAGTAGCTGGCATCACAGGCACGCCCCACTACCCCCAGCTAATTATTTTTATTTTTTGTAGAGAGGGTTTTGCCATGTTGCCAAGGCTGTCTTGATCTCCTGGGCTCAAGCTATCCACCTGCCTCAGCCTCCCAAAGTGCTGGGATTACAGGCATGAGTCACTGCGCCCAACTCATTGAGGCTGTGTCCTCTGCTTCACCTTTTGATGTCAGAGGGCCAAAAACTCTCCCCCTCAGATTTTTATGACCTCGGTGTTTTTAACAGGGGGGTCCAGGAGAGGTGTGAAACTCAACTGCACGTGTGCATGTTTCTCCTTTCATAAATATTTATGACTCCTCTTATCACTTATTGAATATGTATATTTTGCTACTTCATTTAGCATAAATTCATGTCTTATTCTTTCTACCCTCAAGCATCTGTTTTCAGCTTCTGACCAGAGGTAACATTTCCCAGCCTGTAAGAATGACCATCCTACAAGCTGCAACTAACTCTTTATGAGAAATAAAGATCTTTTTTTCCCTAAATTTATGAACATCGTTGTTCAGTTGACATTTATAATAACACAAAACTGGAATCAACCCAGATATCATCCAGTGGGCAAATGGTTAAACAAACTGTGGACATTGACACTTGGAATAAAAAAGGAAAGGACTTTTGACGTGTACATTAACTCTGATAAATCTCCAAAGAATTATGCTGAGTGAAAAAAAACAGTCTCAATGGTTCGTATACCATATGAATCCACTGGGGCTCAGAAAGTGACACCCCAAAGACTGTCACTTTGACATGCTAGGAAGCCTTGCAAGCTGCCTTAAAGTCAAGTTTCCTGTAACCTTGTCTTTCCCTCCCTCCCAAATGCAGAGAGGACTCTCTTTGGAGTTTTCTTCTCTGACCAACAAAACTTCTTTCCAAAAGAAATTTCGTTGTCTTAAATCCCCTCCCTAGAGATCTCAGAAAATGATCAGAAAAGATTAACCACTGGAAAAGAGATGAGACTAGGCGTAATCACCATGCCCAAACAGACTTTTTATCCATTCTTCCAAGGGCAGCTCCCAGAGATTACCTGGGGGACTTCATCCACACAGTAAGACAACCTTTATTTCTGTGTGACTCTGTTCTTCACTTTCCCATAATGTCTGCCTAATACTTCCCAGCTTCATTCATTCTCCCGAATGATTTATTATCCCTCAGAAGAACTGTCTACATTCCCAATCTCCTTCCTACTCTATGAAAAAGGAAGTATCTCCTTGGGTGTTTCTGTATCTCCTTGGGTGATTTGGGTAATTATTCTCCTGTGATTCCCTCATAGTATGTTCATTAAAATTGTGTGTGTTTTTTTCTATTAATCTACCTTTTGCCAGTTGATTTTCAATGAAACCTCAGAGGGTGAAGGGTAAACTTCCCCTAGAGTTTCATTTATATTAACATTCTCAAAATGACAAAATTATATACAGAATAGATTAGTGGTTATCAATGTTTAAGGAATAATTGGGGGCAGTAAAGAATAGATAGAGTTAGCTATAAAAGAACAACTCAAATGACCCTTGTTGTCAGAGTCATTTTGTGCAAAATATCAAGAAAAACAGGATGTGTTTTGTGTGAAGAGCGTTATAAAAAAGATATGAGGATGTAGTTTTTTTTTAACTTTTATTTTAAGTCAAGGGCTACAAGTACAGGTATGTTACATAGATGAATTTGTGTAATGGGGGTTTGTTGCACAGATTGTGTCATCACCCAGGTGATGAAAGGTACTAAGGTATTAAGCTTAGTACCCATTAGTTACTTTTAGTTAGTTAAATGTGTTAAGCCTAGTATCCATTAGTTATTTTTCCTGATGCTCTCTTTCCTTCCACCCTCCATCCTCCAAAAGGCCCCTGTGTATGTGCTCCTCTGTCTGTGTCCATGTGTTTGCATCATTTCGCTACCAGAAGATGTAGTTTTTGTTAAAGGCAAAGTACTTTTGGCCAGGTGTGGCAGCTCTCGCCTGTAATCCCAGCACTTTGGGAGGCTGAGCCGGGCAGATCACGAGATCAGGAGTTCGAGAGCAGCCTGGCCAACATGGCGAAAACCTGTCTCACCTAAAAATACAAAAATTAGTCGGGCATGGTGGTGGGCACCTGTAATCCCAGCTACTTGGGAGGCTGAGGCAGGAGAATAGCTTGAACCTGGAGGCAGAGGTTGCAGTGAGCTGAGATCGTGCCACTACACTCCAGCCTTGGCAACACTAAAGACTCTGCCTCAAAAAAAAAAAAAAAGAAAGAAAAAGAAAGGCAAAGTACTTTTGTCTAGTTTAGAGGCTAGACACATTTCACATTTTAAAAACTATATAGAAAAACTAAATGAATATAAAAAGTTGGGAAAAGATAATAATTTTTAAAAATTTGTAAAAAGTTATAAACATTTTATGATAAACTTATGTGGTCAAAGCTGATTGAGATTGGACGGATTTATTTATAAGTTTTTATTAAAATTAGCTTTCACATTAATAGTATGCTAATGCAAAGATATAATTTGGTTTTCTTGTCTGAAGAAGATTTTGGTATAGTATTAATAAGGGATATTAAAATGTTGTGTTCACCTTTTGAGTAAACTGCAAAAAAAATGGGAGAAGAAAGAGAGGCAAAGATAGATTCAGCTGGCCTTATGGTATCTGTATTGGGTCTTTTCATTGGGAAACTGAGTCTCCCCCTCTCTCAAAGAGTAAAGATGTTTGTTTTTTGAAATTTTTAAATTGTCACTTTGGCTAAACGAGTGACTTATTTTATGGTGACCTGTAATCCCATTTTGACATCAAGCATTTTACACTTAGCCAAAAGGCCAAGAAACAATGACATCAGGTATTTTAAATTTTTGATATTTGAAATACTTCCAAAAATCAAATTTCAGATTCTAAAATCAAGTCTTTTCACCTGACTAACTTGAATAGAACAATAGGAACTCCTGGAAGTCTGAAAGAGACATATTAGGCTTGGTTTGGTATGTTAAAATCATACAGAAAGCATCGTTAAATAAGAAATGGTGTTTAACTTTCTTTAAGTTATATTTGTATAAATGTGTTAGTTACATGTACTCCAATATTGTATGATATTTCTAAATTCTAATATGTCTTGGTATATGTTACCACTCATAATTATGATTTTATGTTAATTTTCATGCCACAGAAATAATCAGATTTCTTTGTCAGTTGCATCTTTAATTATAGCTATTCTAAGTCTTGTTATCTGCAGAGAATTTCGTTCTTGTTGTTGTTTCTGAGGCAGAGTTTCGCTCTTGGTGCCCAGGCTGGAGTGCAATGGCAGGACCTTGGCTCTCTGTGACCTCCGCCTCCTGGGTTCAAGTGATTCTCCTGCCTCAGTGTCCTGAGCAGCTGAAATTACAAGCATATGCCCCTGTGCCCAGCTAATTTTGTATTTTTAGTAGAGACGGTGTTTCACTATGTTGGTCAGGCTGGTCTTGAACTTCTGATTTCAGGTAATACATTTGCCTTGGCCTCTCAAAGTGCTGGGAGCAGATTATAGGCATCAGCTACTGTGCCCAGCCAAATTGTTTTAATTTGATTCTCTTAAAAAGCCATTTACTATTGATTAAAGTCTAAAATTTGCCTTTTCAAAGAAATTTATGGAAAGAAATTTATGACAAGGACTCTTGAATATAGGTTTCTGATAACTTTGGTGATCATACCATTGAGCAAGGTTAAAAACTTCCAGATCTCTAATTAAAAGCTGATGTATTCCCAGATTGCTAGCCCAACATCAAACAAAACAAGAATTCATTTTATGGGACTAAACTGATGAAAGACTGATATAATGGCTTGTGACTTTTTTTTCCCCTGAGATCCTGATGATTTCTTTTTTAATTATTATTATTATTATTTTTAGATGTAGTCTCACTCTGTCGCCCAGGCTGTAGTACAGTGGTACAATCTCAGCTCATTGCAACCCCTGCCTCCTGGGTTCAAGTGATTCTTCTGCCGCAGCCTCCTCAGTAGCTGGGACTACAGGCATGCACCACCACACCCAGCTAATATTTTTAATTTTATCAGAGGTGGGGTTTCGCTATGTTGACCAGGTTGGTCTCAAACTCCTGCCTTCAGGTGATCCTCTAGCCTCAGCCTCTCAAAGTGCTGGGATTACAGGCATGAGCCACCGCGCCTGGCCCTTTAATTTTATTTTAGGAGACAAAAACCACCTCTGATTTTCTCTACTTTTCTAATTTTCCTTTCCTTTTCCGTTTAACTTTAAAATATATTCCTTAGAAATTGTGTCTAATTATGTCTTCCAGCTTGGACTAAAACTGCTAGGTTAAGAGATACTCCCCCCTCAGCCTCCAGAGTAGCTGGGACCACAGACGAGTGCCACCATACCAGGCCTTCTTTTTACGTTTTGTTTTCCAGAGTCAATAAATCATTTTATATTTTCCTTTTGAGTCATTTATAGCTTACATTAACTGGGTAAAATATACTTTCGTGCGGAAAATCGAAACATTTACCTTTCTCTCTACCTGATTTCTCCAAAATTTAAAAACTATTCATTAGGATTATTTAATGCACCATAGTTATTTTCGTAAGTTCAATAAGATTATGTTTTCTTTTGTAGCAGGACACTGGAGACACTGGTTATTTTACCAAGGCTTTGACTGGAATGCCATATTTTCAGATATGAATAGACTGCTTGAGGAATTGATGTTGTCTTTTTAGAGCTGATATAAAGCCCCCAGCATTTTGTGGGGGTGAAGCAGTCACTGGGCTGTGCTAGGATCCGTTGCTGTCTCGATGTCCCTGTCAGCCTTCCCAGCAGCGGCCTACTGGAAAAGTAAAAGATGTTTGAATATACTCGGTAACTGAAGATGAGAACAATGAGCCCATGAAATACCACTGGAAGATGATGGGACGTTGCTGCTGTCTACAGCTACTGCCCAGGGGCATGTGGGCTTCGCTATGGGAATCAAGTGTCTCAATCTATGAGAGGTGTCCGACTGGTAGAAGGAATTCTGCATGCCCCTGATGCTGGCTGGGGAAATCTGGTGTTATGTTTTCAACTATCTCAAAGACAACAAAAGCAAAATGGATGAGACAGATGCTTCATCAGCAGTGAAATGAAAAGAGCAGTTGAGAAAACATCGGATTTAACAGTGCTGGGTCTCCCATGGAAAACAACTGAACAGGATCTGAAAGAATACTTTAGTACCTTTGGAGAAGTTCTTATGGTGCAGGTTAAGAAAGATATTAAGACTGGTCATTCAAAGGGGTTTGGATTTGTTCATTTCACAGAATATGAAACACAAGTGAAAGTAATGTCACAGCGAGCGATATATGATAGATGGACAACAGTGTGACTGTAAACTTCCTAATTCTAAGCAAAGCCGAGATGAGCCTTTGAGAAGCAGAAAACTGTGGGGTGCTGTGCAGAGGACATGACTGCCGACGAGCTGTGGCAGTGCAGGGAAGTGGTGGATGTCTTCATCCCCAAGCCTTTCAGGGCCTTTGCCTTTGTTACATTCACAGATGATCAGGTTGCACAATCTCTCTGTGGAGAGGACTTGATCATTAAAGGAATCAGCGTTCATATATCCAATGCCAAAACTAAGCACAACAGCAATAGACAACAGCAATAGACAGAAAGAAGTGGAAGATTTGGTGGTAATCCAGGTGGCTTTGCGAATCAGGGTGGATTTGGCAATATCAGAGTGGGTGGAGCTGGTTTGGGAAACAAGGTAGTCAAATGGGTGGTGGGATGAACTTTGGTGCATTCAGCATTAATTCAGCCATGATGGCTACAGTCCAGGCAGTGCTACAGAGCAGTTGGGGTATCATGGGCATGTTAGCCAGCCAGCAGAACCAGTCAGGCCCATAGGGTAATAACCAAAGCCAAGGTAACACGCAGAGGGAGCCAAACCAGGCCTTCGATTCTGCAAATAACTCTTACAGTGGTTCTAATTCTGGTGCAGCAATTGGTTGGGGATCAGCATCAAATGCTCGGTCGGGCAGTGGTTTTAACGGAGGCTTCAGTTCGAGCATGGATTCTAAGTCTTCCGGTTGGGGAATGTAGACAGTGGGGTTGTGGTTGCTTGGTATAGAATGGTGGGAATTCTACTTTTTCTAAACTCGTGGTAAGTATATTGTAAAATACGTATGTACTAAGAATTTTCAAAATTGGTTTCAATGTGTAGTTTATTCAGTATTTTTGATATTTTTCTTTAGAAAAAGGAAGAGCTAAAGGAATTTTATAAGTTTTGTTCCATAAAAGGTTGAAATATTGAGTGGTTGAAAGTGAACTGCTTTTTGCCTGATTGGTAAACCAACACACTACAACTGATACCAAAAGGTTTTGCCTGTAATATTTTATCCCTGGACTTGTCAAGTGAATTCTTTGCATGATCAAAATGGAAACCATTGATTAGAACTACATTCTTTACTCCTTGTTTTAATTTGAACACCATCATATGGATTGTTTTTCCTTAAGAAAATCTCCTTTTGGGAGATTATGGTGTCACAGTATTTGGTTCTTTTGTTTTTTAACACTTGTCCTGTCATGTACATCAGCCCCTTTGTCAATGGCTGTGAATGCTGTATGGTGTGTATTCTCTTCTGTTACTGATACTAGACGTAGGTGTGGTAATGTGAACTGAAGCTGATGGGTTGATAACATGGGCTGAGCTCGTGGTGTGCTTTGCAGGAGGACTTGGAAGTGGAGTTCACGAGTGAGCTCAAGTGTCTCAAAGAAGGATAGAAGTTCGAATGTCTGTTAGCTACCCTTAAGAATGCTGTTTGCTGCAGTTCTGTGTCCTGTGCTTGGATGCTTATTATAAGAATTGTCAATGTTGGAAATTCTTAAATGAAACTGATTTAAATAAAAAGCCCCTTGGAAAGACTGGCCTGGTACATTGTCTATGCTCTTCTTTTAGAAGATTCCTGACCTATGGTAACTGAGGAATGTTACTTTCTAACAGGCCTAGGAAACTCAAGATATTTTGGAACTTCAGGAAGAGAAGAAATTCACCTGCATTACAGGCACAGTCTGATGGTGGATTCTTGGCTTGGCTTCCTAGCCTTGAGAGGTTCTAAAAAATCAAATCTGATCCACGTGCCCCCACCAAAAAAAAACAAAAACAAGAAAAAATCAAATCTGAATGGGGCGTGTGGTTTACACCTGTAATCCCAGCACTTTGGGATGCTGAGGCGGTAGGATTGCTTGAGGCCAGAGGTTCAAGACCACCCTGGCCAACACAGCAAGACCCCATCTGTACTGAAAAATAAATAAGCAAGTTGTGGTGGCTCACGCCTGTAATCCCAGCATTGTGGGAAGCTGATGCAGGTAGATTGCTCAAGGCCGGAAGTTCAAGAGGAGCCTGGCCAACGTGGTGAAATCTGTCTCTACTAAAAATACAAAAGTTAGCTGGGTGTGGTGGTGCATGCCTGTAATCCAGCTACTCGGGAGGCTGAGGCAGGAAAATCCCTTGAACTTGGAAGGCAGAGGTTGCAGTGAACCAAGATTGCACCACTGCACTCCAGCCTGGGGTGCAGTGGCACAATCTCAGCTCCAGTCTGGGTGACAGAGTGTAATTATGTCTCAAAAAATAAAAATACAAATAAATAAATAAATAGAAAAATTTTGAATCTGAAAATCTTTATTTAAAAGTTCCAGCAGCCAGATGTGGTGACTCACGCCTGTAATCCCAGCACTTCGGGAGGCTGAGGCAGGTGGATCACTTGAGATCAGGAGTTCAAGACCAGCCTGGGCAATATGGTAAAACCCTGTCTCTACTAAAAGTACAAATTTAAAAAAATTAGCCAGGCATGGTGGTGGGCACCTGTAATCCCAAGATACTCAGGAGGCCAAGGTAGGATAATTGCTTAAAACCAGGAGGCGGAAGTTACAGTGAGCTGAGATCACACCACTGCACTCTAGCCTGGGCGACAAAACGAATCTCTGTCTCAAAAAAAAAATAAAAGTAGAATAGGGGCAGTAACAAATGGTTATATTTTGTTTTACACATACACACACACACACACACACACACACACACACACACACACTCTTTTGAGACAGGATCTCCCTCTCTCGCCCAGGCTGGACTGCAATGATGCGATTACAGCTCACTGTAGCCTCTACCTTTCAGGGCTCAGGTAATCCTCCCACCTCTGCCTCCCAAGTAGCTGGGATTACAGGCTTGCACCACCATGCCTAGTTAATTTTTGTATTTTTTGGTAGAGATGGGGTTTCAACATATTGCCCAGGCTGGTCTTGAACTCCTGGACAAAAGTGATCTACCCGCCTTGGTTTCTGAAGTGCAGAAATTACAGTTGTGAACCACCATGAAGAGCCTATTTCACTATATACATATATTTTAGATGGAGTTTTGCTCTTGTCGCCCCAGGTTGGAGTGCAATAGCGAGATCTTGGCTCACTGCAACCTCTACCTCCTGAGTTCAAGTGATTCTCCTACCTCAACCTCCCAAGTAGCTGGGATGACAGGCACCTGCCACCACGCTCAGCTAATTTTGTGTTATTAATAGAGATGGGGTTTCACTATGTTGCCCAGGCTAGTCTCGAACTCCTGATCTCAGGTGATCCCTCCCCTCAGCCTCCCAAAGTGCTGGGGATTACAGGCGTGAGCCACTGCGCCCAGCCTATTTCACTGTATTTTTGAATGTTTAACGTTATTTTAAAAATTTTAATGTTATATGAAAAGAAATCTAATCAGAATGATTCCAATCTTTTAATTTACTCTATACATAAAAAGACTGAGAAAAATAAAATGCTAATTCACTATTAATTTATGTGGTTGTTTTTTCCTGTAACTTTTCCAGATTCCAAATTTTCTACTCTTATAATTTTAAAAAGTTAACAAGAATTAAAAAACAAAACAAAACAAAACAAAAAAATCTCATGCTTAATGGTGGTCAAAAAATAAAAATAAAAAAAAGAAAAAAAAAAAAACAAGAATTTAATGTGTAAAGTAGATAAGGTTGAAATAATACTGCAGGGCTAAGGGCCCCGTATGGTCCTGGGGTGTCCTTTATGCTGTGCTGCGGTGCAGGATTGGAGAAATAAAGAGACAGGACATAGAAGTACAACGAAAGTGCAGCTTTGCTCAAGAGGGCCACGCCACCTACAAGTGGACACAGGTGAGGCCCCGAATGTCCATAAGTGTCTGTATTTACTGGGTATAGGTTAGAGGGCAGGGTAGTGAATGAAGTCACCTTAAAAGATAGTGATAGGGTCGTGAGCAACAAAACAAGGATCCACCCCCCATTAGGTCACCTAGACTAGGAGGTGGGCCATGTGCAGTAAGGGGTCCACCCCTATTAGGTCACCAAGGCATGGAGGTGGGCCGTGCGCAGTGAAGAGGGTGCAGTGTGCAATACCTCTACCTATGGGCATGCTACTTCTAAGAATATCTATAGGAGGGTTCTTAAGTCACACAGCAGTGACAGAGCTGTCGTGGTCTACCGCCACCTGCTGGCAGCTTCTAATGAGTTCTGTAGGAGGATGCTTTTGAGCTAGCACAGTAACAAGAGCTGATAAAGTTCATGGTCACCAAGGTTCGATTATCCGGAGGGGTTTTGAGCCCTCGGATGCTTGAGGGATTGCCGGTCTGAGGGCAGCCTTCCACAAGAACTGGACGCAAGGTCCTACAACTCCTTTATCAGGAGGAGTGGCTCTTTCCCCCAAGCCTGCCATACAGCGGGTATCTTTACGACACTGAACGCTGCCGTCTGGGCCATGGATTCTTGTCCTGGTATAACTGTTTTTCCCTTAAATTATGCTCTGCACCATGTCTGCTCCAGACATTCCTCTGACTATAAGTGGCTTATTCCTTAATTCATGCTCTGTACCGTGTCTACTGTAGGCATTCCTCTGATTATGAACTAAGATATAGTTTATATATATATGTGGAAATAACTGAGTGGTAAGATATTCTTTAGGCACTCATTCTAGGAACTAATATATGATTATATATAGAGGATTATATAAAGGGAAATAACTATGTAGTAACACTATAAACAGATATTCTTCAAGCCCTAATTCTATAAACTAGTATATGATTATATATAAAGGATTATATAAAAGAAAATAACTGAGTAGTAACGCTATAAACTGAGATATTCTTCAGGCACTAATTGTGCCAGGATTCTGCTTAGCTCTCCTTCCTCGGTGCCTATATGAGGAGTTACCCACAAATACAATATCTAGGATTTGTGTAAAATGCAAGGAGGAGAGAAGGAATTAGAGGGTTAAAGAGAAAACAAGGTTGGCTGAGTTGGTAATTTTTGAGGCTGGATGATGATAGGTCCTTAGGGTTTCATTTTACTATTCTCTTATCTTATTTGAAATTTTTCATAATAAAAAATTTTAAAAGAAGAATTAGCTTATACAAACAAATGTACTATAGATTTTTGTTATCCACAGTAGTTTTATAAAGTCAACTCAAACATTGAATTAGAGATTATGAAACCATTGATCCTGGGCATAATATAGGGTTAGGTTCCCTCAAGCCCCTGGCCACAACATTCTCATCAAGGGATAATCTGGTAACCTTGTTTTATTCCTGTTTCTGTTGAAAGATCCCTTATTTAATACAAACTGTTGATTCATTAACACTGAACTCACAGCCAAAGCACTATAACCGCTGCCTGAAGGAGATTTGTTTAACGTACTTAATTTTCTTCATAAGACACATTATAGCTTCTTCACTTAGGAACACTGGACGGCACTTCAAAACTACACTTGGAAGCCATTTCAGACAACAAAATCACCAAGAAAAAGTACAAAAATGTAAAAAATGTGGCACTAAGAAGATCACAAACAGGAAACTTGTTTACAGTGTAAGAACTAAAAGAAGAAGGCAGAGCATCACCTGGTGTGAGTTCAGCTACTAAGAAAATGGGCCTCCTCCAGCAATGCAATTCTTTTTTCTATTCTGTGCATGTATATGTCTGTGACCATGAAAGCACCGGAGTGTTGATTTGGGGGCTCCAAATAATTGTATATTTAGAGGTAGAGGGTTGGGAGGTTCGCCATGTTGGCCAGGCTGGTCTCGAACTCCTGGCATCAAGCCATCCTCCCCCCTTGGGTTTCCAAGGTTCTAGGATTACAGGTGTGAGGCACTGTGCCTGGCCTATAAATACATTTTAATGAGTGGACATATTTGCAAATACAGAATCTGCAACTAATGAAGACTGTATTTAAAGTAACAAGCATAGTGATTGACACGTTGTAATAACCAACTTTTCCTTCTTGTTGGTGTAGACTATGATACTGAATTATTAAATAAAATTTATAGGAATACTGTAGTTCTCTGAGATAAATATCTTAGAAAGCGATATATAGATTAAACAGATATGTCATTTGTAGCTGATTAAAAGTGGTGATTGGGTCATAGAAAGTTGGACATAATCGCCTGGCGTGGTGGCGTGTGCCTGCAGTCCCACCTACTCAGGAGGCTGAGGTGGGAGGATTGCTTGAGCCCAGGAGTTCTGGGCTGTAGTGCGCTATGCCGATCCAATGTCTGCACTAAGTTCGGCATCAATATGGTGACCTCCTGGGAGCAGGGGACCACCGGGTTGCCTAAGGAGGGGGTGAACCAGCCCAGGTCGGAAACGGAGCAGGTCAAAACTCCGGTGCTGATCAGTAGTGGGATCGCACCTGTGAATAGCCACTGCACACCAGCCTGGGCAACATAGTGAGACCCTGTTTCTAAAAAAATAAAAGAAGAAGAAGAAGAAAGTTGGACATTATCTCCTAGCCTATGAGAAAATCAGCTTTAATGCAAATGTTTTAAAAATTACAGTTTTTTGGCTGGGTGTGGTGTTACAAGCCTGTAATCACAGCTACTTGGGAGGCTAATGCAGGAGAATCTCTTGAAACCAGAAAGTGGAGGTTGCAGTGAGCCGAGATTGTGTCACTGCACTCCAGTCTGGGTGACAGAGGGAGACCCTGTCTCTAAATAAATAAATAAGTAAAATAACAAAATAAAGAGAAATAATAACAAAATACTATATTTGAAAAACCATAAGTTCAGAATTCTATAAGAGGCAGTGAAAAACAGTGAGAATGCATGGATTTTTCACTTTATATCTAACTTTGAATCCTGGCCAAAGTACCCAATAACCGTGTGGCTTTGAGTAAGTTAGTTAATGCTTCCTCAGTTTCCTTACTTCTATGTTTTATTCTTAAATTATTTATTTATGTATTTTTAAGAGAAAGGGTCTCTGTCTGTCGCCCAGGCTGGAATTCAGTGGTGCGACCACAGCTTACGATAAACTCAAACTCCTGGGCTCAAGAGATCTTCTGCCTCAGCCTCCCAAAGTGCTGGGATTACAATCCTGAGCCACAGCAACAGGCCAGTTTCTTAATTAAAAAATGGAATCATGATGCCCATCTCACAGGGTTGCTGTGAGTCTTGTGCCCAGTACCTGAGGCCCAGCTGGGACTCACCCAATAATAGCTCTCTCTGATGCCTGGGGGATGTGCTATAAAACAGCAGGATAATTGCGCTTTACCCTATTCTCACACTTTCAATATGCAAATAATCTTAAATTCCTCTTTACAAACCCATCATGAATATTTCATTCAGGAGTTACAATTATACTTATGAAGCAGGATCCTGATTTTGCAATATTTATTGGTCTCTATCCGAAACCCCTCTTCTCCTTTCTCCACATTTTCCTTTTGCTTCTTGATCCTTTTTTCATATTTAAGCAGCAGCTGAACTCTTCTGTTTATATTCAGGGAAAGGATGTGGCTACAGAAAAAATAAAAAGGTTGGGGGAGTCTCTTCCTGGCTTTCGAGTTTTAAAAGCAGAGACCTATAGATAAAAAGAAGAAACTGATGAATACACAGAAGAATTGGAAGATAACAGAAAGAATACAGCTCTTCCTCTTCCACATCCCTATACACCCTTTGCAAACAAGAATCCCCAAGGTTGAGAGGAGTTTGGAGAGACTGAGAGGAGAGGTGTGGGAGGGCCCGAGAGAAATAAGTTGCACCTGCTGAGCTCCAGCTAGCACTACCCCATATGGGGGCGAGAGGTCCGTACCACTTCCTTACTTCCGAAGCGTCACTTCCGGGGCAGATTCCAGCAAGGTGCCCAGACTCACCGGAAGCAGCTGTGAGGTGTGTAGGCACAGGTGAAGTTTCAGCCTCAGGGGCGTTCCCCTGAGCCAGGTTGCAGGACCAGGGTAACCGAATGGGACCCATGGATCCAATAATGGAGAGCAGAGGAGACAGACCCTGGCTCAGTGGAGTCTGGAATAGGAACAAGGATGTCTCCAGAGAAATCTTGGACGAGTTCAAAATGGCCAAATGAGGAATGGTTATCTCAAGTGACTGAAGGGACAGATGACAGTGAAGATAAAAGAGCTTCATTTTATTAGTACTGTGGCTCCATACAGTCACGAGAGGAAAAGAGAGAAAGACATGGAATTGACCGACACAAAACTTCTACCAGCCTTGTAAAATGATGCTTGAAACAGAAATAAAGTGGAATTGTAGAAATCAAGTTATATTTCTTGCACGTCTGAATTTGTAGATGGAGGTTCTGGCCTAATATGCCTGTTTTATATTTTCAACATATAAAGCTCAATTTGATTTATTTAATATTTACCACATGCCCATCATATGCCAGGCACTGTCCTTGCCCAAGTTGTTATTATAATCCAGTGGGAGGCAGGTACTAAAAAATCATTACAAATCAAATAAATGTTAGCAAAAGGAAGTACATGGGAGCATGTGACAAAAGTATTTAAACCTTATAATGGTATGGTAAGTGCCTTCTTGAAGAAAATTGAGAAATTGAGAAAATTAGTAAGTTTAAGCTGAAACATAAAAAAGAAGAATACTCAAGGCAAAATGCAGGGGGAGAAGAGTAGTAGAGGGAAGGGAGGGAAGAACATGTTTCAGAATTGAAAGAATGGAATCAGTTATGGGTAGAGCAGAGAGGGCAAAGGGAAGAATATTAGCGGCTAGGGCTCAAAAAATTTTTTGGATTTTTATTCTATTATTTCTTTGCTAGGTAAGTTGGCTGCAAAATAAGGTAAATCTCTTATTTAGGTATAAAACAGGGAGAAAAGTGTAGTAATTATTTAAAATAGTATTCTATCATAATGTTCCAAATTAACTTGCAATGAGAGTTTCAGAGTAAAAATATTTTCACTCCTACACCCATCTCGAGACTGTATCTGCAGCTTTACATGGTTTCTAGATGGGGGATGTGCTAAAGGTTTTAAAGACTGGGTACTCCTGTAATTATGTCACTATCTTTTACAACAATGGATGGTGTTTACAGGTAGGAAAGAATTTAGAACTTTAAACTACTTCCATTGGAACTCATTATATTTCAAATGTTTCTTTCAATCAGAATATGATAATTTGTTTTACTTCTGGGTTAATAGTATCCAACAATCTATTTATTGCGTTATATCTATGTAGGTTGGCAATTTAGAATTTAAAATGCTTTATTCCACTGAACTAATATAAATGGTGGCCTATACAAGGATATGCATCCTGTAATGTTGCTGAAATGATTTATTCTGCTTGAATTTATTTATTTATTCTTGACATTTGATTGTCGTTGCTTCATGTGAGATCCATCCTCAAGATCCATCCTCTTCTTCTGTTATTTCTGTTCTTTTTTCTCTGCATTCCACAAAGTGTTAATTTACTAAGCCTGCTCTATTTTACTTCTAAGTATCACTCCAATATGTCACTTTCTCACCATTCCCACTGCTATTTCTTGAGTTCCACCTCTCATTATTTCTCGCTTTGACTAGTGCCTCCGGACTGCTTTATAGCCGTTAGCATTTCTTCACCCTGTTCCTGAGTTTTCAGATCTTGTTGACATACTTTCTTACTTAAAACCCTTCACGGTTCCTCTTTACTTAGAGTAGTTGTCTTCAAATGTCATTGAACCCATATCCATAACCAGAAAACAATTTTGAGAATTCAATGTAGCCTAATTTAGTTTTTGGAAGTTACATATTTGTATTACTGTACTAATATTAGGTCTAATATAGACTGTATCATAAGAAGACATTTAGTTCCTAAAAATAGGAACTAAAAATAAATGAAAATTATAATTTTTCCTTGCTTCACAGTACCTGTATTGAGCACACCCACTCTGTAAACGTGTCCTCTCATGTTCTTCCCCCTAGCTACCATCAATTCACACGCATATACATTTCTACATTGTTTTTCTTCAAATTAAAATTTTCTCTTTTCTTTTGCCTTTTAAGACAGGATCTCACTTTGTCACCCAGGCTGGAGTGCAGTGGCATGGTCTTGGTTGGCTTACTGCAACCTCGGCCTCCCAGGCTCAAGCGATCCTCCCACTTTGGCCTCCTGAGGAGCTGGGACTATAAGCATGAACCACCACGCCTGGCTTTTATTTGTTTATTTATTTATTGTAGAGCCAGGGTTTCACTAGGTTGCCTAGGCTGGTCTCAAACTCCCGAGCTCAAGTGATCTGCTCGTTTTGGCCTCCCAAAGTGCTGGGATTATAGGCACGATGCACTGTGCCGGGCCTATATTCCTATGAGACTGGTGCAAAAGTAATGGCAGCTTTCGGTGTTACTTAATAACACTTTTTAGCCACAAGAAAGCACTTAAAATTCTCAGTGTTGTACTGTTATTCTCTGTTGCTTTGCACAGGTTGTTCTCTCTACCTGGAAATTCTTCTACACTCCCATTCTCCCCAGCCACTTCTTTGCCTAATGAATACTCATCCTTCAGGGCTCATTTCTATTACTGTCCTCAAGGATATCTTCTTGATCCTTTATCCAAGTGTGGATACCTTTCTCTGTATCTCAGGAGCATTCTGGAAATCCTTTATGTTGCCTGTGTCCTTTAAAGTTCCTTGCAGATAAGGATAAGGTATTTCATCTTTGGGAGCTAAATGATAAGAACTTATGAACATGAAGGAAACAACAGACACTGGGGCCTCCTTGCGGGTGGAGGGTGGGGAGGAGGGGAGAGGAGCAGAAAAGATAACTATTGGGCACTGGGCTTAATATCTGGGTGAAGAAATAATATGTACAGCAAACTCCTATGACATATGTTTACCTATGTAACAAACCTTCACATGTACTCCCAAACCTAAAACTAAAAAAAAATTAGGGTATTTTATCTTTAATATCATCATTGGCTAGTATAGTACTCATAATGAAACATTACTATTTGGCTGAAAGTAATTTGGCCACAGGTATTTGAAGTGAAGCAAGCTGGTCAACATGTCATTGGGGTCACGAGGATGGTTTTGTAATGTTTTATGCATCTTTAAGCTTTTCTTGCCTATTCTTCTGTCTCCCTCTTTCCGTGGCAGAGTTGTACTTAAAAAAGAAGCAAAAGCAAACTAGATTTAATGTACAAAGGAATTGTGCTTTTTAATACTAATTTATTTTCACCTAATTTTAATTGCTCTTCACTGTCATTTCAAAAATTTGGGGTAACCTACATGTACAATAATTGATAAATTGCAAAAGAGTACGTGTGACATGAGGTTGTAGAAAAAGGACACATATTCTTTATATAATAGAATATTGAAGGTTATAATCTAAGATATTAGTAATCACATTTCATTACAAAAAATAGATTCGCATTATTAAAATTTCCTGCTCCTTACAGAAAATCAGAAACCAAAAACAAGCAAATGAATAAAAGAACAGTCAAATTTTGGTGATTTAGGGACAATTGCTACACGAGAATGAATGGGGAAAAAGAAGATATGTATATGAATTGAGGACTAGTGACTAGATTAAGAAAAGGTTACTCTTGATAAGATTTTTGGAGGAAGACATAGACTATTGAATGAATTTGATGCTAATATTGGAGGGGTAGCTTGAAATAAATAAGGAACTCTTTTGAAGGATAGTAAAAATGCCTATGGCACAACTTTGCTAAGGGTACCTGTTGTGGTAGTGCTCAGTTGTAGCTAAATCTGATCTTCCTACCTCTGATTAAAGCACAATTTGTTTATTTTATTCACCTACACTGAATCTGGATGAATTAAGCATACATTCCTGAATCTAAATTTCTAGACGTGCTTTATTCTACTCTCTCTAGCCAAATAATGTTCCTAAGCCTTCCGCTAAATTCTTCCCTTTCTTAATCTAGTCACTAATCCTCACTTCATATACATACCTTCTCTTGACTTTGTGTCTATGCACAAGTTATTTCATAGAAACATTACCACCAATCATTGTGTACTGAAACATGTTCACCTTTCAAAGCTCACCTAAAATGCTTCCTTCCCCCGTGAAGTCTTCACTTCCCACCCTACACCTACTACTCAACTACAAGGAGACTCTTTCTTTCAACTCTCCATGGTACTTTGTATTTTGCTGATGGCGTCTAAATTTTGATAGTTTAGAAAGGGGGCAGAAGGTGAATTTGCAATGTGTGAATTTACAATGTGAAATTCTTTGTAAACTGAAAAGCATTTTAGAAATACATGATGTTACCATTTTCTAATCCTCAGAATTATGTTCTAAGCTCCTTTAGGGCAGACATAATACTTCATTCAACTTTTTGTCCAGATTGCCTAATGTAATGTCCAACACATTCTTTGCTGACTATGAATGACGATAAGATATTCATCTTCCCCATTGAGTTTGTGAGGTGTTGGTGTATAAGATTTATTTCCAGGTATCATGCCCAAATGTCTACTCTTTGATGAATAGATAATGAGAAGTTGTCTTGGTCCTTTACATCTGGGGCAGCTTATGGATGTGTGCTTGGTGTGGGTGAAGGATTTGTAGTGTAACACTTTCTATAATGCCCCTAGAATAGAGATCGCATTCTAAGGGCATTATAGAAAGCATTACACTGTCTGCATAACCCAAATAAGATGTTGACCAGCTTGCTTTTCTCCAAAAGGGGTTTCTATAATGCTTTTGGAATAGAAGGAGAGCACACATGCTTCTCTGAGTGACACATTTCAGGACACCTGCATTCACTCTGGAATATCTGCTGCACTTTGTCTCTTGCCTCAGAACTTGTTTTATGGTGCCACCAGGATTTTCCCCTGCCTCTAGGAGTCTGAAGAGGTAACAGATTCCTTCCATGCCAACATTTTAGATGATCTTGCCCTTTATGGCCATTATGAACAAGTGGAACTCAACATAAAATGAAGAAACCTGGCTCTCTCATTTTACTGCTATTTCCGGACCATATTGAACTACTTGCCAAATGACATAAATTTTCATTTTTAAAAAGTGAGTTCTCAGAGTGGGAAGGCTGAGACAAATCACTATTAGATACAGAATTATATTGTTAGACAGATTTATTCATCAGAAAATTTCTTTTATAAATGTGCATTCATTCATGCACACATATTTACAGAAACATGTTTGTTTCTGCACAGACCATTCCTTTCAGTTCAGTACCCATTTATTGTAGCCTTAATTTGTACCAGACACCATACAAGCTCCTGAGCATGGAGAGTTGTATGAATTGCAGCCCTTGTCTTATGGAACTTAGATAAAGCCTCCAATATGCCTAAGAGTTCACAGGGAATTGGGGAAGACCAATAATTTTAATTCACTATGAAATGTAGGGCAGCAGTCACAAAGTATAACAGTAGTTCATAGGAAAATAATCTTATCACAGTCTAAAAGAGCCAAGGAAAGTTTCACAAACGTGGTAAACGTTTTGAAGGATTTAGTAGGAGTTCACCAAGCCCAGAGGTGTAAAATTGTGTGGTAGTTTTGGGGTACTACAGTAAGTAATGTATTTGAGAGGATATGTGAGATAATCAATTAGAATACCAGGTTATATATTAGAGCTTCTATTTAAACAGAAATACTAGTTAAATCCATGCTTAGAGGCTGCTTCCCTGTCAGATTAGCAAAACTCCATAAATTTGACACACTCTTTTTTTCTTTTTGAGACAGGATTTCACTCTGTCACCTAGGCTGGACTGCAATGGTGTTATCATAGCTCACTATAACCTCAAAATCCTGGGCTCAAGCAACTCTCCCAATTTAGCTTTTCAAGTAGCTGGGACTACAAGCATGTGCCACCACAGTGACCTAATTTTTGTATTTTTTTGTAGAGATGGGGTCTCATTATGTTACTCAGGCTTCTACACACTCTTTTGATTATTCTCTACACTGCTAGTAGGAATGTAAATTTATACAGCCCCTAAGGAAGGCCATTTTGAAATATCTATCAAAATGACACACAAGTCCTCGGACCCAGTAATCTCCCTTTAATAACTTATCATATATATATATATATATATATATATATATGTATACACACACACACATAATTTGTATGCTTGTAAAACTGTGTGTGTGATATAGGTTATTCATTCTAGCATCATTTGTAATACTATTGAGATTTATCCATGTTATTGCATGTACCAGCACTCATTTCTTTTTCTTGCTGAATGGTATTCCATTATAAAGAGGTTTATCCATTGTTTTTCCATGTTTATCCACAATCTGTTTATTCATTTAACAATAGATGGATATTTGTTTTTCCTAGATGTTGTCTATTATGAATAAATATTCACCTCTAGCTCTTTATGGTATTTTGATTTCTCTCAATTGCCTTCTTATTGACTTGTGAGAGTCTTTCCATATCCCATATACATGTCCTTCATCAGGTATACGGTTTGGAAATATTTTCTCCCAGTCTGGGGCTTTGTTTTTTTTCTTTTCTTTTGAAATGATGTCTCTTGTACAAATGTCCAATGTGAGAAAAAAAATAAAATAAAGAAATGATGTCTCCCTCTGTCACCCATGCTGGAGTACAGTGGCGGGATATCCGCTCGCTGCAAACTCTGCCTCCCGGATTCGAGGGATTCTCGTGCCTCAGTCTCCTGAGTAGCTGGAACTACAGGTGCACGTGACCACCCCCAGCTAATTTTTGCAGTTTTAGTAGAAACGGGGTTTCACCAAGTTGGTCAGGATGGTCTCGATCTCCTGACCTTGTGATCCATCTGTTTTGACCTCCCAAAGTGCTGGGACTGCAGGCGTGAGCCACCGTGCCCCACCTTTTTCTTTCCCCCCTCTCCCCCCTCCCCTCCCTCCCCCTCTCCTCCCCTCCCCTCCCCCTGCCCTGCCCTCCCCTGCCCTCCCTTCTTTTCTTTTCTTTTAAAGGAATTTCGCTTTTATTGCCCAGGCTGGAGCGCAATGGCGTGATCTCGGCGGCTCACGGTAACCTCTGCCTCCCGGGTTCAAGCGATTCTCCTGTCTCAGCCTCCCAAGTAGCTGGGATTACAGGAATGCGCCACCATGCCCAGCTATTTTTTTTTTTTCTTTTTCATAGTAGTTCTTTAAAGACCAGAAGTGTTCAATTTTTACTAAGTCCAATTTATCAATTTTTTTTTTTGGTTTATGTTTATTGTATCTAATAAATGTTTGCCTTAAGCAAGATCACAAAGACTTTCTATGTTTTCTTACAAAAGTTTATAGTTTTAGTTCTAACATTTAGAGCTGTTATTTATTTGAATTTAATTACTTGTACATAGTATGTACATGTTAATTTCCAATAAAAATGTTAAAAAGCAAGAATTCCAACTTTGCTGACCTTTGGTAAGTATTGTCAGATTAGTATTACTCCACCTAGTGGATATCTAAAAACACGCACTTTATCTGTCAGTTCATATGACATTTTAAATATAAATACAAAAGTTGTTTTTTCAAAAAAAGAGACGAGTATTTTGACAACAAATGTTTTTAAAATCATTATATAATTTTATTTTTGAAATAAATGTACCACCTATACAAATTCTTATATCTCCACACACTTAGAAAACTTAGAAACAATTTTTTTAAAACATATTCTGAAGTCCTTTCACTTTAAAATGAAAGTGAAAGCACTTGGCTAGGCGCGGTGACTCAACGCCTGTAATCCTAGCATTTTGGGAGGCCGAGGTGGGTGGATTACCTGAGGTCAGGAGTTCAAGACCAGCCTGGCCATCATGGTGAAACCCCATCTTTTAATAAAAAAATAAAAAAATAAAATGAAGCACTTGAGTGAGATTCCAACGCTGTTAAAGATTTGGAAATACAGTACCTTCTGGTTGCCTGTCGAGAACAGCTAATTGACATTAGGAAAAGTGGAAATTGAATAGGTATATTAAATTGAATAACAAGTATTGGATCTACATTTTTTTGTGAGGTATCTTTTTAAAATATAGCTGAGTATCAAAATAAGCTGAACTTACAATTCACCTTTTTTATTGTTGTATTGAAAAGGCGGCCCGGCCCGGGGGCTCACGGCCGTGATCGCGGGGGGGGGGGGCCCGGGGGGGGCGGGGCGGCCGAGGCCGGGGGGGCGAGACCAGCCCGGCCAGCAAGGCGAAGCTTGAAAGAAAAAAAAAAAAAAAAAAAAAAGAAAAGTGATCACTCAAAAATTTTAAAAATGATTGTGCATATGAATTTAGTACTCAATAAAAATATTAATAGTAAGAGCAAAAAGTATCTTTATACCATTAGTAAAACAAAATAATTTTAAATTGTTTATTTCTTCTTTATATCATACACTAAAATGCTTGTCTATATTTTATAATATTTGTAATTTATAAGCATTTAGTACATAATAATTAGATATATCCTTGGTCCCAGAACTTTGGGAGGCCGAGTCAAGAGTATTCCTTGAGGTTAGGAGTTTGAGACCACCAGCCTGGGCATCATAGCCAGATCCTATCTCTACAAAAACTTTTAAAATAAAATATTAGCCAGGGATGGTGGTGCACATCTGTTGTCTCAGCTACTCCAGAGGCTGAAATGGGGGAGATCACATGAGCCCAGGAGTTCGAGGCTACAGAGAGCTATGATGATACCATTGAACTCCAGCCTGGGCAGCAGAGTGAGACTCTGTCTCTTAAAAACAAAAAGGAAAAGAAAAATTTCCAAGCTTAGCAATTAGAAGAATGATGATATCATAGACAGATTTATGAACATATTAAAAAGATGCTAGTTTGTGATAGGAGAATGGTGAACTCAGTTGTAAAGTTTAAATTTGAAGTCATTTTGGTAAGTTAGTCATTATTTTTCTCTACATTTTTACTAAAAAAAACAGATTGAGGAAAAAGGGGTTGATATCTTTAATGGATAAAGGTCGTGTACAAATCAACAGGAAAAAAAAATTTCAATGAAAATGGGCAAAGACAATAGCTAAGAATTCATCAAAGAAAACACCCAAATGACCAATAAACATGTGAGAAATGTTCAACCTCATAAATAATTTATGAAATGTGAAATTAAAAAAATAATAACTTGTAAAGATGATTAGCATAGGCTTTAGCAGAATTATGTTGCTTCTTTGGAGAAATGATTCTTTTATATAATTAAACTTGAATGCACTTAGAATAGACTTAGAATTGCTGACTGATGGAAATGAGAATCTGACAGGGAGCACAGCAGGGTGATGCCACAGGGCAGTGGGCCAGGAATGCTCTGAGAGGGGCTGGCAGTTGGAGGAATTAATAGTGACTACACCAAGTGGAGAAGGCAATCTTTCCCAGCATATCTGGAGAAGTTAAGAAAGCACCAGACAGGCCGAGTGCGGTGGCTCACGCCTGTAATCCAAACACTTTGGAGGCCAAGGTGGGTGGATCACCTGAGGTTGGGAGTTCAAGACCAGCCTGACCAACATGGTGAAACCCCATCTTTAAAAAAAAAAAAAAAAAGAAAGCACCAGACAAATAAAAAAGTATTTTGCAAATACTTTTCTGCCAAAAGTTGCAGAATCTTAGGCACATCAATACAGAACATAAAGTTTGTCATGTGCACTCCAGTATCCAAGAAATGGAGAAGTGTTATTTGAATATCTAAAAAGATGCCCTAGGAATTCAGAAGAGAAAAATAGATCCCTTTAAAGCATAATTATCAGGGGAAATAGAATTTCTCCAACTCCATTTGGAATCTATAGAAAAAATTGAGGAAAAACACAATAATGAAGGAACTTCCTTTCACCAGCTTCAGGACTTGTAGTGCATTTTACGGCAAGTCTTCATCTTGATTAAGATTAATGCAGCCAGCTAGTTTTCTTCTCGACATACTGCTGATTCTTTAAATGTCTTTAGGGCTACCTCCCATTCTAACTAAATGAAGCTTAGAAACCTAGGAGTGCCTCCTCCTTTTGCAGGCTGAAATTTTGGAGGCCAAACTCCCATGCTATGTAGAGTGGACTTTCAGGGCCTCAAGCCCTTGTTCATCTACATTTTGGAAAGAAATTAAAAAAAATTTTAAGTAGATTCTGGATCTGACCTTCAGCATACATACTTCTTTGGATCATCTATCTCCTTGGAGAACTAGTGGCTTTCATTCAGATGTAATTTTTTGTTAGTTTTCTCAGTTTCCACCGTGGATGTCAGACCTGTGAATTGTCTGATAACACACACAAGTCTATTTAAGTGACAGCAGAGAAAATCTGCAGTTTCAGTAACCGTCAAGCATTACATATCAATTGGTTGGTTGCTGAGATGTTATCAATATCTTAGTTGAGTGAGAGAAGTCATGTTCTGGGAAGACTGGCAGAGAATTTATATTTTGTGCTGGTTGCTGCTGTACACTGCCCAGACCTGGCCCTTCAGGACTGATGCACTCATTTCCCCAGATGCTCACACTGTTGGCTACTGATGTCTCACAGTTCCTCTTCAGAAATCACCCTCAGCAGAAGGAGGCGGACTTATCTAATGTCATGCCCCCCTCCCTGGAGACAGCTTCCATCCAGTTATTGGTTGGGATGAGGACACAGGTGATTTTCTTTCCTTCCACTCTGAAAGGCGATCCAGCTCCAGAGCTCTCTCTGGGATTGACTGAAGCCTCTCCAGCTGCTGCATCATAGTTTAACCTCTGCCCAGTTTACTTCCCTGGCTCCCCTAGAGGTGCTCCTCCTGAGCGCATGCCCTAATAAACTCCCTGTGTGTGGATCGCCATCTCAGACGCTATTTCCAGAGAGCCTGAACTAAGATGTATTCTGAATGTTCTTTTAGATGTTGTAAACTTAACACCTGGGTCTAGCTGGATCATAAGAGAGGTGGCTTTCTTGGTAGCTTACTATTGATCACCATAAAACTGCTTACTTTTAATTTGCTTTAAGGAGTTACCTCTGCCTTTGTAAAGTGATTCCTTAAAGAACAGCCTGTCTGGCATAGGCTGGGAAGTTGTGGGAATAATGGCAAGTTACAGTGGCTTATGCCTGTAATCGTAGCACTTTGGGAGGCCAAAGTGGGAGAAGTGCTTGAGGACAGGAGTTCAAGACCAACCTAAGCAACATGATGAGGCACCTCCCCACCCACCTGTCCATCTCTAAAAATAAAAATTAAAAAAAAAAATTAGCCGACTGGTAATGGTGCATGCCTGTAGTCCCAGCACCCAGGAGGCTGAGGTGCAAGGATTTTTTGACCCCAGATATTTGAGGGTATAGTGAGCTGTGATTGTACCACTGCACTCCAGCCTCCGTGACAGAAAGACACTCTATCTCTAAGAAAAAAAAAGTTATAATTGCTACTCTAAACTGGCTATTGTTCCCACAATTTCATTTTATTTTTAAAAATTAAAAAATATTGATCACTATTTCTACAATTTCATTTCTGCATTGGCTGCATGCAAAGATGTATAAATACAGATAATGATCGTAACAGTTTAGAAATAAGACAGTAATGGAAACTGTGAATATTCACCACATATACATTAGCTAAAATTTAAAAACATATGTAACAATATATTCATATTGTTAAATTGTTTAATCTCACTTTTTAAATGCCTTAAGTATGTTCATGAGTGAAGACAAATATTGTCATGACGGATCATGACATTAGATGTATAATAATTAAATACATAGAGATAAAAGCTGAAACCATGTTATTCTCACAACTTCATAAAATGGGATGCATTTTACTCATTTTATTTATTTTTTAGAGACAAGGTCTCACTCTGTCACCCAGGCTGGAGTGCAGTGGCACGATCGTAGCTCACTGTAGCCTGGATCTCCTGGGCTGAAGCAATCCTCCCACTTCAGCCTGCTGAGTAGCTGGGACTACAGGCCCATGCCACTGCCCCCAGCTCTCATTTTTATTTAATTTTAGACAGATATTAATAAATATGCATGCTGCAAAAATTTAACATTTTATTAATAAATCATGCGTGCTACAAAAATTTAACTTTTTATTATTTATACTTTTTTATTTTGTAAAAGACATAAGATGGGTAAGTTTCAATTTATAGCTAGAAAAAAATAGGAGTTTTATATATATAAAGTTGCTTCCAATTTTTTTTTTGGATGGGATTTTACAATGTTACCCAAGCTGGACTCCTAACTCTTGGGCTCAAATGATCCTTCCTCCTCAGCCTCATAAATAGTTGAGACTACAGTCCTTCTCATTTTTAAATGGAGCATATTTGTTTCCTTGATCACTTTAGGAAGTGCAGTGTACATTGAGCTGACTTTAAAATGAACTCAATTCACTTTACATTTTACCTTGTTTGAAAGACTGACAGGAAAAATCCAATTTATGTCTTAAAATTTCCACTAGGTGGTGCTCAAGTGAAATTAATTAATTGCCTTTAAAAAAAATCCGCTAGTTCTGAAACTTTTGATCTTATTTTCGTGTTCAAGGTGTCTTTCATTTCCCCCACTCAATCTCTTCATTGTGTTACGGCTGATAAACAAAAGCAGATAAACTTGTTGCAAGTCTAGAGCTGATTTAATGCAACATTAAATATTATGGAAAACTAATTGACATGCTACTTGACAAACAAGCAATAATCTATTAAAAACATTTAAAATACATAATTCTGACCCTTATAACTGTGAGGTCCTTGGAAATAACAGGTAGTACCTGGACCATACTTTGTGAGCCATTAATTTATAGTATAGTATTTTAAGAAATTTGGATAAGTAATTTTCCAGTTACCAGTACTCAACTTTCAGATATTCAGCTAAAGAAATAAAAAATTGTGGCATACTCCTGATCACATGCCTTTATGTGGCATCATTACCTATGGTATTTACAGGAGTCTGCAAAAATGGTAACTTACAATCTTCTTCCTCAATACTATGGCCAGAGGTCCTTTATCAATGAGGGTAAATAAGTTTCCCCCTTTGCTGTATGTTTGTTCCCCAGTGATCTCTCTGGCTCATGAGGGCAGATATCACAAAATTACCTGATTGTAATATACAGTCTTCAGCTTTTTTCCTGGTTGTATCGTCAATAAATAAAAGTTAATTTTAATGGAATTAGTTGTAATTTTATGCCATTACACTGATTTAACAACTAAAAAATGTGAAAGTTTATTACTTGTGAATAAATTTATGAAGCGTCTATAAAAGGCTTATGTGCCAGACTGAATAATGGTTCCTGAACATGTGAGGAAACTTCAAAAAGTTGATAGAAAAATGGAGTTAAAAGATAAACATAAAACTATAAACTTTATTTCTCAACATAAGCTCCATCAAGATCAAGAGATTTTTTTTGTAAGCAATGATACCAGCCATTGCGTCCATTCCTAAAGAACCGAGAGTCCAGAGAATTGAATCATGTCAATGTAGTTTTTTAAATATTACTAACAGAAATGGGTTGAAAGGAGTGTAATCAGCACCATATGGTAAATACCTAATGATTTCCCATCAAAACTCTCACAGAGTTCCCCTTATTTGATGAGAGGAACGAGCAGGAGCATTGTCATGGTGGTGAAGAACACTCTGATGAAGTTTTCTTGAGTGTTTTTCTGCTAAAGCTTTGGCTGCATTTCTCAAAAATGCTCTCATAATAAGCAGATGTTACTGCTGTTTGGCCCTCCAGAAAATCAACAGGTAAAATGCTTTCAGCATTGTGATACACTGTTACTATGACTTTTACTCTTGACTAGACCCTTCCACCTCTTGGTAGCCATTGCTTTGATTGTGCTTTGTCTTCAGGGTCATAGTGGTAAAGCCATGTTTTACCTCCTTCTACAATTCTTTCAAGAAATCTTTCACAATCTTGATCCCATTTGGTTAAAATTTCCATTGAAGCTCATTCTTGTCTGCAGCTGATCTGGATGCAATGGTTTTGGCATTCATTGGAAAGTTTGTTCACGTTCATTTCTTCAGTCAGAATTGTGTGAATGAAATCAGTTGAGGTGTCTATAGTGTTGGCTATTGTTTGTCCTGTTAATTGTCAGTCCTCTTCTATTAGGGCATGAACAAGATAAATTTTTTCCTGACAAATTGATGTGGGTGGTCTGCCACTTGGGGCTTCATCTTCAACATTGTCTTGTCCCTTCTTAAAACAAGTATCAATTGCAACCTCTAATTCCTTTGAGGCATTGTCTCTGTGAGCTTTCGTAAAGCATTAATGATTTCATTTTCTTTCACCTAAACTTCACCACAAATTGGATATTTCTTCTTGTGTTAATTTTTTCAGATTTTATGTTGCTGTGATAGGGGCTTTTCTCAAACAGATGTCTTATCCTTCTTAGTGTCTTAAACTAGATTCTATTTAGATACAATTGTAATAAAATATGAGTTTATTTGGAGGCAAAAAAATTTAAAAATCCATGCACAGTGTTTTCATAATATGAATTTTCCATGAGTTTTTTGAAGACCTCTCCTATTTATGTCTTATTCCCTGGAACCTGTAAATGTTACCTTATATGGCAAAATACACTTTACAGATATGATTAAATTAGGGATCTTGAGATGGAGAGACTATCCTGGATTATCTAGGTGTGCCTGATGTAATTATAGAACTCATTATAAGAGGGATACAGGAGGAATCAAAAATTAGAGAAGATAATCTGATGACAGAAGTAGATGAGTAGTGATGACATACTTTGAAGATGAAAGAAGAAGCCACAAGCTAAAGAGTACAGGTGAGGTCAGGCACGGAGGCTCACACCTGTAATCCTTTGGGAGGCTGAAGCGGGCAGATTGCCTGAGCTCAGGAGTTTGAGACCAGCCTGGGCAACACTGTGAAACCCCGTCTCTACCAAAATGCAAAAAATTAGGCGGGCATGGTGGTGTGCACCTATAGTTCCAGCTACTCGGGAGGCTGAGGCAGGAGAATTACAAGAACCTGGGAGGCAGAGGTTGTATTGAGCCGAGATCATGCCACTACACTCCAGCCTAGGTGACAGAGCCAGACTCCATCTCAAAAAAAAAAAAAAAAGAAAAGAAAAAAATTAGCTGGGTGTGGTGGCCCAGCTACTCAGGAGGGTGAGGCACGAGAATCACCTGAACCCAGGGGGGCAAAGGTTGCAGTAAGCTAAGACTGTGCCACTGCAATCCAGCTTGGGTGACAGAGCAATACTCAGTCTCAAAACAAACAAAAAAAGAATACAGGCTAGAAGTTGAAAATGCAAGGAAATGAATTCTCCTTTGAGATCCTCCAGAACAAACCCACTCTGTAAACACTTCAAATTTAATCATGTAAAACTAATTTTGGACTTCCAGCCACCAAAATTGTAAAAGAATACATTTGTATTGTCTCTCAGAAACAGGGTCTCACTGTGTTGCCCAGCCTGGAGTGCAGTGGTTATTCACAGGCCCAGTCATAGCACACTACATTCTCAAACACTGGGGCCCAAACAATTCTCCTACCTCAGCTTCCTGAGTAGCTGGGCCTACAGGTACATGCCACTACACCTGGCTAAATTTGTGTTATTTTAAGTTACTAAATTTAGCAATTTGTTACAGTAGCAACAGAAAATTAATTTAGTTCCATAACAGAGCCTTATACCCATTAATATAACACTGCTGCATCTATTTCAGATTCATAACTTGCCTATTTTATTGAAATATAAACATTGTGATTCATTGGAAATATATGGGCTACTTTTGGTGGATTTATTAACTAATTTGATTTTACTGGAAGAAGGTTTATCGACATGTATCAAGATCTCTAATAACATCTATATCCTTTGACTCAGTGATTCTAGATATCTAAGGAAAAATATGATTTTTAAAACATACTACAAGGCTACACTAATTAATACAGTGTGGTGCTGGCAAAAGGATAGACATATTTACATCAATGAACTAGAACTGAGAGCCTAGAAATAAACACGTTCATTGACAGTCAGCTGATTTTCAATAAGGGTACCAAGACTGTTCAATGGGGAAAAATAATATTTTCAACAAATAATGTTGGGGCAACTGAATATTCACATGCAAAAGAATAAAGTTTGATCTCCTCCCTCACACTTAATACACAAAACTAAGTCAAATGTAAAAGCTAAATGTAAAAGACCTAAACCTAAATGTAAAAGCTAAACTTAGAAAACATACAGAAAAAAATGTAAGAGTAAATTTTCATGATTTTGGTACAGACAAAGCCTTCTTAGATGTGACGCCTACAGCACAAGTGACAAAACAATGAAGTAAATTGAATTTCATCAAAATTAAAAACCTTCATGCTTCAAATGACACAAGCAAGAAGGTGAAAAGACAACTCAGAGAATGGGAGAAAATATTTACAAGTCACGTATCTGATAAGGAATTTACATCTAGAATATATAAAGAACTCTTACAACTCAATAATAAAAAGACAGATAATTCAATTTAACAATGGAAAAAGGACATAAACAAATATTTCTTCAAAGAAGGGATACAAATGGCCAATAAGTACATGAAAATGTATTCAACATTATTAGACTTCAGGGAATGAAAATCAAAATCATAATTAGATACCATTTCACACCTGTTAGTATGGCTATAATGAAAAACTCAGGTAACAACAAGTGTTGATGACGATGTTGAGAAGTCAGAATCTTCGTACATTGCTGGTGAGAGTATGAAATATTTCATCTGCCTTTGAAAACAGCCTGATATTTCCTGAAAAGATAACAGGTAAAGTTATTGTAAGATGTAAGCATGAAGTTACATCAGCAGCAGTTAGGTGGGAATCTTTTTGCTCTTTCTTATCTTTCATCCTTCAACCGTCTTCTTCTGGTCCCTTTAAACCCTGAAAGGGCCATGAAGAAGATGGTGGCAAATGAGTGAAATTGTCAGTTTATTCTCCTTTTCTAACTCCAGAAAGCCCAAGCTGAGAGTCAAGGGCAATTTTATTTTATTTTTTTAATGTTATTATTTGTGCTCTATACATTCAGAGAAACTTCTCTTATAACAAACTACAGAAATGATCCCTGAAAGTCTTTCAGGTGACAATTTAAATTAAATTCATAGTTGTGGTTATTACATAGGAATAAACATTGTAGCTCCTAAATCGAGACTATTTTGCTAAAAGTAAGTGATCATGGGAATGATTTTTAAAAAATCTTCCAGGGGTAGGGAAGGAATTTCTTCCAACAGACAGATTGTAAAGCCACAGTAGGACCCAAAAATAAAGTTTCCTTCTGATTAACTTCCATGGATCCTGCTTATTCAATGCATTGGTTACATATTAAGTTTTAAATTATAAATTTATTTTTATAAAATAATATTTTTATAAAACAATGGGCATTGCCACATTATAGAAATAAACTTATAATAGAAAAAATGTGAGCTATAATTCACATATATAATAATTCATCCATTTAAAGCGTACATCTCAATGGCTTTTAGAATTTTAGTATGTTCATAGAGTTATGCAACCAACCCACAGTCCATTTTTTGACAGATGTTTAATACTGACTCTTTCTCTCTGTCTCCATGATATAGATCAGGGATTCTCAACCTCAGCACTCTTGCCGTTTGGGCTAGATAATCATTGTCTTGTATGGGATGGTAAACACCATATCTGGCCTCTACCCAACAGTGTAACACTCCTATCAGTTATGACAACCAAAAATATCTTTGGACATTATCAAATGTCCCCAAGGGTGCAAAATAATTCCTGGATGAGAAACCACGGTTATAGATGATGTATTTTCCAACAGCTGAACTCTGCCCCCTCAACTCCTGTTTTCTATTTGTGGTCTGTAGAAGACACAGTTCTACCCACAACATGGTCTATTTCCTACAGACTTTTTTTGAAACCTGATCCCTCCAGACAGCTTCCCTTGGATGGAATTTAAGGCAGCACCAGGCTAACTCTTTTTACAAGGGTGCTCCAAATCTTATTCATGGGAAGCACTCAGCGTTGTTTTACCCTAACAAGCTCTGAGAGTGGAGACACTCAGCTTCCCTCCTCGCCTTTTGCCATAAAGCAGCTCACCAGCAGGCCTCTGCCAGGGCATGTTTTCCAACCAAGAATTAGATGCTGGTCTACTACATTCCCCAAATTACAGGGAATCATATTAGCCCTCAGAGTGACCCCACTGAGGGCCAACTCTCTTGATGTAAGAAGAAAAAGAGAAAGCCTTTCTTTTCCCTTTCCCACTGGGACTCAGCTTGAATCTCTCTGGAGAACTCTTCTTTATAAATCTTCCCTTCATCTCCACTTTTGATCCCTTTATATCCTAGATGAGGATAAGGTATTCACAAGTTATGAGCAGGTTTTCAGACAATTATATTTATATTTTTACAGAGCAGTTTGTCCTACAAATCACATTGGTATCTGATATCTAAATACCTTAGGCTCTAGAAAACTTCCATTTTATCATTCTGTTCCAAGTTTAACAAGGTTGTGAACGGTTAAGTAATTTACAGTGTATGTCATTTGACAGAATATCATGCAATTATTAAAGCTACCCTATGAAGAAATACAACAATATGTTGGTTAAAGAAAAAGTTGTAAAATATTTTTACCTTATCATTTTATTTTTGCTTTTGACATAGGGTCTCACTCTGTCAGCCAGGTTGGAGTGCAGTGGCATGATCATGGTTTACTGCAGCCTCGAACTCTGAGTGCAGATGATTCTCTCACCTCAGCCTCCTGAGTAGCTAGGACTACAGGCATACACCACTATGCATGCCCAGCTAATTTTTTGATTTTTGTTTTGTAGAGATGGGATCTCACAAAATTGCCCAGGCTGATCTCAAACAGTCCTCCTGTCTCAGCCTCCTAAAGTGCTGGGATTACAGGTGTGAGCCACTGCACCTAGCCTACCTTATCATTTAATATTTAAAAACATGTATATTAGACCAAAAGAAGGAAATATGCCGAATTAGTATTTGTAACAATCTCTAGATGGCAGGATTATTTTCTTTTAATAATTTCATGTTGTTCTCAAACTTTCCACTATAAGCATGTAACTTTTAACACAAAAAAAGGTGTTGTATGATAAAATGAAGTTTGGTCATAATTACATTCTCTTCCTCTTTCAATTTAAATATTGTTTCTTTTTTTTTTTGGCAGTCATCTTTGACTATAATTTAAATATTCTTAAAACCTAGGTACAGATTGACTTCCAGGAAATCTAATTTACTTCTTTGTTGGAAAGCTTCCTGTTGCCTCAGGAACAATCCAAACCTCTTGGCATGGCATTCCAGGCTCTCATCAGTTGGCCTTTGGTCTGCCATCTGCTTCTTTGCTCTCAGTCCCTATGCCCACCTCTCCCTTCTGTGCGTGGATATGTATTTTTGGGCTGAGAGCCTTGCAAACTTTATTTCTCAGACTCCTTTGCTAGCTGGCTTCTGGTCAACTTCTTTGCTACCAATGAAAAGATAGTGGGAGATTAGAAGATGGGGGGGAAGGAAGAGGAACGCATCCTTCATTGTGTCAATTTTCTTTCAGAAGCAGCTAGCTATGGAAAAGTGTCTTTTAACTGTCTCATTATCCAATGGGCGCAGTCTCTTCCTCAGTTCAGCATCAGCACTCAGATCCTGCTCGTGGTCCCAGCACCTGCTAGAGGCCTCTTCCCTGTGATCCTAGCAGTGCTCTGTTGTGGTACCTCCACCTTTCAGTGGATCCAGCACCAGCTCAAGAGCTCTTCCTCTGTGGTCCCAAGCACCAGCCCAGGTGGCATCTCCTCTACATTTCTGGTCTCTGGTGACACCAACTCTTCCCATTATTCTTCCAGTTGTGCACATGGTAGGTGCTTTCTGACATTACTAACTTTTGTATTTCATCACTTTATTCTTCTTTTTACTTTCTCAGCCCTTCCACTACCTGTGCAAGCAATAATCTGCATTAACTTTCTGTTACTAGAAATGCCTTATGTCTGTTTTCCTAATTGGCTGTTGACATCACACATCACATCTGCTTAAATTTCACATGTCCCACCCAATTGCAAGAGGAGGATTCACTGGGAAATGTGGTCTAGCTGCCTGTCCAAAGGAAAACACAGATACAGGTGATACCAGTAGTGTCTTCCACAGTGCCTAATGAGGCGCGTAGTAAGTTGGTCATAATGCAAATGTAGATGATGAGGAATGCTTTTTTTAAAGAATATAATTGTCTAAAGAAAATCTAGGTATATTTAACCAAAGACTTGAAATGAGTTGATTTTTTTTATTTTTTCCTTCTCCTCTTTGACAGGGTCTCACTGTATTGCCCAGGCTGGAGTGCAGTGGTGTGATCTTTGTTCATTGCAGCCTCAACACCCTGGGCTCAACCCATGGTCCTCCTGCGCTCAGGCCATGAGCCTCCTACTCCTCTTGTGAATGACACAACTTGGTTGACTCTTAAGGAGCTGAAGCAAGAGAATGCTCCCTCTCCTGCTTGTTACATTCAGTTAGGGGAATCTTACAACAGAGACCTCAGCCTTAATTTTTAAATATTTAGCGAGAACTCTCTGAGTTTACCACTCCTGCAATGAGCATGTTTGTGTGTTGGCCTGTATATTCTTGCCCAGCAATTTCCTCAAAATAAATCTTTGGGTCAAATTGCATGCACTTTTCCCAGAGTATTCGTATGCAAATTGCCTAACAATCTGCCAAACTATACCCCCACACTCTGTGGTGTATTGTTCTGTGTAAGTATCAGTTTCCTAGTGCTCTTCTCAACAATCACGTTGATCTTTAATCTTCATTTAACCAATTCTAATCTGATATATTAAAAATACTATTTCTGGCCAGGTGTTGTGGCTCATACCTGTAATCCCAACACTTTGGGAGGTTGAGGCGGGTGGATCACCTGAGCTCAGGAGTTCGAGACTAGCCTGGGCAACATGGCAAAATCTCGTCTCTACTAAAAAAAAAAAGAAAAAAGAAAAAAGTATTTCCTTGTTTTGTTTCTTTGATTATAGTTTATGCAAGCTTCTTAAAGGTATAAAAATGCATTTTGGAAACATTTAAATCAGGAATATACCAAATTTTTGTGTAGTACAAACTTAAGCAAATACTATTTTGAAGTATTGTTTGAACCTGGCTAATAGGATGAAAGTTAATTTGTGTAGCTGATCTTCAAAACTAACTCAAAGGGCAAGGTTAAGTAAGCACATGCCGGCGTTGGCCTTTGGACATTTACAACACTGTGTAGCCAACTCCTTTAGTACACTACCCTAAAGAAAAGTAGGTTACCACTGAGTAAACAGACTTCAGACGCCTGGCTGCCTCATTCTTTTTAAAAACTCTGCCTTCAGGTACTTATTCCTATTCCCAGACTGTGAGGATCTACACAAATGACTTTCATGTAACAGAGTAATGATGTGTTAACATTTGTCTCTGAAACCAGACAAATTGGCATTTTTCATATCCTTAATCTGATGTTAAATTATAATTGTAACACAGAAAATAGCTTCCCTCATATAAAATTCCTTTCTCAATTATCACTCTGCTGCTGTCATCCTTGCTTGGATTTGGGCATCACTTGGGAAGAGGGCTTTTCTTAGTGGGAATTCTACATACCACATGCCAAGTAGATAGGGCTATTTAGGTTTGTTTTACTTTTATACCACATAGAAGCTCTTTCATGACAAAGAAGATTTTTATACTTTCTAGCAGATATAATATTAGCCATATTAATGCTATCATTTAAGATATTACAGGAGAAAAAGCAAATTTTAGGTTGATAGACTCAGAATGTTTTAGATTATAATGTTTATACCTAAGAAAGTGTCTAGTACAATTCCTCTTCTTTTTTAGATAAGTATAACAGATTGAATAATTTTCTGTCATGTAAGTTTTGAAACAAGCTGTTTTCGCTTGGTGATTCCAAAATAAGTTTCAGATGATCTTGCAATGACTGCAACATGGAAAGCTGTTACCCATGTGTTCCCTGTTTCCCATGCTGTCAGTGGCCTTCGAGTTCCCTAGACCTCATTTATGCCATGAATACTAGCATGACTTTTATCCATGAAACAGGAGGAATTAGTCAAGCTCACCTCTGCTATGCCTTTTAACTTCATTTAGTGTCTGCCCTGGATCCCTCAGATCTAGTTTTCCTTCCTAAGGCTTTGACTTGAAGCTTGGAATTGAGTTTGGGACAAAATGCGTCTTAGCGGTTGCATAGACTCTTTATCATAAGCCGAATGCTAAGGCAAAGCTGTGGAATGGAGTCCTCCTCCAACAAGGGAGAGAAAAGAATGTCTTGTGTCACACCCAGATAACTGGTAGCTAGAGTTATGCTTGCTAAGGTTTGGGTGCATGGAGCTTGGCTTTGGTTAGCTCCCTTGGTCTTACTTTCCCAAAAAGGAAACCTCTGGATTATAGGCACCCTGTTTATTCTCATCACTTGGCAGGATTTGCAGGACGATTGCTCAGAACTAGAATATTGATACAGATTTTTACAGTACTCATCCCTTTTATTCCTTCTGAGCTGCAGTCAGAGATCACTGGTTGATTCACAGGAATAAGCAGGGTTAGTCTAAAATGTAGGCAAAAACTTAATAACAACTAATGATTATAGAATTTAATGACAAATTTGTAAGCCTGAAACACAATTTCTCTCTCTCCAGTCCTTATTTTTGTTAAAAACAAATTATAATAGGACTGAGTTGTTTGCAAAATAACCTTTAGTCTTATACTTGGCCTGATTATGTTCATAAAGTGCAGCAAGAATGATTATTTCAACATAGGCTTTTAAAACTCACTTTCATGTAACTCTGTTCTACAAAGAATCTCAGACAGGACTTTCTAAAGCCGAGCCCAGCCATAAGTTTGTACCCTCAAATACCTGTCAGTTGAGTAAACTTCTCTCTTCTTGAGGTCCCAAGAACATGGAGTTCCTGGGCCTGTTAGAAAGTATCATTCTTTTTTTTTTTCTATTGAGACAGAGTCTCACTCTGGAGTGCAGTGGCATGATACTGGCTCAATGCAACCTCTGCCTCCTGGGTTCAAGAAATTCTTGTGCCTCAGCCTCCTGAGTAGCAGGGACTGCAGGTGTGCGACACCACGCCTGGCTAATTTTTGTATTTTTTAGTAGAGATGGAATTTCTCCATGTCGGCCAGGCTGGTCTCAAACTCCTGGTCTCAAGTGATCTGCTCGCCACGGCCTCTCAAAGTGTTGGGATTATAGGCATGAGCCAGTGTGCCCAGTCAGAAACTGACATTCTTTACTCCCTCATTCTTTACTTGCAGGTTAGGAACCCTGTACGAGGACTGTGTAGACAAGGCCAGTTTTCTCAAGGGGCTTTTATTGGCTCTGCAAGTCAAGCTTGACTCCTTAAAGGGAAGCATACCTTTCCAGTCAAAGCCTGGGAAAAAAAAAAGACAGTTTCTCCATTTGTGTCCTCTTGCAAAAGAAAATGAATTTTCATTGTACTGATGCAAACAACTGTATTGCCATAAATTAAGAACACTCACAACTAGTTTCCAAATTCTGGAGAAGCCAGGGAGAGAAAGAGAAACAAATATGCTCCAAAGTTTGTTCACAGGAATATATCTTACTCACTTATTAAAGGGCATAAATAGCTCAAAAGCACTTTCTTTGACTCTGAATAACAAAACAAGAATCAGCAATGTTCCAAGCAAAAGTCAAAAAATATTACTTCAGTTTTCTATTCATGCAGTCCATTCTGTTAACTCTTGTTCTGTTTGATATTGGTCAACATTTCAGCTCTTTGTGAGTCCTGTACGTTTTTCCTTTATTCCAGTGTTACAATCTCCAAAGTTATCAGAAACCTGCATTTGAGAGCACCTGTTACAGTCCTACAACTGATTATAGATCATCTTTGGAAACGGATCAAAACAAGACAACAATTGTCTGTGAATAACAAACTGGCCAGAGTAGTTACAGTTGGAAACATGATTGACAAAGAAATTTGGTTATCTCCATGGTTTACAATAACTTAACGTAACAACCTTTATACCCTCATTGTGTTTGATAGCATATAATCACCTTTTCTCATGTTCTCATACGGGCCATGAAAATAATGCAGGATTTTTTTATTTATAGTTCAACTAAAATCTGAGTTCTTCTGTCACAACGAGGAAAAATTAGGCACATGGACACACTGAAAGGTGAGGAGAGTGGAATTTATTTATTTATTTTTATTTTATTTTATTTATTTATTTTTTTTGAGATGAGGTTTTTGCTCTTGTTGCCCAAGCTGGAGTACAATGGTGCAATCTTGGCTCACCGCAACCTCCACCTCCCGGGTTCAAGTGATTCTCCTGCCTCAACCTCCCAAGTAGCTGGGATTACAGGCATGTGCCATCATGCCTGGCTAATTTTGTATTTTCAGTAGAGATGGGGTTTCTCCACGTTGGTCAGGCTGGTCTTGAACTCTTGACCTCAGGTGATCTGCCTGCTTCAGCCTCCCAAAGGGCTGGGATTACAGGCATAAGCCACGGCGCCTGGCGAGAGTATAATTTATTAAAAGAAAGCTCCCAGTTGAAAAAGGGGGTCCTGCCAACAGGCTCCTACCTCACAGATTAAATACCAGGCCACCATACACAAGCTGAAGAGGCCAGGCTCCTCTCCCCTCCATAAGGTATGAATTCTTGATGGCTCCATTCTATTCTCCCAGTGTGCAGGTAGACCCATAGTCTGAGCCACTTCACAGTGATTTATTTTCCTTAGTGCACATGTGTTAAGGGATAGAATTTTTCACCATGGGCACGTTTGGGGAAGCCCCCTGTGAACAGTGACCTGGGGGGATATTTGGCTGTCTCCTGTCTCTATCACATTTTTTCATACAATTATCATCCCCTGTGGCATCAAAATGCAGGGTTTGTTAAAAGAGTCCATGAAAGCACTAAGCCTCATTGGTTCTGAACTCTAAACCAGCTTTGCAACTAAGTAAAACTACCATATTTTGACTTTGGGAATGTTGCACACTACATCTGATTCACCAACTCCCCCATGAAGAGGTGGTTGGCAAGGATTAAAAGATTGTACCAATTAAAGCCACTATGGAAAACAATGTGTCAGAGATAATTCAGCCGCTGATCTGATGATTACATTGAACCACTTACATCAGGGAGAGGCAGTAACATGTTCTCATAGAAAAGTTACACATTTCACATATAAATTGGCTTTCCTTACCGAAGTAGCTTCAGAAACACCATTGTGGGTAGACTTACAGATGTCTTGTCATCACTGTAGTATCCCATACATCATTGCCTCAGACTGCAGAATTTATTTTATGCATTGTGGGTGTACTGAAGAGCTCATTCCAACAAAATCCACTGGACTTGCCAGCTTCCTTACCACCTAGACACAGTTGATTGACTTAGAATCAACTAAAGATTGACAATGAACCAACCTAAGACTCAGTTATGGTGCCACCTGGGAGAAAACATCCTGCAAGATTTATAATTTGCTTTAGAGGCTATCAATATACCTTAAACACATGGCCAATATATGGTGCAGAAACACTATTGCATAAGGCAAGGGTCAGGAAACAATATATAAAAGTGACCATGTGTCTCTTACTATTACATCTAAAACCTACTTACTGAAAGTTTTGTTTGCTGTACCAAAAAGCTTTGATTCAGAAAGTTTAGAGGTCCTAGTGCCCAAGAGAATAATTTCACTACAGAATACAGTTATGGCTGTAATAAATTAGAAACTGAAACTGTCACATAGCCATTTACAGCTTCTCTTACCGCTGAAATGACCTTCAGGAAAAAGGAGTCACGGTGCTAGCCAAATTGATTGATCTGAATTACTAAGGAGAAATTGGGTTTCAACTACAGAAGAGGGCCAAGAAAGACCACGCTTGCAACCCAAAGAATTCACCCAAGAGTTCTATGTTGTGTGGTAATAATTAAGAAAAACTACATTAACCCAACAAAGTCAGGGTGACCAAGGACTCAGAGCTTACGAAACAAAGGTTTGGGTTATCGCATCAGATAGATTCTGTCCCACTGGTAGAGATTATGAGAACCAGGAATAAGAACTGAATGAGATTCTCCTCTTGTCTTGTTTTATGTTTTCGAGAGCTTGACTTGTGATCAAGTGGGAGCACTGTCATTGCGGGTGTGATTTTCAGGTCAAGTCCAGTAGCCCTGTCTGAAAAGACTGAAACCCAAGACACACAATTTTAAGCAGCGCACTTTTTGTTAAAATGCGTCGAGCTCTCAGGAGGGTTTGTCTTAATAAAAAGTCCCATCCATAAGGGACTTTTGTCCTCTTAACTTTTGTTGTCTCATTAGTTCTGGCAATGTGCAATCCCAGGAGAAGCTACCCAATGTCATAGATTAACAGGTCTGTCAACAATATCCACAGATTTGTGGGATATTGGCAGCACCACATTGCACAAACGCTTTGATTTTCTTTTTTTCCCTGAGACGTCAGCAGGACAAACACCATTCACAGCCGTCTGTGGCAACAAGTGTTTTACTATCTCAGCCTGTTCCTAGGAGTGAATTTTTCTTTTTTCTTTGAGGAGGAGAATAATTGAGATTGTCTTTTCTATGCTCTCTTCAAGAAACATCTTTTGCTTATACAATAAAAGCTTATTCTAAACCTGGAAAATTACCTCCAGAGATTTTCATGAAGAGACTTATTGGATTGAGTTGCTACAAGTACAAGTATACCATCGGAAATTTATACTTCCGAAAGGGTATTTTTTGGGATGCCCTTTTGTTACTAATCCTTTTCCCTTCAAAGGACAGGTTTTGATTTCCCGTCTTCTTCCATCTCTGAGGGAACATGAGGCTTTCGGGTCTTTGTATGTAGACGGTCAGCTAAGAAGCTGAGACGCTAGTGAATATGGCTGGACAGAAACATGGGTTATTCCCTGTTTAAGGCTAGCAAAAACTTTCCTTTCTTTGAGTCATCTTTGTTGTGAAAACTGCTTTGCAACTCTTTGGAGCAGTCTAGGGCATCCTTAGTTCCAGTAATAACCTTGGTTAAGGCCTATTGATTTTAGTGAATCACTTGGAAAGTTTTGGTTTAACAGAAAAAAAAAGTTTAAAAGCCAAGTATATTGGCTGTTTGTGCTGGCTGAAATCTGATAAGAGATTTGAAAACAATTAAAAAAAATTTTTTTTAAAGAGCTCTAAGGTCAGAAGCCGGCTTAACTAAAAGCTGATAACAAGCTATAATTTTTTTTTTTAAGGTCTTTCTACTTTTTTTCTTTTGGGCCCTGTTCCTGGGAAGTTTCTTCAGTTAACTGAACTCTTTTTTAATAAGGTGTTAGTCGCAGAGGGATTGGTCCCTCCGTTTGCTTTGTTCCTTGTTGACATGTTTCTTTAATGAGAAAAATGCAAAACTTCATTTCCTTTGGAAAGCTTAAAATCTCTCCCAACTGACTCCTCTAAGACGTATTCTTCCATTTACTTCCACTTTGGCTTCTCCTTCCTTTGCCACATGAAGAAATCTAGAGATTTCTAGCAGCCCTGAGACCCCTTGAAGAACCCAGAAAAAGGTGCCACACACCTCCTTTTTAAGGTCTTCTGTCTTCTTCGTGGAGTCACAAGAGTTATGAACAGGTTCTTCTTAGGTCTAAAGCTCTGCTTTCTTTTGCACTGAGTTTCAGCATTGATTTTCTCTCTCTCTCTTCCTTCCTTCCTTTCTCTCTCTTTCTCTTTCTTTCTCTCTTTCTCTCTTTCTTTCTCCTTCCTTCCTTTTCTCTTTTCTTTTTCTCTCTCTTTTTCACCTCCTTCCTTCCCTCTTTCCCTCCCTCCCTCCCTTCCCTTCCCTTCTCTTCCTCTCCCTTCTTTCCTCCCTCCCTCCCTCCCTCCCTCCTTCCTTCCCTCCCTCCCTCCCTCCCTCCTTCCTTCCTTTCTTACTTCCTTCCTTCCTTCTTCTCCAGGAAACATATGCAGAGTGTGCAGGTTTGTTACATAGGTATACATGGTCCATGGTGGTTTGTTTCACCTATCAACCCAACATCAAGGTTTTAAGTTCCACATACATTAAGTATTTGTCCTAATGCTCTCCTTTCCCTCGCCCCCAACCCCTCAAAAGGCCCTGATATGTGTTATTTCCTTCCCTGTGTCCATGTGTTGTCATTTTCAACTCCCACTTATGAGTGAGAATGTAGAGTGTTTGGTTTTCTGTTCCTATGTTAGTTTGCTAAGGATGATGGCTTCCAGCTTCATCCATGTCCCTGCAAAGGACATGATTTCATTCTTTTTATGGCTGCATAGTATTCCACGGTGTATATATACCACATTTTCTTTATTCAGTCTATCATTGATGGGCATTTGGGTTGGTTTCATGTCTTTGCTATTGTACATAGTGCTACAGTAAATATATGTACATGTGTCTTTATAGTAGAATGATTTATATTCCTTTGGGTATACACCTAGTAATGGGATTGCTGGGTCAAATGGTATTTCTGGTTCTAGATCCTTGAGGAATCACCACACTGTCTTCCACAATGGTTGAACTAATTTACAATCTCACTGTGTAAGAGCATTCCTATTTCTCCACAGCCTCATCAGCATCTATTATTTGTTGACTTTTTCATAATCGCCATTCTGACTGGCATGAGATGCTATCTTACTGTGATTTTGATTTTCATTTCTGGAATGATCAGTGATGATGATCTTTTTTACATGTTTGTTGACACATCAATGTCTTCTTTGGAGAAGTGTCTGCTCATATCCTTTGCTCACTTTTTGATGGGGTTGTTTGTTTTTTTCTTGTAAGTTTGTTTAAGTTTTTTGCAGATTCTGGGTATTAGACCTTTGTCAGATGAGTAGATTGCAAACATTTTCTCCCCTTATGTAGGTTGCCTGTTCACTCTGATGATAGTTTTGTTTGTTTGTTTGTTTGTTTTCTGCTGTGCAGAAGCTCTTTAGTTCAATTAGATTCCATTTGTCAGTTTGACTTTTGTTGCAATTGCTTTTTGTGTTTTAGTCATGAAGTCTTTGCCCGTGCCTATGTGCTGAATGGTATTGCATAGGTTTTCTTCTAGGGTTTTTATGGTTTGGGGTTTTACATTTAAGTCTTTAATCCACATTGAGTTCCATGATCTTTTTGGCTTTAGGGGGTACTAGGGGTTACTGTGTTCTGTGAGAAAGCACTTGGCCAGTGTGTGCGCAATAGCTACCGGGTCACTGGCAAGGGAAGCAATTTGGAGGCGTCTGAGAGCAGTTGCAATAAATGGTTGTTACTGCAGGGGGCTGTTCATTTCTTTGTGCATTTAGAGGGGGAAAAAAGCACAATTTAAACACTTTGAGGCTGTGGAAACATCTGCCTTCAAGGGCGATAAGACTCCCATTGGAGATAGGCTGATCAGAGAGTGAGCTGATTGATGTTGGGTCACCCACTGGCATCAGGGAAATATCTTTGAGATGCACCATGGAAGCATTGCATGGTCCATTCTCAAAGCATTTTCCTCTTTTTTGAGGACCTACACTGGGAACAGCATAGATATTATATGCCTTTTTATGTGATGCACCTCATGAAGCATTCTTGCCAAAGTAAGATTGACATCTAAATCTAACCAAATCTCTAAATCTAACTATTCTTTACCGGAAATGCAGGGAAAAGAAAATCAATTTATTTCTGTCAGTAAGAAGTGATCAGCAAAGTCCAGAAGGTGGTAAATCCTAAACAAAATTGACTTGTTTATGCTGACAAATTACTAGCATTTAAAAAAGAGGGAGGCTATCCTTGACACTTACGCACAGCAACCAAATGCAATGTATGAACTGTATGTGGAGCCTAATTGGAAGAACTTAGATATTTTTGAGATAATCAAGGAGTTTTGAATATAGACTGGGTATTGGATAATATTGGGGAATATTTGCTATTTTTTTAAGGGTAAAAAAATGGTATTGTGATGTAAAAATTTATTTTGTAGCATTTACAAGTAAAAGAGTATGATATGTGGGTATTTCTTTAAAATATTTCAGCTTATTAAAAAAGTAGGGGAGGTGAATGAAACAAGACTGGCAAAATATCATTGATTACTGAAGCAGGCTGCACATTGGCATTCATTACTATTTTTTTACATATGTTTGAAATGTTCAACAGTAAATATTATTTTATAAACCTTACATAGAGTTTCCCAAGTGATGTGGGGTAATATTTGTGCTTCAGTGGAAAATTATGCATTACATAGACTCTAGATGGCACCTCTTGTATTACTGGATTCTCATTCTATCAAAGCTATTTTACAATTCTATGAACTGTGGATGACTGATAGCAATGGCAAATAATTCTTGTCTGAGAACATGCTAATTCTGTCCTGCCTGGAGTTTTGATTGACCTCTCTCCCTCACTGTGAAAGAAGTTAGTTTCGCCTCCATTTGCACATTCCTTTCAACATCCTTTACTCCATGTAAATGTGTGTTTTTTTCCCTTCTCTAAACTTGCAATAACATCTGCCTACTTTCCTCCTTACCAGTTGAATAAAATCTTTATCACATGTTCATTTTTATATATGTATAAGCGTCATAATTTTGTTTTTTTGAAAATGTTATCTTTTAACAGTGACAAATATTTGTCTTTTCTGTGAAGCTGAATGTAAAATAAATTGGTATATTTATGAATTATTATGTTAATAAATAACTAAATATTAAATAATTTCAGAGTAAATTGTAAGGTAGCTACAAAAGTCAACTAACTTTTCCTTTCAGTTTGATTTCTATTTCCTTATACTATTAGTTCCAGAAACTCCTATGGAATCTTTCAACTAGAGACTTGAATGCATTTTCGGTAAACACAGAGCTCACCAGAGTAAAATATGGGCATAGAACATTTGAAAACATGTCAAAACAAAAATTGAGCAACATCTTTTGAAAACGTATGCCAAGAATTCTAAAATTTTTGTATAAATCCAAGCTAACATTGTTGAAAGACAGAGGCACAATCTGTGTAACTTACTCCCAAAGTAATCAAGTTTTAGTGTAAAATTTTTACCTTATATGTCTGCCCCATCAATTCTTCAACTTTTTTTCTCTCTTTTCCTTAATGGTGCAATCTTTTCCACCACTGGACTAACTGCTGAGATTAGCATTGCTTTCCACTAGAGTTACAGATGTCCACCTCTCCCACTGCCACCTCTCAGGTACTTAGGAGCCACCTCTCACTGCCATCTGGGCTCCATGTTGGCTTCATTTTCACTGAGTTTAATGGCAATCAATCAATCAATCAATATTGTTGATTTCTTAGAAGAGTTTCACAGATGCAGAAATAATAGATTTATCAGCTCTAAAAAGGGATACTACAGTGAAGGAAACCAAAAATATGCCACTGCACAATATACTCCTTTGGTCTATTTTGAGATGGCTATTCAGAGGAACTGCCAGCACAAGAATAGTCCTGAAATCCTAGGCAGTGTGGGTAGTGTTCCTCTGTGTTCTCACAGCATGGTCTGTCTCCACACTTGTTTTGTACACTTGTCACACTGACTTGTAAACCTTTATTCCAATAGCTTCTGTCTCACTCTTAATATAAGCCAAAGCTAGGGATCTTTTGTCCCATTTATAGTTGCTTTCTGATTGAATTGGGATTATTTATTTTAATGCTTCCCATCTTCCTCAGAAGAAGCCAAAGCCCACAGCCCTCCAATCCCAGATACCCCTGGGCCAGCTCCCTCACCTCACTCAGGTGTTTATTCCAACGTCACTGTAGGTGTTGCCCACGTTTTGGCTTTGCTTCCCCGTAGCATCGACTGCCATCTCTTATATTATTTACTGATTTATCTTGTTGGTCATCCATTCTCTCCCCCAAAATAATGAAAACTCCTTGAAAGCAAGAGTTATGTCTGTTGTGGTTACAGGAGTGCCCTCAGGACCTAGAACAGGGTCTGGACACAGTAACCCCGCAATCACTATTCTTTTAATGAATGAAATGGCAGTCCCTTTCTCCACCCTCTGAGCTTCTTAGAAAAGCAAACATTTGGTTTAATTAGTTTTTTTCCAAGTCCAGTATTTACCTGGGGCATAGTATGCATTTAATAAGAAATGGGGGTGGGTGTGGTGGCTTATGCCTGTAATCCCAGCACTTTGGGAAGCTGAGGCGGGCAGATCACCTGAGGTCGGGAGTTCAAGATCAGCCTGACCAACATGGAGAAACCCCGTCTCTTAAAAAGAAAATGTTGAAAAAAAGAAACAAAAAAAAAAAAAAAAAAAAAAAGAAAAGAAAGAAAGAAATGGTTTCATGGATTCTCTCTTGGGAAGACAAGTCAATTCTAGGCTATTTCCCATATGTAGAAATCAAGAAAAGGACAATGGAACAACTTTTCAAGTTCTCACATTATTTCCCTGCTTCATCTTCATTCTCATAGACACAATCATATAAGGGCTTTGGACTGTCCATTTTAGCATTAGACATGCTTAAAGTTTAGTGGTGGTGGAATGTAACAGAGTAAATTTATGGTGTCAAAAATATTTGGAGGCCAGTCATGGTGGATCAGGCCTGTAATCCCAACACTTTGGGAGGCCCAGGCAGGCAGGAGGATCACTTGAGCCCAGGAGTTGGAGGCTGCTGTGTGCCTTGATCAAACTGCTGCACTCTAGCCCGGGCGACAGTGAGACCCTACCTCTAACTAAGTAAATAATAAATTAAGAAAATATATAAATATAAATATTGGTGGGGGGAGTGATCAGGGCACGTGCCAGGCATTTATTTGTGTCAGTAACAGGGGGTGGTGCCAGAATCTGAGAAGTTTTCCCAGATCGGGAGGAGGGGGAGGAGCCGTGAGGCTGCTAAGGAGGCGTTGTGGAATGCGTGTTTTAGAACGCAGGCTGTAAACTAGTGCGAGACGGGCAGGGGAGGGGGGCGGGTCAACAGTCTGAAATAGGGTGGAAGGAGACGGGAGAGCGCTCAGCAGCGCGTCTGCCAGGGGCAATTAAAGGGTCGTTCTAAGGCTGCTTTCAGCTCCCAGATCGCAAGAAGGAAGAAAGGATGGAAGGAAGAGAGAGGGAGGAAGGAAAAGGAAAAACAAGGTTCTCTAGCAGATGGTAGAAAACATCCCAGCTAACTTTGACATCGTGCCCTCGGTGTTGAACACCAGTGGCCTCCGTCGCTGGGAAAAGTCGGGGGTTCCTAGCTAAAGCTGTAAACAGGTGGTTTGCACCCATGGGGACACTATGCGGTTTCCTTTAAGAGGCAGCTCTGCCCGCCGCGGGCCGGGCGCGCGAGGCCCGAGGCCGCCCTGCCAGGCTGGAGGGTGGTTGTGCTCTGGGCAGCGGCCGCGGAGGCGGGGCCGGGGGTGGCGCGGGGCGCGCGCTTTTCCCGGGCGCCGGGGTAGCTGCGGCCGCAGCGGCGGCGGCGGCGGCGGCGGGCATGGCAGAGGCGCGGTCCCGGCCCTTGGCGGGGCAGCAGCTCAACGCGCTGCCAGACCACTCGCCGCTGCTGCAGCCGGGCCTGGCGGAGCTGCGGCGCCGGGCTTGGGAAGCCGGCGTCCCGCTCGCGCCGCTGCCGCTCACCGACTCCTTCCTGCTGCGGTTCCTGCGCGCCCCGGGATTTCGATCTGGACCTGGCCTGGCGGGTAAGCGTGCGTGCTCCGGGCGCTCGGCAGCGCGCATCCCGGTCCCCAGCCCCACGACCCGGATCCCCGACCCCTGCCGAAGCTCAAGGTGCAGGCAGGACCCTGGCGAGGAACGCGCCCCCAACCACCGGCATGGGCGCTGTGGCTGCAGGTGTTCCGAGAATCCAGCGCTGGTCCTTCCAGTTTCTCTGGGTCATGGAAACGAGAAACCTAGAGAGTGTAGGAGCCTTGGGATAATGGCGCGTTTGATCTCAAGCATGGGAACTCCTCCCCTAGATGAGTCTCCTGAACCTGCAAAGTTTGGAGGAAATGCCTTCCTCTCCCTGGAGGAAAGCCTGTGGTACAAAACGAAGTAACAACTTAGAAGTTGGAAGCTCAGACTTATCACGTGACCAGATTAACTCCGTTTGGCGGGGAACATGAAATTGCTAGTAAAACTGAAGTTCTGAAGCCATATAATAGCAACATGGTATTATTAATAGTAATACTTAAGTGCCAAGACAGTAAAGCAACCCAGTATACTTGGAGTCCGGGGTGTAGTCGCGGCAGTTCTTTTGTGTTTCCAGGTACGTTACAGCCCTTTGAAAGAAGGGATGATGGAAAGATAGGAATCAGAAAAAAGGGATGAGACCTTGAGTTCTATCGCTTTAGGTTCAGCGCCCTTGTCTGTTAAATAATGATGGAAATACCTGCCTCACTGATTGGTTGGGAAGATTGAACATTAACCAGTTTAACAGAACAAGCTGTACCCAGCACAGTGCCTGGCACATAGTAAGCATTCAGCAGTTGGACCAGATCTAGCCCCTTTCTCTAAGTGGCTTGCTCGGTGTCACACAGCTGCCTAGCAGGAAGGATATTATAGTACAGAATTCCAGTGTGTCTCAATGTGAAGATTTTGAGGGTTTCTCTTGTTTGTTTGTTTTAGAGTGAAAGCAAGTTTATTAAGAATGTAAAGAAACAAAAGAATGGCTACTCCATAGAGGCAGAGCAGCCTGAGGTTGTTTTTAACTTAAGTAAAATTATGGTTAAAATAATCTAGACAACAACAAAATCCTTAAACGTGCAAATTAAGTTTCTAAACAGTAATTTTCTTTTTTCTTTTATCTTTTTTTGTTTGCTTGTTTTTGAGATGGAGTTTCCCTCTTGTCGCCCAGGCTGGAGTGCTGTGGCGAGATCTTGGCTCACTGCAACCTCCAGCTTCTGGGTTCAAGTGATTCTCCTGCCTCAGCCTACTGAGTAGCTGAGATTACAGGTGTGCACCACCATGCCTGGGTAACTTTTGTGTATTTTTAGTAGAGACTGGGCTTCACCATGTAGATCAAGCTGATCTCAAACTCCCGACCTCGTGATCTACCCTCTTGGCCTCCTGAAGTGCTGGGATTACAGGCGTGAGCCACCGTGCCCGGCCTCTAACAGTAACTTTATAAGAGAAAAGAGCTCCCTACCCCAAACCTTAGTTTGTCAGTCACATACCCAGAGGCTGCTTACTGTTGCTCATTTCTTGTTTATCTTTTTAGACAGTCTGTGCTTGCACAAGGATGTTTGTGTGTGATCTCTATTTTGCCTTTCTTACCTGTCTTTGGACTGGGAGCATCCCCTATCAACTGGTATACATCTATCTTACTCTTTATTGGGCTGCTGTTATTCTACTGGATGGATATATTAGACTATATTAAAATTTTTCTAACCTGATACTGGACTTAGGTCTTATTGCTGTTCATACCTTCATTCAACAGTTATTTTTTGGACTCTACAATTTGCCTAGTCGTATACAAGATGGAGTCAACAAGGCGGCTGTGGTTTCTTCCCTCACTGACTGGGCATTCTTCATATCCTCATACTTTGTGCATAACTAGGAATATAACCTTCTAGGATAAATTCAACCGGTAAAATTGCTGAATGAAGTTAGATGTGTATTTTTCAGTGTTGAGGAATGTAGCAAACTGTCTTCCAAAGCATTTTCAGCATCTTCCAAAGGTTGCAGTAGCTCAGGCCTGCAATCCTAGCACTTTGGGAGGTTGACGAGGGCAGATCGATTGAGCTCAGGAGTTCATGATCAGCTTGCGCAATGTAGTGAAACCTCATCTCTACAAAAAATACAAAAATTAGCCAGGTGTGGTGGCACATGCATATAATCCCAGCTACTCTCAGGAGGCTGAGATGAGAGAATCACTTGAAACCAGGAGGCGGAGATTTAAGAGCCTCTGCTCTCAAATACATTGCAATTGTGCAATGATAGTGATTTGTGCCTCTTTACAGAAGTCATTTTTTCAAGTGTGTGGATCCAGTTGGTTTATTCATGCTTTAATTAATTCTTTCATTCAACACGTGTCTCCTGGGTGTGCAGCACTCTGCAATAAGTAACTTGTCTGAAATTATGTAGCTATTAAGTGTTGAAGCAGGGATTTGAGCTTGGGTGGGGCTCAGGAGAGACCCTGCGCTCTCAAATACACTGCACTTGCCTCTTCTGTTTAAAACAACAAATATGAAAAACAGCTAAGAATTCACTTCTCTGTCTGAGATCGTGCCACTCACTGCATGCCAGCCTGGGCAACAGAGTGAGGCCCTATCTCAAAAAATATATATATATATATCACTCATCACTCTGATATTACATGATCTTGCCTTTTCCTCCATAACCCACACTGTATTATCAAATGTGATTTGTGTATCAACCTGCTAGAAGAGAAATAGTTTTTCATTGTTATTATAATATGCATTTGTTTAATTACAAGTGTGATAAATAATCTTTTATATACACTTAAAATTTCAAAATTCCTTTATAGTTAACTGAAAATGGCCTTTTTTTTGCTTTTGTGCATTTTTATGTTTTACTGAGTTATAAAATATTTTTATGCATTTTAGGCCTTTTTATATATTTTAGACTTTTGTCCTTGATTTTTGTCTGTGTTATAATATTATTTATACTATTTTTTTCTGTGCAGAATTTTAAATTTTAATGTAATCAAATGTGTTGATTTTATTAGTCTTTGATTGCCTCTGGGTTTTACAAGCTCTTCTCTTATCCAGAATTTTTTCTAGTTGTTTATGCCTTCTCTTTTTTATGTTGGAGTCTTTGATCTATTGAAATTTGTTTTTATGTCAGGAGTGAAATAAGATCCAGCTTTATTTTCATTATGTTACATGGCTATATATGTATCCCAATATCATAAGTAATAAACTCATATGTATTTAGTAACTACTGAATATAAAAACACAATCTCAGGTCCTATGAAGAATTAAGTTTAAATGAGGCATTAAACATATATACGTATAGAGATAACTAACAATAAAACATGTTTCATTTACTGATTTCATTTTAACTGCTTTTAAGAAAGTAATATCTGGCCAGGTGCGGTGGCTCATGCCTGTAATCCCAGCATTTTGGGAGGCCAAGGAGGGCAGATCATCTGAGGTTGGGAGTTCGAGACCGGCCTGACCAACATGGAGAAACCCTGTCTCTACTAAAAATACAAAAGTAGCCAGGCATGGTGGCACATGCCTGTTATCCCAGCTTCTTGCGAGGCTGAGATGGGAGAATCGCTTGAACCAGGGAGGTGGAGGTTACAGTGAGCTGAGATTGTGCCATTGCACTCCAGCCTGGGCAACAAGAGTGAAACTCCATCTCAATAAAGAAATAACATCTAAATAGAAAAATAAAATTTACCCTCAGCCTCTGTGACATATATATTTTTTTCTGTATTCCTTAAATAAGGAATTGTTTTCATTGCACCATACCCCTGAGGAATTGACTAGCAGGACTGTGTCTAAATCCACCGGATAGAAATCAAGTTTCTGTCTGTGAACTCTTTGTCTTGCTTTCCTGCCAACTGGAAAGGAAAAGGAAAGGGTAAGAGTGCAAAACTGTTGCTTTCATTCTCCTCTGCAATAGCACTTAATTCAGCTCTGACTTCTTCATTCATAATATGGAAGCCCTATAGGTTTTGTATAAAGAAAGCTTGATAACTGCCTCAGTCACAATGAAATTTCTCATTATTCTAGTTTTTGTATTTGAAGTTATAGTGAATTAATAAGGTTTTATCATATAATCCTAATGGCTAATGTGCTACGGAATGCAAGGTACTTTGGTAAGTAGGGTTTCCATGGATTATCTTTTATTATTTTCTCATTTTAGAAGAAACAGTTATAAAGAGTAGGTAACTTGTCTGAAATTATGTAGCTATTAAATGCTGAAGCAGGGATTTGAACTTGGGTGGGGCTCAGGAGAGAGCCTGTGTTCTCAAATACACTGCACTTGCCTCCCTCTTCTGTTTAAAACAACAAAACAGCTAAGCATTTACTTTTCTGTCTGTTCTACATATTCCATTGAATTCCTTCTATCAAGTGATAGCCCAGTTCCTTATACTTTTGTTCCATGTGATACGCTTTTCATCCTTTAATTATCTTTACAGTTTTCCCAAAGCTTTCACAATTCCATAGATTCTCCCTGCTAATTTCTCTCTAAATGCAGCTTCTCTTGTAAAATTGATCATATCATTTGTCCATTTTAGTTTCTACTCTGCTCCTGATAGTTATAGCTCTTGAACAAATGTGTAATTTCTCGGAGCTTTACTTTTCTTATCCTTATAACGCTGTAACAGTAGCTCCTTCTCAGGGTGGTTGTGAGGAGGAATTCAAATGATAGCATTAGACCCTATATCTAAAAGTGCTACAAATATGGTGTTTCTTATTTTGTTTCAAAGTACATGAAACATGTAAGAAGAAACTAACACTTGGATATTGGATCTTGTCAAAATATGGTTTCTATGTATTTCAAAACTTAGTTAACCTATAACTTGTTAAATGTTTATTTACTTCTAATGTTTGCAAAACAGACACCTTCCAATAATGAATATTTATTTTTTGCCACTTTTTTATTGTTGTTGTGGACACAGGATGGTTTGCTTGAGAATTGCTCAGTAGCAGTTTATTTACATAATTCATTTAGACCAATTGTACTGTGAATCTATCTATCAGTGGAAAAGTAATGACCAAAGATCCAGGTTTAGATTTTTCAGTTTGCAAAAATTGTGCATGATAGTGATTTCTACCTCTTTACAGAAGTCATTTTTTCAAGTGGGTGGATCCAGTTGGTTTATTCATGCCTTAATTTATTCTTTAATTCAACACGTGTTGTCATCTCCTGGGTGTGCAGCACACTGCAGAGATGAATAAGCTGCACACCCTGTCACTATTACCTAAATGATCCCTTCTAATGAAACCACTACTTCTATCATTCCACAGGAAAAAAAAGATAATTTCTGTATAGTTACTAATATGCTGCTCCCAGCATTTTACTTGAATTGGAATCAAAAAGACTTTTCGTGTCTGAGGAAAGTATCGGAAAAGTAAAAAGCATTGTACGATACTGTTAACAGTTATTCTGGTACCCCTAAGAGTAGAGGAGGAAGATACATTCACCTTAGAGAGTGCAATGAAGATATTAGTATCCACAACGTGCCTGTTGTTCTCACCGCTTTTGAAAACTGCTATTTAGGTCACCAATTATTTCTTTGTTGGCAAATTGACTTTTTTCTTTCTTCTCTCTTGCATTTAACTCTTAGCAACATTCTCTCACTTTTTAAAATTAAGAAAGGTTTATTAAATACAGAAATGAAAGAGAGGGGAGACAGAGAGAGAAAGAGAGGGAGATAAATCAGAAATGGAGGTGAGGGGGGAGCAGAGTAGCACAGATGTCACTGCCTTCCCCTCCCATGTACTAGTGCTGGTTCTCTTGAGATCCACTCAGTTTCTCTCTTCCTCCAGCCATTCCCAGCCATTGACATGTTCCAAGGCTCAGCATTTCCCTCTCTAGTTTTTGTCGTTTGTAGTTTCTCCTCCAGATCATTGCTATTTTTGAGGTTTTAGTTACTTTGTTTATTCCAATGACTCTCAAATATAAAATCTGTCCTTTGCACTGCAGTCTCACATTGTTAATAGGTCTCTTTAAACTCAAATCAGATATATTGTAACTTGTGAAAAATTGAGAGTGCCAAAAATCATAAAAAGGAAAATTAAAATAGAAGCATAATAATTTTTAAATACGTAATTTGCTTTGCTATTTTCCACAGTATGCTGACAGTGTTTATATTATTTGCATATGTGATTAGCCATTTCTGGTGGTTCTTTTGGAAGGAAAGAAAGTAGGACTCTTTGAAACCATATTTTGACAAGATCCAATATCCAAGTGTTAGTCCTGGGCTCTTCTGACTCATTTGATTGATTTCTATACTTCCTTATTTCAAAAAATGCTAAAGGTGATGTTTCCATTCTCTATTGCTGAGTGACAAGTCACTCCAAGAATTAGTGGCCTAAAACACAATGATTTATTTGTTTTTGAATCATCAGTTTAGGCAGCGCTCAGTGGGAGTGGTTCATCTCTGTTCCACATGGCATTAGATGGGCACTTGGCTGAGGTCACACTATTGAGGATGACCTCTTAATCTCCAGGCCTCTCTCCACATGAATTGCTATCATTCAGTAACCTCACTGGATAGTGTCTGGATCCCAAACAGTAAATTCAGAAGGTACCAGGCTTTTTAAAGCTTGGTCCACCCAGTGTTACTTCTGCCACATGATATTAGATCAAAGCAACTCAGAAGGCCAGCCTAAATTCAAGGGGTGGGAAGCAAATAGATGCCACCTCTTAATAGGAAGAATGGTGCATGTATATCAGGAGGGGAGGGATTGGTGGCTGTCTTTGGAGAACATCTACCACGGGTGGTGGATGAAAATGGCTCTCTCTGAATTTGTAATTAACCCCTGTCACTTCCCATCCTTGATAAAGGGAACTTTCAGTTTTCACAGCTAAAAAGATACCCCAGATTAAACTCTTGACATAATGGATGTCAAAGTTTATACACAATGCCAAAGTTTTCCTTCCATTTTTACAAATTCCTTACCATGTGAGCCATTTGTAGACAATTTTAATTTTATTTTTCAGTTACTAAAAAACTATTATAAGTGGAGAGCAGAATGTCCAGAAATAAGTGCAGATCTACACCCTAGAAATATTATTGGCCTTCTAAAGGCTGGCTACCATGGAGTCCTGAGATCCAGGGATCCCCACCGGCAGCAAAGTTCTTATTTACAGAATCGGTAAGTCATACACAGCTCTTCTTTTTCTCTCATCTCTTCCACTTCAGTTCTATTCTCTCTCCTCTTCCCTCTTTCTTCCATTTTTTCCTTGAATACCATATAGAAAGCTTCAATACGTTCATCTTTAGGAATTTGGGTTTAATTTAAAATTTTAGGTTTTAACTTAGGTTTAATTTGGGTCTTAATGTCCCTGAAATATAATAATACTTTGGCAGTTGTGAGAAAATAAACAGATATAAGTGAAAATCCTAGTTTCATTCTTCCACACAGTCAACTGTACAAGATAAGAAGAAAGGAAAATAGCGAAGATAAATAGTATGTGAATATTTTAAAAAAATCATGGAAAAGTGTTTCAAAAATGCTTTGTAGGAAGTACAAATAAGAATTCTGAACTCTTGGCTGGGCATGGTGGCTCATGCCTGTAATCTGAGTACTTTGGGGGGGCTGAAGAGTGGATCACCTGAGGTCAGGAGTTCAAGACCAGCCTGGCCAACATGGTGAAAGCCCATCTCTACTAAAAATACAAAAATTAGCTGGGCGTAGTGGTGCATGCCTGTATCTCAGCTACTAGGGAGGCTGAGGCAGGAGAATCATGTGAACCTGGGAGGTGGAGGTTTCAGTGAGCCGAGATTGCACCATTACACTCCAGCCTGGGCAAAAAGAGCAAGAGTCCGTCTCAAAAAAAAAAAAAAAAAAAAAAAAAAGAATCTGGGCTATAATGATGTAAACACCATGAGATTGTGGATTTTATCTGTTCTGTTTACTGGTGTATCGCAAGCACTGAAAACAGGCCTGGTACTTGGTAGTCACTAAATATTTGTGGAATGAGTGAGTGAATGACTGGTTCGAAAATGCCCCAGGTCGAGGAGCAAGAGGCTCATTCCCTTGGGTGGAGGAGGGTGCAGAGGAAAGGCAACTCCCCCTGGGAGCTGTTGCAGACACAGTATTCCATTAACTCCTGTTTCTTCTCACTGCATCTTCTTTTTTTCTATTAGGGCTTGCTAGTGTTTCTTGTAGATTGATGTCTTAGTCTATTCAGGCCATTATAACAAAATGCCATAGACTGGGTGGCTTATAAAAACAGTTTTTTTTTTTTTCCTCACAGTTCTGGAGGCTGGGAAGTGCAAGATTGAGGCAATGGCAGATTTAGTGTCTATTGAGGGCCCGCTATCTGGTTCCTAGGTGACATCTCTCACTTTAACCTCACAGGTTGGAAGGGAAAAGGGGTCTCTCTTGGGACTCGTAAGGGCACTAATCCCATTCATGAGGGCTCCATCCTTATGACCTCATAATCTCTCAAAGGCCTCACCTCTTACTACGATCAATTTGGGAGTTAGAATTTCAGCATATGACTGTTGAGGGGGATGCAAACACTCAGACCATAGTAGTTGGTGACCCCTAACTTCTGCCTTCCTCAGACCTGTGTGTGATTAAAAATGGCAGGCACAGGAGAAGAATTCACACTATTCCCAGAATCTCTCATGGCCTAGTTGGAAGGACAAAGATAAACCAACATTTTATCCACAGAATTTTTGAATTACACTCTTACAGAAACATCTACATCTTTAAAGATTTAAAATATTTACATGTTTGCATTTCTTGCCTGTTCATAGATAAGATACCTGCCTATAACTCAACTGCTGGCTATATTGCAAGAAGATACTGTATTTAATTTTTGAAAGGATATTGGAAGATCGAGTAAAATGATTTGGATTTCTTCCCCCCTAGCTTAAGTGTCAAATAAAATTGAGTTAATCATGAAATCCCACCTATAAAACAGATGTCACTATCTTTCTGTTCTTTCATTGCTGCACCAGTGTCAGAGGAAATTGAATGAGCTCATAGCAATGAAGTTCCTTGAGCTTCTTAGGGTTAGGCTTGTCAGATTTAACAAAGTACTAATGTTTTATTTAGGAAATAAACCTATATGCTATAAAAATAAAGGATGCCCAGTTGCATTTGAATTTCAGATGAACAAATAGTTTTTTAAAGTATGTTTAGGGCATTCTTGTGTTAAAAATTATATCCTGGTTGTCTGAAATTCAACCTTATTTGGGTGTTGTATATTTTACCTGACAACTCTACTCAGGGGTCCAAGAAATGTAAAACTGAAACCTTCAGCCAATTCTTTCTGTAAATGTCTTGGCTTTGCATTGCCTGGCTAGATTTTATTGTTTCTAGTTTGTTCATAAACTGACTGAGCCAGGTGAAGAAATAAAAGTGACACCTTGATAGTGAGAAGCAGATGTGCCGCTTTGATCATAAACACCTTAACACTGAACCAGTAGGGATATTTTCTGGGCCTTATGTAGTACATTAATTTAGAAGTATATTGTTTAACTCAAGAGATCTGAAAATCCAGAAAACATGTAGTTTAGTGATGGTGTCAAACACGAAAACATGTTGCAAATCTCCTGTATGTTATGTTATTCTGGGATGAAAGGGAGAAACTCAGAAAGTTTTATGAGTAAAATGAAAACTTTTCTAAATTTAATTGAAAATGGGAGGAGCTAAAAAAGGAAATCTGTGGTGGAGCTTTTTGGTAGAACTTTAGCATAACCACCTCTGTGCAGTAAAACAATGAGAAAATGCACACAGCCTTTTCCTCCATGCGGGCCGGGCAACCCAAGGTGAAGGTAAGTTTTGACCTTTATCAGCCAACAGGCTGGAGGATATAATTTTATGTCTTTTGAGATCCCCTAGTGTATTACAGCAGCAAAAATAAAATTTAAGAGTGAGTGTGAAGTTTTGACTGTGGCTTAGCGCTTGTGAATACAGGTTCTGGAGCATGTGACCTGGATTGGAATCTCAGCTCTGCTACATTCTAGCTGTGTGAAACACTATGTAGCTATAACTGTGTTTTCTCATCTGTAAAATGGGCATAGTGAAAAGCTATCATGTAGGATTGCTGTAAGCATTAAGTCAATCAATCAGTTTGTCTATCTAAAATATAACAAGAGCATTACCTGGTACATAGAAGCACTCGGTGAATGTTAAGTAGATACTAGAGAAGGAATTAAAAATATAAGGTATATTTTTCTTTTGCCTCAATGGAGCTTAAATTCTAGCCAGCACTATTCAATAGAACTTTCTATGATGATGAAACTGTTCTGCAATGGCCACTAGCCTCACGTGGCTATTGAGCACTTGAAATGTGACTACTGCAACTAAGAAACAGAATTTTTTTTTTAAGCTAGGTTCTTGCTCTGCCACCTAGGCTAGAGTGCAGAGGCACAGTCATAGCTCACTGCAGTCTCGAGCTTCTGGGCTCAAGTGATCCTCCTGCCTTGGCTTCTGGAGTAGCTGGGGCAAGAGCCATGTGCTACCATACCCAGCCAGTTTTTCTATTTTTATTTTTTAGAGATGGGGTCTCACTATGTTGCCCAGGAAGGTCTCACTCCTGGCCTCAAGCTATCCTCCCGCCTCAGACTCATAAAGTGCTGGGATTATAGGCATGAACCACTGCACTCGGTGAAACTGAATTTTAAATTTGAATGACCACACATGGCTAATGGCTATCATATTAGACAGTGTAGGTCAAAGAATTATGTTGGTTGGCTCAGAAATTAGGTCATTAGCTATCTTTTTGATTGTCAAACTTCATTTGTTCTGCTAATTTTTAAATCATTGTAGTATTCAGCCAATGTCTGAAGTTAGTATAGTATTTTTTATCTGAGTTATTCATGGGTTGATTATTCACATTCTTATGAGAAGTCTGAGGCTTTTGTTTTTTTTTTTTTGGAGGCAGAGTCTTGTTCTGTTGCCCAGGCTGGAGAACAGTGGTACCATTTTGGCTCGCTGCAACCTCTGCCTCCTAGGTTCAAGTGATTCTCCTGCCTCAGCTTGCTGAGTAGCTGGGACTACATGCATGTGGCACTACACTCACCTACTTTTTGTATTGTTAGTAGAGATGAGGTTTCACCAGGTTGGCCAGGCTGGTCTCGAACACGTGGTCTCAAGTGATCTGCCCACCTTGGCCTCCCAAAGTGCTGGGATTACAGGTGTGAGCCACCATGCCCAGCCAGAAAGTTGAGGCTTTTAAAAAACAATAACACACCTTCTAAAGGATACATTAATATGAAAGAAAATAAAAATTAAAAAAAAATAGCAATCCCATTGTACTTTCTTTTTTTTTTTTTTTTTTTTTTTGAGACAGAGTCTCACTCCGTCACCAGGCGCCAGGCTGGAGTGCAGTGGCGCGACCTCGGCTCACTGCAACCTCCGCCGCCCGGGTTCAAGCAATTCTCCTGCCTCAGCCTCCCGAGTAGCTGGGACTACAGGCGCGTGCCACCACGCCCAGCTAATTTTTTTGTATTTTTAGTAGAGACGGGGTTTCACCATGTTGACCAGGATGGTCTCGATCTCTTGACCTCGTGATCCGCCCGCCTCGGCCTCCCAAAGTGCTGGGATTACAGGCGTGAGCCACCGCGCCCGGCCTCTTTTTCTAGATCTTCAACTTTTCCCTTGCAACGACATGCTACCAGTTAACATTTAATCTGTTAAGGGCCAGCCACCAAAAACAAAACAAAAACTCCTCCTCGGTTCCACAAAACCGTCCATCCTCCGTTACATCTATCTCCCCCTCTCTTCTCGTTCTCAGCCAGGCTCCTTTTGTTAGTGATGGCCACCATCCACATTTTCTCACAGTTCCTCCTCAGCCCACCCTGGTCTGATTTCACTCCCATCCCTGCTGAAATGAACGTAACCAACTTTCTCTTCACCACATCTAATGGGTATGTTTAGTCCTATTTCACTTAACCTCTCAACACAGTGAACCACTTCCTCTTTCTCAAAATCTCTTCCTCCCTTGCCTTCTCTGATGCCATGTTCTTCTGGTGTTTTCCTCTGACATCACTGGCTGCTCCTCCTTAATCTCTTTTGCTGGCATCTCCTCTTCTACTCATCCTTTAAACTCTGAAATCTTAGGACATTGGCCTCAGCCTTCTCTTTTTATGCTACTTTATCTCTCTGCTTTGATAGAGAAAAACATAGCTCTGAGACAATCCCTGTTATGGATCGTCACATAAGCACGAACAACCGTCAGATTTGTATCTTCACTCCCGTCTTTTTCTTGAGGATCCAGACCCACACAACTAGCACCTATTCCAGCTGCACCCAGTCACCATATTAACATGTCACCATATTAACATGTCCACACTTATGATTTTTCCACTCAATACGCGTCTCTTATCTCGGTAAATGGTACAACATGTACACCATGGAATACTACACAGCCATAAAATGAATGAAATTATGTCCTTTGCAGTAAATGGATACAGCTGGAGGCTATTATCCTAAGTGAATTAAGACAGGAACAGAAAACCAAAAACCACACATTATCACTTATAACTAGGAGCTAAACACTGGGTGTTTACGACATAAAGATGGGAACAGTAGATACTGGAGATGACTAGAGAGGAGAGGGAGGGGAGCCGTGTAAGGGTCAAAAAACTAACTCTTGGGCGCTATACCCACGTACCTGGGTGGCAGGATCATTTATACCTGAAACCTCAGCATCATGAGCGTACCCAGGTAACAAACCTGCACATGCACCCCTGAATCTAAAAGTAGAAAATAAATAAATAAATGGTGCTACCATTCTATCCAGTTCCCCATGTCAGAAACTTTTTTTTTTTAAATTTACTACTACTTAGTTTTGAATCTTTTTTTTTTTCTTTTTCATTCATCCTGTTAGGCACTTCAATCTGAAGACTTACATGTGTTTTCAGCTTTGGAGAACTTTTCTGTATTGCTGCAATTCCTCTCTGCTCTGTTCTCTGTCACTGCCTTCTAGAACTTTTATCAGTTGGATATTGAAACTCCTGGATCCAGCTGCATTTGTTTCTTAACTTTTCATTCATACATGTCAACTCTTGGCTCTTTTGTGCCAAATTTGAGAGAAATCTTCAACGCGATCTTCCAAACCATTATTCCCTGATTGGCTCTGTCTTTTCTAGCATTTATTCCATCAAATTTTTTGTTTTTAATTTTCTTTTTATTTCTAAGATTTCAACTGATTCTTTTTAATAATAGCCTGTTCTTATAATAATGGCCTACGGTATTCTCCCCCATGCCCTGCTGGAATTATGCTTCTTTTAAAAAATTATTTAAATTATTTTTTACAGACTCGTTCTTGCTTTGTTGCCCTGATTGGACCTGAACTCCTTGGATTCAGTGTCCCCCTTGTCGAGTAGCTGGAATCACACACCACTGCACTTGCACCTGGCTTCTATTATGTTATTTTGGTGTCTCCTGCTTTCTTATTTTCTCGAGTTGTTGCCTTTGTCTACTGAGTTTTGTTTCCTCTCTCTCTCTGTGTATGTGTGTGTTTAATATTATAATTCTTAAGGAATAGATGTCTTTTAAAAAAGATTATCTGATTGTCCATCCATTACTGTCAATTCTGCATGGCGTGGCCTGTCGCAGGGATGGTGGGGAGGGGTGAGAGGAGTGGACCATTATCTCAGTAACTCCTCTCTTAGCACAGGTACTCTCTGTTTTACTTTGGTGTGGGCAGCTACCTAAGTGCTTCTCTGGCTCTTCTTTCCCAAGCCCTCACTTCCTGTTCTAGCCTGCAGGGACATGACTCTGCTATGTACTACTTACCACTGGAAGGCTGTTGAAGAATCAACTTGCCTATCTGTTCCTCACGGATTTCCCTTAGCAACTTCTTTAGTTACTGTGGGGTCTTAATTGCTCTTTATAATCCAGGCCCTTGCTTTTCCCATTTCCAACACCTCTGAGCTTGGAGCATACACAATGGCATTCCCATCTTTATGTGAGGTTATGACTTCATCTTGCAATCAAATTCAGCCTGCATCCAATCCTTTTCCCTCCATACTCTTAAAAAGCCATTCTTTGCTAGGAATTTGAGGAGGGAGGGAGAAGCAGGCACATGCTGTTGGACCCCAGTTGGATTATTCAATTCATGATCTTCCTACATGTTTCTATTTCAACTGATCTTTTAAGTCTAAAATGAATTAGTCTCCCTTTGGAAATCTGTCTAATTTTTTACACAATGCTAAGATATGATATGCTTTATTTTTTTAGCACGCTGGGACCCCAAAGTTTTTACAGCTTATGATGTATTTCGAGTAAGTCTAATCACATCCGAGCTTATTGTACAGGAGGTAGAAACTAGCGGAATGGAATCAAGGCTATCTTTGATCTGGAAGGCTGGCAGTTTTCTCATGCTTTTCAAATCACTCCATCTGTAGCCAAGAAGATTGCTGCTGTACTTACGGTAAATGTATATTTTAATTGTCAGGCATAATACTTCCAAATTACAGGTTTAAATTTCATTACATGTTATACAAAGAGGAGCAAAAGTACATTTATTAGAAATTTAAATACAATTTTGGAAATGATATGTAGAATTCAATAAAGCTAGGAGGAAGTAGAGTATTACTAGTTTATAAAAGAAAAATGTTGCAACAAACTGCAAAAATATGTTCAAATTAGTAACGAGAAGATTTAGGCATCTTTACAATATGTGGTGACGTTATATTTTTGTCATTAAAAATTTTTTCCTAAATTAAAAAATTGATTTAAAAATATGTAACAATGGCACAATAAAATGTCACATAATTCTTCGTAGGTGTATATTGACACTTTTTTTCATAAATCAAAAGATTTTTAAAGTGATCATCATCTTTGACCCAGTAATTCTATTTCTGGCAAATTAGCTAAGGAATAATCTTTAATATAGTAAAGATTACATATAATAAGAATAGCTTACTATGTGCCAGGTACTTTGCTAAGTGTTTCAAATGCATTAAGTTTTAATGTCCACAGTGAGCCTATGACATATGACTATTGTATTTTCCCACTTTACAATTAATAAACTGTATCCAAGAAGTGACATAGCAATGCCCAGGTACACACAGTTTGTCAGTTTGTGAGAATTCCAGCCCAGGTCACCTGAATGTAGAAGTTGTGCTTATAATCACCACTCCTCCTATATATAAAGACAGTTACTGCATCATCAATTTCAGTAAAAAAAAAAAAAGAAAAGAAATAGTTTATAAGTCCAGAAAATAGAAAAATGGTTACTTAAACAACGGGACATTCATTTGATGGATTCTTGCAACGATAATAAAACATGTTATTTGCAAAATGTGTGTTATATCAATGTAACACAACAGAATTAAAATTTTTTAGACAGCATATTAGCAATTATGTTTAAAAGAAAATTATGCATAGAAGGGACTTGGAAAGACAATTCCCAAATTAATAATACATTTCTGAACGTGATGCATGGAAACAATAAAATAACTTCACATAAAAGAACCTTGGAATGAAAGGTCTCTGTATTAATAATACAACTTTTAGGTAGGAAAACTATTCTTTTTTCTTCAACTCTTAACTTTTTAAACTTTCTGAATAAGCCTATATTACTTTGATACGAAAGACATATACCAGTGTCAAAGTTTATAAGTGTGTGTTTATTGTGCTAGTCTTTCAATATTTGTGGATTCTTTTCTCAAAATAAACATTTTTTGGAAAAAATTAATATAAAATTAATATAAAAAAATTAATATAAAAAATTAATATAAATTTCCAGATGACTCATTGGTTCATTAGAACATCTGTATGTGATTGGGAAAGGATCTTCTGGTGAAAGTGTGCAGATACTTCATAAAATACTTTGCCTAATCTATAAGGATAAACCTTTTTAGAGATCTTTTCTTAACCTAGTGATAGTGAACTGTAAGCCAGGCTTTTGTGTTGGTGGAATAAATAATTTTGAAGATAAAATCACACTTTAGCTACTTTGGTAAGTTTAGCTAGTGTTCAAAGAAGAGACTTGTTATTAGGTATAGGACTGTAATATTTGTGTTTTAAGTTTTTTTTTTTTTAAATTTTCGAAAGGATTCATTTCCATTGAAAGTTCGTGGCATCCATTTGATAAATGAACCAGTAATTTTCCATGCTGTCTTTTCCATGATCAAACCATTCCTGACTGAAAAAATTAAGGAACGGGTAAGTAAAACATATTCAAGTCTGTGTTCCTCTACACCAAACATTCCAACCCTTTTTTATTTAAGGATTGTTTTATCGTCTTTCCTTGTAGCTGCCCATCTATATCATTAGCCCAATATTTTGAATATTTATCTAGCAAGCCAATTACTTTTCTAAATTAAAACTTACTTTTAATTTAGAAAAAATCAAGTATATTTGTTGTAAGGCTGTGGGGTAACTGGGCTTTTCATACATTGCTGGTTAGAATGCATAATGATATATTCCTGTAGAGGGCAGTGTGGCAGAGTAATCAAAATCACCATCTTGAATTACCTGTAGATAAACAAAATTACATAAACTAGAGGAGCCACTACAGCAGAAGACTGAAAACCAGCAAGTGTTCACCATTAGGGCATTGGTTAAATAAACATCTACATAACAGAAAACAACAAGATTGCAGGATGTTTTGTGAACTGAAACAAACTGAAATAAACAAAATGCGGAATAGGGTTTATGGCATGCTACCTTTTGTATACAAAGGGGAGAAATAAGAATATATTTCATAGATTTACATTAAAAATATAATATAAGCAGCTATCTATAGGGAACAAGAGAAGAGGTCTGAACTACAGTAGATGAGAATAGATTTGGGAGCAAGCTCTCTCACTGTGTATCTTTTATCTTGCTTTGATTTGTAACCATGTGAACTTACTATTAATGAAAATAAAATAAAAATAAACATTTTTCTTAAACAGTGAAACATAATAACACTTTCAGTGTAACTGAAAACCACAGTAACTGAGGTATGTGACTTAATGTCACGCTAGTTAGAGCAAAGACACTGGATTTTCTTTTTTAACCTACCCTATGGATCCTTATCTCAGAAAAAACATCTCATATTTCTTAGAGTTTTTGAAAGGTTGAAAATAGAGTCTGCATTCTCAAGAATGGCAACCATTCTTCTAAATTAATATGTGAAGGAGAATTTTTAGAGCATCTATTTAGGCAAACATTGGCATCATCTAATGCCTTGAACACAAAACAATTTATAAAGGCTTTAACAATTTAAATCTAAAAAATTATTGAAATGTCAGCAGTGATCATATGAACTGTAATAGCACATTTGGAATTTTAGAAACAACATTCTTTCTTATTAAGGAAATATAACATACCTGGTCAGAACGTTATGACCCTCAAGCTTCTTTAGAGGTTATCCAGTGAATATTTCTGTTTGTCTTCAAGCACCTCCCTTAAATTGCCTGCTTTAGCAAAGATGGACACTTTCAGCTACTGTTTATTCTAATATTTTCAAACAAGTCAATTTTTTTGTTTGTTCATTTTTCTGTCTTCAGTGTAACTTGAGAATAAATAGCTGACTACCCTCTGTTTAACTCCTAAAGATCTAAAAATAAGTATTTCTATTTTGGGCTAAATTTTAGACAAAAACAAAAGCAAGAATAAACTGAACCTAACAAATAAGAGAATATGGAGAACAAAGAAAGAAACGTAAAAAGTTGAGACCTTAGAGGAAGGATGTCAGTGAAAGTTAGTTGACATGAAACAGACTTGCCAAAATAGGGAGAAAAAAAACTGATCCAGCCACTTTTTTCTTTTTCAACTTTTTGGCAATGCCCCATACATTTTCTTACTTTGCCCCTTCCTGAGGAGATAGAATTTCTTCTCAATTAGCTGATAATATTTTACATATTTCAGAAAAAATTAAAGATTGGCTTTCTGAGTTTCTTAAGTGAGTATACGAAACTCATTTCATCCATCAAGCCTCATATGCTAGCACATAGTAGGTGCTTATTAAATGATTGTTGAATACACAGAGTAACATTTTGCCCTAGAAAGTGGGAAAACATTATTTATTTATTTTAGTAAGTGTGCTTTTGGTTCAAGTATCTATGGCTTTGTCTTAACTTTATGGCATTCTATGATCAATTTTTTATAGTTTAAAATATTTGAAAAGTTAAGGTTCTCAACTGTCATAATTGTCTCTTAATATTTTTTAAAAAATTTTTCCCTTCTGTACTCTTTCTTTCTTCTTTCTTTCTTTCTTTCTTTTTTTTTTTGAGACAGGGTATTACTTTGTTACCCAGGCTACAGTGCAGTGGCACAATCTCGGCTCATTGCAACTGCAACCTCCGTCTCCTGGATTCAAGCAGTTCTCCCTGCCTCAGCCTCCAAGTAGCTGGGACTACAGGCCCCCACCAACACGCCTAGCTAATTTTTGTATTTTTTGTCCCAGCCATGTTGCCCAGGCTGGTGTCGAACTCCTGAGCTCAAGCAATCCACCTGCCTTGGCCTCCCTAAGTGCTGGGATTATAGGCGTAAGCCACCGAGCCCGGCTGTCTCTTAACTTTATTCTAGCCAACAGTAGCCATCGACTGTACCATATACCAGATATATGCTTTTACTTAATATGAATTAATTCCAGCTAGTACATTTTTATCATCATAGAATAGTCACAAGATATTAGTTTAGTAAGAATCACTTGCACATCAGGGAACAGAATTTATAAAATAACTTTATTTAGTCTTTAAAAATTTACTTTTGAAGAGGAAAATAACTTTTTAAAAAATAATGCATATCCAAGAAACAGTAAAATTATTAGATCCACAGTAACACAACCTAAACGTAAGTAAAATTATTAGATTCATAACCAGGGGAATAAAGGATGTAGTATCTATTTATACTCTCCAATTTCCAAAGTTATTAGACTGCCTTGTTTTATGAGGTTGATTTTCCTGGAAATGCATCTCGTGAGGATTCCTTCTAAAATGTTTTGGCTATTTCAGATTCATATGCACGGGAACAACTACAAACAAAGCTTGCTTCGGCATTTCCCAGACATTCTTCCTCTGGAATATGGTGGTGAAGAATTCTCCATGGAGGACATTTGTCAGGAATGGACAAATTTTATAATGAAGTCTGAAGATTATCTCAGCAGCATTTCTGAGAGCATTCAGTGAGATGTTATCTCATGTGAATGGCTTCCTAATTAAAAATACATGAGCGATAGCCTACCTGGTTAAATGAATGAAAGAAAAGGAGCAAATCTTTTAAACTAATGCTTGTCTGATCTTTAAAAATGTAGAAATCTTCTGACATGAGCAACCCGCTGTTTACCATGGGCATTTGGAAAGATTTTTTACTTTTTAAATGCTTCCTTTTCTCTACTTTTGAAGTAATTAAATGTCAGTACACCTTAAGAACATAAAAATTGGCAATGTTATACTTGAAGAAAACATGAAAGTTATTACTAAAGTAGCTGCTCATGTGCATCTTTGTATGTTTCTAGAGAATTATATTTTAAACAAGTTCACCGATTATATTGATTTAGAAATAAATTTAGAAATATGCTACTTAAAATATTAGCACAAATCAGCTGATGATAAAAAAATTAACACTTACTTTAAGTGGATGTCAGATTAAATTATAATTCATTATAATTAAAATCTGAATATAGTTTCATAGTTATTTCTGTGGACCAGCAAGACATTTCATCTCAGGGAAATTTTATTTTACTTTAGCACATTCACACGATAGGAACTTTTTTTTTTTTTTTCTGACAGAGTCTGGCTCTATTGCCCAGACTGGAGTACAGTGGTGCAATCTTGCCTCACTGCAGCCTCTGCTGGGATTACAGGTGTGCGCCACCACGCCTGGCTAAGTTTTATATTTTTTATAGAGTCAGGTTTTAGCCATGTTGGCCAAGCTGGTCTCAAACTCCTGAACTCCAGTAATATGCCTGCTTTGGCCTCCCAAAGTACTGGGAATACAGTTGTGAGCCATCCAGTAGGGCCACGATAGAAACTTTCAATTAAGGAGTCTATATGCCATACTACTGCATATAGTAGCTTTAGGTCTCTACAAAATCATTCATGTTGATGTAATTGATTAACAAAAATAATTTAGAAAATACATCAGGCACAGCTGATGGCTTCTCAATACCTGTTTTGCATTTTTAAGCAAATCAAGAATGTAATTTTAACTTTTGCTTATGGTTATTCTTATGACTACATAGAAAGGGATGGAATCATATTTAGTTGTCTTATACATGGACTGTTTTTAGTTAACAATAACGTAACTAGACAAAAGAAAGGAAATGTTTACGTTTTAAAAAATTGCTGTCGGCTGGGCGCGGTGGCTCATGCCTGTAATCCTAGCACTTTGGGAGGCCGATGTGGGTGGATCACCTGAGGTCAGGAGTTCAAGACCAGCCTGGCCATTATGGTGAAACCTCATCTTAAAAAAAAAAAAAAAATTACGGTCAATTACATCTGTTATTCTTCAGATTATCCATAAAATAATATGAGTTTGGTTATTATAACAGAATATTCTAACCAAATCCTGAAAGTCTTATTAACTTACAAAGCATCTGGTAAAGGCTGGGCATGGGGGCTCACACCTGTAATCCCAGCACTTTGGGAGGCTGAGGCAGGATGACGACTTGAGTGCAGGAGTTCTAGCCCAGTCTGGGCAACACAGGGAGACCCTGTCTCTATTTCAAAAAATAAAAATAAAAATAACTGGTAAAGATGTACTGTTTGCACTGCAGTTTATAACATTTCATTTATTAAGAAAGATATCATCTCAGCTTTCATATTCAACATAGCTCTCAATTTATGACATAATTTTTATACTTAGTATTTTGTCATTTTTTAATTTTATTATAAACTTGAAAATGAAAGAATATGGGGTCCAAAATCTGTTGAACATTTGTTCAGCTAGTTAGGTTTTCTACATTAATCATATAAATTAATAGTACCTTTATGCAAGGATATATGAAGGGTGTTTTTCTTTATAAGAAAATTAGTTTAATCAGGTGAGCTGATACTTATGATTGTACATATTTCTATGATAAAATTGAGAGTAATTGTGTATGTTCTTTAGAGAACATGTTTTGATTTTGACTTAGCATTGGGAAGCTAACAACATTATGATTTTCATTAAAAAAGTAGACCCTTCCAGTTTTCTAAAATACACTTTGAAGTCCTTTAAAATAAAAGCATACTATTTAAAATTGTATAATTTAAAATAATAAAAGAACAAAACCACTTTAAAAGAATAAGCAGTATCAATAACAAAAAATCTCTGGCTTACCCAACTTTTGTTCTTAGAAGTTTTATGTCACCAGTTCCACTTCACTTATTTTTGGCTATTTCAAACATTTTCTTATGACTGTGTAGAGGAGTGATTAGTTTAGTAACTAGATAAAAGATAACATTTTAAAATGTCTTTTAAGTGTGGCTTATTGGTGATAGGATCAATAGTAAATAGAATTAAGATAAGTCAATTAATTTAGGTATATTTTATAATGGAACTGTGAAATGTTTATAAATGAAGCAATTCGCTGAAGAACATTAAAAGAAAATTGAAATGAATGGGCAAATTAATAAAGTGTCAAAGCAAATAATTGTCTAATTGTCTATGTTACTTTACTGTGATTATACGAGAAGTGCCTTCTAAAAGGTTAACTGTATTATGTGCTCATTGTGTTACTGAACTGCAAAATAATTTATTTGTTTTAATATTTTTTGAAAGAAAATAAACATCTTTCACACAAACCATAATAGACAAGGTTTTTTGTAAATTTTAAAATATAAATATGAAGCAGTCTTTTTCAACAACTGCTTTTCCTTACAGAAAAAAAATTTAAAAACAATCTTAGCACATCTAGTTTTCTATTACACAAGTGTCAGTTTTTTTCTTTGTAAGTTTAATGACAGGCTCATATCCTGGCTGCTTAGTTCAATACCATCTTTCTCTAATGTCTTCTGCCATACATAAAGGGGACCACAAACTAATTAATAAGCCATGGATAGTCGAGAAGTTAAAAGTTTTAAGTGAAAAATGCCATAGTGTGCCACTTAATCAGATAATTTTATTTTCTTTGTATAGTTTAATTTCTTATTGTATTTATATTTAATTTTATTTTCTTTGTATAGTTTAATTTCTTATTGTATTTATATTTAATTTTATTTTCTTATTATATTTTCTTTTCTCTTTTTAGAGCAGTTTAATTTTGTAACAATATGCTGTTAGCCTAGACCATGATTTCTTTGTCAAACTAGATTTTTCTTACAGAAATGGCACTGAAGTCCTATTGCAAATATCTTTGCCAATCACCTAAATTAAGACTGTAGATCATAGAACAGGTTAGATGTATAACTAAGAACTCCAGCCAGTTAGTCAGATGGTATTGCGTGAAACACTCCTTACTGGCCTTATATATTGAATTTTGCCATACCTAGATGCTGTGGAGGAGCTAGAAATGAAAGCAATAAAATTAGGATTGGCAGCGGTACAACCCTATGACTTTTCTGGTTAGTAAAGACATATACGATTCTCTTCCCACACCCATACCTAGCACTCAACTGATGTTCTCTTCTCTCTCTGAGGCAATCATATTAATCTGTTAAATATCTACTTTTGATAACTCTGTAGACTGAGTTAAGTACTATAGTAAACAGGAAAATTAATCATACCTAGGGGGAAGGAAAAATATATTCAAAATAGCTAGTTAAAGTGCAGTATATTGTAAGGGCCATTAAAGTGATTCTAATAAAGTGCTTTGGGAGTTTAACAGAAGGAAAGATAATTTCCACATGAGATACTGAGGATGTGTTCTTAAAGGAGGTATTATTTGAAGCAAAGCCCTTAAGATAGCAATGAAAACTGAGAAGAAGGACACTTAAAGACAATAAATAGTATTAGCAAAGACTTAGAGATCAGAAAGAGTAAGGCTGGGGACTTCAACACTCCACTCATAGCATTGGACCGATTATCTAGACAGAAAATCAACAAAGAAACACAGGATTTAAGCTGCACTTCAGAGCAAATGGTCTTAATAGACATACATAGAACACGTCATTCAACAGCTGCAGAATATATGTTCTTCTGATCAGCATATAGAACTTTTTCCAGGATAGACCATATGTTAGACCACACAACAAGTCCAACAAATTTTTAAAAATCACACTAAGTCTCTTTTCAGCCCACAATAGAACAAAACTAGAAATCAATCACAAAAAAAAATCCTTTGGAAACTGACAAATACATGGGAATTAAACAACATGTTCCTGAATGACCTATGGGTTAATGAAGAAATTAAGAAGGATATTTAAAAATTTCTTGAAACAAATGAAAATAGAAACACAACATACCAAAATCTGTGAGATACAGCAAAAGTAGTACCAACAGGGAAATTTACAAGCAGAAATAGCTACATCAAAAAAGCTCTCTATTTTTGGAGGAAAGGGGTTAGTACAGGAGAGCGGTTTGTTTGCCTAGAAAGATCTATGTGAATCAAATTATAAGCAGCCTTGAACAACAGTTGAAGGGTGCTAAGGTGTATGAATTACTTATATGCCAGGGACTATATTATATATACACACATGACATCATTTCATCTTTGCCAAAAAAAAGGTTAAGTGGCATTAGACCCATTTGCACATCCTTTGCTCAGAATCACAGAGATTTGTAAGGCAGAATCAGGCTAAACTCAGCTTGCCTGGCTACAAAGTCCACATATTCCACAACACTATCATGGTCCTGTTAGACCAGATTCTGCAGACCACGGAGATCAGTGGCCATCAGATTCTATCAGTCTTATCTGGAAATGTCTGACCCTGATCCATCTCTGAGGCTTATCATCTTTCATCCAATCTTCTGCAATAGCTTCCTCTTGGACTACAGGTTTTTCGTTGTTCCTCCCTTTACTTATCCTTTCCATGCTGCCTGACTTATCTTTTTGTAAGATTTCATTTCCTGATCTTTAAGGGAGCAGCACTGTAAGCAGGGTAAATTGCTAATTGGCACCCACGGCCCTTCACACCCAGGCCCAACCAGTTTTTTGACTCTCACATTGTAGGACTCCTGACTCCACCTACACTCCAGGCACAACAACCTTTTCACCACAGTGATAGTATTATCCCTTTCATACAAGACGCATCAGAATTGGCAGAAAGGAGTGGAGGAATGAGGTGGAAGGGAAGTGAGGTATATTTTGGACTCTGAACCTTTGTTCTTTGTTTTCTCTGCTTGATGTCCTTGTTTTATCTACTTACATAGAGATATAAGTCCTGCCCCCTTGTCCCCTCTGTGAAACATTCTCTAACCATCCCCAGTAATAATTATTTGCTCTCACTTGTGTGTTCTCCTGTTTGAACTTACAGGTGGTTACCTGCCTCTTTCCCTTCTAGGAAGTATTCTTAAATGCAAACACTGTCTTTTTCATCCTTGTATAACCAGTAATCTAACTAGTGTCTAGCACAGGGTCAATACTCACAGTACAGACATGACACAGGCATATTTCTTGTTGCAAGGATGGGTGACAGCCATCAGTGGGGACATCTACAGGTCATATGTAGTGCAAGGCTTCCTTGCATTATGCAAAACAGAATATCATTTACTGAGTTGGGCTGACCTCAGCAATCTCCTCATAAGCCCTTAGACTTGCCCTTCTCCCTCTACTTTTTCCCTCTCATTCTAAATGTTAGCTGTCTTACAATAAGTTCTAACCCACTAGTCTTTATTTCCATCTCAAACTTCTCTCTAATGTTTTTAAGTATCTTAACGAATAATAGGTTTTATTTTGAATTTATTTTCAATTTTAATTCTTTTAATATCATATATATTTATACATACTTTATAGGCTGGTCCCTATGGGGTTGTTCAGGATAATGGTTAACCATTGTTAAATAAAACTCTGCTGCAATTTGGCTTTCAGGTGTGACTCTTTCTCCGGTCAACAAGAAAACACATGCTGCTGCTGTGTTGAGCTCTTTTGGTGGGTTTCCCACAGCAGAGCTTTGCTGTACCCTATATTCCTCTCTTTCTTAGAGCATCATGCACTTGGGAAGATGTGGAGGTCTGAGATGGGAATGGTCAGGCATAGTCCCCACTTGTACCTGCTCAGTCTCATCCACTTATGACTCAGGCCAGCCTCATTTGAGAAACTTCAGTCCGTCAGTCACCTCTGAAAGTGTCTGAGCCCCAATATTACCTGAATTTAGAAGGGAAATGACCCCTTCTCAGTTCAATCGTGATTGTCAACACTCAATATTTGCTCCAAACCCTTGCCCACAAGGAACATAACATCATTAAACCCAACATAAAATTAACAGCCCTCAAGTGCCTAAGACATGATATCTCCCTTAAAGGACACACTTTATCTCCTGAAAGAATTAACATTATCAACAATTTCCCTTTCCCAAAAGCCAAAAGATAACTCTGACTGTTTCTAGAATACATTGGCTGTTGCCAAAACTGGATGCCTAACTTTTTGCTACTGCTTCTTCCTTAGAATGATGACTAAGTAGTAGACTGTCCCAAAGCCCCTTAACTGGGCTTCTGTATCTGCATTTCAAAGCCTCAAGTCCTCTGTATCCTCTTCCCTCACTGCTAGATGCCCCAATTACTCATCAACCTTTCCCTTTTTACACAAAAGGGATGCATATACTTCAGGGGTCCTCAACCAAATCATAGCTCTCTTCCTCACCACCAAGACTGCTGCAATGTGGGAGTTCAGTTAGGGTGGTGGCAAAAATATTAAGGGAAAATTATTAGCAAAAGTTATAGAATATAGTCACAAACCTTCTTGGAAGGCCGAGAAGTCTGCATAGTTTTAGTAGAAGCTTCAGCTGAGGGCAGCCTTATCCCCTTTACCTTTAGTTGATAAGAAAAGCAAATAGCTAGAGTCTTTGGGGGAGTTTATCTGAATAACTTATTTATTCACGTGGTCCTATAAACTAACCTTTAATCATTCCTGATGTCTCTCTCTCGGGGGGAAGGTCTACCAAAGATATTACCCACTAATGGTGTTTGCTGTAGGCCCCAGAATCTGTCCTTTAATCCCCACACTCTAGTCATATTGACTCAAAGCCTTTGTCATTTAATGTGTGCTGAATAAAGGCTGGCTGGTGAGGCCAACATGTCAGGGCTGGAAGCTGCTATCTCTTTACAGCACTCTCCTCAAGTGTCTGTGACTGGCCCGGACACCCCAGCCCACTTGTATACTGAATATAGTGTCTGAGTGAATTTATTCATCCATCGTTGAGTGAGGGTCTGCAGGACAGACCCCCACAGGTGGTGACCCTGACACTGCAGGACTACAAAGAGTACAACCTTAGGTTCACATTTTATAATTAAAAAAATACAAGCCTTCAAATAAAATTCAACTCAACAAGAAACATTAAAATGGAGGTCTTTCAAGAGCCTCTAGAAGGAGATGATGACATGAGGTAGACTGCTTTCCCAAGACAACTGCATGATGCCATCAGGTGGCTGACTTTTACCCAAGACACCAGAACAAGATCCCCTATGAGTCCTATTTTTAATTCCCTCCATATTCTCCCTTTGTGTCCTTCTCATTATCCTCATTACCCTTTTGCATTCATAAGTACAAAAACTTTCTGAGACAGGCCTGTTCTTTTCCTTTTTGCCTTCCCTACCCTTTCTTTCTTCCCTATTCCCTATTTGCCAACCTTCAGAAAGGATGCTGAAAACTTTTGGATGGCTTGTACTGAAGAGACTATTCAATCTTAAAATCTTTCTTAAAAGTATTGCTTTTGGACAGGAGCGGTGGCTCATGCCTGTAATCCCAGCACTTTGGGAGGCTGAGGCAGGCAGATCACAAGGTCTGAGATTGAGACCATCCTGGCCAATATGGTGACACCCTGTCTCTACTAAAAATACAAAAATTAGCCGGGCATGTTGGCAGACACCTGTTGTCCCAGCTACTTGGGAAGCTGAGGCAGGAGAATCACTTGAACACGGGAGGCAGAGGTTGCAGTGAACCAAGATGGCGCCACTGCACTCCAGTGTGGTCACAGAGCCAGACTCCATCTAAAAAAAAAAAAAAAAAAAAGTACTGCTTTTATTCATCCTTTTCTCTCTTGGATCAACCACCTGATACAGTTTGGATCTGTGTTCCCACCAAATTTCATGTTGAATTGTAGTCTCCAGTGTTGGAGGTGGGACCTGATGGGAGGTGGTTGGGTCATTGGAGGGGGACTTCTTGTGAACAGTTTAACATCATTCCCTTGGTGCTGCTCTTGTGATAGTGAGTGAGTTCTCATGATATCTGGTTGTTTAAAAATGTGCAGCATCTGTGCCCTAACTCTCTCTTGCTCCTGCTCCTGCCATGTGAGATGCTTCACTCCTTTTTTACCGTTCACCATGAATGTAAGCTTCCTGAGGACTCCCCAGAAGCAGAATTCGCAGTCCTTCCTGTACAACCGGCAGAACTGTGACCCAATTAAACCTCTTTTCTTTATAAATTGCCCAGGCTCAGTTATTTCTTCATAGCAGTGCAAGACTTGAACAATACACCATCTTCCCCCAAATTACTCTTCTCATTTTTAAAATCTTCACAGATATTGATTTAGCTGTTTTCCTCTGCACAATGTTAGGAAATTCTTCCTATATTTTACATCAGTCACACAAGTATCCAAAATGAATCTGAACCACTTTTGTAAAATGTCATTTTTATTTATCTCACAATTTTACAGACAGCAATGTTCTATGCTCTAGTTTCTGGCTTTATATCATTTCCTCTGTCAACTCTGATGACAGTACTTGTAACTATTAATCATTTTCCTGCAGAAAATACAACGTTATATGAAATAAGTTTAACATAGGGAATTGCCATGGGGACACTAAAGATTTACATATAGAAAAATTCCAATCAAGTTATTTCTCTTATAGTCATACCCTTTCCTTAACATAGTATAGTGAAAGAGAATTGCTCCCACTTCACTTAGTTAGCCACAAAAGACAACTATTTCATTTATGGAAGAGGAAACTACTGGTGTCTCCTAGAACAGTGGACAGGCTCGTGTTTTTTAGCCAGTCTTGTCAACCCCTACCATATATGTAGCTCAACTACCTTCTTAAACTATTTAAATTCCTCTCTGTCCCTTTGAATGCCCAACATTGGTCTTGATAATGCACTAGTAACTGTGTCTCCTGAAAATGTAGAGGTTGACACAAAAATATTACTTTATTCTTCCTTTCACTGCTAGATCTGAGACATCCTTGAAAAGGAAGCTGAAATATTAGTAGGAAATCTCCAGAATTTAAAGCTGTATTTGATCACATTTAAGGTCACTTTTTTTGCCTGGAGCAGCTACAGTATGGGATACTCAGAGTGAAGAGAAACTCTCACATCTTCCATGCTCTAATGCACTGCAAACAACCAAATAAAGAACTTCATTCTTCCCCTGCTGGAATTTCAAAAGACTCAACACACAGAGCTCCACCACTGACTGGCATTCAATATGACCTTGGCATCTAGAGGTGAGACATGCTTTGTTTGGAAGTAGCTGCTGCATGATTATTATCCAAAATGTCTCTGACCTTTACATCATAAATGAGAATATTCAGTTGCTAATGAGGAAATGTATGCTTCTGCCAATACAGTCCTAATTCAATCAAAAAAGACCTCATCACATCTATTTCCTGGAATCCACTAGATTGGTTGCTTCCTGGCCTCAAGTCTTGATTTTCCTTCTTAACACACCTCTCATAGTTATTTTTCTGCTTTTGCTTATAAGGATCCTGCTGATTAAATGCCTTATCTCCAGAACTCCTCTCAGCTCTAGATCACCATCAGAGCATAATACAGGCATACCCTCAAAGACATTGTGGGTTTGGTTCCAGACCACCTCAGTAAAGCAAACATTGCAGTAAACCAAGTCACAAATGTTTTTTGGTTTCCCAGTACATATGAAAGTTTTGTTTATACTCTACTGTACTTTTTATGTGTGCAATTGCATTGTGTCTAAAAAAACCCAATGTATACACTTTAAAAATACTTTATTTTTAAAATATGCTAATGATCATCTGAGACTTCAACAAATTGTATCTTTTTGCTAGTTAAAGGTCTTGCCTCAGTGTTCATGGCTGTTGACTTGATCAAAGTAGTGGTTGCTGAAGGTTGAGGTGGCTGTGGCAATTTCTTAAAATACAATTACAGTAAAGTTGGTTGCATCGATTGCTTCTTTACAAAAGATTTCTCCACAGCATGTGATGCTTTTTGGTAGCATTTTACCCGCAATAGAACTTCTTTCAAAATTGGAGTCAATCCTGTCAAACCTGGTAGTTGCTTTATCCATTAAGTTTATGCAATATTCTAAATCCTTTGTTGTCATTTCAACAATCTTCACAGCAACTTCTCATCCAATCAAGTTTCGTCATGAGATTGCAGCAATTCAGTCACATCTTCAGGCTCAACTTCTAATTCTAGTTATCTTGCTATTTCCACCACATGTGCAGTTACTACCTCCACTGAAATCTTAAACCACTCAAAATCATCCATGAGGGCTGGAATCAACTTCTAAACTCCTGTTAATGATGATATTTTGACCTCACCCCATGAATCGGGAATAGTTTTTTTTTTTTTTAATGGAATCTTGCTCTGTCACCCAAGCTGGAGTGTAGTAGCATGATCTTGGCTCACTGCAGCACTCCTGGGTTCAAGTGATTCTCCTGCCTCAGCCTCCAGAGTAGCTGGGATTATAGACATGCACCGCCATGCCCAGCTAACTTTTGTGTATTTTTGGTAGAGATGGGGTTTCATCACGTTGGCCAGGCTGGTTTCGAACTCCTGACCTCAAGTGATCCATCCACCTCAGCCTCCCAAAGTGCTAGGATTACAGGTGTGAGCCACCATGCCTGGCCAGGAACAGTCTTAATGGCGTCTAAAATGTTGAATTTTTTCAGAATGTTTTCAACTTACTTTCCTACATCCATTGGATGAAGCACCCCCTATGGTAGCCATAGGTTTATGAAATATATATTTTTTTCTTTTCCTTTTTTTTTGAGACAGATTTTCACTCTGTCACCGAGGCTGGAGTGCAGTGGTGTGATCTCAGCTCACTGCAACCTTCACCTACTAAGATCAAGCGATTCTCCTGCCTCAGCCTCCTGCATAGCTGGGATTACAGGCGTGCACCACCACACCCAGCCTAAAATATCTTTCTTAAATAATAAGATTTGAAAGTCAAAATTATTCCTTGATCCATGGGCTGCAGAATGGAGCCCATGGAGCTCATGGAGCTCACTTAGGTATTAAGTCTGGCAGTGGATAAACTTCCTGATGTGCTGCTGGATTTGGTTTGCCAGTATATTGTTGAGAAGTTTTGCATGGATGTTCATCAAGGATATTGGCCTGAAGTTTTTTGTTGTTGTTGTGTCTCTGCAGCTTTTGGTCTCAAGATGATTCTGGCTTCATAGAATGAATTAGGAAGGAGTCTGTCCCCCTCAGTATTTTGGAATAGTCTCAACAGGAGTGATCCCAGCTCTTCTTTGTATATCTGGTAGGATTCAGCTGTGAATCTATCCGGTCCTGGGCTTTCTTTCTTTCTTTCTTTTTTTGGTTAGTAGGCTATTTATTACTGATTCAATTTCAGAGTTCATTATTGATCTGTTCAGGGATTCAATTTCTTCCTGGTTCAGTCTTGGGAAGGTGTATGTGCCCAGGAATTTACTCATTTCTTCTAGATCTTCTGGTTTATATCCACAGAGGTGCTTATAATATTCTCTGATGGTTGTTGTATTTCTTTGGGTCAGTGGTAATATCTCCATTGTTATTTCTAATTGTGTTAATTTGGATATTCTTTCTTTTCTTCTTTAATAGTCTAGCTAGTAGTTTATCTATTTTATTAATTTTTCCAAAAACCATCTCCTGAATTCATTGATCTTTTTAAAAAGATTTTTTGTATTTCAGTCTCCTTTAGTTAATCTCTGATTTTGGTTGTTTCTTGTCTTCTAGTTTGAGGTTGGGTTTCTCTTCGTTCTCTAGCTCTTTTATTAGGTTGGTGAAAATGTAATTGCAGTTCTTGCTTTGTTAGAATTTGCTGTTTGATATTGGAATACATTCTTAAATAAATGTGGTTATGTTATATGTTGTTCTAATGCACATTAAAATTGCTGTCCTTTGGATGGGGTTTTTTGCTTTTATATTCTTTGATACCCTTGAGGGTTTGACTGTGGGGTAAGTTGGGTTTAGTTGACTGGTTTTCTTTCTGGACGATTTCAGGGGACCAAAGCTCAGCTATGTACTCTTGGACTGCTTGCTGTAATCCTGGAGGTCTGGTACCAGGCCCGTGGCTTTGTTCTCTGGTCCCTCGAGGTTAAGGACCTATTGCACCTTAGGGGCAAGATGCTCCCAGTCTGCTGGTAACAATACTCTGATGAGGAGTGGCAGCCAAAGCACTTCATCAGGGTGGTGGCAGTGGAATCAATGCCTGCATTGTATATCAGGAACAGCTAGCTATTTGGTGGTGTCCAGACAAAACTATTAAAACCAACTGTAGCTATGGCAAATTATTAATGAATACAAATTACCAAAAAATGTAAATTTTGACATCAAAATAATAAAATGTGGGTGGGAGGGGTTAAAGTGTGGAATTATATACAATTAAAGGCAAGTTATTATCAGATTAAACTGTTTTAAGGATAAGCTATATTATGTAAGCCTCACGGTAATCACAAAGCAAAAGATCATAGTAGTTGTTACACACAATATAAAAAGAAAGAACAAAAAGTATACAACCACAAAAAGCCAACAAACCACAAAGGAAGATAATAAGAGAGGAAGAAGGAAGCAAAAGACCTATAATCCAATCAGAAAATAAATTACAAAATGGCAGTAGTAAGCTCTTACCTATCCATAGTGACTTTCAATGTAAATGGATTATACTGTACAGTAAGATACATAGAGTGGCTGAATGGATTTTTTAAAAAAGCAAGATATAATCATATGCCACATATAAGAGACTTACTTTAGTAATAAGGACACACATAGACTGAAAGTGAAGGGATTGAAGGCATATTCCATGCAAATAGAAATGAAAAGAGAGCAAGGGTAGCTATACTTATATCAGACAAAATAGATTTAAGTTAAATACTATAAAAGAGAAAAAGAAGGTCATTACATAATAACAAAGAAGTTAAATCACCACAAAGATATAACAATTGTAAATATGTACCCACCTAAAATTAGAGCACCTAAATATATAAAGCAATTACTAAATGATCTAAAGGAAAAAATAGAATGTAATAACATTACAGTAGGGGTTCTCAATATCCCACTTTCAATAATGGACATATAATCTAGACAGAAAATCAAAAAAGAAACCATGAACTTGAATTACACTTTAGAGTAAATAGACCTAAGAGAAATATACAGAACACTGTATTCAATAGCAACAAAATACACATCCTTCTCAAGTGTACATGGAACATTCTCCAGGATAGCCCATATGTTAATGCATAAAACAAATCTTTTTTTTTTTTAATATTTTTTTTTATTGCATTTTACGTTTGGGGGTACATGTGAAGAACATGGAAGATTGTTGCATAGGTACACACATGGCAGTGTGATTTGCTGCCTTCCTCCCCATCACCTATATCTGGCATTTCTCTCCAAGCTATCCCTCCCCAACTCCCCCACCCCCCCACTATCCCTCCCCTTTTCCCCCCCAACAGACATTGAAAGATTGAAAGCTTTTCCTCTAAGATCAGTGATAAGACAAGCATGCTGACTCTCACCACTTCTTTTCAATATAGTACTGGAAGTCCCAGCTAGAGCAATTAGCAAGAGGAAAAATTTAAAGCCTAATAGGAAGTATTGGGAAAACTGGAAATTAGACCCTTACCTCTCACCATGTACAAAAATCAACTGAAGTGAATTAAGCACTTAAATATAAGACCTGAAACTATAAAATGACTAGAAGAAAACATAAGGGAAAAGCTTCATGATATTGGTCATTTACATTTAATATTTTACTGTTACAAAAAGATCCTCCAAAGAGCATACCTATACATATTTCTTTGGTCACATGTGCATGCATTAATCTAAGTACATACTTATATCCAAAAAGTACTGGGTTACAGAATATGTAGATCTTCACCTTTACCAGATATTGCTTAATTGTTTTCAAAAATAGTTATAATAAATTACAATTCCACCAGAAATGCAGAGAACTCTCCTTTCACTTCATCCTTGACTTACATTTTTGTCAATTTACGGAAACCTGCTTCCAAAGCCCAAGGAAGCTCGGAGACCAAAGAGGCTGACAAATCCAGTCTCTCAGAAAGAAACAATGGAGACAAACAGAAGCAACCCCTGTACTTGCCCTCCAGAAAGTATTATTTATCTAGCAAGCTTTTAAGGTAAAGGCAAGTGCAACTGGTTAGCTCTTAGACTATTGTGACCACTGGGGAAGTTAGATAAGCATCTTTATGAGGGGTTATGGATGTTATCAGCATTGTTTAAAGACCTTTGCTGCAGAACACCTTAATGTGCAGGGGTCCAACATCAGTTCTCATGATAGTTTTGCTTCAAGATGGTGTCACTCTTGCCAGGAAACAGGCTGCTTTTCTAAACAGTCTAATGGATGTGAAATATTATTTTAACTTGCATTTTTCTGATGACTATAGAACGTTTGGCTTGCTTTTCATATTTTTTCCATTTTTCTATTGTGCCATTGTTCTTATTTCTTTGTAAATTTTAGAAATACTTAAGTCTATATTTTATAACTATATTTTCCAAGATTGTGCTTTAATTTTCTTAGTTATATAGTCAATTTTTAATTAACTTTTTTCATGTTTTATGAAACCCTTCTGACAGCCGAAGTTATGAACATATGTTTCTATATTTTCTTGACAAAGTATAACATTTTGCCTTTCATATTTACAGATTCACTTTACCTGTTTATTTTTGTGTGCAATGCCAGGTAAAAAAATTTTCTCTATGCGGATAGTCAATTGTTCTGGCACCACAAGTTCGTATTTACAAGGCTACTTGTCTATTTAATTATGCTCAAAACCAGCTCGGCCCTTTCATGTCTTTCATCACATCCTTTATGGCTTACCTCTCACCACACCCTTCTACAATAGCGTTATTTTCTTGTTAAACCAGATTACTCACTGCATTTACTCTTCTTGCAATATGCTAAAACTGTTCGTGCTTTCTCTACGAGTCACGTTTTTGCCTTTAAGGAAAATTACTAAATTTAAATCTCTTGTGAAAAAGACATTGCCTAATGTATGTTTTCACCCTTAACACTGAGCATTGATGTAGTAGGTTTTCAAATATTGTTTTATTCTGAATTTAAGTTGGCCCTTATAGACGGGAACTTTCACTTAGTACAAGCTATATATCCATATATTTAGGAACAATCACAGCAATTTTAATGACTAGGAACCAGTCATCATTTCTGCCCCGGTGGATAGGCTACTTAGTGGTTGTCGGTGGGTGGTGCTGACAGCGATGGATCAGGGGAGGCTGATGTTCTTTGCAGGCGTGGCCTGGGCGTGCCCGCCTCGCAGTAGACGCCGGGAGTAGACGCATTTCTGAGCCGTCAGTGTGTTCTCACGGCCGTCCTGTCTTCTTCACTTCCTACAGATGCCGGGACCCCCAAAATAGCAGGAGGTGGACATTCACATTCGGAGGCACAACCGCACCGCCTGCTTGAAGGTCGGGGCCCTGACTCTGGGAATGCTGACAAAGACAGGGCCCCGACCTTCAAGCAGGCGGTGCGGTTGGCGCCCAGTTCTCAGGCGCCTTCTAGATCCCCCGCTGGCCTCCCCCGCTGCCGGGTTACCACACTGGGCCGGGGACACCCAAGCTCTCCTCTCAAGGACCCGGGTTGGCTGGCCCAGTTTTGTACGGGTGACTGAAGGCCACGTCGGCATAACAGTTGAAAGGGAAGGACGCGGAGACCACCCGGTACCCGACCCAGGAATTTACAGTTTCTGCTTAGGCGGCCCGTGGGGATCGCGGTTGCGGAGCGTGGGCAGAGCGATGCGACAGGCGCGCCACTCGGGCCAGACTCTCAGAGCCGCCCACCGCCGCCACACGTCCGCCTAGGGCGCGCCTGGACTGCATTTCCCATAGGCGCTTGCGGCGCAGCACCGCCCATCCGAGCCCCAGGCGAGTGCGCGGCCGCGAGGTGTCCTTGCTGCAGCGCCAGCCTGCCGCAGAGCTTTTGAAAGGCGGCGGGAGGCGGCGAGCGCCATGGCGAGCCTGGGCGGTCTGCTGTGCTTGCTGGGCCTGCTCCTCTGCGGAGCGGCGAGCCTCGGGCTGTCCAGACCCTACGGCGACACCGCCAAGAAGCCCATCATCGGTAAGGAGGCTGTGCGGAGCCGCAGCAGGCTGGGGAGTGGCTGGATGTCGGCGCTGGTCGCCTTCCGCCGCCGCGCTCCCGCCGGGGAAACCCCCATGTGTGCCTTCGCTTATGGTGCAGGGAAGAACCCGGGCTGGGTACCATTTGGGTCGTACTGAAATGTACCTGGTTCAGGTGCCTCGTTCATTCCCTTAGACTCATATGGTTTTTAAAGATGGGAGGGAGGGGGCGCACTGCGAAGAATGCTGCGGATTTTCTTTTTGTACATAGCTGGGAATTTCTACAAAAAGACATTTCTTTTTCGCACATAGTTGGAGATTTTTACTCATTTACATCTACAGATGCTGTACATGCATTATGTTTGTTAAAATGTCTCGGGTTGAAGGCGTATTTAAAATACCAGTGCATTATAATATAAAAAAAAAATTATGGTATGACTTGGATTTCGTCATGTTCATAGCAGAGGACAGCAGTGGCTAATATCCTAATGTCGGCTCTATTTGGTGTTAAAGTGAAGCACACAGTTTTTCGTTTCCAACACATTTGTGTGTTTTTAAAAATTTTTTATATTTATTTATTTATTTATTTTTGAGACGGAGTTTCATTCTTGTTACCCAGGCTGGAGTGCAATGGCGCCATCTCGGCTCACTGCAGCCTCCGCCTCCTGGGTTCAGGCAATTCTCCTGCCTCAGCCTCCCGAGTAGCTGGAACTACAGGCGTTCGCCACCATGCCCAGCTAATTTTTGTATTTTTAGTAGAGATGGGATTTCACCATGTTGACTAGGATGGTCTCCATCTCTTGACCTCGTGATTCAGCCGCCTCGGCCTCTCAAAGTGCTGGGATTATTAAAATCAGTTTGTGTTACCAAAACACACATTTGAGACAGGCCCAGGGAAAGCTACCTAGGAGAAATCATCACCCCAGGATGATTTCTCCTAGGTAGCTTTCCCTGGGCCTGTCTCAAATGTGTGATGATAAAATTTGCCAAAATAAATTTGTGTATGGACATTAACATTTGTTTTATTTTGGCTGTAGGATTATGCCTTTCATACTTTTTTTCTTCTGCGAAGATGATTACCGTATTCTGTAACTCAACAGAAAGTGGATGAATGCTTTTTATATGGGTAGTGCCCAATTTTCAAATGGGTTGCTTACTAATATGAGCTTATTTCATAGCTGTTTAACATGGTGATTTGATTCTCCACGAACTAACCAAAAGTATAATTAATGTAACAGGTTGCATATTGTGCGTCCAGAGAACAGAAAAACAAAAAACAAACAAACAAAAAAAACCAGAGGGATTCTTTATTCCTTTCCTAGAATCCGGGTTAGTCCTATGTCAAATATTTTAAAAAGAGACTTCGGTTGTGGTCACTGAGATCAGTTAACACAAAATCCTTAACTGAGTACCTATTATGTGCACAGTCTTGCCCAAGGAAGTGCAGAGAATTAAAAGATGACAGGGAAGCCACAAAAGTTGTGAGATGGCCTTAAAGTATGGGTGGAATTTTGGTCACATTTTGAGGGACAGGGAGTACAGGCTGAGCTCTTTCCCCAGGGATGGGGAAAAGTGAATATGCGTGGGCCAAGGGGAGGAGGGGTTGTTGGTGGAACTCACTCTCATGTACTTCTGTTTCTGGTATCCTTGTGCTCCCATGATGCCCCATGTCTCCTTCTGTGATAGCTCACCCCATGTACCCGGTACCACTCCATTTTCTATGACACTCTTAGTTCTTCGTTCCCTAGCCAAATGTTATATTCGTTAGTGAAGATGATCTTACCTACCAGCAAGGAGAAAAGTCTTAGGAACAAATTTTGGCGTTTGACATGTTACCTGAATACCTGATGATTGCCAGTTGTAAGAAGCTGGGAATACAAAAGTGAGTAATACAGACAGCTGCTCTTCCTATCAGGTGGCTTACAGAGACACTGAAAATGTTCCAAATGCTGAAGTGCTGAACAGGAGTAGGCACAGGTGCTCAACCTACAGACGTGTTTTGGTGTAGACTGGTTGCTGTACCGTGCTGGGGCTGGGTTTCACTGATAAAAGGCCAGAGAGATGGGTGGGGCAGAGCACACAGGGTCTTACAGAATTTATTAAAGTTTAGGGACCCACTGAGGTAGTTAAACAAGGTGGTGACACCTGCTCACTGATTTGTCCCTGATCTCGTTTCCTGTTGCATTCTGCCTTCACTCACCTGGTTCTAATAATATGGATTCTTTGCCCTATGACAGGCACATTCCTGACTCCTGGCCTTTGCACTTGCTGTTCCTTTGTCGTGGATTGCTCTTTTCCCAGATATATGAATATGGTTTACTCTCTCCCCTCTCTGAGGTCCTGGCTCAGATGTCATGTTTTACCTTCTCAGGGAGGACTTGCCTGGCCACCGTGTTGAAGAGACTGTCCTCTCCTCCATAGATGGTATCTCCTTCCCCACCTTCTTTCTCTCCTTAGTGCTTAGGACGAGCCATCACTCTATATGTTGTGCCTTTTTATCTTGTTTATTGTTCATCCTCTCTCCCCTCCCTGCTATACACTTGAATTAATGCACACAGGGCAGGGGTTTTTGTTTGGTTCGCTCATAGTTGTGTGTCCCCAGCACCTACTTCGTTGCCTGGCATGTGGTATGATTCAACATATATATTGAATGACTGTAGGAATAGGAATGGTGATATGATCCGATTTGCTTCTATGTGGACAGCTGCTTGGTGCTTGGGGGAGTTCTTAAGAAAAGATGTAGCAAGACCTTCTAAGAGTCTATTATAGTAGTGTGGGGGAGAGGAGAGATATTGATAGCTTGGGCTAAGGTAATGTTGGAGAGATGTGGATGGAAGATATTTTCACTCCTTTGCTTCATTGTCACGGAATCGTGTGTCTGTGACTATGTGTGGGAAAGGAGTGGCAGCCTTGTAGATTTAAGGATCTGTATTCTTGAGATGGATTCTTTTTTTTTTTTTTTAAAGACGGGGTTTCACCATATTGGTCAGGCTGGTCTTGAACTCCTGACCTCAGGTGATCTGCCCGCCTTAGCCTCCCAAAGAGCTGGGATTACAGGCGTGAGCCACTGCGCCCGGCTCTTGAGATGGATTCTAGGTGTACAGTTGTGTGAAGGCTGCAAGCGCTATCGTAAGCCTTCTTTGGGGGCTTATTTGGCCTCCCTGATGTGGTGTGAGAAAGATCTACTTGAAACTAAGATTAGCCTCCCCTGCTTCTTTCCCACAGCCTTTGGGTGGACTTGCAGGAGAAACTTCCTGTTTAATTCTGTGAATTGAAGTAATAAAATATGATATTTTTGCTGTGATATGTTTCAGTTTCTGAGCAAGAAGAAAAGAAACTTGCTTGAACTAAACTTTTTTTTGTTATTAGGAATATTAATGCAAAAATGCCATAATAAAGTCATGAAAAACTATGGAAGATACTATATTGCTGCATCCTATGTAAAGTATCTGGAGTCTGCAGGTGCAAGGGTTGTACCAGTAAGGTATGATCTAGTGTTTTTTTTACTTTGTATAAAAAATTGCTGCATACATCTGGGCGCAGTGACTCATGCCTGTAATCCCCACACTTTGGGACGCTGAGGTGGGTGTACCACCTGAGGTCAGGAGTTTGAGACCAGCCTGGCCTACCTGGTGAAATCCCATCTTTACTAAAAATACAAAAATTAGCCAGGCGTGTTGGTGCACGCCTGTAATATGAGCTACTGGGGAGCGTGAAGCAGGAGAATTGCTTGAACCAGGGAAGTGGAGGTTGCAGTGAGTTGAGATCGCACCACTTCCCTCCAGTTTGGGCAACAGAGCAAGACTGCATCTCAAAAAACAAAAATAATTACTGCATAATATCTCTAAAATTCGTGCTTTCTCTCTTATGATTACATTGTTAAAATGCAGTAACATTGCATCTGATTTTAGCCACAAACTTGTTGCTTAGAGTCTTTCTTTGAATTGTTTAATGTGGGAAACTGTGTTACCTGTAACATCATTAGAGATACTGTATGTCATATGCATTAGCATTAAGAATGAAATGATAGTTCCCTTTACTCCAGAAAAGTTGGTCCTCACAGACACTATGAAGATAATGGAGTAAAATAATCTAAAATTTATGGAAACTCAGAGGGGGAGAGGGTGGTTGGGGGGTGAGGGATAAAAAACTACATATTGGGTACAGTGTACATTACTTGGGTGACTGGTACATTGAAATTTTAGACTTCACCACTTTACAATTCATCCATGTAACCCAAAACCATTTTTACCCCAAAGGCTATTGAAATAAAAAAAAATTTTTAAATGAATCTACAATTTAGCCAGCTTTCTTTCATAATATTAGGATAAGAGAGCATTTAGGGAATGAAGGAGGTTTTTAGAAGATGACTTTTAAAATACCTTCACACTCTACTTTAAAAATTTGTAAATTACTATTGCATTAGTGATGCTTCAGTGTAGACTATAGGTATTGTACTTTTAAAGGCAGCACATTATTTTGTGATAAAATGTTCCTATAAGAATAAAATGATTCGGCCGGGTGCGGTGGCTCACGCCTATAATCCCAGCACTTTGGGAGGCCGAGGAGGCTGGATCACGAGGTCAAGAGATTGAGACCATCCTGGTCAACATGGTGAAACCCCATCTCTACTAAAAATACAAAAATTAGCTGTGCCACCATGCCTGTAGTCCCAGCTACTTGGGAGGCTGAGGGAGGAGAATTGCTTGAACTCAGGAGGCAGAGGTTGCGGTGAGCCGAGATCACGCCATTGCACTCCAGCCTGGGTAACAAGAGTGAAACTCCGTCTCAAAATAAATAAATAAATAAATAAAATGATTCATCTCATATTTTCATTTAGAACTGAATTCTTTCCATATTTTTCATTTGGAAGGAGCTAACAACCCACATCTTGTAAGTATTTGTAACATCTTGTCAGCTAAAATTAATGTATGTTAGAATCTTTCAGCACCCTCATCTAATCCATTTTAAGTGATTTCACAACACATTATTCTGTACAACCTGTTTTTGTAAATAATTCCTCATCAAAAATTATAACAAAAGTACAGTTCAAATATAATAAAATGCAAATATTACAATTTAGAGAATTGTACCACAAAATGGGTTTAGGTTTAGATATATAAGAATTGTCTTCTCGTATGATCTTTTACATTTAAATTAACTGTTTCTACACCAAGATTATCCTTTGCTTTTGATGTTAGTCTTTCATATTTTAGTGGCATATCTAATTTTCCAAATGAAACTTTATTTGGAACCCATACAACACCAGAGTGTTAGAACTGAGGAAGAGGCTCCAGACAGTCCTTTGCATAGTGTTGCAGAGTTTTCATCAAGAAAGCTTTTTATGCAAGCTGTTCTTGTAGGATGTTAGTGCTGACAGTGTGGGTGGGAGATAGGAGGGACCCACGACAGGTAGAGCAGCTATGAAAAAGAACAAAATCACGTGCTTTGCTGCAATGTCGATGCAGCTGGAGGCCATTATCTCAAGTGAATTAATACAGGTACAGAAAACCAAATACCACGTGTTCTCACTCAAGTGGAAGCTAAACATTGGGTACACGTAAACACAGAGATGGCAGCAATAGATGCTGGGGGCTACTAGACAGGGAAGGGGATAAGGGCTGAAAAACTACCTATGGGATACTGTGCTCACTGTCTGCATGACAGGATCATTTGTACCCCACATCTCAGCATCACACATACACCCACGTAACAAATCTACACACATACCCTCTGAATCTAAAATAAAAGTTGAAATTATACAAAATAAATGAAGCAAAATCATAAAAGAGGAGGCATTACAACTAATGTTACAGAAATAAAAAGGTTCATAAAAGACTACTTAAAAGAAACTATATGCCAACAAAGTGTAACCTAGAAGAAATGAATAAATTATTAGAATCACAGTCTACCAAGACTGAATCATAAAGAAATTGGAAACAAACCTATCATTGGTGAAGAGATTGAATTGGTAATCAACAGCCTCTCAACACAGAAAAGCCCAAGACCAACTGGCTTTACTGGTGAATTCTACCAAATGTCTAAAGCAGAATTAATAACAGTCTTTCTCAAACTCACCCAAAAAATTGAAGACAATAAAATTCCAAGAATGAACTCCATTGTAAACTAGGATTTGGGAAAATATGATGTGTCGGTGTGTTTTTATCAACTGTTACAGTGTACCACCCAAGATGTTAATGGAGGAAGCTATGAATGTTTTGGGGTAGGGGTTATCTAGAAAATCCTTAATCTTCCCCTTAATTTTCCTGTGAACCTGAAATGACTCTAAAAAATAAAGTCTTTAAAAAAACACACACAGAATGCCTAAAGGCAGGTAGACCAGTTTAGAGATGGTTGCAGTAGGCTAGGTGTGAAATGTTGAAGGCTTAGCTTAGACCGGTGATGTGGGATTGATAGGCAAGTGTTGTTAAAAAAAAAAAAAATCACCAATATATGATGACTAATAAAAGGGCACAGGGAGGAAGAAATATAGAAGGATGATGGAAGTTTTGAAATCATGGGAGTTTTGAAACTGGATGACTTTGCAGAATATTAGTATTTATGAGAGAGGCTGAGAACACGACTGTCAGCATTTAAGTTAATTTCCAGCTTGGTTTCTCAGAGTTCATTTAAGGTATATTGTTTGAATCATGCAATCCTGTAGAAACGGTGTAATACAAGGGACTAAGTTCATGGACTAGCCTGCGAAGGATTACCTGATGCAAGATAAGTTTGAAATGATCATGATGGTGTTAGGTTCATTTCTGAATTTTGGATACTGGGAGCCAACGTCTGTGGTTTAGAAGTGAAAAGGAAGAGGTGGGAGACTTAGGAAACATTCTGAAATAGGTCAAGAAATGTATCTTTGGTTTCCTTCCACCTTTTTGCTACCTTCTCTCTCAGGTGGTTGGTGCTCTCAGGTTGTCATAAATTCCCAGTGTGGGACTAGCAGAAAACAGAATGTCCTGCTTCCTCAGAGGTAGCATACAGCAGTCCATGGACTGCTGCTTTTGGTTTAAAAACATGTTTTGTTCACACAGCATTTTAAAACACAAATCAGGCTGGGTGCAGTGGCTCACGTCTGTTATTCTAGCACTTTGAGAGGCGGAGGTGGGAAGATCGCTTAAACTCATGAGTTCAAGACCAGCTTGGGCAACATGGTAAAACCCCTATCTACAAAAAATTAAAAAAAAACAACGAGCCAGGCGTGGTGGTGTGCACCTATGGCCTCAGCTACTCAGGAGGCTGAGGTGGGAGGATCATTGAGCCCAGGAGGTGGAGGTTGCACTGAGCTGAGATGTCACACTTTACTCCAGCCTGGGCTACGGAGCTGGACCATGTCTCAAAAAAACCCCAAAGACTACAAATCAGACTTCATAAGAGTCTGAATTTTTAGTTCTTTTGAAGACAGTTATCTAGATTGGGTTTAGATGGGGCATACACTCCCTATTGGCAACGTCCTTTTCACGCTGCTAAAGCTGTTTGTCATTTGCCATCATCACCAGGGTGAAGCCATTTTTTAATAGTTTAGGAGAGAGTAAACTGTTTCTCATGCCTGTTGAAAGGGGCTTTTGTTTCAAGAAATGTCTGACAACATGCAACTAACAGCTGTATTCAAAAAGTGTACCCTTGCCTGTTTTCTGTGCTAGGGCCCCAAGGCACCAGAGTTGTAACCTGGCACACTCCTTCCCCTGTGATGATTAGGTCCCTTGACAGTGATAAGTGGGGACCAAAACTATAGTCATGGACAGTGTGGGAGCCATTTATTTAGAATTAATCAAATGACTGAAACTAGCTTGTACCTCTAGCTGGCAGGAGTCCTTGGAGTGCAGCTGGGTGATCTAAATCCATTTTGGTCCCTGATGGTGGTGGTTGCCCATTCTAGTTTAAATATCCATGGGAATAATTCTGGGTCCTTGACTGGTTGGTTCCTTTTTGTTGCCACAATCTGGGGGAGATTAGACTGGCAGAATACTGGGAACATGCAGATTCATATTTCACCTCCCCATAGCTTTCCAAGGCAGGGCTACCTCTCAGTGTTTTCTCCTCTTAAAACCATGTTAAGCACTGTCCTGGTATCACTCATTGCTTTGTGGCTGTCTGCCAGGATGGGATTACTATGAACTTGTGAATAACAGACCTGGACTTGCACAGCTTGTTTGGACTTAGAGTAGATGCCATAGTTGTTTGCTGACAAAGCACAGCCTGTGTTCTGAGTATCACAGGTGTCTAATTCGTAATGGGTGTGAGGGAACTTACCTCCCCTTAAAACTTCTTTGGGGGCAGAAATGGTCTAGTTGACATCTAATTGTAAGTCTACTTCTTTTAGGCAGGTTGAGAGGGCAGATACCATTTATTCTCTCACAGGAACAGAACGCTGCTAAATGTGGGAAAGTTCTTGAAAGGATTTCACCAATTCGATGCTCTCTTCCCTTGTTGCATTTTATTGAACTTTTGCGAGAGCAAATATCTTACTGTGACTTAGTAAATGTTGTTGCCACATGCCACAGATTAATCCCATCTTTTTTTTCTGGAGAAAGGGAATAAAGTCACCAATAGCACAGCAATTATTAGGAGGCCCTTAAGGGGTGTTTGATCAAGGGTCTTTCAGAGTGATTACCTGGGCAGTTAGGCCTGTCTACAGTCATCTCTCTGTAGTCCATCAGTTCAGACTAGATCTGAATCATCCTGACTTTGGAATGCACAGTAGTCCCCAGATGGTTGCAACCAGTTTGTTGGGGTGAAATGAAGCAGAGACTTGGCATTTATTTATATTGTTTTCAATCTGCCAGAGCTGCCTGTAGTTAAATAGATATGATAATAAAGTTCTTTAAAAGAGTCTGTGTATAAAACTACTGAGTATCCTTCCATTTTTTTTAGTAGTTCTTGGTTAGTACAGAAATTACTGGTGCCCAAATCTCATGGTCTTTAATATTTTGCATACTATCACATACTTCATAATATTAAATTACATTAGACCACAGAAAACATACTTACTTTTCTGATTAGCAAAACAAGGATAGAATTATGTGGCTTTCAAGTGGTTGGCAAAAATGCCTCTAGGAAAGTCGAGAGGTAATATTGTTTAGTAATTAAAAATTATTTTTCCTTTGGCTTTTTAAAAGTAATGTGGTGACTTTATTTAGAGGTTTACCTCTAAGTTGCACAAATACGACAGTAACTGTTTTTATTGTTTTCAGGCCGGATCTTACAGAGAAAGAGTATGAAATACTTTTCAAATCTATAAATGGGTAAGTTGGCAGCATTAGTTTGATACAGTGTATGAGTGGTCTACATATATGTCTGCTTTTGTAAAAGAAACCATATAAATATTATACATGTTTCTATGTAACTATCTTAGAGTGGTATAACATTAGTTTTCTGAGTTCTTTTATAGGATATATTTTTCTTGAGAGATGTGAAAATCCTTCAAAAGAGGAAGAGGCAGGTTATTAGAAAGTGTGTAATTGTTACATGGTATACACATTTTTTTAAATGTGTGACATATATCTTCATTCTTTTAATGCTCATCTTAAATGTTTTGAAGCTACCCTGAATGGCATGCATACTGCTTGCATATGGGGTTTGTAAGTCCAAAGTCTGAGGATGGTTTTTTTCAGGTAAATTAAAAAAAAAATGTTCTATCCTCTAGCTTCACCATAAAAGATATGTTAGCTCTCAGAAAATGAAAAAATGAAAAAAATGTTTGCCGTTACCATTACTCTTAATTTTAGGAAAGAAGGCTAATTACAGCAATCAAAAACATTTAATTACCAACTTGACAGAGGTCAGAAAATTTGCTTATACTCTACCAGGCCTGTGAGGAAGCAAATATGCTCATAGTTTATTAGAGGAAATGTAAATCATGTAGTCTTTTTGGGGGCAATATTGCAATACCTATTGAAATTAGAAACATATACAGTCTTTGACCTGGGAACTTGAGAAGGAATTTTATATTATATTTCCACCTTGCATGAAGACTTAGACCCAGATAAATGCACTGCATTAGTAATATTGTCTGACAGTCACCCAGTAGTCCATCAGGTGGGAGTTGGTTAAATAAAACAGACTATGTACATTTAGTAGAATACTATGCAGGAATTAAAAAAATGAAGCTATCTATAGATGCTGACTTGGATCACCATTGTTCTATGAGCAATGCGATAGTGTTATTTGAAAACGGCAAGGCATGTAATGGTGTGTATAGCATACACCCTGTTTGCTTTTTGTTAAAGGTAGAAGTGAGGAGATACGCATATTTCTACCAAATCAACACAACAGATTTTAATGGCAGTAGTTTCTGATTGGGAGTAGAGTGAGAAGAAGTATTTTACTGTAAAACATTTTTTAAAAAGAGCTTTATTATTATTTTTACTTCTAAACCTATGCTAATTTATTGTTTCTTATTAAAAGCCATGTTTAGAAAATTATTTACCTTCAGTTCAGTTTGCTTCAGTAAATATTTCCCGTAAAATCAGTTCAATTTAGTAAAACATTTACAACGCCCAGTACATGCTGTGTGCAAGGTACTTTGGCATGGACAAAGATCATTAAATCCAGGCTAGAATATAATAGTAGAACCTTGAATATAGACTTTTTGAATCACTTCATTTCCTTCCCACCCCCTCCCCAGTTGCATTCCTGTTTGGAAAGGAATCTGAAATGAAGTAGCAGTGTAGATAGGAGTACATACTTACGGGAGCTAGCCTGTCCAGATGCTCAGTATATCTTCATGCAAACCAGCAAAAGGAGTCCATTTTCTATCTTCTTCACCTGTTTTCTGCATTGCCTCTAATTCTCACTCCTGTAGGCTCCGTTTCTCTCTCATGTGGTCATTGAATGCTCACTCCAAAGTGGGGTAAATTGGGAGCCTTATTTATATCTCTGAGTGTCACCAGAAAATGAGCAGTATTCTAATGCGACTTCTAAAGCACTTTTATTAAGTCTCTTTTATGCAGTGGACCCCATAGTATTTTGCAGGGGAATACTGAGATGAACAGACAGAGCCATGCTTTAAGGAGTTTGTCATATAGGAAGAACAGTCAGGTTTAGCTGCATGAAAGGACTTTGGGGTTAGACATACCAGATTTGGTCAGAGGCAGCCTTTTAAATACTAAGTTAATGTCTGCGAGCTGGAGACCTGGGATGCAAAACATAAAAATTAAAAAAAAAAAACTGAGTTAGTGGAAAGAGAACTGCTAATGAGTCTTCACTAAGCCACTTTTGATTGTGGGAGTTTTTGCTTGGTTTTGTGGCAGATGTTCTCCCACACAGATGTTTATATGTTTTCTGCCAGACTGTGTGTTCTTCCTAACAGCAAAAATCACTCATGCTTGTCTTTCCAGGCTAGCCCTGAGCCTGGCTCATGGAAGAAACAGAATATATTTCTTGAATAACAACAGTCTCAGAAGTGATATTTCACATATCTGAAACTCATATTTAAATATTTTAAAAATTTTAGTATGTTTAATTGTTTATTCTCATTTTTGTTACCCCTTTTGAATATCGTTGGTTCTTTCAAGACCTTGCTATAAATTTTAAATTTGAAGTCTAATTTTAAAAGTTGGCATAAAAATATGGTAAGATATTTTTCTATATTTCACCTTTATGAATAGGTAAAATAATATCAAATATTTATGACTGCCTTCTTTTCCTAGACTTTTTCTAGAATCATAATTATTTTTCTTGAAAAAAGTGTTCTAATACTGTGCTTATATCTGAAGAGACCTAGGATAAGAATTAAATTCTTGTAGATATTTAATTCTAGCTTAAATATATTTTTATGACCAGCTTGTTCTTTACAGTTAAAATAAATTATTTGTGAGCTAAAACCTAACCACAATTATGGACCTGCAATTGATCTGGGATCACTGATCACCTTCATTTAAACCTGGCTACACGTGGAATTTTGTCTGTCTTTGATTTCTAGCTCTGTGTACTCTTGCCCCTCTCCTACTTATTTACTTTTAGTTCCTCCACACTCTATTTCATTAAATAAACGTATTGAAGAAGTTTTGGGAAAATATGCACTAAAGTGCTGTCGTTTCTGAATGCCTAGGATTGTAAATACTTTATATTTTCTTTTTTGCTTTACTTTTCTAATTTTCTTCAAGGATCTTACTGCTTATGTAATAAGAAAAATTGTTTTAAAATAAAAAGATCGTGTGTGTATGGGTTTGGGGTGGCAAAACAGACCCTATTTGATTTATGCGACATTGTTTCAGAATCCTTTTCCCCGGAGGAAGTGCTGACCTCAAGCACTCAGACTATGCTGAGGTGGCCAAAATATTTTACAACTTCTCCATACAGGTAAATATCAGTTATTGATTATTATTCCAGATGGGTTATTGTGAGAATAGTTCATTTTTTAACAGATGGTAATGCTTCCTTCACGATTACCCTTGGCCTCATCACACCTTTAACCTAGAGGCACCTGTTCTTGGCTGTTCCTGCCTATTTTCCATGTGCTTCATCTAATCCTGGGCTTCCAGAGGCTCTCAGAGCCCTGCCGACTGGCCCTCTCTTGATGTTTGTTAATGTAAATCATGTCCTCATGTGGTGTAGTCATTCTGATGTCTCTCTCTGTCCTTTTTTTTTTTATGGGCATTGTTTCTATGTTATTAATTCTCACCTCTTCTTGAAATCTGTTCTTTCCAACTCATTCAATCCTGTTTGACCTTCTTCACAGTTACCGTAGACTCCATGTTCATTTACCAAGCAGAGCCTCTGAGCCTCTGACTTCTCCTTTGTAGCGTTCACAGTGCGACTGCCTTTGTACCATAGCTCAGACCCTTACTGTTTCTCTCCTCAACTGTTAACAGTGATTTTTAAATTAATCTTGCTGGCTGTAGTATGTTAGCAATCCCCCCTTAAATCTTTCCCTAAATGACCATTTTTAGCCTTTGAAATACTTGTTTCAAACTTTTAGTAGCTAAGCTCAATCATCTTTAGGCTTTTATAGTCTTTCGGTCAACATACACAGTGTGTCCACAGCTCATAGTTTCCACCCTGTGTGGGAGTTTGGTCTGAAGAGAGATTAAGTGATAGTCTACTTATGGATCCTGGAGAATTCTTCAGAAATCCATGGGTAACTCAGGTACCTGTTTAGTAATGACAAAAGATATGGCTAATTTTTATTTTGAAAAGTTTGAATAAACTTAGTTTTTTCTTTTCCATTTGCAAAGAGTTTTGATGCTGGAGACTATTTTCCTGTGTGGGGCACATGCCTTGGATTTGAAGAACTTTCAGTACTGGTTAGTGGAGAGTACTTATTAACTGTCACAGATACTGTTGACGTGGCAATGCCGCTGAACTTCACTGGAGGTAAGAGTACTCTTTTCAACCCTCTAAAAAATATTTACTGGGTGGGATTAGTAAGTAGCAAATATGAAAGTAAAAGGGCTTATTTTTATTTTCTTTTTAGCCTTTTCCCTGAAGAAAAAAATGCTTATAACCTTAGCATTTAAATTATTTACATAGGTGGAAGATGTGAATGACCATCCTTGTACTCATTTATGAGGATGACTTAAGGAATTGTGAATTTTAATACCTCATTGCTTCTGGTGATATCAGGACTATGTGTCCTGATTGAGAGGTCAGATTAAGAACTCTGAAATTGGATCTGGTTTTGAGTCCTAGCTTTCTCACTTTGACCTTGAGGAATCATTTTACCTCTCTGAGGTTCCATGTCCTCATTTGCAAAAGGGTCTAACCCTTTGGGTTTTTTTGAGAGAATTATCTAAGATGATGTTTTCTAGTCCTTGTGTCAAGTACTATATATATATATATATATATATATATATATATATAAAATTAATATATAAAATTAACATATATATATATTTGAGACAGAGTCTCACTCTGTCATCCAGAGTGGAGTGCCGTGGCACAATCTGTGCTCACTGCCGCCTCCAACTCCAGGGCTTAAGAAATTCTGCCTCAGCCTCCTGAGTAGCTGGGACTACAGGAGTGCCACCATGCTTGGCTGGTTTTTGTATTTTAGTAGAGGCAAGCTTTTACCATGTTGACCAGGTTGGTCTCAAACTGCTGACCTCAGGTGATCTGCCCGCCTCGGCCTCCCACAGTGCTGAGATTACAGGCTTGAGCCACTGGGAAGTGCTGTATTTACTCAGCAATCAGGAACTCCAGTGAGTTTTGGTGTCCAGAGTTTTTATTGGAGCATTATTATGAACGTATAATTGATTGAGTCATTGGCTATGTGACTGAACTCACTCTCTGGCCCCTCTTTCATTCTTGGAGATTGATTGGGCTGGCTCAAAGTTTCAACCTTCTAATCCTGAAGTTAGTTTTTCTGATGATTAGTCCTCATCCTGAAATAATTGAGGGACCCACCTTGAATTACCACATTAGCATACCAAAAATACTTTTATCACTCTGGGAATTCCAAGGGTTTTAGAAGCTTCCTGTCAGGAACCCAGGACAAAGACCAGATAGATTCTTAATGATACCACTCTGTCTAACTAGATAATGATTATTGTAGGTTACTTGATCTCTGAATGCTCAGACTTGAAGCCACTAGCTACTTCTATTCTCATAAGGATTTTACAAGGAAAGTAGTAGTCATACATAAAACGTATAGAATGCTTTCTGCTTTTGAAGACTCTTTCTTCCATTGTCTCACTTAATCATTGCAAAAACCTTGTGGGAAGTACATGTATTAGGTAAGAGTACTTTGGTTGTGTGTTGCCAGAACCCAGTTTATATAGAAAAGGCATGTTTCAAGGTGCGGCGGTTTTCATGGAAGTCTCCAGCAAGAATAAGGGGTCTGGTTTGAAACAGCTGGCACTGTCGCCTTGAAAACATCAGTTTCTTTTTTTCAAAATCTGTTTGCTGGTGTTTGAGTCTGTGCGTCTGACGACAGACCCTTCAGAGCTGACCACTAAGATATATTGATCTGTTTACTGAGGGCTTGGTTCATGTTCTTTTCTACATTGTTGGTATTTTTATTTGTTTGTCTCAGATATGTTGAAAGTTTTGGATCCTTTCCTGGGCAAATAAGTACACTCAAGGAATTTTAACTTTTTCAGAATTGTCTGTGGAACTCTAGTTAACATTCGCTGCCTGTTCTATAGCTAGCTTGCCAATACTCATATCAGAAGAATTTTACTTATTTATGTTAAAATTCCAGAAGAAAGCTACTTATATCTGGAGCGTATTTGAGTTTATGTGAAACACATTTGTGTGCTTGATTGGAATACTTCTATGGGAATGATGCTTTTTGCTTATCCTTTAGACGTCTTGATTATGGTCTTTATAATGGCTTCTCTTTGGGTGCAGATAAGTGACTTCAGTGGATTTTACTTTTTGGTTTAAATTATTTCTCTTGTACTTAAATTATTTCAGGTCACTTGCAGAGCAGAATGTTCCAGAATTTTCCTACTGACTTGTTGCTGTCATTAGCAGTAGAACCTCTGACTGCCAATTTCCATAAGTGGAGCCTCTCCGTGAAGGTATCACACTAATTACACGATAAAATTAATACATTTAGAATAACTGCCAAAGTAATTATTTTGTTTTATTTTCATACTGTAGAATTTTACGAAGAATGAAAATTTAAAGAAATTTTTCAATGTCTTAACTACAAATACAGATGGCGACATTGAGTTTATTTCAACAATGGAAGGTAATCACTATTGCATGTATACTTTGACTTACTAATTTTATATTTTTAAATTTTGATTTTATATGTCACTTACGAATAAAATCATGTTACTTTGGGGCCTGAAGATGGAAGTTAGGGCATTTTGGGAGACAGGAGACATGTTTTGTCCATGTTTCAAATTAATTGCAGTTTTCCTGGGTATTTTCCTGAATGGGGTAGTGAAGAAGAAAAATAAAAGAATAAAGGGTGCAGGGATGAAGAAAGAAATGAAGAAAATGACTTCTGTTTCTAGCAACATTGCAGATTAGAAATAAAGGAGAATGTCTTTATGATCTTGTTTAAGGGAAGGAGCAACAAAATAGAAACAAACCCTAAAGGAAAAGGTTGATGAACTCAATGAAATGAAGAAGTTGTGTTCATGACAAAAACACATCACACAGAGAAGAAAAAAAAGGAAGTATTTGCAATACACATAACTGACAAAGGATATGTGTCCAGCTTATATAAAGTAAAACTATGATTTAAGAAGAAAAGATAGATTATTAAAAATGGTTACAAGGGCTGGGTGTGGTGGCTGACACCTGTATCCCAGCACTTTTGGAGGCTGAGGTGGGCAGATCACTTGAGGTCAGGAGTTAGAGACCAGCCTGGACAACATGGTGAAACCCCATCTCTACTAAAAATACAAAATTTAGCCAGGCGTGGTGGTGCATGCCTGTAATCCCAGCTACTCGGGATTACTCCTGCTGAGGCAGGAGAATTGCGTGAACCTAGGGGATGGAGGTTTCAGTGAGCCGATACCGCACCACTGCACTCCAGCCTCGGCGACAGAGCAAGACTCCACCTCACACACACACACACACCAGAGGATACGAGATTTGAATAGGTACTATACAAAAGAAACTTGATTGTCCTGTCCGCTTATGGGTTGGTGAGATAAGTTGCTCAGCGTAATTACTGATCGGGAAATGCAAATGGAAACCAAAGTAAAAAACCATTTTATACCCACCAGATTGGCAAAATTAAGAAGTCTGCTGATAACTAGTGTTACCCAGGATGTGGCACAGCGGGTGCTCTCATGCACTGATGATTGGAAAACATTTTGGCATTTCTTAGTAAAATCAAACATTTTCCAGTTTTGTTACTTGGCAATTTTATTCATTGGTTAAAAAAATACCTTAATGAAATAATTTCATATACATAGAAATGTACGTGACATTACGTTCATACCAGCAAAAAAATGGGAAACGAACCCGAAGTCCAACAGTGCAAGGATAAGTAATACTATACAGCTATTAAAAATCAGTGAGCATACCTGCATGTACGAACGAATGAATCATGGAGACAGCTCTGATTTAAAGAAGCAGGTCACAAGGGAATATATGCTGTATGTTTTCATTTATATGATGATTGAAATCTGGCAAAAAAGAAACAATGTATTTAGTGGTAAATCTAAGGAAAGGATGGGGTGATGAACAATTATGAGAGTCATTCTCACTGGGCTGAAGGTTTGGGAGGGACCGTGGGAAAGGCTTTGGAAGTATCAGTCTTGTTTCTTCCTCCCAATCCAGTGTACCTCGCTACGTCAGCAGCATTAACCATCTGCCAAAAACCCATCTTCCAGCCAGCCACTCGTGATCGCTGAAGTACCAGTCTGATGGTATTGCTTGAACAGAACTCCTCAGTGGCTCTTCTGCATTGGAGGATGGAGTCTAGATTTACCAGTTCATTTCCTCCACGCCCTCTCCCTGCCTTCACCTCTGGCTGGTGTCTTGCACGACCTGTTTGGTACACACAGCCCTGCCACAGAGCCATGCTTCTTGCCTCTGCACTGCTTCTCCTGTGCTTTCCTCTTCTCTGAAAAGCTCCCCCTTTCTCCTGTTCCTTTCTCTTGATGAACTCATAGCCATCTTGAAAAACCCAGGCCTCTTGCCATCCCTAGAGGCCTTCTCTACCGTTATTCCTCCTCTCTACATCCTTGGTGCTTTGTGCTACATGGGAATGTTTCTTAATGCATGTATTTACTCGTGTTCTGTCATCCCTCTAGACTAAGAGCTTGTTTAGATCAGCAACTGTGTCTTAATTCTCCTTTGTGTTTCCAGGGCTTTATGTAAACCTCATAGATGTTGAATGAATGCTAATTATTTAAATAAAAGAACATTGAGTTGGAAGTTGGGGAATCAGGTTCCATGTTCTGCGTTTGACTGTGCCATCCCAGGATCGTTTGAAAATTTTCTCATACCTCCAAAATAGGAACACTTGAGGTGCTTTATTATTTGCATATTTTCTTTCCACTTTTGATACTTTTGTTCTAAATCAGTGAGGCAGGGCATGATTCCTAGTTTTCAGGAAACTGCACTGGTCTTTTAGTAATACAGTTTACTAAAGAAGAGTAAATGTCACTCACTACTGAATGTCAGTGACTTCAAAAAGTTTGTGGGAAAAATGGAATTAAAATATGAAAATAAAAACCGTAAACTTTATTTCTGAAAATAAGCTCTATCAAGTTCAAGACACTTTTGCCCATGATGATACCAACCTTTTAGTCCATCCCAAAAGAACTGATGGTCCCGTGAATTTAACCATGTCAAATGCAGTCTTTTATACATTATTAACAGAAATGAGTGCCCTACAAAGATTTTTTAAGATTAGGAAATAAGAAGTCAGAAGGAGCCAAATCAGGACCGTAAGGCCCTAATGGTTTCCCATCAAAACGCTCACTAAATAGCCATTGTTGGATGAAAGGAATGAGCAGGAACATTGTCATGGTGGAGAAGGACTCTGGTGAAGCTTTCTTGGAAGTTTATCTGCTAAAGCTTTGTCTGACTTTCTAAAAACACATAAAAAGCAAATGTTACTGTTCTTTGGTTCTCCAGAAAATCAACAAGCAAAATGCCTTGGAGCATCCAGAAAAAAAACCCTTATGACCTTTGCTCTTGACCAGTCCACTTTGGCCTTGTCTGGACCACTTTCACCTTTCGGTAGCCATTGCTTTGATTGTGTTTTCAGGATCATACTGATAAAGCCATGTTTTATCTGCAGTGGCAGTTCTTCAAAGTAATGCTCTAGGATCTTGACCTCACCCGTTAAAAATGTGCATTGAAAGCTCTGCTGTTGTGTGCAGCTGATCTGGGTGCAATGGTTTTGGCACCCATCGAATGGAAAGTTTGCTCAACTGTAATTTTTCAGTTAGGATTGTGTAAGTTGAGATGTCCATAGTGTTGGCTATTGGTTCTGCTGTTTATTGTCGGTCTTCTTCAATTAGGACAGGAACAAGATGCATATTTTCCTGGCAAATGGATGTGAATAGTCTGCCCGGAGGGCTTCAACATTGTCTTACTCTGTCTTAAAATGAGTTATCCATTTGTAAACTGCTGACTTCCTTGGGTCACTATCCCCATAAACTTTTCATAAAGCGTCAGTGATTTCACCGTTCTTCCATCCACGCTTCACCTTAAATTTGCTATCTGTTGTGTCTTCAATTTTAGCAAAACTCATATTGCTCTTACAGGGGTTCTTTTCAAACTGATGTCTTATCCTTCTTAGTGCCTCATACTCAGTCCTGTTCTTACCAGTTAGTACAATTTTATTTTGGTGCAAACAAAATTTGAAATCTCTGCATAATACACATTTTCCATGAGCTTTTTGAAGACTTCTCATATATATGTATATGTACATCTCTCTTTCTGTCTCTGAGTCTATTAGGTATAAACCCTTATTATGATTTGAGACATTTTTTGTTCTCAGTGCTTTTCATGCATCGGACAAATACACTACAAGATCTGCCTTTCAGTTAACTGTGTGTAATAGTTAATTTCCTAGTCCCCCAGCCTGTGGGTCTCTTTCTTGTAGCTTCACCTGTAGTCCCAGAACAGAGAGAAAGAAAGGGCAGTGTCACAGGGAAGTGGGGGGAGGCAGGGAGCTGAGTGCCTGGAGCCGCATGAGGCAGGTGTTTCTTCTCGTGAACACCCACAAAGCTGGGATAAAATGTTTCCCTTCTGTGGCCTGCTCTCTAGTCAGAAAGCTTGCTGAGATGAGAATGGTCAGTGCTTATACCCCTACATATCTCTTATTCCATTAATTCTCTTCATTTCTCCAAGTACTTTCTGATTGTATTCATGGTTACAATTCCAAAGCAAAAAGTAACAGAGGGGAGATTTTATTTTTTCTTCAAATCAAAATGAGGAAGAGCGTGTCTGAAGAAGAGGTATATGTGCATTTTTCTGAAGGTAGCTATTATACATAGTCACATTTTTTTTTTGAATTGTGGAATTGTTCATGTGTATGTAAAAGTAGAGAGAGTAATATGACCCCTGGGTGTCTATGTATCACCTTCAGCAATTGTCAACAGTTCTGTGTCCCTTCTTGTTTCATGTCTACTTTTAAACTTTTTAAAAATATTTACAAAATGTATACCACAAAGTCATCAGTCATTCCATAGACTGATAGACACAGTTTAAGCTGGGACAGACTGGCTTGTGTGGAAGGACACCAGAAGGGCTGCCATAGTTCATTCTCAGATGAGTAAGTCATGGGAGGCTGGGAAAGAATGCTGTGAGACGGGGGAGAAGGAGGCCCATTGTGGAAGAAACTTGTATCACCAATAAAATGTGCACCTGACTTTTGGACGGGGATAGATTCCTCAGCTCAGCTTTTACTGTGCTATGAGTATCTTGAAAAGCAAATTGTACTACAGATTGTAAAAGGTTGCTAATCAGTGAAATGTGTTGCTGGGAATTTTCACATTGAGTGTGAATGGATATTATTTTGTGTCTGAGAGAATATGTACAATTTTACGTTGTCTTCTATTGTGAGTTATAAAATGTTTGACATAAGGCATAAACCAATTTCATTATAAGTAACATCTTAAACCATTCTTAGTACTTACTGATTTGCATTCTTCCCGCAGGATATAAATATCCAGTATATGGTGTCCAGTGGCATCCAGAGAAAGCACCGTATGAGTGGAAGAAATTGGATGGCATTTCCCATGCCCCTACAGCTGTGAAAACTGCATTTTATTTAGCAGAGTTCTTTGTTAATGAAGGTAATATGAGGTACCTAATTTGTCATTCTGGGGTAGTTTTGAAGGAAATTGCTCTCATCTGAACTTTTGCCAACCTTTCGCTGTATAAATGTTTTGTAAGTGCTGTAGGTTTAACTTTAAAGAATAATAAAAATGTTAAATAATGTGAACGTCCTGAACCTGAGATATTAGGTATTCTCATGAAACCAGGACAGTTACTTCAGTTAACAGTATCATACAGGCTTGAGTGGGCAGAATTCTTGAAAAACAGTAGGAAGAATATTGAGGGTTTTTTTCTTTTTCTTTGGTGTTTTTGTTTTGTTTTTTTTTTTGACAGGGTCTTGCTCTGTTGCTCAGGCTGGAAGGCAGTGGTGTGATCATAGCTTATTGCAGCCTCAAACTCCTGGGCTCAGGGGATCCTTCTGCCTCAGCATCCTGAGTAGTGGGACTACAGGTGCACACTACCACGCCTAGCTCTTTCTTCTTGGATAGTTTTTATTTAGATTTTTCCCCTTATTCTCCATTTTTTAGAATAATGCTTTAATTATAACAGTCTCTGAGAATTAGATGTTACTTTTCCAACACAAGAATACAGATTGAACATATGCCCACCAGGCTGTGGTTTTGGGCTACCTGTCTCTAGGCATTAGCATACTGGGAGAAAGCTAATAAACTCTGCCTGCTTTTTGGTGATGAAAACACAGACATATTCATGCTGTGTTCTGTTTGTGGGCAAAGTCGAGAATTTGGTTGTAGATGCTTATTTCTTAGTTAAGCATTATAGGTCCAGTAAGTCTTATGACTTTAAGCAAAACTTCCCTTCCCTTCCCCCTCCTTCCCTTCTTTTCCTTCCCACTTCCCTTCCCTTCCCCCTTCCCTTCTCCCTTCTCTTCCCTTCCCCCTTCCCTTCCCCTTCCCTTCCCTCTCTTCCCCTTCCTTTTCCTTCCCTTCCCCTTCTGTTCCCTTCCCTTTCCCCTTACCTTTCCTTCCCTTCTTCCTTCCCTTCCTCCTTCCCTTCCCTTCCCTCCCTTCCCTTTCCCCTTCCCTTCCCCCTTCCCTTCCTTCCCTTCCCCTTTCCCTTCCCCCTTCCCTTCCCCCTTCCCTTCCCCTTCCCTTCCCCCTTCCCTTCCCTTCCCTTCCCTTCCTTCCCTTCCCCTTCCCCTTCCTTCCCTTCCCCTTCCCTTCTCCTTCCCTTTCCTTCCCTTCCCCTTCCCTTCCCTTCCCTTTCCTTCCCTTCCCCTTCCCTTCCCTTCCCCTTTCCCCTTCCCTTCTGCCTTTCCTTCCCTTCCTTCTTCCCTGCCCATCTCTCCCTTCTTGTCTCCCTCTCACTGTTTTTTTTCGAAAGCAAGTTTATTAGAGAAGTAAAGAAATAAAAAGGATGGCTGCTCTATAGGCAGAGCAGTTGCATTTTTCTTCTTGTTGGTATTTTCTCACTTAATAATATTGATTAGAGGAAGAAATATTAAAAAGTAGTCTTTTGAAGATTTTATTATCTGATCTTTTTAAAAATTAACTTTTTTTTCTTGCAGCTCGGAAAAACAACCATCATTTTAGATCTGAATCTGAAGAGGAGAAGTCACTGATTTATCAGTTCAGTCCAATTTATACTGGAAATATTTCTTCATTTCAGCAATGTTACATATTTGATTGAAAGTATTCAATTTGTTAACAGAGCAACTTTGAATAATTCTATGATTAAACTGTTAGAATAACTTGCTACTCATGGCAAGATTGGGATGTCACCGAATCTTTAATGTGACTGGCTCTGATTCTTCATTCAGTATGTGACTGTTTATATAATGTTTCATAACTGAACAGCGAGACATAAATAATCAGTGTTTTTCATGGAAAAGCTTTCTTATATCTGAAGATTGGAAAAAAATAAATTTACTGAAATGCAGATATTTTTTCTAATTGATTTGCTTTGGAAACAAATACCATCCCCTACCTACCCACCCCATCCTCCTGCTGAAAAAGAAAAGGATCTTAAAATCCTACCACTTGTTCATTGTGATGTCTCCCTGTTTTGGGTCCCAGGAGATTTGTGTGTGTGTGTGTGTGTGTGTGTGTGTGTGTGTGTGTGTGTGTGTATTTGTGTGTAGGTATGTGTGTATAGGTATGTGTGTGTGTATGTGTATATAGGTATGTGTGTGTAGGGGTGTGTGTGTGTGTAGGTATGTATGTATAGGTGTGTGTGTGTGTATCTATTTTTCTGCCCTGTTAACTTCACATTTAAAGTATACACATCCTGAAAGCAGGGTCCGTGTCTTGAACTTTTTCTCTTTCACAATACTCAGCACAGTAGGCCCTCAGTAAGTAATTGTCACTACTTGTAAGTTTTTTCCCATGGAAAATAATTAAAAAGCTGTCATACATTTATTTTGGTACATTTTGATGTATCTTTCAATTTGTGCCATTCTCCACCTCTGATCATCCCGTATCACCCTCAGAAGTATGAAAGTCAGGGACCCCTTGAGGACAACCGAGCTGCTAGAAGAGAGAGAGGGTTTGCTAAGCTATGTCTAGTAAATGGTGTTTATGCATCTGTGGGCTTCCAGAGCTTCTGCTAGAGAAGGGGAAAGAGAAACCGTGACTGGGAATGAAGTTGGAGGGCATCGTGGATGACTCCACATGCAACAAGAGAGGAACGGTCACCTGCAGACACTGAGCTAAGCCATAATCTTTGGGCAGTGAGGACAAACAGCACATAAATTGGAAGAGATTAAGATATGTAATTAACCACGAAAGAATTTTACTAGAAATACAGCAGATTTAGTTTTCTGTCTGTGAACATGCAGATTCTGTTGAGTCTTATTGTTGAATGTGCCTGGCTAAGTGTTTATCTCCCACCACTAGAGAAAGGTAGTGACACTGTTATTGCTCACAGTGCCAGGGTTCTTCCCAACCCATTTGTGTTGAAACCATATAGATTTGCTTGTCTCTGCATTTCCCAGGAACAACTTTACCCTGACTAGTTACTCGTGATGCTGCATTATCCATCCTTTTGCCCTGAATGCCGGCTTCTAAAGATTCTTACTGTGCTTCACAGACGACCACCACAAATGCCAGAAGATGTGTTTCTGCTCATGTTCAGCTTGTTTTTCCCACTGTGTATATATATATATATATATATATATATATATATATATTTTTTTTTTTTTTTTTTGAAGACCTTATTTGCTAGAATCACTTTATTTCAAGAATTGAATCTCTTTCAAAGCTGACCGTACCCCTGCCTTCTGCCCAGCACCACCAGCAGGAAAGGCAGGCCAGGGCTTGAGGGCAAGTGAGGAGAGCAGTGCTGTTCAGAAGCTGGACGTCACTACCTCAGCAGGAGAGGACGTTGCTTAGAGGTGCCTGTTGAAGTTGCTGGGTAGCAGTCTGGAAAGCTCTTAGAGATGGGCGGCCACTCCTGGAGGACTGCCTGACACGTGGGGAGCCTTGGGAGGAGGGGGAGGTCACAGCCCTCTTTGTCAGCAGGGGAGGACAGAGACTGAAAGAGTGACTGAGGGAGGAGGTGTGGATTAGAACGAGGAATAAGAAGAAAGAACAGAAACAGAAAGGACTGGGTGGGTATGGAAGGGACAGCTAATGTGTACCCTTCCCCAGCCAAAGCTGATTTCGGTTTCCAAGGGTTTTTGGAGGGTGATTGCCAAAGCTCTTACCTCCGGCATTTCCAATTCTCTTGCCTGTGTGGAATATCCCAAATGGAGTAGAAACACTGGGCTTCAAGGGCAGGCCCCCCGCTCATTTCTGCTGAGCCAGATGTTTCTGAGGGCCCACAGCTTCATGTATCTTGAGGGCTGGCACAAGATACTTTATGAGGAGATGTTGTGTGTCTCCATTTCCACGTAGCAGAGTAGGGAAATCCTCAAAACCTTGTCAGTAGGCTGAATCTGCTGTTGCACAGATGGTCCTGTGAGAGTCCTCACACCCGGGGCCTGGCGCACAGAAGGACTGCATGCCCTTCCCTCATCTTCCCTCCCTCCATGGCAATAACTAAGCAGCCCTACCTACATGCTGGGTCTTTCCCTTTTATCCAATTGCAAGAAATATTTAAGAATTTTCTCGGCCGGGCGTGGTGGCCCACGCCTGTAATCCAAGCACTTTGGAGGCCAAGGTGGGCGGATCACCTGAGGTCGGGAGTTCAAGACCAGCCTGACCAACATGGTGAAACCCCGTCTTAAAAAATAAAAAAAGAATTTTATTAAAAAAAAAAAGAATTTTCTCCTATGGGAAGAATTAAGCAAAAAAGGTCTTTCCTCAGAAACAGCTTGGGATTTTATTTCATTTAAACAAATTTGTTGTTTGCTTGGGATTTTATTTCATTTAAACAAATTTGTTTCAAACATGAATAAAATTTTTTTCCACATAGCATTTTCATTCTTTTTTTGAAATGGAGTCCTGTTCTGTCACCCCAGGCTGGAGTGCAGTGGCACGATCGATCTCGGCTCACTGCAATCTCCACCTCCTGGATTCAAGTGATTCTCCTGCCTCAGGCTCCCAAGTAGCTGGGATTACAGGCACGCACCACCACATCTGGCTAATTTTTGTATTTTTAATAGAGACGTGATTTCACCATGTTGGTCAGGCTGGTCTCGAACTCCTGACTTCAAGTGACCTGCCTACCTCAGCCTCCTAAAGTACTGAGATTACAGGTGTGAGCCACCGTGCCCAGAATTTTCATTCTATTAGTTAAAAATTAACTAGATTTCTCTAGAGATGGTCCCACCCCATATCCTGGGGGAAGGAAGCTTCCATTAAAGCCCAAGAGGACGGAGTTCGGAGAGTTTCTGGGTAGCTGAACACAGGGAGGTTCCTGCAGGGTGGCGCGCCCAGGGAGGGCACGGAAGCTCTGTGCCTCTTCCCCCGTACCTCGCCCTATGTGTCTCTTCATCTGGGTCCTTTGTAATGTCCTTTATAATAAACCTTGTAAACATTAAAAAAGAAAAACTGGAGGTGTTTGCAGTAATGTATTAGAAACACTAGATGTCAGGAGAGAACAAGCTAACCTAATGTTTAACTGGTTGTGTTTGCATTCAATTATTTAGAACAGCAGATTTTAGGAAATTGTTAGAAACCTAAGGAACATTTATGAGTAAATTATATTTATTAACTATTGCATTTAATTTATTTAAATATATATATTTATTTAAATATAAACATAAATATAGACTTACACCCAATACTGGATATTTTCCACTCGGATCTGTGAGGAGACCCTGAAGACTTGATTAAAGAAAACCCTTTAAGTATCTATTAAGGGCCAGGTGCTATTATGCACATAAATCTGTGGATTGCACATAAAATTCCAATTCCCTTTTCCCTGATGCTTAACTGGCCAAAATCTAGGCTAGCAGAGTGTTTTTCTGGGTGATTGAAGAAAGAACCAACACATCTCTCATGTAATGAGGGATGCTTCTGGGGAGGCCTGCAGGGAAGGCACCGAATCAATCAAGGATTCCTTGATCATTTCTAAGGATGTGGGCAGGAGAAGTGCTTCAAACAAACATGAACTTGGTTTGTATTTTTTTCCATAGAGTACAACATAATGTACTCTAAATCTTGTCATAGTCTCCCCTCCAAATTGAAGGGAAAGTTTCTAATCATTAGTTTTCCTGTTGAACTTGTTCCTTTTTGCATAAATTTTGCATCCTTTTAGGCTTCCAGTTCTCTGACATTTATTATAATTTCTCATAATCTTAATTTAGAGCCAGTTTGTTTCATAGTCTAGATACTCTTTCAAATTTTACAATATCACTGTAACATCTTTTGCTATAGGTCAGCATTTAAGTTAATCCTAGTTTTTCAGAGAGAAACTCAAGGGTTTGAGGGAATTGGAGAAGCTCGGAAGGGAAGAGAATTTCGATTATTACGTTGGGAAGTGGGAAGACTGTATTTCCATTAATGAAGCCTACACAGTATTTGTTTTACACCAGCCACATCAGTCCTGGATTACAATGAACTGTTCACAAACTAAAAATTGCAATTCTGTCTTTACCAGTTTGTATGTCATACCTTCCATCCAGCTTTCCAGTGGAGAAGAGTGGACAGGTGCACCAGAAGTCAGGATGCTAAGGGTCGTTTTATTTATGCCATTCGCTAGCTGTGTAAACTCAGCAAAGCATACATTCACTTGGCCATTAAAGTCTCTATTTATACTCTGCATACTTAGGGTCCTTTAAAATTGTCCCTCATTTTTAAACCGAGAGAATATGCTTTTTCGTTTATAGTCTCTGATAATCTAAATTTCATACATTTTTAATAAAATTAAATAATTTGCACAATAAAAGTGTTCAACTTGAGCAGTTAGAATAGCAATTTTACTTTCCCAATAGTTAAAACTATCCTTTCTTTTTCAGTTTTGTAAAGTGAAGTGAGGATGGGAATTTGCATTTTTTTTCTTCTCTAGTCAAAAGAATCTAAATTACTTGGTTCCTCTTTACTAGTCTCTACCCAAGGACAAAGGAGCTAACAAATAACGTATGTGAATTTGTTAGTATAATTAAATATAATGATTGGCTCCAATTTTGAGGGAAAATAGCCACATAAAACAAGATTTGAACTGTCTTAGAATAGACTTTGGAACAATAACAACGTAACAATGATAATAAAAAAATTGAATTAAGGAAGTTCTTTTGTTATTTCCTCTTGGCCTAGTTTCACACAGTTGCCAATACAGTTTGTGTCCTGCTCCTTTACTTAACTGGATCAAAAGCACATTTTTTTCATTGCTGCAGGGCTGCCTGGGGGGGCTGGGCCTTTACCCTTTGGGAGGATTGGATTGCCCTGTCCAGTGACTAAGCTCTGCAGGCTAGGATTGGTCTGCATAGGAGGTGGGTCGAGGGTGCAGACAGGTCAGGAATTCTATCTGACATGGTCCAAAGTGGGGCAGGGAAGCAGATCCAAGCCAGTCTACCCGGGGAATCAAAGTGCAAGAGCCAAAAGGACAGAGCAATTTAGTAACTGGACAACGGAGGCTGGAATTAGGAACTGAACTGAAGAAAGCTTGACGCGCACAGGTTCCCACAAGCCGAGAGAGTCCAGGACCAGTGTCCCAGTGTCTGGTGGAGATCACAGCTTACTTTATGGTGTTCAGGAGGGTGACTAGGGGCTTCTCTCTCTGTCTTGGAGATGCAGTATCAAGAATTACACTTTAAAAAATTTTCAGTAACTGCAAGACATTCCCTCTGTAAAAGCTACCAGCACTTCCCTCCTTTGGGCAGGAAGGATGGTTTCTTTAAAGCCAACACAGACAGACGGTAACCCTGCTTCTCCCAGCGCTCAGGTGTAGGCTCCCTGTAGAGGCCTCCTGGGTTAGAATTGCTCTGGGCCACCACCACTGCATACCCCAGACCTCTTCTCTTCCATGTTCTCCCTGGTCTCTCCCCTCAGAGGGGGTTTGATATTCAGGATTATTTTTTTTTTCCAGCACCCTTGGGTAGGTGGGTCTTTGGGGTGATTTGCCTGGCTTTGTAATTAATTGAGTGACGTACAGGTTCAGGATGCAGCCCCAGCCTCGGCCTCAGCTGCGCCAGTGTCTACTGCCTTGTGGTCAAAACATGACGGGAGCAGAACATTACCACATGTGGGGAAGACTGACTGCCCAGCCCGGCATTCACTGCGTAAGTTTAATTCCAGCAGAAGTGGTGAGAGACCTCATTTTGGCCTTGTGCTTAAGTAATGTAGCTTTAAAGAACAAGAAAATTGGCCAGGCATGGGGGCTCATGCCTGTAATCCCAGCACTTTCAGAGGCTGAGGCACAAAGATCACTTGAGCCCAGGAGTTTGAGACCAGCCTGAGCAATACAGCGAGACCCTGTCTCTATTTAAAAAGAAAAAAAAAGAAAAGAAAGTGATGACTGTGTTTGAATCCTTTCCTATGTGTATAGAAAAAAAAAAAAAAAAAAAGCTGAAGGACTAAGCTTCCTCAGAGCCCCTAATACCTGCACAAGGACAAGCCCCATAAGAGTACTTGCTCCCCTTTTCCTTGAACTTCGGCTTAAAATCCTTCTCAAGATGAGGTCCACTGCAGTGGCCTAATGTTGCTGCAGCTTCTTGGATCTGGACCTCACTGCCTTCCTCAGGATACCCTCAGTGTACCTTCTGCTCCTCCTGGCTGGCAGGAACCTCGTTTGCAGTGTCTGTCAGGCTCAGTTCCGTGTTCATCTAGTCCTCCCACAGGAAGGGGTTTCAGGTCCAGACTAGGGGAATGCTAATCTCAGGACATCAAGCTGTTTCAGAAGCCCTTGTTGTGCAACAACTCCATCTTCTCCTAGTTCAGTGGTTTAAAATAACCATTTTATGGCCAGGCATGGTGGATCACTCCTATAATCCCAACACTTTGGGAGGCCGAGGTGAGAGGATCACGAGGTCAGGAGATCGAGACCATCCTGGCCAACATGGTGAAACCCTGTCTCTACTAAAAATACAAAAATTAGCTGGGTATGGTGACACGTGCCTGTAATCCCAGCTACTCGGGAGGCTGAGGCACAAGAATTGCTTGAATCCAGGAGGCAGAGGTTGCAGTGAGCCCAGATCGAGCCACTGCACTCCAGCCTGGGAGACAGAGTGAGACTCTGTCTCTAAATAAATAAATAAATAAATAACGATTTTATTTGGCTCCTGATGCTGTGGTCCACTGGCAGTCCTTGTCATCTGGGCAGGCAGCAGACAGACAACCATGTGTCCTTCCTGACCCACATCCTCCCAGGATAAGCACATGAGATGCTGAAAGCATCCAGAGAAGTTAATCCCCTTTTGTATCCACGAGCTGTCTTTGCCCAAGTGTTGAGCCAGTTAGAAACCATGACCCCCTGAAAACAGAGATAAGACTGCTCAAATTTGCCAGCTTGGATGGGGCTGACAGTCTGCCCACGAGACCCTTCTGAAATGTAGATTTTATTTTTTATTTAGGTATGGTGAGGCCAACAGATCAGGAGACAATGGCCATCGAAATGATAGTTTATTACAGTTTCCAGGAGGAGGGGGAGCAGGTGAGCCACCCACGCAGGCCACAGGAGGGGGCGCTGAGGTCGGTTGTAGTCGCAGAGAGTGAGTGGAGCCACCGCCGGAAAGAGGCTTTTTGTGGTGTTTGCAGGAAGGAGTGGGGGAGGCAGGGTAAGCAGGCTAAGCAGCTTTGAGCTTGGCTGGCTTGCATAACTCCATGCTCTGCCTGCGCCTGAGGCGATTAGGACAGGGGGATAGCTTCCCTCAGTGCAAGAGCTTATTAAGCAGCGGGCGGGGAGCCCGCTCTGAACTGGTTAGTTTGCTTATGAAAGGCACCGTCAGAGCAGGACTTGTTACTTTTAAGAATCAGCTGACCCTGGGAAAAGCAGCGCCCCGCCTCCCCCCCACAGGCTCTCCTCCCCTTCAGGAAGGCTCTCAGGTCAAAGCATCCGGTATTGAAGCTAGAAAACATTATATGCGAATAAACGAAGAAGGGTACATTACTGTTTCTCTCATTTCTTTGATGGCTAGTGGTAATAAATGAGCTCAGTATTTTTTAAATTTCTTTATTAATTTTTTAGAGACAGGGTCTCTTGGTATTGCCCAGGCTGGAATGCAGCGGCTATTCATGGGCATAATCATAATACAGCCTCCAACTTCTGAGCTCAAGCAGTCCTCCTGCCTCAGCCTCCCAAACAACTGGGACTATAGGCACATACCACCACACTAGGCTCAATATTTGTTTTATCTCTATTGCGAATTAACTGTTCATTTCTTTTACCTTTTATTAGAGTTTTGTTTGGTATATAGTTCTTAATGTTTATCTTATTTGGTATATAGTTCTTTTTTTCTTTTGATATGTAGTTCTTATTTTATTTCATTTTTATTTTACCCTACTTTCAAGCTAACCAGTTAGGTATATAGTTCTTTACATAACATTATTAACTCCTTATTTGTCATCTTTATAGAAAATGTTTTTATCTCAGTCTTCTTTGACTTTATTTCTTCTTTTTTCCTTGACATAAAGAAATTTTTCTTCTTATGTAGCCAAATTTTTAGATTTTCTTTCAATGTTTGTTTATCTTTTTCTTTAATCCTAGGAAGTATTTCCCTCTTTTAGGCTGGGCGCGGCGGCTCACGCGTGTAATCCCAGCACTTTGGGAGGCCGAGGCGGGAGGATCAGGAGATCAGGAGCTTCAGATCATCCCAGCCAACATGGTGAAATGCCGTCTCTACTAAAAATACAAAAAAAAAAAAAAAAAAAAAAAAAAAAAAATTAGCTGGGCATGGTGGCGTGTGCCTGTAGTCCCAGGGAGGCTGAGGCAGGAGAATTGATTGAACCCGGGAGGCAGAGGTTGCAGTGAGCCGAGATCGCGCCCTGCACTTCAGCCTGGCTGGTGACAGAGCGAGACCCTGTCTCAAAAAAAAATAATAATAATAAAAGGAAAGTATTTCCCTCTTTTTAATTTGTTTTTTTTTTCTCTGATTTTCTGTGTTATAATTTTTTAACCCCATGACTCAACCACAGTTGATTTTGGAGTATGAAGTGAAGTTAGTAGCTAATTTTTTGTTCCATATTTACAACCAGTTTTTCCAGAATCATTGTCAAATAATCTCTTTTTCCAGTTATTCATGGTGCTGTCTATAGGATATAATGAATTATTGTAAACACTGTTGTCTGTTTTCTGCCATCTATTTTGTTTCATTAATTTATGATTATTCTTATGTCAATACCTCTCATTTAATTACAATATATGTGTAACATATTCTAATATAGGACTGACCCTCCCTTATTGGTTTTCTTTTAAAGAATTTATTTTGATATCCTTTCCTATTTATATGTTAAGATGAATTTTAGGATTATTTTCTCAAAATCTCCCCTCTCCCCTACAACATGATTTTACTGGGAATACAATAAGCCTATGTATTGCTCTGAGAAAAACTACAATGTTTAGTTTTTTTTGATATGGCAATATACAAAGTGTCTTTTATATCTCCTAGTTCAGCTAAGTAGTTTTATATATGGTATATTTCTCATTGGATTAGCTCCCCTATTTCGTTATCTGTCGGTATTTCTCAATGAAATTAATTTGTTTACTATCTTAAATAGAAAGTTTTAAACATACACTCCTTGAACCTATCAAAATAGTATCTCTATAAATTTTTAACGGGTTTTTTTAGGGTGTAGGAGTGGGGGAGTTTGTTTACTAGCATTCCACTGATGTGTTTGTGAATTTTGTACTCGTTCTTTTTATTGAGCCATTTATTAATTCTTGTAACTTTTTAATTGATTCCTAAGGAATTATTATGTTATATATATTTGTACATAAATATAATTACATGTTGTACATAAATATAATACATTAGAATTATTAATTCATGGTTTTGTACATATGAATATTTCCATATTTTATATAATGGATTTTTTCAGAAATAAAGAATTGATTGTGCACATTAAATTAAGAGGAGGCTGAATCATTCTGACACTGAAATGGTACAATTAAAGTAGCCTGGTTAAGGTTTACAGACTTCTTCTGCTTTACATGAATAAAAGCATTCCAAGAGGAATGAAGTTTTCTGGAAGGCATGATCCCAAACCAGCTATTTACATGTAGGATCAGTTGTGTGTGCTTTGTTACTGCTCTGCTACTACAATTAAGCTTTTACCTTTTCTTTGCTTTCAAACAGAAAGACCTGACAAACTATGAAGTGCCTCAGGGTGCCCAGAAACTACACAAATGCTGCCCTCCTGTTGAACTGTACCTTAAGGCAAGAACTGATGCTGAGCTAATGAGAGTGTATCAGGGTATTGCCAGTTCAGGTCTCATCACTTCTAATTAGGACTTCCCAAACGAATTCTGTGAACCTAGCCAAGATTCTGGCTTGGGTGATTTTAATGTGTTTCCTTTCTAAAGCCTGGCTGCTAATTTGGATTTATTTTTTTCTGTAGGATTTCCTGAATCATTATGACTTGAAAGTCACTTATTTTGCCTTTTATAATGGAAACTCTTTATTTTGAAATAATTTTAGTCTTACAGAAAAATTGCAAATATTATACAAAGAATTCCAATATGCCCTTCACTCACACCCAAATGTTAACATTTTACACATTTGCATTATTATTCTCTTTCTCTCCTATTCTCTATTCTCTGTGTTTGTGTGTGGTGTGTGTGTATATTCACTGACACATATATACATATTATTTTTTAATCACCTGAGATTAAATTGCAGATGTGTTGCCTTTTATTCCAAAATACTTCAGTGTATATTTCCTAAAAACAAGGACATTCTTTTATATAATATTGCATAATTATCAACATCAACAGACCTTATTAAAATTTTACACATTGTCCTGACATCGTCCTCTATGCAAATAAAAAATGTATTTTTGGGTCTAGAATCCAATTTAGAATCACAAGTTGCATTTAATTGTCATGTCTCCATAGTCTTTAATCTGCCCCTCCGTTTTTGTCTTTATGACTTTGACATTTGTGAAGACTATAGGCCAGTTATTTTGTAGAAGCTTTCTCTTAATTATAAATCTTCAACTAATTCCAGAGGCGTGACTTTTAACTTGCAATTGAACTCCCTGATTATCCTAACTTTTCCATGTCTAATCTGAAAATATTCATCTCCAAATTATTGTTAAAGAACTCAAACATGCAAGGGCAGAAACAGGGGAAGGGAATTGACATTTGCTGAGCACTTGCAAAGCCCTGGTACAGGGCAGTTGATAAACATTTAATTAGCACCTCCTCTTGTAACTTATTATCATTATTGCTACTACCACCCTGATTTTGCAAATGGGAAAACAGATGCTCAGAGACTGTGATCTGCCTGTAGCTACACAGTTGGAGATAGGACATTTTGTAATTCAAATCCTCCCCTTCACCACACTGCTTCTGAAAGGACCCTTGATATTTACCTTGGCCCTCTCTGACACTTAGCTCTGTATAGACTTTGACTTGCAGGTTCTTCTAGCTTTCCATGGAGCTCACTAATTTAAGACCCTCTTCTGCACTGGACTGGGAGTTAGCTCTTGAGGAGGAAAAACCACAAGTTGTTTACTTTGTAGCCTCTGTGCCTAACTCTAAGCCTGGAACTGAAACTGTATTTCTTGAAGGAAAGCATTTGAGTGTATAAAGTCTAAGGAATAAGTAGTACATCCTGTGCCTGGGGTCCATATTCAGGACCAGAGCCTCTGTCTAAGGTGTGGAGCTGTCCCTGTGCCCTGTGTACGGCCTGAGCCTCAGCACCACCCAGGGCACGACCCAGTTGGCTCCCCCATGGTGAGCTCCAGCCTGGTGCTTTGACACCATTGTTTGAGATTTTAGATTTAAAACATTAAAAAAAAAATTCACCTTGTAAACCAGAAAGAAATGTTGAATCATTTTCAAGAGGTGAAAGAGATTAAGGACCGTCTTTGATGATTTTTCTCACTTGTGAAATTTTGTGAAACAAATGGGAGAAATGTCACCTGCTCCTAGGAAATTCAAGTCTTTTTTTTCTTTGGTATTTGCCTGTTCTACTTAAGTGTCACCCACCAAAAGTATACATGGTTAAGTCTTCATGTACATGCTTTCCACTCATCTATGTACATAGGCTGCTGAGAGCAGGATAATATCGAGAGCCAAACTGAATGTGAGTCTGGAACCATAATCCTTAGGTGAATAAATACCTGACTAAAAAGGGACAGTTAGTGGATACCATCAGATATGCATTTAATTTCTCAAATTTCTCAAACTCCACTTTGCACAATCAGCAAAAATTAATGAAAAAGCTATAATGATAAAAAATAAAACACTGCATTTTGTGTATAAATGCAAACCAGTTCTTTCATTTGGTGCTTATCTGAGGAGGACCAAGCTGGTTTTGGCACTACCATAAGCAGGCCCTCACTGCTGCACCATCTGAATACACTTTCCTAGTCTGCTTCCTTTTTCATTCTCCTTGGTAACTGCTTCCTACCCTTCCTGTCAAATCTCCAGCACCTTTCTTCTCTCCTCACTGTAAGCTGATGAACTTCCTTCTGTTAGCTCAGAAATATTGAAAAGGATTAGAAGAGAACTCCTAATAAGCCCCACTGTTCAGCGCTCCCTCACCTTCATCTGCACACATATTCTCTCCCTCCCCTACCTGAAGCTCTGGCCAATCATTGTCATTTGAGACCAGCTCCTCTGCTGTGCACCAGATCCTTTCCCTGTTCTACTACCCAGGGGCATCACACTAGCAAATGGCCCCCTCCTCCTACATCATCAATATTCACATCTCTCCAGACTCCTTCCAGTAGTCACACATACTATAGTACCTCCTACCTTTAAAAGTCCTCTGTTGACTCTGCACACTCTCTCACTCTCTCATTATCTCCTTAATTTGCTGTATACCTTTATAATAATCCTTCTCGAAAGAGTCATCTGTACTTGATGACTCTCATTTCTCCCTTCCTATCGTCTCTCAAATCTATTCCACAGGACTTTGGTGTTTTCACCCCTGTGCTCCATAGAAATTGCTCTTGTCAAGGTTACAAATGAACTCCAGGAGGCTTAATCCAATGTCCCGAATTTTCATGTAACTTTATTGATCATTTGTTGTAGTTGTCCCTCTTTACTTCTGGAAACGCTTTGGTACTAGGAAGACATGCTCCTTAAATTTTTTTCATATTAATATTATTTTTAATTGTAAAATTGTAATTGTATATGTTTATGGAGTACAATGTGATCTTTTGATATATGTATACAATGTGGAATGATTAAACTCAGTTAAGTAACATACCCATCATCTCATTTACTTATCATTTTTTATAGTGAGGCATCTGAAATTTACTCTCTTAGCTATTTTGAAATATGTCATACACTATTATTGGTTATAGTCACCTGCTGTGGCATAGATTTCAAAAGCTTATTCTTCACCCCTGTAATACCACTACTTTGGGAGACTGAGGCAGGTAGATATCTTATGTCCAGGAGTTTGAAACCGGTCTGGGCAACATGGCAAAACCCCATTTCTACTAAAATAGAAAAATTAGCCAGGTGTGGTGGCACGCACCTGTAGTCCCAGCTACTTGGGAGACTGAGGTGGGAGGATTGCTTGAATCTGGGAGGCGGAGGTTGCAGATTGCACCACTGCACTCCAGCTTGGATGATGGCCTTAAGCTTCATTCATGTTGTCACAAACGACAGAATTTCCTTCATTTTGAAAGCTGCATAGTATTCCATTGTGTATATATACAACATTTTCTGTATCCATTCATTCATTAATGAACAATTAGGTTGAGTCCATATCTTGGCTATTGTGAATAATGCTGGAGTAAACATGAGAGTTTGAATTCTGGGGGATAGTCACACCATAACAGACATCTGTCAACTAACTCATCTGACTGGTGACCATGGGATTCTGCTGGCCACAAAATCCAGTCACCTCTACACACTCTTGCCACTACTGATGTGGTGGAAACCACCACCAACTCTCACCTGGAGTACTGCCACAGTCTACTTACCTGTTGCCTGATTTTCTTTTCTTTCTTCCTTTCTCCCTATGGCCCCTGGGAAGCTGCATCACCCTCAGCAGGTCAGGTGGCCACAGCAATATTTCTCTGGCAGATGAAAAAGAAATATCCAACTGGGGCTGCAGCCAGGTGCAGAGCGAGTCTGTGACCTGTTGCCTGTTCCTGCGATTGCTCCCCAATGATCCCTTCTTAATAAAGGAGTCGGAAAGATCCTTCAAAAACCCGAGTCTCATCATGTTACTTCTCTGTGCCAAACTCTCCAACAGATTCCTAACTCACTCACAGTAACAGTGGACTGCATGCATTGGCCTCTGAGGCCTCAGTGACCTGGCCCCTGCTGCCACTTTCAGCTCATCTCCAGCCACCCTGCCCTTCCTCAATCAATGCCCATGTCCTGGCCTTCCTTCCAGTCTTTACTTAAACGTCATTTTCCCAACGAGGCTTTTTCTGACCACCTTCCTGCAATAACTCTTATCTTGGTTGGCTCTGTGGCTCCCTTCCTCTGCTTTATTTGTCTCCACTGCACGTAAAACTATCCAAAGTAATTTTATTTACTTGCTCACATAACTGTTTTCTGCCGCCTTACCGAGAATGTAATTTACATGAAGACTGGGACTTCATTTTGTCCCCCCATCACTATCTGTGTGTGGCTGGTGCCACTTAGATAACTGATGAAGGACTGTGCATTCAATGCCAGAGAAACTCCTGACCCGGCCGAACGTGAGTAAACAATCAGGTTTGTGGACACTGCACTTGAGAGATGAATTATAGCATGCATAATGGAAATTTTGACTACACTTAGCTTTTGTTTTATGCACTCATTTTACAACTTGACTCTATGACTAAAATTTGACACCATTATAGAAGACGGTGTCCATATGGCCTCTTTCATAAAATAAATGACAAGAACTTGGAGACCCAAGAGGGTATAAACCTTCTGACCACAAACAGTAAATGAGTGCTGATGTCAATGACCCAAACATGAAATATACTGGAAAAAATGTACTGGACTCATAGTCTCAATTTTAATAATTCAACCCAAATAACATGAGACTTTCTTGCTTCCAACTCAGACCTTATGTCAACCCAGTACCAAACACAGAAGAGCCTATAAATCTGACTCCAAAAAGTCCTGAGGAGTAATAAAAGTCTTTAGTTGAAGTTCTTATTTTTATGAGGTTCTGGAGGATGGGCTATTGCATTGTCAAAAATATGCTAAAATTTACTAACACACTCACTAGACATTGTTCCTCCTCCCCCTCTTTTTTTTTCTAAGAGTTCATTTATTTGGTAAATTGAAAATTAATAGTGGCCCTAATTAAACACTTTACTTCTTCCATTACAGAGCAAAGTAAGAACAAATTAAAGCATGTCAATCCCTGTTAAGTGAATTATCCAGAATGATATAAGTTACAGCTGGTGGATCTGAACATTGACCCTGAAAACCCGGGCTCTTCTCACTCCGTTATGCCTCACTACTGCAAAGGTGACCCTCAAGGGAATCATGAGCTCCAAATCCTCAATTTGTTTTTCTTTATCACTTTTATTTAGGTGTCTTGTATATCATGGACCTTCACATTTTTTAATTAAAATGAACCCAAAATTTGTTTTTTTTCTGTTCGCCTCTTCATTCTTACTGCCGTGATTTTAAAATCTCCCCATTTCTGTTTTTTGTTTTTTTCAGAAGTTAATCCAAATACATTCCTATTATCACATGACTGTCCTTATTATCCCTTTCCATCTACAATTTACAAATTTCCCTATTTGGAGCTTAATTTCCAGAAAAGTGCCAGAAGCAATTTTTTTCCAAAGCCAGGGGTGGGGGTAGGGAATTTTTTCTTAGTATTTCTTTCAGTGAACAGTTCTATTGCCTCCCAAGCTGCTCTTCGTAAGACAGCCTCAGAGAGAGCCTCTGCTAAGGCAGTGTGGAAAGGAAATATGGGGTTGGAGCCCCCCACACAGAGTCCCCACTGGGGCACTCCCTAGTGGAACTGTGAGAAGAGGGCCACCATCTTCCAGACCCCAGAATGGTAGATCCGCTGACAGCTTGCACCGTGTGCCTGGAAAAGCTGCAGGCACTAAACGCCAGCCTGTGAAAGCAGCTGCAGAGGCTGTACCCTGCAGAGCTACAGAGGCGGAGCTGCCCAAGGCCACGGGAGCCCCACCCTTTTCATCAGCGTGCCCTGGGTGTGAGACATGGAGTCAAACGAGATCATTTTGGACCTTTAAGATTTAATGACTGCCCCCACCTGGTTTTGGACTTGCATGGGGCCTGTGGTTCCTTTGTTTTGGCCAATTTCTCCCATTTGGAATAGGAACATTTACCCAATACTTCTACCCCATTGTATCTTGGAACTAAGTAAGTTGCTTTTGATTTTACAGGCTCATAGGTGGAAGAAACTTGCATTGTCTCAGATGAGACTTTGGACTTGGACTTTTGTGTTAATGATGGAATGAGTTAAGACTTTGGGGGACTGTTGGGAAGACATGATTGGTTTTGAAATGTGAAAAGGGCATGAGATTTGGAAGGAGCCGGGGCAGAATGGTATGGTTTGTCTGTGTCCTTACCCAAATCTCATTTTGAATTGTAATCCCCAAGTGTTGAGGGAGGTGGTTGGATCATGGGGGTGTTTTTTTGCCATGCTGTTCTCATGATAGTGATGGAGCTCTCACATGATCTGATGGTTTTAAAAGTGACAGCTTTCCCCTGCACACTGTCTCTCTCCTGCCACCAGGTAAATGGTGCCTTGATTCCCTTTCACCTTCTGTCATGACTGTAAGTTTTCTGAGGTCTCCCCAGCCATGAGGAACTACAACTTAATTAAACCTCTTTCCTTTATAAATTACCCAGTTTCAGGAAGTATCTTTTTAGCAGCGTAAAAACAGACCAATACAGACAGCTTCTAGCAATTTCATATCACTTTTATGTTCAATGGGAATATTTATAACATAGGTCAACCTGAATATCATGTTAGGTAGAAGGTATGGACCAGTGGTTCTCAGTCTTAAGACTGCATAAGAATCACCTGCAGAGCTTGTTCACAGATTGTTGGGCCCACCGAAGAGTTTCTGATTCAGTCTGAGGTGAGGCCTGAGAATTTGCATTTCCAACAAGTTCCCAGGTGATGCTGATTCTGCTAATTTGGGTACCACCTTTTGGAATACTATTATAATTATTCTAATATTTTAAATATTTTTGGCTTTATGGAAGTATAATTGATGTATAGGAATTGTATATCTCTATGGTAAACAGCATGATGTTTTGATATTACATATAAATTCTGAATTGATTGTCCATTTTTCTTAAAGTTGCTTATGTCACTCTAACCTCTTTTTCTTCCTACCTATGTAAACTCCCAACCTACCTTTCCTTCTTCCTCCTTGTGTTTCCCGTTTCATCTTCCTTCTACCACTTATCTCTATGACATTTCTGATATAGGTCAGTTCAGCTTTTCTCTGTTTTTAATTCTGCAACAACCCCAGTCCCAGCTCAGCACAACAGAGACAGAGCAGTGTGAACAAAGGTCCTCCCTTCCCTCTCAGGAACCAGTTGAGCAGCCTCAACTGTAGCGTTCATGTGTACCACAGTGTGGATTCTCACTCCTCTACTGTCTTGCTTCTTAGCCTTGTTTAATTCCCCAGTCCTTACCCTGCAGCCATTTTGAATAAACTCTTGTAAAGTACAGAGGACAGACGTCTGAAATACTCACTTCTCACCATGAAGTGTGCAACAGGATGTGCCTCTGCCACGCCCATCTAATTGTGGTTTACTTGCTTAATATTAAAATGCTCTCAGATATACATAAGCCATCTGCTTTTCCTCCAGATTCACTGAGCCCTGATGCATTAAGCATCTGTAGAGCTATTTCATTTTATGTCATTAAGGATGGGAATGTGCAAATGTAAATACCAATTGGAGAGCTTGAGTAGTTTTTCAAATTTTTCAATCATGTTGTTTACTATATCATTATTCTGGATTAGTCTACTTTAGGTACAATTTCACAGTATCATCAAAGTCCTACTCCAATATTTAGATCCCAAATGACAAATTTAATGGCCTTAGTTAACACCCCAATGATGTAGGCTTAATTTTATGGTTCACCTATTTTTGCTATTTACTTTCCTGAGCTTGAGCCAAGTTGAAATGACTATAAGAAAGCAGAGTTCAATTTTCCATGAAAGAAAATGCTACCTTCCTTGTAAAGGGAAAACCTAGATTTTCCCAAGACCCTTGAAAGGACTCTCCAGATGGAGATGGAGGAAATGTAGGTTACATGGCTCCTACTCTTCTCTCAGATAATGCCTTAGTCAAGTTCCCTTTAAGGAGATGCTCCTTCCCTGGATTGTTCCAGCTCAAGTGAGGAGCTGAAACTCTGCTCTCAGTAGCCTTTGACACTGCTGGTTAAAGACCATAACATTTAATGAAAGAATGAATGAAAGAATGAACTTGAATTTTCCTAAATAGGTTATATGAGGAAAGACTAAATTGTCTCCTTCATTGGTCTGTGGCACCCAGCCACTCAATCCTTTTTCCCAGAGATGACCAGTGCAACTGATTTCTTTCTTTTTTTTTTTTACTGTATTAATTAATTTATTATTATTATTATTTATATATATATTTTTATAGCATTTTAGGTTTGGGGGTACATGTGAAGAACATGCAAGATTGTTGCATAGGTACACACATGGCAATGTGATTTGCTGCCTTCCTCCCCATCACCTATATCTGGCATTTCTCCCCATGCTATCCCTCCCCCAACTCCCCACCCCTCACTGTCCCTCCCCTTTTCCCCCCGATAGACCCCAGTGTGTGATACTCCCCTCCCTGTGTCCATGTGTTCGCATCGTTCAACACCCGCCTATGAGTGAGAACATGCGGTGTTTGATTTTCTGTTCTTGTGTCAGTTTGCTGAGAATGATGGTTTCCAGGTTCATCCTTTTACATCCTTCCTGAGACTTAGACAAATCATCATACAATCCCCTCCCCTGCTTTTCACAAACAGTGGCATACTGCACCCACTTCTGCATGTGGCTTTTCCCCTTACCCTATCTTGGAAATACTCCAGCATACAGTCTTAGTCATTCTTTTCTGATGCTGCATAATGACCCATGGTATGGCAGTTCCATAATTTATGTAAGCAGTTTTCCACTGGTAGGCATTTGCGTTGTTTCTAATCTTTTCTTACTACCAGAATGCTTCAGTGAAAGCAATGAATGACTTTTTTACACAAATGTGGGTACATCTGCAGGACAACTTTCTAAAAATTTCTAGGTCAAAGGGTATGTGCATTTTTAATGTTAACACATGGTGTCAAATTTACACTAATAATATTCCAATTTACAGTCTTCCCAAAGTAATGAATATATTTAAAGAGTTTGCAAAAGGCTCTGGAATAATGTAAGGGCATTAAACCAGTGACCTGAAGTTAGGTAAGATGGTTTATAAGCTATGGCATATGGTTCTTTCATTTGCACTTTTGTTCCTGGCTCTCAACTTATTTTAACAGAGCAGAAATTACCTCAATGAGATAAGGTAGTTACTTCCACCCCCTTATCTACCTCACTCTTTTTCATTTCTCTAAGTCACAAAGTAACATAGGCTGCCTTAGGTGATGCAGCTCAAGGAATAGAAAGTTACCAGGACTCTTTTAGCATTTTTAGTATTATAGTATTTTTTCATCTCCATCCTCCCAACCCCAACATCTGGTCCAACCAGAACAAATTCCAGAGGCCGAGCACAAGAGTGAGTGGGCAGCAAAAAGACTGATGAGACCAAGAGGCCATGGAAGACTGAAAAAGAGACAGGACAGGTGAGAGATTTCTCTACTGTCAGGAGAAGGGGGGTCCATAGGGTGCCCCTAGAGAATAATGTTGTGGGTAGCATTATTTACTCTCCTAGCTGACAGTATTTTTGTAAGATGCACAGAGGATAAAGATTAAGACAGTCCCTATTATTCTATGGAAACTTAAAGTTTGAGTACATTTCCTTTTTTTCTAATTTTCTTAAATGTTGGTAAAATCCTAATACATCAAATGTACATTACAATGAAAAAATACTAAAGGAAACTGTTTGTAGTAAAAGGTTGTGTGGCAGTGTTTGCTATGTGTTCACCATATTCTATTTCTTTTCCTTTTTGGGTCAGAGCTAGACCCTGTTTTTCTGCTTTCCTTGCTGTCTGGTGAGGTACTGTGATTATGTTTTGGCCTGAGGAATGTGAGCAGAAAGAGGTAATGTGAACCACTTCCAGGCCTGGCCTCTAAAAAAATCCCCATGCAATCACTCCTACTTTTACTCTTTTTTTCTTTTGTACCTTCAGGCAAAACAAAACAAAACAAAACCTTCAGGGTCCTAGGCTTTCACAAAACCAGAACACAGAATGAGACTGGGTCCCTGAATCTGCTTGGAGGAGAGCTACTCAAGAAAGCTTGAGTTTTATGCTTTCAGTAACGTTAAAATGTTAGTTATCTTTTCAGATTGGCCTCTGCTGACAGATTGCTGTTCTGCACAAAGGCAAGCATAGGATTCAAATTTGTTATACAGCTTTCCCCAACTTAAAAAAAAAAAATCCTGCCTTTAACTAGCAGAAGGGATTAGATAATTCTTTTTGAAAGTGAAATGAAAAACAAAATAGATGTTTCCTTTTCATGCTAGAATATATTTTTGAGTGCATTAAACTCTATACTGGTGACCTCCAGCCCTTGGAAGCCACAAGTAGAGTGAATAATGGCTACATGAACAACTTGATCTATGGCATGGGCAAGGGAAGAGAAGAAAAGGGAAAGTTGAAAGGAGTGGGATGGGTGAGGGAGCAATAACATTTGGAGGAGTCTTACCAATATGTCACAGCCTGTATTGTCTGTTTTCCCTAGCAACCCAATGGGACAGGAGTCAGACTTTCTTTACATAAAGGCAAGAAAACTCAGGCTCTGGGAAGCTTCACTGATACAAAAATATGGAGTAAATGAACAGTAGCATTGGCACTAAAGTAACATAGAGAGGGGCATCCCCCAAGTATAAGAAATACAGAGAGATCAGAGATACAGAAAGGAAAGATAAAGAAGAATAGAGAAGTGGCTGCGTACAGTGGCTCACCCCTGTAATCCCAGCACTTTGGGAGGCCAAGGCAGGCAGGTCACTCGAGGTTAGGAGTTTGAGGCCAGTCTGGTCTACAAAAATACTAAAATACAAAATTAGCTGAGTGTGGTGGCGCATGCCTGTAATTCCAGCTAGTCAGGAGGCTGAGGCAGGGGAATCACTTGAACCTGGGAGATGAAGGCTGCAGTGAGCCGAGGTCGTGCCACTGTACTCCAGCCTGTGCAACAAAGCAAGACTCTGTCTAAAAAAAAAAAAAAAAAAAAGTAAAGAGAAGAAATGGGAGGAATGAGGGGAACAGTGCTGTATATGGGCCAGAGGTCTCAGTGGCACCTCAACTCTATATACTGACTCCTCTTTTTTCTAAACATATTTGCTCTGTACCAATGCCTGCAACTCAAGGAAATTGCTTGAGCTGGTTTTTATTCTCCAGGACACTTTGTCCCTTAACGATGCATTCATTTAAAGAGCTCTAAAAGGATTGCATTAACTGGAGATATCCAGTCTTCTTTTATTTTTCATCACCAAAATGACAGACAGAATCAAGCACTATTAGTGCTGATATCTCAGCTCATGTAAGTCTTCATTAGAGCCCTTTAATGTAACCATTTAAACAGACATCTGCCTTTTGGAAAAACACTTTTTGAAAGCAAACTTAATGAAGTCATTTCTACATAATCTGGAAGCAAAAATGTCTTTTGTGATTGAATTTTCTTTTCCTACATATTGACTAATGTCAGATGATTACGTGTCAGTGAGCTGAGCAAGCACATACGTTGCTCTGCATTGGTGTCTGTGTATTCTCGAAGGATTAAGACGGCAAAAGCTGGGAGGAATGACATTAAATTTAACTTCTACTCAAGCAGAGGAAGAATGCAGCATCCTTGTTTTTTGCCAGCAATTCTGGGTTTTAAAGATACATGCAGTTCGTAGTATTTGCTGGTATTTTTAACACAATGAGGTAGCATTGAAGTGATTAGGTTTATCCACTGCTACTTAACACCTAACACCCTCTCATGGTTTCCTAGTGAGTAAAACCTCAACTTCTTGTCTTGACCTACAAGGCTCTGAATAATCCATCTACGTCCTACCTCCCACCTGTCCAGTCTCAAGCCTCTCTACTAAACTTATTGGGTTCAACCCCAGAGGACTCCTCTGAGGTTCCCTGAACATTGTTCACCTCTTTCGAATCTCATGGCCTTTGCACTTGCTCTTTTCTCAGTTGGAAGGCATCTCTTAAGGTTCTCTGCATCACTGACTCCTTGTTCTTCAGGTCTCAGCTCAGATGCTGCTTCTTCAGAGAGGTGTTTTATGGCCACCCTATTGAAGGCAGGGCCCCATGATCTCACATCTTTTCCCCTCTAGCACATCGTTCTCTTAATTTTTGTAAAGCATGTTTTCTGGTTCTGTTCATTTTTTGTGGTACTATAATGTAAATTTATTTTAATTAATTTACTTTTGCTCTAAGTTTACAATAAGAAAAGATCTAGTTGGTCCCTCAATGAGTAATTAGGACCCTTTGAATGTATCAGTTGTATCTGTTTGGCACAAGGTGAGCTCCAGAGCCAAGGCCAGAGCCTGGCACCTTATAGAAGTTCAATAACTACTTGTTGAAAGATTGAATAAATAAAACTGTTGATATAATAAGATCATGGCTTTTGGTGAGCTTGGAGGATCTTAGAGGAAGAGAGAGGTGCTACAACACTGAAAATGGGAAATTCACATTAAAATTATCAAAAAGTAAAAGAAATTAGATTTCACAAATCGCAAATTGGTGAATTTAGTGGAAATTCCAGGTAAGATGCTAAGATAATTTGTAATATTTTATAAAAACCAATGGCAATCTTCAGGAATCAATATAAATTCTCAAAAAGCACCACAGGTAAGAAAAACTATGTTTTTCATAAGATATGTATATCTGACTGCACTAGAAAGATGAGGAAGACGTTGAATCCGGGGTTTAGAATGGCACTCTATCCAAAGCAATGCATCATCTCAAGTTCTTAGGAGGAGTATGTGACAATTTGGCAATAATCTCTTACTAACTCTTGCTCTATTTAATACTTTACAGTGTCTGGATAAAAAGATGTTCGCATACTTGTAGATCACATGAATGTGAGAAGAGTAACCAATATGTTGATTTTTAAAATATCAACATTTGAATTGATCTTATCAGATTGAAATGACTTGCTGAATTGAACAAAATTAGGTTTAGTAAAAGTCAGTATAAGTGCCTGAAATCAAGTCTAAAAAATTCATTGAGCAGACACAAGATGGGGAATTTTTACTTAACAGTTACCTTTGTGTGTGTATGTGTCGTGGGGTGGGGATGATAACCTTATGGTTCTAGGTTAGAAAGATTTGATGAGAATGAACAAGGTAATATGATTGCCAAAAAAGCTAATTTGATTCCTATTTACAAAGTGCTCAGAGAATTCATGATGTCGTGGGTATACCTAGGGTTCGATGTCTAATAACGGAAGTAATATTAAATTTCTTAGGGTGTAGAAAGAGCAATGCTACCTAGGAGAACCAATATCTTCCACACAGCAAATGTTCAATAATTATATATGTATATATTTTTCTTTTTGTTAATTTTTGTTTTTGAGACAGAGTCTCCTTCTGTCTCCCAGGTTAGAGTGCAGTGGCATGATCTCAGCTCACTGCAAGCTCTGTGATATGGTTTGACTGTGTCCCCACCCAAATTTCATCTTGCATTGTAGCTCCCAAAATTCCCATGTATTGTGGGAGGGACCCAGTGTAAGGTTATAGAATCATGGGGGTGGGTCTTTGCATGCTGTTCTCGTGATAGTGAATAAGTCCCATGAGATCTGATGGATTTGTAAGGGGGAGTTCCCCTACAGAAGCTCTTTTCCCTGACACCATGTAAGACATGACTTTGCTTCTCCTTTGCCTGTTGTTGTGATTATGAGGTCTCCCCCAGCCATGTAGAACTGTGAGTCCATTAAACTTCATGTTCTTTATAAATTACCCAGTCTTGGGTATGTCTTTATTAGTAGAGTGAGAATAAATTAAAATAGGAAATTGATACCAGGTAGTGGGGCACTGCTGTAAAGATACCTGAAAATGTGGAAGTGACTTTGGAACTGGGTAACAGGCAGAGGTTGGAACAGTTTGGAAGGCTCAGGAGAACAAAGGAAGATGTGGGAAAGTTTTGAACTTCCTAGAGATTTGCTGAATGTCTTTGACCAAAATGCTGAATGTCTGAATGTCTTTGACCAGGGCATGTCAGAGATCTTCACAGCAGCCCCTCCCATCATAGGCCCAGAGGCCTAGGAGGAAAAACTGGTTTCCTGGGCTGGGTCCAGTGCCCCTCTGCTGTGTGCAGCCTAGGGACTTGGTGACCTGCCTACCAGCTGCTCCAGCCTTGGCTAAAGGGGCTAAGGTAGCTCAGACCATGGCTTCAGAGGGTGCAAGCCCCAAGCATTGGCAGCTTCTATGTGGTATTGAGCCTGCTGGTGTGTAGAAGTTAAGAATTGAGGTTTGGAAACCTCCACCTAGTTTTCAGAGGATGTATGGAAACATCTGGATGTCCAGGTAGACATGTGCTGCGTGGGCAGAGCCTTCATGGAGAAACTCTGCTAGGGCAGTGGAGAAGGGAAATCTGGGGGTGGAGCCCCCACACAGAGTCCCCACTGAGGCACTACCTAATGGAGTTGTGAGAAGAGGGCCACTATCCTCCAGACCCCAGAACGGTAGATCCACTGACTGTGCATCTGGAAAAGCCGAAGACTCTCAATGCCAGCCTGTGAAAGCAGCAGGGAGGGCTTTGTACCCTGCAAAGCCACAGGAGTGGAGCTGCCCAAGGCTGTGGGGGCCCACCTCTTGCATCAGCATGACCCGGATGTGAGACATGGAGTCAGAGTAGATCATTTTGGAAATTCAAGGTTTAATGACTGCCCTATTGGATTCTAGACTTGCACGGGGTCTACAGCCCTTTTGTTTTTGCCAATTTCTCCAATTTGGAACAGGTGTATTTACCCAGTGCCTATACCCCCACTGCATCTAGAACACAACTAACTTGCTTTTGACTTTTACAGGCTCATAGGAAGAAGGATGGAGTTGGGCTTGCGTGTTAATACTGGAAAGAGTTAACACTTTGGGGGACTGTTGGGCAGGCATGATTGTGTTTTGAAATGTGAGGACATGAGGTTTGGGAGGAGCCAGGGGAAGAATGATATGGCTTGACTGTGTCCCTACCCAAATCTCATCTTCAACTGTAGCTCCCATAATTCCCACATGTTGTTAGAAGGGACCCAATGGGAGGTTATTGAATCATGGGGGACAGGTCTTTTGTGTGGTGTGCTCATGATAGTGAATAAATCTCATGATATCTGATGGTTTTGTAAGGGGGAGTTTCTCTGCACATGCTCTCTTCCCTGCTGCCATGTAAGACATGACTTTGCTTCTCCTTTGCCTTCTGTCATTATTGTAAGGCCTCCCCAGTCATGTGGAACTGTGAGTCCATTAAACCACTTAGTTTTTATAAATTACCCAATTTCAGGTATGTCTTTATTAGCAGTGTGAAAATGGCCTAATATAATCCATCTCCTGAATTCAAGTGGATTTAGCCTAATATAATCCACCTCCTGATTCTCATGCTTCAGCCTCCCAGGTGGCTGTGAATCTCCCAAGAATGAAATAATTCTCGTGCCTCAGCCTCTCAAGTAGAATTACAGGCATGTGCCACCACACAAGGCTGATTTTTTTTTTTTTTTTTTGTATTTTTAGTGGAGATGGGTTTTGTCATGTTGGCCAGGCTAATCTTAAATTCCTGAACTCAAGTGATTCGGTCGCCTCAGCCTCCCAAAGTGCTGGGATTGCAGGCATGAGCTACCACACCCAGGCCAGTGAGTGCACTTTTAGTAGGACATATTGAACTTAGGTCTTAAAAAATGTGAAAATATGTCTAGCATTCAAGATGATATAAGCGTTATGCTCCCAAATCATATAAACATGAAAGAGCAAGGGCAATGTTTGGACAAGAGCCAGAAAGAACCACACTGTGTGTAAGAGATAAAGCTGATAATCCATTTTGGGTCAGATAATGAATTAGTTTATATATCAAGATGAGAAATTTGAATCTGAGTCTTTATTGTATTTCAAGATTTAAAGCAGGGTGAAAAAACAAGGTTCAGATTTGTTACCTTAGAAATACAATACTGAAAGCAGAGTTTTGGGGGATGAAGGGTCTAAGCTCCATGAAGAGGCTATTAAATAAAGAGAACCATAATGAATGCAATGGCAGTGGGATTGCAGAAGAGGAGCAACGAGATGATTAAGTTATTCTGACACAGGCAAAAGGTGAAAGAGAAGGAAAAGAATATATACTAGTCTGCAGTTTAAATCATAGCTATGATTAGAGTATAGGAACATCTAATATGTAGCGTGCCAGATGTCATTCACTTCAGTGGGGGAGGGCACCATGTTTGAGAGCCTGAAGAAAAGACCTGAAGCCAGTGAACGAGACATAGGGTTTATTGAAGGGACTTACATATGGGGAAGTCCAGTGGTAGTGGGCTGGAGATGAGAACTGCAATCACTTGTAAAAAGCATGCAGTTTATATGGCATTTTCACTTATCATCCTTCTGCTAACGTCCTTCATCTAACCCAAAACAAAGGGCCTCAATCTCCTGGGCTGCATTCCACAGGATGGACTAGAGGCCCAGATGTTCCTCATAGATAAGGGATGAATCTCCAGGTTGCCCACTCCTGGATTCCTTAGCACAGATCTCCAAATACACATTCTTCTTAAGCCACAGGGTCATTCTTAGGACATTCTTAGGACATGCTTAAATTAAGTTGTTGCTATGAAGTGTGTTTGCCATACAATATAATTTCCATTTGTCCAGTGAGGCATAGGAATTCAAATGCTCATCCAATGGAAGAGGCAGTCATATCAGCAATGTAAACTTATCTTCTTAAAATTTGGCTTGTAAGTAGATAGGCACTCTGAGACTAGACTATATTTCAACTCTGATAAATGGAAATTGAAAAAACATAAATTTTTATATTGTTGTGCTTTCATCTCTAAGAGTAGAATCTGCAATATGTCACTAAAACAAGCCTCCCTGCCTCTTTTAAATAAAGTTGTACAACTACAGAAAAATTACAATAGCAGTACAGAAAGTTCCTATAAAACTTAACCCCCTCCTTTTATTTTCTTCTGTGATGAATGCACTGTGAGGTGCTAGCAATTGGTTCAAGACAAATTCATTCACTGTTTTTGAGAAAGTCTGATCTGGGGATGGAATCCCAGTGCAGATGACTCAGGTCAGATGTTAAATGTTCTGTCAAATAATGTAAAGAACACAGTGTTGTTTTAAATAGTCTTTGTGGAGATTACAGTACTCTCATGTTAAAGGGACTTAACTCCCTGGCTGGGCTATAGTGGAGGATGTTTTGGTGATCTGACACAGAGGCAATGAAGAAGTCAAAGGTGGGCAGATCTCTTTGGAACAAGAAGAGAGAGGCAGGGGAGCAAGAAGAGAGAAACTAATGGAGACCAGTCTGTGAAGGTGGATTCAGAATGGCTCTAGACCCACTGGTACCTGAGATCTATTTTAAGCTATTCTTTTATGGAGTATATTTACCACAAAGCCATAGTAACATTTGTTAGCTACAAAGGTTTGTTTCAACTTTGCTTGCAGAATCAAAAGAGAAGCCGAGTTCCTGTTTTGGGAAGAGGCAGTGCGGAGTGAGTGGCAGAGGCGAGAGGTAATTGGAATCAGGGGCACTGGTGGGGAAGCCCAGAGCACCTATCTGCAGTGGGCAGTGGTGTCACCTGGGTGTACTTGCAGAGCATTTACACCCTCTCCAGGGTTGCTTATAAAGTTTTTTTGGGGGGGACCAGGTTTCCTATAACCATGTAGCTTAACACTTTTATTTGCATATGAAATAGAGGAGTAATTCTCCAAAATCTGAAGAATTCACGAACATTCAAGATGCATGTTGTTTCTAAGTTTACTACAAGAAATATATACTGTAGTGAGAAAATTGTATTAAAAACAGTGAGTAGTCATCTTCTACTTCAATGTACATTTTTATTCATAGATGAAAAGAATAGTCTATTACTGCTAACTTATTGTAGATTTACTCAGAACAAAGGGTCTAGAAAGACATAAAAAATGTATGTAGTTTCTGTTAAATAACACTTTCAAATATGAGTATAATATACAGGTATTATATGCACAAAAAATGTAAACAGTAATTGAGAAACCAAGTCTTGTCACCAGTTTGTATAAGAAAAAGACATTTATATTTTCACAGGCTACCAACATTGTATAGGATAGCTCCTGATAGGCTTTGATTTCTTCAATTAATTCATCTGGTAGCTTAAACATCTGTAGAAAAGACGTCAATATACAGTGAAGTCACTACACAGTGTTATGGGACAGTAGAAATTCATATCAGTACAAAATATTCAAGATTTTTACATTGAATTTGTGTCAAGATTGAGAGATATCTTTGTTGGCAAGCAATCTAAGAATTATTTGAAGATTGAGAGATTTTAAAAAAGTGACTTCTGCTGGTAAAAATGTTAAAGATTAAAAACATGTAGTAGAAATAGACAGAAGGTAAATGTTCTTGTCTTTCTGTTCCTCTTACCAGCAACTCATGCCTTTGAAATATAATAAAATGCTTTAGGTACTTCCAATATTTTCCATAAGATGGCAGAGTTGGTATTGTGAACGTTGAGTGCAAACTCACATTAGTTCTGTCAGTCACAGCAACAAAAAGAGTCTTAGAGTCATTCTCATCACTTAAACATTGCTATCGTGCTTTCAATAATCATCATTATCAACATAATAATAAAGCAATAATATCTAGTTTTTGAAAACAATAACAAAAAACCCAAATATGTGTCAATCTGCAATTACACCATGGTTACCCAGGGACTCCCTTTGAGCATTGCTTTTGGTCTTTTACTGAGTTTCCTTAGTTGCCTGTTCTGTTAAGTTTTATTTTAACACTAACTAGTCAAACTAGGTCCAGTGTCACCACTCTCAGATCACCACACATGTAACAAGAAAACATCTGTTGGTATCACTGAAGCATGCAGTGATCATAAATGTTTGTGATTGTTAGGAGCTGTAGACATGCTCTTACAATGAAAATTTAGTGGTCTGTCAGACGTGCTTTGGTTTGTTTAAAATGGGTGACTCATGGACACAGGGAGGGGAGCATCACACACTGAGGTCTGTTGCGGGGCGAACTAGGGGAGGGGAGAGTGGGGGGGTGGGGGAGTTGGGGAGGGATAACATGGGGAGAAATGCCAGATATAGGTGATGGGGGAGGAAGGCAGCAAACCACATAGCCATGTATGTACCTATGCAACAATCCTGCATGTTCTTCACATGTACCCCAAAACCTAAAACACACTAAAATATATATATTAAAATAAAAATAAATAAAAAAATGGGTGACTGCAATTCTGAAATCTGTTAGTCAAGTCCTGAGCAAGAGGTGGGGCTTGTTTTGTCCATTTGCTCCTTCATCCAGAGCTATAACTACCCAATGAAAGGGGCAGTCTAGCAGGACTTCAGTATCATAGCATGAACGGGTGTTGGTTGCAGAGAGCAAACTCAAAGAAAGAAAATCATTGACCATGTGAAATCTACACTGGGATTTCTCTCCTAAACTCCCTAAATTAAAAATGTGAATTCGATTTGTTTTTATCACTTCCCAAGCTTTTTGCACAAAACAGATGCTCCACTAAGCGTTTGTCAAATGCTTAGGGAGAGAGAAGAGGGTTGCAAATGGGCTCTCCTTCATCCTGGGATCGCTGGGGCTCCAAATCTGGAAGAAAAGCACTGGCACCTCCCATCAGGATCCGGCTTGTGCAGAGCATTATTGGACATTTTCTCAGGGCCTTGAGAGTTAATACACCTCCTCACCACTCGACTGGGAGCTCTCTGTGGGTAGAATCTGTTTTTTTTTTTCTTTATATTTCTAGTGTCTGCACAGTGCCTCACATGCAGTAGGTACACAGCAGGGGTGTTTTCAAAGAAGGAAGCAGCAATCATAACTTGCCCCCTAGTGGATACTAGTAGGTAGTGTGATGCTGTCTCACCCAGGAAGCTGGTTTACCAAATGCTGCTATGGTAGCTACTTGGCAGTGAAACTTCCCCGTCAGTAGTATCTTGTGGGTGTTGTCAGTTTTACATACCGGAGAGCAAATCAGACTTATCCATGAATGAAGAAGAAACATGTCTCAGTTCGATATAAGCTCTACTATCAACAGAGAGGAGATTTCCTTTTATAGATTGCTGACAGACCAAGAATGTGACGGGAAGCAAATTTGTTTTGAGTGTGGGCAAGATCTTGTGGAGGATGACTATTTCCCAAAGAGAAAACATGCCACACTCATGATTGCTATAAATGCTTCTCTTTTCTGTGCAATATCCCTGGGATTTTGATAACTTTGGAACAACAACAACAACAAAAATCAGGGCATTTGGCTAGAAGAGACAATTTGGCAACAGCTAGGTAAAGGAAAATTTATCAAAGGGGAAAATTCTAGAAAACTTCGTGTCAGGGCCCACAATCTTGAATATATATTCGTTTTTTCCAGAGATAGCATCTCACTATACCATGGCTCCTCTTCAGAACATGCATGGTGCATGTCTGCAGAACTACTGATGCTTTGCACTTTTAGGTATTTTGGAAGGGGAGGCATTTTGGGAGCCTCTCTATAAAATATAGTTTACACCAACCTAATTATTTAAGAAGACCATAATGAGTGCAGGGCCACTACCCATCATTGTGAGGTTATGCAAGAAACAGCAATGCCACATTGAAAAGGCTCCCATTCAAATCGTAGACAGTGAAGGTATGTATGATTATCAGAAAAAGTTTTCCAGCAGATGAAAGTAAGGTATCTTACTTAAATAAAAGTCAATAATTCATAATTTCAGGACAGATGAAGGGAAAGTATCTGGAGAAAAGGATATTTGTTCTTAATTCACACAAATGAATTTTTACATTGATAGTCTGAATTCATCATAATATAAATGAAATGCTGTTTTGTAAAGCAATACAGTGCTGCCTGGAGGCTCTTACCTTAATTATCTCCATAAAACTATGGTTTAGATTTTTTATATGAGTTTTCTATCTCTATTCCTTTAGGTAGAGATAGTGTGTTTAATTATTGTCACTATTTCTGCTTATTTTGCGTAATATCTACTATAGCTTTCTCATTTTCTGCTTCTAATCTGTTATGTGCTTGAAAATTATTTCACTAAGGTAATTGGAATTGTGTATCAGTTAAGAGTAGATAGGATTTAAATGAAGAATTGGAGAGCTTTCCTAAAAATAAAACTCAGGAGTTTTAGAGTATGGATTTTATAAAATCTGTTGGGATAGAGGTCTATTTGTTTTTTGGTTTTTAGTTCTGTTGTGGTTTTTAGTTCTGTTGTGGATACACAACACTAGGCAGCAGAGTTCTTGTCACATACAGGAAGTCTCAGAAAAATATGAAAGGTAAGCTCACCCGAGAAGACCATTTTTGTCTTTTTTTTTTTCCTCCAATGGCAGAAACTCCTTAGTGTTTTCACATCACAAGTTCTCAGTGTGAGTTCTCACCCCTAAGTTCCTAACACCAGATGAGAAAGAGCTTTGTTAGTCTGTGTCAGGCATTTTGCTTTAGAAACTGAAATGGATATTAATTCCTTTCACATCAGAGTTCCCCTCAAGGAGGTAAAAGTATTTTGAAGTGTTAACATCCAAATTTTCTTTGAGTTCTTCAGGATTAAAATGGAATATCTATGCCTTTAAAAGAAAATGAGACATATTCTTATTTTATCATGGGTGCTACTAATACTCTGGCTTTCTAATAACATCTGTCATCTGGCATCACAGATTTGAAGGAACTCTTTAATGAAAACTCCATTTTCTTAAAGGTTGTAATTATTATGTAGCACTATATTTATAGATGTGGAAATAAAAGGTTTAGGAATAATAGAATCAAGGGAGGTTATAGATGGCCATGAGTACTGAACAAATGAAGAAAGAATAAAATAGGAGCAGGAGTTATCTTCCTAACCCTATCCTGAAACCACTGCCCAAACTTCCTTTTTGATAAATATTAACAGGACCAATGCAATTTAAGCTCTGATACTTCAGACCAAAGACTTTGTGGGCCTAGGATCATAAAAAGAACTTTACAGAGGGCGAAGTGATTTTGACTTCTGGCTTCTACCTTAGATAATTCGAGTTCCATAATCAATGGCTTTTCTCTGTGTTATTAAAAATTCTAAAACCAACCAACTGATTTTTAAAATCCATAACATTAAACAAATGGCTTAAAATGATAAATAGAATTAATGAGCTTTGCTTGTGCCATAGAAACAAATTAAGCATGCCATACAAATTGCCCAAAATTTCATTCTCTACAGATATTTCACTTGGTGCTCCATACATTATGTTTTGCCTAAAAATATCATGCACGGGAAATATTTTTTTCTGGTTTAGATACATGTCAAAAATAAAAAGCTATATAATAAAGTAAATATTAAAAGATATTGGTAGAAGAAATGGGTTAAATATTATGGTTTGTAGTAACAAAATCCCTGGACAATGCAAAGAAAAGCCTGCACAACACAAGGCAAGTTTTAATGAAGGAACCAGAAAGCTAATCACCATTTACATACGTCATACTCTTACTTGTATTATTATTCTATGAATTCAGTAGGAATAATTGCAATGATTATGCTTGGTTTCACATTAGATAGATGGGTCTAGTATATTATTTTATAAAACTACACTGCATGACTGGTATTTGAGATTAAAAGTAGATTTGAGAAGCCAGAAGAAGAGAGCAATCCCCTTTAAAAAGATGTGTCAAAGAAATGAAACTACGTGAGGAAGTTAAAAAGTGACATTAAGCACTTATTTGCAAAATCAGTTCTGTAGGAATAAATTTTTAGAAGAGACTGACATCCAGCAGTTAAAAGAAAGCTATTTTCATGTTTGATGAAAAATTATCAGGAGGCTTGTCTAGGGCATGTGGAATTACATTTAAACCAAGAGTAAAGAAAAAACATGGCAGCCAGGACTGAGCTCTCCTGTCTTTTGGGAAGCAAAGAATAGTAATCTGAAGTCTAGAATTTCTTATTTGCCTGGAGAAGACAAAGGTAAAGATGAATATAAAGCAAAGACAAGACAAAAGCAAGACGAAGACTCACTGGAAGGTGGCTTTCTGATGCTCAGACCCAAGCAGAGGAAAGGCAAAGAGTGGGTAAGCCCATAGAAGGTGTCTTTCTGAAGCCCCCCCTGCAGCCTTGATTAGCAGGGCCAGAACAAGCACAGGAAAAAAGACGCTGAATTGTAGCCAACAACAAAGTCCTGGTTTAGTCAGGACTTGTTACAGCTGATGGCCACCAAGTAGAGAGGAAAGAATACTAGACTGAGAACTTGCATGGCAGCCCGAGTGGGATGGGACACAAAGCAAAAGCTGCTGTAACTAGCAGCCTCGGTCTCCTTATCTGTAAATGGGGCAAATGGAATCGCTGAAGTCCCTTTCAATGCTAAAATTGTATTATATGGAGTAAATGCCACACTGTATTAGACATCTTATTTCTTTCAACTTTCACTCCCCAAAATAATAATTTACCACTTATCATTTAAAGAAATGGGGCATATGGCACATTTTAGCAATGTGATTATTTAGAAAAGGGTACACTCAGCTGTTGAAGTTTGATTGTGGATATGTGTGTACATGAATAAGTCACCCAATCTTGTTTAAATCATCAGTGACAGCTGCCAGATTTGCAAACACTAGGTATTAGGAGAATATAACACTTTTCAGTGACTTCATGGGATATTGCTTAATAAGCAGTACCTGGAAGATGTCTCTGTTTCTGTTTCTCTGTCTCTGTCTCTTTGTCTCTGTTTCTGCTCTCTCTCTCTGTTAAATATTATGGTTTCACACACACACACACACACACACACACACACACACACACACACACACACACAGACCCAGCCTAGGAAGAATATACAATGCATTATAATTACAGATTTCAGGGCAAGATGGCCAAATAAGAACAGCTCCCATCTGTATCTGACAGCAAGACCAATACAGAAGGCGGGTGATTTCTGCATTTCCAGCTGAGGTACCTGGTTCATCTCACTGGGACTAGTTAGACAGTGGGTGCAGCCCATGAATGGCGAGCAGAAGCAGGGTGGGGTATCGCCTCAGCCAGGAAGTGCAAGGGGTTGAGGAACTCCCTCCCATAGCCAAGGGAAGCCGTGAGGGATCATGCTGTGAGGGACAGTGCACTCCAGCCCAGATACTATGCTTTTCCCATGGTCTTCACAACCCACAGACCAGGTGATTCCCCTCGGCTGCCTATACCACCAGGGCTCTGGGTTTCAAGCACAAAACTGGACGGCTGTTTGGGCAGACACTGAGATAGCTGAAGGAGTTTCTTTTTGTACCCCAGTGGCACCTGGAACGCCAGCAAGACAGAACTATTCACTCCCCCTGCAAAGGGGGCTGAAGCCAGGGAGCCAAGTGGTCTTGGTCAGCAGATCCCACCCCCATGGAGCCCAGCAAGGTAAGATCCACAGGCTTGAAATTCTGTCTACCAGCACAGCAGTCTGAAGTCGACCTGGGATGCTCAAGCTCGGTGCGGGGAGGGGCATCCACCGTTACTAAGACTTGAGTAGCCAATTTTCCCCTCATATTGTAAACAAAGCCCCTGGGACATTCCGTATGGGCAGATCCCACTGCAGTGCCACAAAACTGCTGTAGTCAGACTGCCTCTCTAGATTCCTCCTCTCTGGGCAGGGCATCTCTGAAAGAAAGGCAGCAGCCCCCGTCAGGGGCTTATAGATAAAACTCCCATCTTTCTGGGACAGAGTGCCTGAGGGAAGGGGAGGCTGTGGGCACAGCTTCAGCAGACTTAAATGTTCCTGCCTGCCACCTCTGAAGAGAGCAGCATATCTCCCAGCACAGCACTCCAGCTCTGCTAAGGGACAGACTGCCTTCTCAAATAGGTCCCTGACCCCCATGCCACCTGTCAGGGAGACACCTCATATAGGAAAGCTCCAGCTGGCATCTGGTGGGTGCCCCTCTGGGATGAAGTTTTCAGAGGTAGAAGCGGGCAGGCAGCAATTTTTGCTGTTCTGCAGCCTCTGCTGGTGATACCCAGGCAAACAGGGTCTGGAGTGGACCCCCAGCAAACTCCAGCAGACCTGCAGAAAAGAGGCCTGACTGTTAGAAGGAAAACTAACAAACAGAAAGCAATAGCATCAACATCAACAAAAAGGATGAGCACGCAAAAACTCCATCTGAAGGTCACCAACAGCAAGGACCAAAGGTAGATAAATCCATGAAGATGAGGAAAAAACAGTGCAATAAGCCTGAAAATTCCCAAAACCAGAATACCTCTTCTCTTCCAGCAAGGGAACAAAACTGAACAGAGAGTGAGTTTGCTGAACTGACAGAAGTAGTCTTCAGAAGATGGATAATAACAAACTCCTCCAAGCTAAAGGAGCATGTTCTAATCCAATGTAAGCAAGCTAAGAACCTTGAAAAAAGGTTAGAGAAATTGCTAACTAGAATAAACAATTTAGAGAAGAACATAAATGACCTGATGGAGCTGAAAAACAAAGCACGAGAACTTCATGAAACATACACAAGTATCAATAGCTGAATCAATCAAGTGGAAGAAAGGATATCAGAGATTGAAAATCAACTTAATTAAATAAAGCATAAAGACAAGATTAGAGAAAAAAGAATGAAAAGTAATGAACAAAGCCTCCAAGAAATATGGGAGTATGTGAAAAGACCAAACCTACATTTGACTGGTGTCCCTGAAAGTTACAGGGAGAATGGAACCAAGTTGGAAAACACACTTTAGGATATTATCCAGGAGAACTTCCCCAACCTAGCAAGACAGGTCAACATTCAAATTCAGGAAAAAAAGAGAACACCACAAAGATACTCCTCAAGAAGAGCAACACCAAGACACATAATCATCAGATTCACCAAGTTTGAAATGAAGGAAAAAAATGTTAAGGGCAGCCAGAGGGTTACCCACGAAGGGAAACCTATTAGACTAACAGCATATCTCTTTGCAGAAACCCTACAAGCCAGAAGAGACTGGGGGCCAATATTCAACATTCTTAAAGAAAAGAATTTTCAACCCAGAATTTCATATTCAGCCAAATTAAGCTTCATAAGTAAAGGAGAAATAAAATCCTTTACAGAAAAGCAAATGCTGAGGAATTTTGTCATCAGCAGGCCTGCCTTACAAGAGCTACTGAAGGAAGCACTAAATATGGAGAGGAAAACCTGGTACCAGCCACTGCAAAAACAAATCAAAATGTAAAGACTTTCAACACTATGAAGAAACTGCATCAATCAATGGGCAAAAGAACCAGCTAGTATCATAATGACAGGATCACATTCACACATAACAATACTAACTTTAAATGTAAATGGGCTAACTAACCAAATTAAAAGGCATAGACTGGCAAATTGAATAAAAAGTCAAGACTCATTGTTTGCGGTATTCAGGAAACCCAACTTGTGTGCAAAGACACACATAGGCTCAAAGTAAAGGGATGGAGGGATATTTACCAAGTAAATGGAAAGCAAAAAAAAAAAAAAAAAAAAAAGGGAGGGGGGGAAGCAGGGATTTGAATCCTAGTCTCTGATAAATTTTAAAGCTACAAAGATAAAAAAAGATGAAAGGCATTACATAATAGTAAAGGAATCAATGCAACAAGAAGAGCGAACTATCCTAAATATATATGCACCCAACACAGGAGCACCCAAATTCATAAAGCAAGTTCTTAGAGACCTACAAACAGACTTAGATTCCCACACAATAATAGTGGGAGACTTTAACACCCCACTGTCAATATTACGCAGATCAACAAGACAGAAAATTAACAAGCATATACAGGACTTGAACTTCAGCTCTGGATCAAGCAGACCCATTAGACATCTACAGAACTTTCCACCCCAAACCAAGAGAATATACATTCTCCTGAGCACCACATAGCACTTATTCTAAAATCGACCACATAATTGGAGGTAAAACACTCCTCAGCAAAGCCAAAAGAATGGAAATCATAACAAATAGTCTCTCAGACCACAGTGTAATCAAATTAGAACTCAGGATTAAGAAACTCACTCAAAATTGCACAACTACATGGAAACTGAACAACCTGCTTCTAAATGACTACTAGGTAAATAATGAAAATAAGGCAGAAATAAGTAAGTTATTTGAAATCAATGAGAACAAAGACATAACCTGTCAGAATCTCTGGGACACAGCTAAAGCAGTGTTTAGAGGGAAAATTATAGTACTAAATGCCCACAGGAGAAAGTGAGAAAGATCTAAAATGGACACCCTAAGATCCAAATTAAAAGAACTAGAGAAATAGAGCAAACAAATTCAAAAGGTTAGCAGAAGACAAGAAATAACTAAGATCAGAGTAGAACTGAAGGAGATAGAGATAAGAAAAACATTTCAAAAACTTAATGAATCCAGGAGCTGGCTTTTTGAGAAGATTATGAAAATAGATAGATGGCTAGCTAGACACATAAAGAAGAAATGAGAGAAAAATCAAATAGACACAGTAAAAAATGATAAAGGGGAGATCACCACTGATCCCACAGAAATATAAATTACCATCAGAGAATACTATAACCAGCTCTTTGCAAATAAACTAGAAAATCTAGAAGAAATGGATTTCCTAGACACATATACCCTCCCAAGACTAAATCAGGAAGAAGTCGAATCCCTGAATAGACCAATAACAAGTTCTGAAATTGAGACAGCAATTAATAGCCTACCAACAAAAAAAAAAAAAAGAAAGAAAGAAAGAAAAAAGCCCAATACCAGATGGACTCACAGCCAAATTCTACCATAGGTACAAGGAGAAGCCGGTACTATTCCTTCTAAAATGATTCCAAACAATGGGAAAAGAGAGACTCCTCCCTGTCTCATTTTATGAGGCCAGCATCATCCTGATACCAAAACCTGGCAAAGATACAACAAAAAAAGAAAACTTTAGGCCAATATCCCTGAGAAACATTGATGCGAAAATCCTCAATAAAATACTGGCAAACTGAATCCAGCAGCACATTAAAAAGCTTATCCACCACGACCAAGTTGGTTTCATCCCTGGGATGCAAGGCTGGTGCAACATACACAAATCAATAAATGTAATCCATCACAGAACCAATGACAAAAACCACATGCTTATCTCAATAGATACAGAAAAGGCCTTCAATAAAATTCAACACCCTTTTATGCTAAAAAACACTCAATAAACTAGGTGTTGATGGAACACATCTCAAAATAATAAGAGCTGTTTGTGACAAACCCACAGCCAATATCATACTGAGTGGGCAAAAGCTGGAAGCATTCCCTTTGAAAAGTGGCACAAGACAAAGATGCCCTCTCTCAGCACTCCTATTCAACATAGTATTGGAAGTGCTGGACACGACAATCAGGCAAGAGAAAGAAAGAAAGGTATTCAGATAGGAAGAGAGAAAGTCAAATTATCTCTGTTTGCAGATGACATGAGTATATATATTTAGAAGACCCTATCATCTCAGTCCAAAAACTCCGTAAGCTGATAAGTAACTTCAGCAAAGCCTCAGGATACAAAAGCGATGTGCAAAAATCACAAGCATTTTTATATACAAATAATAGACAACCAGAGAGCCAAATAATGAGCAAACTCCCATTCACAATTGCTACAAAGATAATAAAATACCTAGGAATACAACTTAAAAGAAATATGAAGGACTTGTTCAAGGAGAACCACAAACCACTGCTCAAAAAAATAAGAGGGGACACAAACAAATGGAAAAAACATTTCATGCTCATGGATAGGAAGGATAACATCGTGAAAATGGCCATACTGCCCAAAGTAATTTATAGATTCAATGCTATCCCCATCAAGTTACCATTGAATTTCTTCATGGAATTGGAAAAAAAAAAACTACCTTAAATTTCATATGGAATGGAAAGAGAGCCTGTATGCCAAGACAATCCTAAGCAAAAAGAACAAAGCTGGAGCCATCATGCTACCTGACTTCAAACTATAATACAAGGCTACAGTAACCAAAACAGCATGGTACTTGTACCAAAACAGTTATATAGACCAATGGAACAAAACAGAGGCCTCAGAAATAATGTCACACATCTACACCCATCTGATCTTTGACAAACCTGACAAAAACAAGCATGGGGAAAGGATTCCCTATTTAATAAATGGTGTTGGGAAAACTGGCTAGCCATGTGCAGAAAACTGAAACGGAACCCCTTCCTTACACCCTATACAAAAATTAACTCAAAATGGATTAAAGACTTAAATGTAAGATTTAAAACCATAAAAACCCTAGAAAACAACTTAGGCAATATTAGGACATAGGCATGGACAAAGACTTTATGACTAAAACACCAAAAGCAATGGCAACAAAAGTCAAAACTGACAAATGGGATCTAATTAAACCAAAAAGCTTCTGTATAGCAAAAAAAAGAAAAAAAAAAAAAACCCAAACAAACAAAAAACAAAACAAAAAACAACCAAAACAAAAAAACAAAACAAAAACCCCCCCCAAAACAAAAAACTATCATCACAGTGAACAGGCTACCTACAGAATGGGAGAAAATTTTTTTGCAATGTATCCACCTGACAAAGGGCTAATATCCAGAATCTACAAGCAACCTAAATAAATTTACAAGAAAAAACAACCCCATTGAAAAGTGGGCAAAGGATATGAACAGACAGTTCTAAAAAGAAGACATTTATGTGGCCAACAAACATATGAGAAAAAGCTCATCATGATTGGTCATTAGAGAAATGCAAATCAAAACCATAATGAGATACTGTCTCATGCCAGTTAGAATGGTGATCATTAAAAAGTTAGGAAAGAACAGATACTGGAGAAGATGTGGAGAAATAGAAACACTTTTACACTGTTGGTGGGAGTATAAATTAGTTCAACCATTGTGGAAGACAATGTAATGATTCCTCAAGGACCTAGAACTAGAAATACCATTTGATCCAGCAATGCTATTACTGGGTATATACCCAAAGGATTATAAATCATTCTACTATAAAGACACAGACACTCATATGTTTATTGCAGCACTATTCACAATAGCAAAGACTTGGATCCAACTCAAATGCCCATCAGTGTTAGACTGGATAAAGAAAATGTGGCACATATACACCATAGAATACTAAGCAGCCATAAAAAAGTATGAGTGCATGTCCTTTGCAGGGACATGGATGAAGCTGGAAGCCATCATTCTCAGAAAAGTTACACAGGAACAGAAAACCAAACGCTGCATGTTCTCACTCATAAGTGGGAGTTGAACAATGAGAACATATGGTCACAGGGAGGGGAACATCACACATGGGTCTGTCAGGTAGTGAGGGGCAAGGTGAGGGATAACATTAGAGAAATACCTAATGTAGATGACGAGTTGATGGGTGCAGCAAACCACTGTGGTACATGTATTTCTGTGTAACAAACCTGTACATTCTGCACGTGTATCCCAGAACTTTAAGTATATATATCTAAAAAAAGAAGGTAAATAAATCATGGAGATTGATATCTAATACTCAAGATCTGCAAAGGAATTTTGGGGTGGATTTATTCACCACTGTCTCATGTGTGTAATCTGCCTTCACAAATGTCAACTGAGAAGCATGTAAGTTGACAATGAACTTGATATTGACAGAGAGAGAAGAAAATCTTGGGAAGTTTAATTATTGACATTAGTTTCACTTTTCTATTTGAAAAAATAGAAAGATAAAACACCGGCATTTGGTGTATCAGCACACTTAATCTGGTGGTTAAAAATAAAAATAAAAAGTCACATTTTGCTCCCCCCCCCAAAAATGTATATATAAATACAAAAAATTTTTATGAATTCCCTCAATTGTATTTTTTTGGACAATTTAAATACTCATTCCACTTTAGCCAATATTATGTTCTTGAAGAAAAATAGGTGAAGGGAAAAACAGATCCAGCTTTTACTGAGAGAAAAGAAAAGATCATATACTTCTTATTTATCACTCCTACCCCTCACTTCCTAAGCACTGATGTCTATTATGTACTTGTTAAGCTGAATAGCAAGAAAATACTACTACTACTCATCAATTAGGAAGAGAAGGCCCTACCAAAATAAAATAGTTAAGTGTTATGATCATAGAATAATTAATTTATTGTGGCAGGACAATGAGGACCAAGCAAAACGTTAGATTGGCTCTAAATTTTAAATTCAATTTTAGAGAAGAAAACCTAAACCACTCTGCATAATTATGGGAAACATAGAAGGATTTAGTGCCACAGATTTGTTTTCATTTCTTTCTAACAACAAAGACAAGATAAGGAAACAAGATGAGGCAGAAATTCTCATTTCACAAACTTGATGATTAAATTTCTCACAGAACTGAAGAATATATATACACCTTACTAGAATGTATTATAATTAAAGTACTATAAATGAAAACACTGTTCCAAGAAATCATGTCAATTAGTTTGAACTGTGTGACTGAAACTGCTAAGTATTAGTTTATTTTCCCTTTCTTACCAATAAATGAAGCCTCCCTCCTCCTTTTTTTTTTTTTTTTTTTTTTTTTTTTTTGACAAGGTGTGGCTCTATCTCCCAGGCTGGAGTGCAGTGGCATGATCTCCGCTTATGGCAACCTCCATCTCCCAGGCTCAAACAATCCTCCCACTTCAGCCTCCCAGATAGCTGGGACTACAGGCACACACCACCATACCTAGCTAATTTTTGTACTTTTTGTAGATATGGGGTTTTACCATGTTTCTCAGGCTGATCTCAAACTCGTGAGCTCAAATGATCTGCACACCTTTGCCTTCCAAATTGCTGGAATTACAGGAATAAGCCAGTAAGCCCGGCAAAGCTCTTAATTTTTAGTTAAGTATAAAGTCATTAAGAATAGAGGCTGTGATACCCAGCTTTCTTTGCATCAAATTTGGGGGATGGACCAAGTTTTGGCTAATGAGATGTAAGCAGAAGTAGTGTGTGTACTTCTGAGTCATATCCTTAATGGAAAGAAGCACTCCTTTTTGTTCCTTTTCCACCTCCAAGTCCGGAATACAAAAGCAAGGGCTGGAGCTTCAGCAGCCATTTTGAGCCATGTTACGGTCTTGAAAATGGCGGCCACAGAGGATGAAGCAACGAGAGAGGAGTCTCGGTCCTTGTGTCTAGGGAAATCACATCCAGCTCTTTGCTATTTCCAGAATTTTGAAATAAAAAGAGAAATAGAGCTCTGTCTTATTTAATGCATTGTCATTTTTCTTTTTCTGTCAATTGTAGGTAAGTCTAATTCTAACTAATATAGACTGACAAAGTTGTGTGTCAAAGCAAATTCTATGAGGACTGGATAGATTATTTGTTTCTTCAAACTGTTTCTTACTAGCTCTGAAGAGGAAGGGAAAAACATGCCTTACATGGAAAATGTTCAATGTTTGTAGTCAATCAAAGAAATAAGAACAAAACTCTGAGTTAAGAATTGACACTGTTCAAATCCCAGTTAGGTAGACTTTTAACCTTGGAATCTTTCTTCCTGTCTCCCTATCCATTCCTTTTCTTTCTCTTTCTCTTCCTCACCTTCTCTCCATTTCCCTCTCCCTTTCTTTCTACCTTCTATTCTTTTCTTCTTTTACTTAACTTAGCTCTCAAGTTCCAGCTAAAGCATATTTTGGATTCTTCAAATATTTCAATTTTTAAAAATGTTTAGCATTTAACATGATTATTACCCTTTATATGTATGCAAGTTCAAGCAAGATGATTCATTTTTTGCCTACCACCAAATTTTTCTACAAATACCAGTATTTAAAAAGCTATATCCACCTTCAATAATTGGCATTTTTCTTTTTAGTCTTCAATAAGAAACTAAGCTTTTTTCAGATGAAAAGATGTTACCCACAACTTTTGAATTTTTTGGTAATTCCATTTTTTGAGAATTCTTTATTGATAAATACATTTTTCTAATAATTAAAATATATCTGCTTCTTTTCTCTTTCTTTTTTTTTTTTTTAGAGACAGCCTCTTGTTCTGTTGCCCAGGCTGGAGTGCAGTAGTGCACTCACTGGAGCCTCTAATTCCTGGGCTCAAATAATCTTCCCTCAACCCTCCAAGTGGCTGGGACCATAGGTACATGCCACCACACTTGGCTAATTTAAAGTGTTTTTTTTTGTTGTTGTTTGTTTTTCGTTTTGTAGAGATAGAGTCTCACTATTTTGCCCAAGCTGTTCTTGAACTCCTGGCCTCAAGTGATCCTCTCACCTCAACTTCCCAAAGCTTTGGGATTACAGGCATGAGCCACTGTGTCTGGTCGTCTGTTCCCTTTCTAATTGTTCACTATGCAGCATAGTGAACAATTAGAAGGGAACAGACGACCACACACGGTGTCAGTTCACTTTTGGGCATAGTATGCTTGAGTTGTGGGCTTATTTATCACAAATATTTCAGCGTGGTTCTTAGACACTCCATCAGACTTTCTATCAAACAAAGGTTATGAATAACTTTTAAATTAGAAGGAAATAAAAACCCAGGCATTAAAGGTGTTATAGTTTTAAACAAGCAATTATTTACATTTTTGTACTTAATTCAGCTATACTTTAAAAGAAAGTACCTTAGGCAAAAATGTCAAGTCAGAACATTTGCATTCTAATCCACTATAAAATTTATTCGAGTTACATATTGAAGTAATTCAGAAAAAATAAGTGAGTATTTGCTTAAAAAATAATTAGCCAGGATAGTCCATATTTGGGGACACCGTTTGTTTTTCAGTTAGGGATGAAATGAAGATCCGTTCATTTTTGGCAAGATTCCTTTTTAATTTGCTAAGATTGAAAAGAGAAATTTTGGTTTTTGCTTCTCAATTTAGCAAAGAGTCACGATGGTTTTCATCAGATTTGTAGTGTACATTTTAGCTGGTTTTAATAAAGATGAATTCTTCTCAATCAGGAGTTCCCTATTCATTAAGTGAGACAGATGGCAGCTTGCCGTATTTTGTTAGAGCCAGCCTCTTGAAGCTGGTTGCCTCCTTTATTCAGATCTATAGTAATAGCTTGGTTTATTTTTCTGAAGGAAAAAATCGAAGAAGTCAGTATTTTGCTAGGGCAAAGTGTGAAGTTGTCTTCAAACAAATGAGCCAACCACCTCCCAGATTTGAAGTGGTAAGAACGTGTGTTTTAATTTGAGGGACACATACCCTCACATTATGTGGCAGGTGGAAGGCCAAAATACTTGGGGACATACACATTTAGAGATTTTCTCAAGAGAAGTTTGAGATTTCTCTGTTGGGTGCTGTTCCACACCCCAAGACATTTTGTATCCTTTGGTAATTTTCTAACCCTCCCTCTAACTCCCCTACTTAGATATTGCTGGCTTTGAAACATGACCAGAAGCTCAAATAAAGAAAAGCCAAGCTGGAAAGCATTCCAGCTTCCTGCAGTGCTGCACAAGGTCAGCAGAAGACATTTGAGAAAGTGCATCATTCACATAAGATAGAAGGCATGGCCTGCGGAAGGGCTGGCCAAAGTTTACAAGACAGTGCTAAGGTGGCTCCAAGAGGAAAAACACTGGCTTTAAACATTCACCTCTCCATTCCAGTCAGCACTAGATGCTAAAGAGCAGTGGATATCCCATCTTCAGTTTTGCCAGGGCCACCTCTGAGGAGAGCTCTTGAATCTAGAGCTGCACCATCTCTTAAGATAGTGAAGATTCTGGCCAATGAGTACAGGCTAAGGGATGCATTCATTTTCCCTTACTCTGACCAGACACACAATTGCATATGGGGAAGCTGAGATTTGGCAAGAACATACAGTGCATGTAGCGACCATGTCTTTGCTGAAAACCCTACTGGATATGCACAATGCAGAGTGCATTCTCTAAGACTGGAGGCAAAAGTAAGAACTGCAAGCATTCATTTTCATGGAACAGTAACTGGGACAGTACTGCATTGGAATTACCCAGATTAACGGGTAACTGCTGAGCATTACTGTACAACTCTGCACTTCTTTTCTTCCTTTTGTCTTACAGAGGCATATCCCCCAAAGAGTAGCCCAGAAGATGAGAGGCAGGGAGAAGAAAAGAGAGAAGAGGAGGTGGGAGATCAATCTAACATTTTTCTGATGAGTGGCAAATTTTCCAGAATGCTAGGACAATCTTTATGGATTGCTGTGGTTGGGGACTGAAAGAGTTATAACTTCATATTTAAGAAAAGAAAGATGAAAAATGAAAATATATATACCATATTAAATAGTTGCCTGTATTGAATATTCATGGACAGATCACTAATGTAAGGGTTTTCTCCTCAAAGCTGTTATCTGCACTTAGACAAAGTTCAGGACTCTGCAGTGCCTACTAGAAGTATGTACGAATTCATCTAAAGACAAAATAGAAACAAAGTTTAGTACGGTACTGTTCTGTGAAATGTTAACCATGTTTTTGTGTGTGTGTATGTGTGGGGGTAATTAAGTGACAGCTTCAAATATTTCAGTACTCATTTTATCCTTCTGTTTTACTGATTCTCTACAGTTTTGATGTTTTATCAGCTTTACAATAATCATAACAATACTAACAATAATTACTAGCATTATGAAATTTGAATAAAACAGTTATTTTTAAATTAAAGCACTTTTTAGTTTATTTCAAATTATTTAAACTTGGGCAACATTTTTCCCAGCTGCTTTTTAGGAAACAGAAGAGTTAGTTGTTTCTGTGGGCTCTTCATAGTGCTTGAGTGGAAAGCAAGAACTGCAGACAGGGTACAGAGGAGTGATTTGACTTTATTAATAATAATCACCTCCTTTGACTGTGGAGTGCTTCACCATGTACTGAGAATTTTTTTACATTTTCTGTTAAATTCTCACCTCACCTTTGGGAGGTAGGGATCATAGTTCCACTTCATAGATGAGGAAAACTGCAGTGCAGAGATGTCAAGCACTGTCCAAGAACACAGTGATGAATGGGACCAAAACCCCAACTTTTGCTCCCATGTTCTCTGTCCATTGGCCATGGCTTTTGCTCCTGTGTACAGATATAGGCTCTGGACAAGTTCACCAAATCCCCTAGGCTTCAGCCCCCCTCATCTGCAGAATGGTGGCTTGGATTCTACCATCTTCAAGGGCCCTGCCAACTTTTCTTTATTTTGAATTTGGATTTATTAAGTAGAATGAGTGACAGGAGTTTGTGGGTACTAATGGATTAAAGGGATATAATCTGGAGGCTAGGGAGTAAATCAGGCCTCCAAATGGCTCACTGTGGTTGTCATGAGCTTGGAGGAATGAAGGCAAACTTTGCCACATTAAGGTCTGATTTTTAAAAGCGTCTCATGAAACCTATAGGCTCCAAAGAAGAACAAGAAAAAAAAAGACTTTTACACACATACAAACATTTGTAACAGTTTTAGGTGGTTTATAGACTGACTTCTTATAGATGCATGGACCGAGTTAATAACCACGTATGCACAACTTTCTGACCCATAGGGGAGCTTCACTGTGGTTGTTACACAAAGTGAGCAAAACTTATTTTCATTTAAAAAATAGTGATTGAGAAGTGTGAGCAAAAGCGATGTAAAAAGAGTATATATTTTATATTGAGAACAGACAAAGTTATCAGTGATGATGAAAATTAGCACAGTGGTTGTCTATGAGAATGTAGGCATTGCCTGAAAGACGGCATAAGGGAATTTTCTAAACTGATGGAAATGTTCTGCATTTTGATTGAGGCTTTGGTTACATGAGTGTGTAATCAAAGCTAATCAAATTGTACCATCAATATTTGTGCATTTTACTATACATATATAAATTTTATGCCAATTAAAAAAACACAACTGGGATACATTTTCAAGACCGTCCTTCCCATATCATTTTCTTGGTTATTGGGCTGGGGTAGGATAAAGAAAAGCTAATGTTGCTCAAACAGAAATGTCTCCTTTAGAAGTATTGATAGAGAATGCCACAGCATTTTAATGCTTGTTTTGAATATCCTAAGAGCAAAGTTCTTGACTGGAGGTCTATGGTTGTGATTTCTGTTCCACAAGCCCATGAGCTGTATGTTTAGGTCTGACACCAGTGTCAGGAGTGGAATAATAAGTAGAAAATATGGACCTCAGAGACAACCATATTCCCTTCAAAGGAGAAAGGAGTTCGACTAATCATTCTACTTTTCCATGTGCCCACAATATGCATGTATATGTATGTATGTGTGTGTGTGTGTATATATATATATCTATATATTGTTTTTCAGAATACAGGAAGAACAAGATATGCACGAATCTGAAAATTTAGACTGCCGTAATATTGTTCTGGGTTTTAAGAAGCCAAGAACAAAGGAGGACTTCATGTTTTGGTGTGTGGTGTTGAAAAACTGACAAATATTCAATCTGAAAGCTGGATCCATTACTTATACCCATTTATCAGCTGTTGCATGGTCTACCTTGGTGGCTGATAACCACAGGTAATGTCTGCTAAAACAAATTCATCAGGCCTAGAATAACTTCAACAGTCAGCAGTGCTGAGTTAACATCTCCATGACACACACTGAGATTTCTCTTAGAATTGACTGTAGAAAGAAGGTTTTCAGAGATTTGCTTTTTCATTTTGCATGCCTTACATTAAATATTGTTAAAAATTTAAAACCAAATTGTTTTTTTCTTTTTTTTTTTGCAATTTACAAGTGTTCATATAAGAAGAAAATGACTAAAAAAATACCCACCCAAGTACCTAAAACTCATCTAGAGAACAATGCTAATAATACAAAGGCTATGACCGAAGAACGCCATGATTCGTGGGAAAGCTGGGAAGCACAGTCCAGCCTGTGGAAGGAATGTGAGGCGGGTCGGATCCACCGAGGCTCGCAGTCAGTCAGTGGTGCTTTGCTCCCTAAGTCAAGTTCAGCAGCCGCATTTCTGGTTCAATGTCATTACTTATTTCGACCTAAAACAGAAAATACGAATTGCTTTCAAGAACTTCAAAGTTGACAACGAAATATCTTTTATATTCATCCAGGCCTTTTGAAATGCAAAATAGCTCCTGGGTGCACCTGGTGCTGTCTGACTGTAACAATAAGAAGGTTAGAGACTTGGGCCCTCCCGCTTTTCAGATTAGGGTGTGGTAATTGGGCATCGTCATCAGAGTGCAGAATGATTTTCTGAGAGAAGTGCCAAGCACACAGCAATTGTGGTGTGATGTGGCGTTGTCGCCATTGCTTTCCTTAAGGGTAAAGATAACAGGGTAGTGCTGTGTCCCCAGACTACTAGATATTTGCACAGCCTGTTCTTTCTATAGCATGCTGGTGGTGAAGCGCTCAAGATCATCCTGCTCTTGCTTTCATAACACTCAACCATTGACCTGTGTCCCTTACACACATCCCATCCTGCTATGACTACTTTTACGTGTCAGCTTGGCCAGGCCATGGTGTTCAGATGTTTGGTAAAACTTCAGTTTAACTCTCACTGTAAGGGTGTTTTTTTCAAATTATTTTTTTAAAAAGACATTAATGTGTAAATCAGTAGACTTTGAGTAAAGCAGATTACCCTCCGTAGTGTGGGTGGGCCTCATGCAATCAGTGTAAGGCCTTAAGAGAAAAGACTGAGGTCTCCCGAGGAAGACGAAATTCTGCCTCCATACTGTCTTTGGACTTGAGCTCTTGAGCTGTGTCTCTTCTCTGGGTCTCCAGTCTGCCAGACCCCAGATGCACGCACGTTCGGATACACATACACTCTCTCTCTCTCTCTCTCTCTCTCTCTCTCTCTATTGGTTCTGTTTCTCCAGAGAACCCTGACTCATACACATTCCCATCTCCAACACTATTGTCTCCACACTTTTGAGAAAGACTCTGCTTATTCTGTCCTAGGCAGTAAGCCTTTGGAATGTGAGCGTATCAGCTTCTGCATCTTTGCACAATATCAACCTCAGCACAGTAGCTACTACATAGCTGGCACTTCATAAACACCTGTTAAACACTTTTGCTCTCACTGTATCTCTCCTATGAAAAGTCTTAGCTAATTCAAACCCTACTCACCTTTGAAGGTTTGGCTGAAATTTCTTCTCTGTGGAGAAGGCTTCCACTTCTTCCTCAGCCATTTTGCTTTCTCATCCTGCTAAGAGCAACTCTCAGGCTACCAGCTCTTCCCCATGTGCAGCTAGTGGCATCCAGGCTTCACAATTAATTACTTCACCCAGGCATGCAAGTTTTCTCCCTTCAACTAAATTATAAGCATCACTCCAACAGACTGTGTTTCACACTCATTTCATAATCCCATCTAGCAACTTGTTTTCTTCTACCTCAGTTTGATGACTTTATGGCTTGGAGTGAACTCTTATCATTGCCCTTGCTTTCATAACAAGAGAATGGCTGAAAAATTCCCCCCATTTTCTAGTTTTACTCTTTGTTTGCCACTCTTCTTGCTGTAGAGCAGGAAGAAAATGACTAAAAAAATACTCACCCAAGCGCCTAGAACTCATCTAGAGAACAACTCCTGCCTGCACACCTCAGGAATGGGAATCCTCTGGTCCTCTCCCCTGTCCCCCATCACATTTCCTCTGCTCATCTATTTCTCTACAATCTTAATGACGCCTCAATGTCTACCTTTTCTACTCCTTGGCATTTTAACAGGGATTTAAACTGAAAGAGAAAGGGATGGGATTATGATGGTGGAATTTTATAGCTTTATGCCATCTTTGCATTAGAAGGAATTTTCAAGGTTCATTTATCAATCCAACACACGAATCCCACTGAGAGTGAGGATAAGGCAACAGGAGAAGGTGTTTTTCTTTGTTAGCAGTAGTGTCAGTGACGATTTGGGGGAACTTCTAGGTATCTACTACATTTATCTTTAACACCAGCTCTGCCTCTAGCTAGTATTTTCTGCTTCTAGGCTTTAGCAACATGGATCAGTGAACTACCAAAGCAGGCTGAGCCTGTTCCTATGATGTCAGGTAGGAATTCTGGAATTGTTACTTCAGGAGCTGGGGAACATGTCTGTGAGTTTTTGCAGAAGACAGTGAGGCAACTCCAAAAGCAGTCATCGAAAGGAAAACCTATTGGCAGCCCTGCATTACGTTTTATTAACAGATTGACTTAAAAAAAATCAAACAGACATAAAAGTAGACAGAATGGTATTATGAATCTCTAAGCATTCATCGCTGAGATGCAACTAAAATGAAAGTTATGCTATTAAAGTTTCACCTATCAACCAGCACATCCCTGCCTTTTTGACTGGAGTATTTAAAATCAAATTTCAGCTATTATGTCCCTTCATTCATATGTCTATGCATTCTCTAACTCAGTGATTCTTAACCAGTCGACACTTGCCAGTATCTGGAGACAGTAATGTCGTCACAGTTTGGTAGGGAATGGTGTTATTGGTATCTATAGTAGGTACATGCCAAGATGCAGTTAAATATCCCACAGTGGCACAGACCCACTGCAAAGAATTACCTTGTCCAAAGTCAAAAGTGCAGATGTTGGAAGAACCTGCTCAACTGGTAAGAATTTCTTTTCTTCTTTTTACCTATTCATGAGCATACCTATCAAAATTGACAATAATTTCTTAATATCATTTAATACCCAGCCCATAGTCACTTTCTCCAATCATCTAGAAATACCTCATCACAATTGGTTTATTGAAATTATACCTTATATGTATTGCAGCATCACTATGAAGTGCCAATATTTATAAATTTCACTAATCACAAGGTAAATATAAGCCTGATTCATTAAAAATCTTTCATAAGAATTCAAAAGACATAGAATTTTGTGAAATGTAATATTTTTACTTAAGTGCCTTTTTTCTTTCTATTTCTACCCCCAGTCTATTATTTTATAAACCAGTTCATACATATGTGGTTTCTTGGGGGATGATATATTCCTTACACATTTTCTATGTAGTAAACATGTATATGTATGTGTGTGGGTATGTATCCAATTACTTTGTTGGAGTGATTCCTACGGTCTGGAACTGCCTGGGCCAAGTTTATGTAAAAATCTACATTTTTGAATAAACTCCCCATGACTAGAGGTAAGTTTCCCCAGTATTTGAGAATTCCTCATTTCCTAAAGCTGTACAAACATCAGATATCAATATTTGTAAGCATTGATAATGTAATTTATAATGAAATTTCTTTCTTAGCTATTAATGTTAACCACATCATCTTCATACAGCCTTATAACTCATTTGTGCTATTCCATCTTCCTCTGTTCCTTTTATTTTCACTTTCCTTGTAACATCATTCTCTTTATACTGATTTCTGAAGAGTTCATTTGTGATAAAAGATGTTAACAGTTTGTCAGGAATCACAAATATGTTTTTTGTTATTCATTTTACTGTGATGTTTTATCTTTGGGTTATACAGAAGTTGTGTATTGAAATATAATGCAGTTGTGTTTAAAAAAAATTTTAAACCAAGCAAACCATATATACATGATGTGCTTGACTACTGTGTCTCTTTTAATCAATAACAGTTTCCCTTTCTTTCTTCTTTTTTTTTTCTTTATTTCCCCTATACTATTTCCCGCATGCTAGATTTGGCTGATAGTCTGCTATTCTTGTATTTTGTAAAATATCAGCCCAACGTCAGGCTTGACTTTATGGCAAGGCACTTTATAGGTGGTGCTGTGCACTTCTTATTGTAGCACATCTGGGGACACATAATGTCTGGTTGTTCTACTGTTTTTTTTTTGAGAGAGAGTCTCACTCTATCATCCAGGATGGCGTGCAGTAGGACAATCTCCGCTCACTGCAACCTCTGCCTTCGGGTTCAAGCGATTTTCCTGTCTCAGCCTCCTGAGTTGCTGGGGACTACAGGCATGCACCACAACACCTGGCTAATTTTTTTAGTTTCTGGTGTAGACAGGTCTTCATCATGTTGCCGGTCTCGAATTGAACTCTGGGCTCCAAGTGATCTTGGCCTCCCAGAATGCTGGGATCACAGGCATGAGCCACCACACCCTGCCTGGTTGTCCCACTTTTAGTGATGCTATGATTGATCAAGAGGTCTGCATGGAATACTTCGACTTGAGAACCTTGAGATCATCTCTCTCTCTTTTGCAGATGTTTGTAGATATGTTTGAAGTTACTTAAGGGTAACTGTCCTCAAGCCAGAATAGAATCAAGTGTTTCTTCTGATAGAACTGTAAATGTTTCTTTTTCTATTGCTTTTCTAATCACTTCTGTGTGTATGTGTGTGCACTTTTTTCCCCTGTGTATTGTGTAATCTTTCCTGTATATTTTTTTCCCAGAATGTATCATAATATGGGGATTATATTTTTTGATGTCAATATGAAGTGTAAAATACGTGTATTTAACATAAAATTTGGTTTATATCATTGCCTTTGATTTTAAAGTCAGAGGACAGTTTCTCTTGGCAACAGGACAAAATGACATGATTTTTATTTATGTTTTTGTTGATTTTTTGGGGGTGGTGGTGGACTATATCTCACAGCACTGCATCAATCGATTCTCTTGCCATTGGCATCAATGGCAAATACCCAGAAAAGTTCTGAGAAAGTCAGGAATTGATATTCTCCCTGGAGGACACTATTCAGATATGGGCTTTCTGATTTTGGAAAAAGGCTTTATGTGCTTCACAAGGAAGCATGAGAATCAGGCACAAATTTTATGGGCAGAGCATGAAGTCACATGTCAAAGGAAACGATCTCTGTGTTCCCAGTGAGAACAGGGTGGATGACTGGCCACCGAGCTGGCCACCGGTCACAGCAAACCCTCTTGCATGTTGCCATTTGCACTCTTGGTGGAATCATTTCTTCCTAACAAAGACAAAGGTGTACAAACTGGATACTACAGTGATAAGTCTGAACTGCATAAGCTGTATAAACACAGCCATTTCACTACTACATGGCCAAATAACTACACATCAGGATGTGTTCTTACAGTAGTCCCTGACATGGTATACCATTGTTATGATGCATCAAAAAGTTATTACTGTCAGTGACAAAAGGAAAGAGGTCCAAAGTTAGAAGAACAATGAGCCCTAAATGTCACTGCATTCGTGCTAAGTAAGGTAGGCACACATGGAAGCCCATCTTTCCTTCGGGACAACTAAGAAGGTGCTGAGTGCATTACAGATGTAGTGCTCTTGAGACAGCACGGGAGAGTTAATGCCTCTGTTAAGTCCCTTCCTTTCCAGGGACTGACGGTGAGCCTCAGGGAATAGACCTCCATGCTCAGTAGTGCGAACAGTGAGACAGCATTGATATGAGTGGATCACAGTCACCTTACTCTGCATGCCACAGGGGACAGACAGCATGCAGAATTTTACATAGGTCAGTGTTGTGCTCTATCTGGATAAATATAAGATGTGAAGGCTAATCAAGGACAAATGAAAACAGTATTGAGACAGAGTTATTATTCTATTTCTCTTCAGGTGCCTCCAGCTGCAGTTTAGTAGCACATGGCTGGTGATTGTTGGTTTTTAAATCAAGGTTTGAAAGCACACCATTCTACCTTCCCAACTCCTACACACACACACACACACAAGCACACACACATCCTGATTTGTCCTACTAGCTGTTGCTTAATCTACAGGCTATAAAATGTAAAAAGGCCTGATCCCAATTTACATATGGGGGAAGTAATACAAAACAGCTGTTCTCGGGAAAGAGCAGAGAGAGGTGACCACCTCTGCATCTGTCCTCCAGCCTGATCATCAGAGGTGGGTTTCCTGTGTACCTGGACTGTCAGAGACAGAGAACAGGCAGTCAAAGTACCTGTGGAGCTGGCTGCAGGGCTATCCTGAAATAGGGATTAGCCTTGGCTGTGTCTAGTACTTAGTTGCAATAGCAGCCACTCAATCCACAGTGGTCACACAGCATGTAGCAATTTCTGTGAAGAAAAATTAGCTTCCAGCAAAGGCAATCAGACAAGTTAAGATACCAAAGAAAAGTCAGGTTCTTATTTGGAAACCTTAGAAAAAGATTTGCTGAAAGTTATGGAGGAATCTCAGGTCAGCTCTCCTCAAGTCTTTCTTAACTGCAGTCATAGGCATCATCCTCATGGAAACTTCTGACATAATCAGATCTAGCTCTACCTTTGTTGTAGAAGTCAGTTCTGGAATTCCAGCTACTCTCCTTCTTTGATAAACTGCCTTGCTCTAATTATTTTTATGTGAAGAATTACTGCTACATGGAGCTTAATCTTCCCGGTACCCAGTTGCTAACCATTTGGATGGAAATATACAAGTCGTAATTTTGACAAACTTCGATTTAGTTGCTCGCTATGATGTTTCTCTGAAATTCCTATCACTTTGATAGCTGCATATGTTTATGCCATGCTATTTTTCTTCCAGAGGGGTAAAACTGCTTTTGTTAACCCTCTTCTCTTGATGTTACTGCTGCCCCTACTATAAGCTGATGTGTAGGTGTCCTCTTCAAAGCTACTGCTGACCGCTGCGTTCTGCATTCTTACGCTAAGAGCAGTCTTTACTCTTTCCTTTCATGGGAGGTGCTGTCATTGAGTGGGGGCAGTGACGGAGTGAAGATTCTGTGGCAGTTTCGGTGAGAGTTACACCTCTCCCACTGGTAGCTGTGGTAAGATATTGAACCCCAGCACAAATTACCCTTGACTTGTGTGTCACATGTCCCCAAGCCAGACCCAGATAACCACCACTGAAAGCATCTCAATAGCTTTAGACATAATGGTGGAGCCATGGCTGCTGAAGGTCTCTTAGTGTCCTCACCAGGAGCTGTCGACTCCTGCTCTGCCTATGCCTCTGCTTCCTAGCTGTTCCCTCCCTTTAAACAAGAACTATGGCAAACACCAGATTAGAGAATCATGAGCTTCAACTTTGTCTTCTGTAGAATGGCCAAGAATCAACTTCCATGCTGGGGATACCTGGTTTCTTCTGCTGCTTTTTCCCCCCTTAAAGTCTTAATTTTTTAAAAGCAGTTTTAGGTTCACAGCAAAATTGAGAGGAAGGTACAGAGATTTTCCATATACTCCCTGTCCCTGCCCCTGTCCCTGCCCCTGCCCTTGCACAACCTCTTCAATTATCAGCATTCCCCCACCAGTGTGTTTCATGTATTACAATTGATGAACCTACACGGATATAGTCACTCAAAGACCATCGCTTACATAAGGATTCGCTCTTGGTGTTGTACATTCCATGAGTTGGGATAAATGTATGCTGAAATGTGTCCATTATTCCAGTGTCATACAGAGAAGTTCTAGTGTTGTAAAAATCGTCTGTGCTCTGCCTATTCATGTCTCCCCTTCCCCAATTCTTGATCTATTTACTGTATCCATAGTTTTGCCTTTTTTAAAATGTCATGTAGTTGGAATTATATAGTATGTAGCTTTTTCAGTCTGACTTCATTTAATAACATGTATTTAAAGCTCCTCCATGTCTTTTCATGATGTGATAGCTCATTTCTTTTTAGCACCAAATTATCCATGGTATGGATGTCAGAGTTCATACATTCACCTATGGTGGACATCTTGGTTCTTCATTAAGTTTTTGCAATTATGAATAAAGCTGCTATAAATATCTATGTGCAGATTTTTGTGTGAACCAAGGAGCTCACTATTTTGTAAATACCAAGGAGCTTGATTGCTAGATCTTATGATAAAAGTATGCTTAGTTTTGTAAGAAACTGCCAAAGTATCTTCCAATGTAGTTATATTTATTCTGCTTTTGATAAATTTGGTGTCGTCTTTTCAAAGTAGCTCAACTGTTATTTCCCAGGGAAGCCTTTCCTCACCAAGCAAGAATTAACCATTCCCCCTCCTTGGGGATATTGTTTTGCATCTACCCTTTCTTTGTAGCTCTCTCCTCCTAGGTCATTGGCTGCTGAAGGTCAAAGCTCAAGTATTGTTTATCTTTATATCCCTAGCACTCAGGATGTGCCTGGTTTGCTTAGTGTAGGCAATCAATCAGTGATTGTAAAGTGAACTAAACAGATTGATGTAATCAGTGGGCTTTGACAGCTTGATATCATTACTTTAAAAAGAAAGAAAACATGAAAGACCAAATCCATATGTGAACCACCTTACCCCTATCCCAATCCCACTTCCTGTATACACATTCACATACAATTTGACTGTGGGCATTTTGAAAGGTGCACTTTGTGATTATGAGCAGTGACACTCTCAAACATGAGAATTAAGGCTTCCTGTATAATTCTGCAGTATTGCCTAGAATAGGCTGTTGGCTGGAAACTATCCATATGGAGTTCAAAGCTACCTGTTCACACACATGTGCTTGAGAATATGCTAAAGATTCTTCTGATCCCCTTAATAAAGTGGCTTCCTCACAAAACCTGACTTTGTACTTCATGGAGATAAAAGAGGCTTAATGAAAGTCAAAGCAAGCTTTTCATTCCCCTCTCTAGCAATTTCACACAGAAGGTTGGAAACTTCACGCTACCCAGCAACAGCTTTTTCTCCAAGCTGTTGCTGGATAGTGATATGGCATCATTGGGTTCAATGAAATTCAATATAATGGCCTTATTAAAAGAAATCAAGTAAACTGACAGAGGCAGACTGGATAAATGCTGCAATATTTGCACGCTGGTGGAGAGTACAGATACTGACCTCTTAAATTGTTTCATGCACAATGATTTCAATGCAGGCTTAGTTTGATATTTCAGATTTTTGCTTCCTTCATGGTTGAAAGGCATTCCATATTCATCTGATATGATAATATGCATAATCTGTCAAAGCAGAAGCTTGTTCTATTGCTTTCTGTAGAGAATAGCTTGTAGTTTATGCTATATTCAGTTATCCACTGCTAGGTCAGCAGTGAACAGGGATGCTGAGAAAACCCTTCGAGCAGAGAGTGGAGTTGATCAAAGCCTTTTAGGTGATCTTAAAAGTATGTTTCGGTGTTCTTGATTCACAGAGATGGAAGTGACTTTAGAGAACATAAGTGGAAGTCACTTGCCTCTGGGCCATGCCACAGAACACCCTTTTGAGGTACATAGGTACGTGGGCATCCAGTTTTAAAAAGTTATTTAAGAAGAAAATTCCATTATTAACATTTATCAAAAGCAGTTTTTAATAACCTTCCCTAATAGAAAGATCTCTCTTACATTGCAGCATTTTTCATATTGCAATTTCTCTGCTGAGTTTTTTTTCCACAGCGGAGATGAAAGAAACCATTCATCATCCTCTTATCACATAGCAAATATATAAAGACTCTCTAAGTCACCACTAGCCATTGTCTTAGTTCTTTTCTCACTTCCAATGCATTAATCATCTTGATTATTGTCACAATCCCTGACAAGTTTCCCAAAACTACAAATAACAACTTTTGAAGCATATCATTTATGAGCACTCAGTGGTATGAATAATGAGGCGGTGACTGCTTGGTTCTGGAGTGTTATATAAGGTGAATGTGTTTTCCAAATTGGATTTGCTTTAAGAAAGCAAAATTTATTTAAACATCTATCATGTGACAGGCACAGGGCTGATTTCTGTTGCCTGTGAGCTATGTTACTTTAGATCATTTTGTCAGGATAAAGTTAATTTAAGCTGGAGAGGTAGAGGAGTCAGTGTAGCCTTCTCAGAGCTTCAATCCTCACAGATGCTGGGTATGGGGGCTGCATATTTGGGGTAGAACCACTGTGGCAAAGAGGCAACAGGTGAAGCTTTTCAGATGTGTTCGCTATACAAGCGATTATTTTACATAATTTCTTCTATCACCATGGAATTACAGAACACCGAGCTGAAAAAACAAAAGATCCTCTGAGCAAGTCCATCATATCAGGTTGGGGGACAGTTTGCCACCCAGGAAAGATCTCAGCTCCATAACTCACTAATAGTGAGACTTTGAGAAAGTTGCCTAACCTCTATGAACCTCAGTTTTCTTATTTATAAAGTGGGAATATTAATTACTACATTGCAGTGTTTTCATGAAGATTAAGTGCGATAATATATGCAAAGTGATTAGTGTATGATAGCTTTATTAATTTATACAGTTGTATATGTGCTAGTTGGAATTTTCTAGGAATGGAGTCACTGTATCTATTTCCATGTTTCCTGGTATTTTATTAATCAGTGACTAAGATTTCTTTCTTGTACTCAACTGTAATCTAAGCAGTTTTAGGTGGTTTGGTTTTTGTTGAGTTCCTTCCATGTCCTCTAGGAACATAGAAAACTTATTCCTGAACTTGTTAGTCAAAGGTCTGAGTACTAGGAACAGTAATAGGCAACTTTACATATACCATACACACGTTGTCTTATTTGATCTATTTTCCCCTGTGAAATCGTAGTATGGTGGTAGAACAAGTCTCAGGGACACTGAGGAAGGCACCTGGACCTCACATGGAGGGCCTGGATTCACTGCAGTTCTTTCTTTTCTTTTTACTTTGCTGTGCTGCCCCAGGACACATATTCAGTCTTCATTGCTGCAGGTTAAATAATCTCATTCAAAAAAAAAAATTTGGTAACCAACTATTGATAAGGGGAATAAGATAAAATTATGGTATTTGAAATATAAATCATGTCACCAGCTTCAAATCCTTTTTGGAATGAATAAAAATAATGACGATGTCGGGTTACATGTGAAAGGTGTGTTTTAAATATGAGTGAAAAATTAAACCAATTATTATTAGTAGTAGGTTCAAATTATATCACATTTGGTTAGTTTTGGCTGAGTTAGAAGGATTAATATTTTCCATATCATCACACCTTTACTTACTGGTTTAACAGGCTTTAACTCAACATGATCCTGGTAGTAGGAGTGGGTATCAAGTCCACCTATGAAATCAACTGAAAATATAACATAGGCTAATATGAATAAGTGTGTAAAAATACACATAATACTAAATGTTTAAAGTAGAATACATAAGAGCAAAGTTAATAAAAGTATCCATTCACCATAAAATGAAAAAATGTTTAGAAAAAAGGATACTAAAAATATTATCAATGAGCCAAAAAGGGGGAATTTAAGAAACACAAATGGATTCCTAGGGTCTGAAAACTAAGTTGTCATTGGTTTCAGTAAGAAATGAAGTAATATTAAAAAGTATGAAATTTTAAATAATGTGTTTGTCCTTAGGCATACAGACATGCCCTTTCTCCCCATATATCGAAAGATAACACTGTCTCCTCTTGTTGCCAGAATCTTTTTTTTTCCTTAAGAATATGTTTTGCATCATTAGAAAGGCATTTGAGAAGCCAGATAATCTATCTCCATGCCTCTGTTCCCAAACCACGTCCAAGAAATAAGCATCTGCCTTTTGCAAACGTTTCATTTCCTCCCTAATGGCAGAGTAACTGGCTGTCTGTACAGACTCCTCATCTTTGTAATATTCTTTCCAGTTTCTTTTTGTTTTATCAAAGCCTCAATCTTTTCTTCTCCCAATTCTAACATACATGTGTTATCTTTGTTTCTCCTGTTTCACAGTCCATTAAAGATACTAATTACTTTAAACCAAGATTTGGTTGTATTACAGCACTCTAACATTAACAAGCATACAGGTATGGATGGAGGAAAACTGAAGTCTCAGGAGTGTGTGTGTATGTGTGTGTGTGTACATATGTAAATGCCAAGCAAGTTTGCTAAGTGGAGGATATGCATAGTATATTTTAGCCCACATATTTTCCCAGATATTGTAATTTTGTCTCCATACAGAGTATCTTTTTTTTTTGGCAAAAATTTTATAAGACAAAACCCATAAATTGTATCTATTTATGATTCTTTTAACAAATATAGATGCTACAAAATTTCAAGCCTTCTCAAATCAACTTCTGTTCCTTCTGGTGCAGAAAATATAGTTGTCCAATTAAAAACTGGAGCTCCATTCTAAAATGTCTTTTCTCAAGTCAAGATATCTCAAAGGGAAATTATAAAATTAAAAAATCAAATCTTGTGCAACATTTTGAGTTCTCATTTCATTTGACTTCTTTTGCTTTTGTGAGGATATAGTTCAATGTTTTCTGTAAGCTTTCAATTACTGCAATTTACTAAGAGCTTTGAAAGTTTTTTATTTTGGGGGGGGATGCTTTGGTTTGTTGAATAATCACTTTAAGTTTTTCAATTGATCTTGAATGTAATGCAGCTAAAATGTAGAAGATTCATTTAGAAAAATACTCATAGCCATTGTAAGAAACTTAGGTTGATTTACAAAGTAGTTCTTTAAAGGCTGAGAAAGTCATAACTCAGATTGATAAAGGAAGGAAAGAGAGAAAACGTATTCTTTTATGCTGAAGCTCTTTTTGTTTTCAACATCAGCCTCATCACAAAAATATTCTATTTTATTTGCTCTAAATGTGTGTGTATACATGTATATATAAATTTTGAAAACACTTAGAATTTCTGTTTTCATTGGTAAAATAGTGCAGCTTTATTAGGATGCAGTTGTAAGTTTCCTGCGCATTCGAATTCCAAATACGGTTCTGCTTCACATATTTTTTAACTTAGTAAGAATATTTTTGTTGTTTTTTTACCCATACGTTGTACTTCATAAAACTTGTAGCGTATTATTTCCACAAAATAAATAAATTTATCTTTAATATTTACTTCTTAATTAGATTATAACAGGATTTAAAATAATATCAGAGTTTTATCTTGGACAGAATGAACATCTAAAAGGCTTATGCTGGACAGGCACAGTGGCTCACGCCTATAATGCTGGCACTTTGGGAGGCCAAGGTGGGCAGATCATTTGAGGTCAGGAGTTTGAGACCAACCTAGTCAACATGGTGAAACCCCATTTCTATTAAAAATAAAAAATTAGCTGGGTGTGGTGGCACATGTTTGTAATCCCAGCTACTTGGAGGCTGAGGCAGGAGAATTGCTTGAACCTGGGAGAAGGAGTTTGCAGTAAGCCGAGATCATGCCACAGGGGACACAGTGGTGACTGTTTCCAAAATTAATAAAAATAAAAGAAATAAAAAATAAAATTAAAAAAAGGCTTATGCTAGGCCAGGTGCAGTGGCTCATGCCTGTAATGGCGGGCAGATTGCTTCAGCTCAGGAGTTTGAGACCAGCTGGGCAACAATGGCAAAACCCCATTCCTATTAAAAAAAAAAAAAATCCAAAAATTAGCTGGGTGTGGTGGCATGTGCCTATAGTCCCAGCTACTTGGGAGGCTGAAGTAGGATGGTTTGAGCCCAGACGGCAGAGGCGGAGGTTACAGTGAGCCCAGATTGTGCCACTGTACTCCAAGCTGGGAGACAAAGCCAGATCTTGTCTTAAAAAAAAAAAAAATTAAAAGGCTTAGGCTACTTCTATGAATTGAATTTAAAAAATTAAAATTATTTACATAAATTAATTGGTGTTCTGTTGAAAGTATCTGGTGAGCTAATATAATACCGGTATTATAAAGTGGCTTACACGACTGGTATTGCTATTTATCTTTGAGAAATTCTTCTCCTCCTAATGTGTCAGTGCATTAACCAACACGTCCAGGTGCTCTCCACTGACCCTACTATGGTGGGAAGAGTTGCTGGTAGGAGCTGTACCTTGCAGTGCCTCTCCCACATCCACCTGAGACTGGAAGGAGTTAGTCATCTCCACTATTCCTATCCAAGTAGGAGTGATCTTTATCAGTGATCAGGTTGCACACTGCCCTTGAAAGGAAGGTGCTGGTTATGTTATGCCTTTTAAGTATTGGAGAAAAGAGAGTGGTGGTGTTGGTTTTCTTACAGATTTAACCACACAGTAAGAAGATAATTCTGAAAAAAAAAAAAAGGATTCTGTTTGTTGCTTATGCATCTCACATGCCTTGATGAAACTATGGTAGAAACAGAAAGAATTGTCTACATGCCCATTCTAGATTTTCCTAATACAACTATTAACAGTAATATTTCACTTGAAAACTAAAAAATGTAGGACAAAGCCTAAACCAGATAAAGTGCTAGGGCAACTTGTGTAAGCAAGGACTGTTTTAAGCAAATTAAGACATCTGGTCCCTGCAGTCAGTGGCACTACAAATCCGCTACACCTTTTCTGTGTTTTTTCTTTTCTTTTTCAATTGTTATTTGTTTTTTGGCTATACCTTCTCTGCATATCAGAAACTTAGCATGATGTAAGTGTTGCAAACTCAAGAAATAAAATATCACATATAGGTAAAACTTAAATTATCAAGATTCTAGAACTAGATAAGACTACAAAAAATTTAACTATTAAGAAGGGATCATTGAAGAGTAGGTAATAAAGAAACTGAAATATCAAGAATTCTTCATGGATGGGACAGAACATTGAGGCTTTTTGGCCACAGAAGCCACCAAGTCCACAAGATGAGGATATTTTCATGTTAAAAATAGTTTACCATGCATGCATCAATACTTTCCGTTTGCTAGAGTGGGATGAGAGCTCAAGTAAAAGAGCAAGTTAGAGTGTACACAGAGGGAGGGTTTACAGACTGAAAGCTTTTAAAAATGATGTCGAAGACTATACTTTCAGGGATCATTTCTATAGTGTGTTACTAGAGAAGTAAAAAATAAAAAATAAAAAAAGTAAATTAAAAAAAATGATGTCAAGGGCTTTAAAAATGAATAAATTTTAAAAATAGAAGACTTAACAAAAGATTTGAAAACAACTCTTTAGGAAAGACCTTCAGTTTTTAATTACGTTTGGGGAAAGGCAGTCATATTACACTGATCAGAAAGTAAAGCAATACTGCATTTTAAAATTCACTTTCCTGAAAAAGAGAGGAGAAAAGAAGACACTGAATTAAGTACTTTCTTCAGTGGAAATAAGGGAGTAAATTTCAATGAAACATGAAAATAAATAGAAAAGGCATGGACAGGTTTTCGAAAGTATTAGAAAAGGAAGGTTGGAATAAAAACATCCAAGGAAAGCTGCAGTTACAACAGCAAGAACACTATACAGGGATCTTCAGCCAAAGAGATGGAGATATAGAAGGAAGCATCAGGGCACAGCTTGCTGGGAGCCTGCAGGACAGTGAAATTGAGTTCTGTGTACTTTGATTATTAGGTCCTGGAAGTGAAAAATAAATTTTAGAAAAAAAATCAACATAATTAAGAGTTGACATCAACTGTCCCGAAAAGTCAGCCACGCAGAGGGCGGTTCTCTACACCCATTCTCAGAACCTGAGGTGTTACCATCAAAGATCCGCTGGGGACAGCCTGCAGCCGGGAAACCCCTTTGTTTGCAGTCCTTTCAGATCTTTTTTCTGTGCCAACTTCCAGCAGCACAACCAAGCAACTTCTTGGAAGAAATAATTACTTGTAACAGAATATCATTGTGGTAACTCACTCGAGCCACCACCAATTCCTGACAAGGATTCTCACAGAACTGAAGGAATTACAGAGCTACTTTAGATTTATAGCTGCATCCTAGTATACAAATACAGACTTGTATTTTACTAGTAAAAAATACACAACCAATAGCAACTTTTCTATTTGTCTATAGGACACTGGGTCATAAACGAAGTTTCCATTAAGATAATTTAGTGCTACTGATTCAGTTCCCCACTCAGCCATGGCAAACCTCATCGACTTTATGCAGAATCAAAGGAGAACTCAAGGCAACTGTTTCTCCATCCAGTGCTGTTGTTCAGGAGACACCATGTGCAAGGCGGCTGGCTGTCAACCCAGCAGCTTCCTATGAGAAATAATTCACTACATGTCATGTGAAGTTGAAGATGTAGCCCTTGGGGGCTCTGGGGGGAGTCACCCTCAGCTCTGAGAAACTTCCTGTGCTTCTCAGAGGCAGTCTAAGTGCTGATGTTTCCCTTCTTTTATGGAAATGCTTGGTGCTTATTGTAAATCCAGAATTGATACTTGGCTCCTCCTCTGTGGGCTGGAGTCTATCTTCCTTTACATTTATGCACATCTCTTTGGATTTTCAAGATTCTGCTGAGCTACAGCTCAGAACATAGGCATGAAGATGTGAATTAGCACCGTTAGATGAAGAAAAAGAGGTTGGAACTGGGCAAATCGGAGCAAGATCTTTTATCATCTAGACATCACATTAGTAATGCCTTTGGTTTGATTAAAGTATGGCAACTTTACACAATTTAAAAACTTATTTTTCATGTCTGATCTTAAACATATTTTCAGATTTGATAAGTACTTTGCTTTCATCATTGAAAAGATACTTTTAAGTTGTAAAACACTTCTAACACACCGAAAAATGCAGAATATAAAATAACAGATGCCTGTGTTTCCACTTTAGGATTAAATACTTTTTGCTATATTTTCTTCGAATTTCTTTTTATTTAAGAAATGCCAAGTCGCAGATATAGGTAAAACCCTCTCCTTATCCTCTTGACTTGATTTTATATACGGGGCTGATCTTGTTTTGAATTCCAGCTCTACATTTATTAGCTTTGTAACTGTGGGAAAATTATTTAACCTCTAATTAGCAGTTGCTCATATGGGCAAGCTGCTTGCTCTGGTTATCTATTGCTATATAGTAAACAACCACATAACAGTGTCTTAAAACAATAATCACCTTTTGATTTACTCATGAATTGGCATATCTGAGCACAGCCTAGCAGGAAAGGTTTGTTTTTGGAGGCTGCAGGAGCGGCTTCCGAGGTGGTGCATTCACATGGCAGGCAAGGCAGGACAGGCTGTTGGCTGTTTGCTCAGCTAGGGCTGAGGAATAGAGACCTTATTGGTCTCCACAAGGGCTTCTTCATGTGGCCTGGGCTTCCTTGCAGAATGGTAGTTTAGTTCAAGGGCTAGTGACCACATAGAGCCAGGCAAAAGCTGTGTCGCCTTCTATGATCTGGCTTGAAAAGTCACTCAGAGCCGTTTCCACCAAACTTGATTCATCAGGACAGCTGCCAAGCCTGCCTGGGCTTAAGAGGCAGGAAGAGCAACCCTACTTCTTGATGGGAAGGACAAGAAATATTATTGTGACCATTATTAGAAATTAAATTCTTCTACAATGGCTAATACTAATAATGACTTCCAATGGGTTTACTATGAAGATTGATAAGAAAAATGTATACTATATGCAGGATAATGCCTGGTCAGCCCTTGGTAGGCACGCAAATATATTAGTTTAATTCTTTTTCTTCACTAGCATGAAAATTTTTAATCTTTAATTCTTGTTTGTTTTCCCAAAGCGGATGTCATGGGACTGCGGATGTCTTAGACACTCAGCAACTATTTGCTGCTTCAGTAAAGGAGGGAAAGGGGTTCATTGTAAGGTTTTGAGCATAGTCACGGCTCTTATTAAATTTGGGATCACAAATCTCTTTCATAATCTTATAAAACTTGAGGAACCCCTTTGTAAAAAAGTGAACACTTCAATCTCCATTAAATGATTTTCATATTATTTCATGGGGTTCACAGCCCACTGTATTTATGGACTTCAGGTTAAGAGTCTCGGATTGAGACTTTTGCCTTTAACTTTTATACACTTAAAGTGAAAACATGCCATTTCCAGTGAACTCAAGCTGTCATTTATGTCTCAGGTTTAACCGTATTCACCAAATAATTAATCAGAAGGTAGGCATTTTGTTTCGCTCCAGCTCTGTTGCACACTGCCTTGTCACTGAATTTAGGAGCACAGAGCCCTTGTAACATTGTGTTTAGCTCAGAGAAAAGACAAGACTCAGGAAGCTGAGGGGCAATTAGTGCATTTATTCTGAGCTTGCTTTCTAGTTCATCATTGGTCCTGCTATATAGCTATTAGTCTATTCTAATCAGCATTTATTTCACAATTTGTCAAGTCCAGCAATAACATCTCAAAGAAACATTTGAAGAACTCAAATACAGGGGCCATTACATTGTGATTTGTTTGTTCTGTGATATAAATTCATAAGAAAAAAGCTGGGGAAGAGGCTTGACATCAATTTAGTTCACACAGAGAGGCCCTTAAAAGACTGCAGAGAGGAGTTCAAAGCACCCCACCAGTAATGAGCGCTTTTAGGAGAGCCCAGTTATTTCAGAGGTAGCTGGCAACCAAACCCTGCTGATGTTACTGGAGAATGAGCTACTCTGCAGTGTCACTAATCGGTTACTATCTCCTGTCTGAAGAATCTGAGCATTCAGTAGGCATGGCCTGCTGTGCCAAAACACAGGCCAGAGTTGGGGCTGTTTATAGCGTATCTAGTGGCCGCCAAGGCACCATGATGGGTCAGCGGGGCACAGTGGACTTGACAGTGCCTTAAAACATTGCTTATGTCCCGGGGGTGGTTGGGGCTGTGGTACCACCTACCTGAAATAACTTTGTGACCCTGAAGAGCTGTCCAAGCAGGCAGATGATGACCAAGTGCCAGCTTTATGACTATTTATTGTTGTTCTCTTTATGCTTCAGGAAGTTTAAAATCTCCTCCACCCTTCAGAAGGCAGGTGAAATTAAAGAGAAGCACATGAGACCAATGAAATGCTCAATGTTAAGCCAGTTCCAACTGGAAGAATAGAGTATGCAGTCCCAGAGGCTGCATTGTCCAGATCAGCATTTTCAAATTTTGTTTTACCTCTTTCCACTCAGAAATACTATGCAAAATGAACTCTTCCCATCTATCTTGTCCCCCTCAGTCTCACGCACTGATGTGAAGAAATGATAGAGTTCAATTTTCCTTGATGGCAACTTGTTCTGGCAAACACCGAGGGCAATCCCTAAGAGTCTGGGGGGTCTGGAAGCCTCCCTGCTCTGTCTGGGGATCCTCATTCTTCCTCATTCTGGGGAGTGAGGGGGGAGGCAATAAGAGACCAGTCATCTTCAAACAGGAGAAGGTATGCCCCAAGTGAATGTAAGACCTCCCAAATGGTGTGTGGACATGCAGAGTGTTCAATTTCAAGAGTCTCAATTCCAAAATTTATGTGCTTTTGAAAAAGTATGGCCATTCTGGAGCTTGCTTCTCTCATTCCCTTCCATAGTCATCTTCTTTCCACTTTGCAAGGACAGACATTTATCTCAGCCATTTGGAATCTTACCTTGGTGCATCATCCTGGGAGAACAAGCCTTTAGGTCACCAAGCAAAATGCTAGGTTTAATTTTGTATGATGATGTTAATAAAGTAATAGCTGCTAATTAAAACGTACCTCTTTTTCAATCTTTTGCTTCCAAAACAATTGAAGAAGAACCTCATCAGCTAGTAGTACTTTAAAAATAACTTTAGATGATAGATCACTATGTATTTTGGGGCACATATCTCAGCCACTTTATCTACAGGGTCAACCTTATGTACATGTTCTATCTCCTTCCCTGCTTTATTTTTTTCTGTTTTATACTTATCAATATTCACTATGCTATATTGTACATTTTACTTAAAAAATTCATTTGTTGTCAGATTTCCTCATTACAAGTTAAGCTTTATAAGGCAAACATTTTTGTCTGATCTTATATGTTTTGTTCCCTGTTATAGCCCCCAAACCTAGAACAATGTCTAGTACAAAGCAGGTCCTAAAAAACTTGGGGAAGGAAGGATTTCAAAAAATTGAGTGACATTGTTAGAGAAAATTTCTTCCCATTCACATATTTTTTCTGTGAACAAGGTTTCTATAAATAAATACTAGCACCAAATATTGGAAGTATCTGAGGTAGCCTGTTATTCTAGCAATAACAAATATTCATCCTTGAAGACATGAACTGATGGAAACAAAACTGTTCCATCCATTTTATTAAGAGGTGTTTTTCCAATAAATATTTTATTTTATGTTTAGGACTTATTCATCAAGATTTGCAATACATTTATGTTTACTCAATCATGTTGATGGCCAATAATTGCAATTATATTCCCATCTAAAGAAGAAAGTAAACACTTAAAAATTTTCAGTTTACAGGGAAAATTAAATTTTTGTTCAGGGGAATAAATCTGAAAAGATTTGCAAGCCACTACACTGAATTCAGTAAAATGTAACTGAGAGAAATTAAATATGTCTAAATAAATGGAAGAATATAAAAGATTAATGGATTGTGAAACTATTATAGAGATACCATTTGATTTGTGCAGCAATCAATCTATGAATTCAAAGCAAGCCCAATAAAAATTTCAGCAGTTTAATAAAAACGCTGATTTCTAAAATTTATGTGAATAGGTAAAGGCTCAAGATTAGTTAAGACAATCTTGAAGAAGAACAAAGTTGAAGAACTTACACTAACAGATGTCAAGACTTTTTTCCAAGTAAATTACAGTAATTAAGAGAGTATGCTATTACATAAGAAAAGACAATGGATAAATGAAGCATAATAGAGTTAAAAAAATAGATCTACTTGATTTATGACAAATGTGCCATCATAGGACAACAGGGGAAATCATAGTTTTATATATATGTTTCAATAGTTTTTTGGGGGAACAGGTGGCATTTGATTACATGGATAAGGTCTTTAGTGATGATTTCTGAGATTTTGGTGCACCCATCACTTGGGCAGTATACACTGTACCCAATGTGTAGTCCTTTATCCCTCACCCACTCCCACCCCTCCCCCACAGTCCTCCAAGTCCATTATATCATTCATATATATATATGTATACACACACACACACACACACATCTAAATATATGCCACATTTTCTTTATGCACTTGTTGACTGATGGGCATTTGGGCTGGTTTAATATTTTTGCAATTGTGAGTTGTGCTGTTATAAACATGCATGTGCAAGTGTCTTTCTTTGTGTAATGGCTTTTCCTCTGGGTAGATACCCAGTAGTGGGGATTGCCGGATCAAATGGTATATCTACTTTTAGTTCTTTAAGGAATCTTTACACTGTTTTCCATAGTGGTTGTACCAGTTTACATTCCTACCAACAGTGTAAAAGTGTTCCCTTTTCATCATATTCATGCCAGCATCTATTCCTTCTTGATTTTTAAATTATGGCCACTCTTGCAAGAGTAACGTGGCATCACATTGCAGTTTTAATTTGCGTTTCCCTGATAATTAGTGAGGTTGAGCATTATTTCATATGTTTGCTGCCAATTTGTATATCTTCTTTTTAGAATTGCCCATTCATGTCCTTAGCCCACTTTTTGATGGGATTTATTTTTTTGTCTGGCTGATTAGTTTGAGTTCCTTGCAGATTTTGGATATTAGTCCTTTGTCAGATGCATAATTTGTAAAGATTTTCTTCAACTCTGGTTTGTCTGCGTATTCTGCTAATTATTTCCTTTGCTGTGCAGAAGCTTTGTAGTTTAATTAAGTTCCATCTATTTATCTTAGTTTTTGTTGTATTTACGTTTGGGTTCCTCGTCATGAAGTCTTTGCCTAAGCCAATGTCTAGAAGGGGTTTTCTACTATCTTCTAGAATTTCTATGGTTTCAGGTCTTAGATTTAAGTCTTTGATTAATCTTGAGTTGCTTTTTATACGTATTTGGTAAAGACAAGGATCCAGTTTCATTCTTCTACATGTGGCTTGCCAATTATTCCAGACCATTTGTTAAATAGGGTGTCTTTCCCCCACTTTATGTTTTTGTTTGCTTTGTTGAAGATTAGTTGGCTATAAATATTTGGCTTTATGTCTGTTTTCTCTATTCTGTTCCATTGGTCTATATGCCTGTTTTTATATAAGTATCGCACTGTTTTAGTGACCATAGCTCTGTATCATAGTTTGAAGTCAGGTAATGTAATGTCTCCAGATTTGTTTATTTTGCTTAGTTTCACTGTGGTTATGTGAGCTCTTTATTTGGTTCCATATGAATTTAAGAATTTTTTTTTAGTTCTGTGAAGAATGATGATGATATTGTGATGGGAATTGCATTGAATTTGTAGATTGCTTTTGGCAGTATGGTCATTTTGCAATATTGATACTATACATCCATGAGCATGGGATGTGTTTCCATTTGTGTTGTCTATGATTTCTTTCAGCAGTGTTTTGTAGTTTTCCTTGTAGAGGTCTTTCACCTCCTTGGTTATATATATATGTCTAACACACACACACACATATATATATAGCAGATATTGTAAAAGTGATTCAGTTCTTATTTGAGCCCCACCTTCATTGCCGTTGGTGTATGGCAGTGCTACTGATTTGTGTACATTAATTTTGTATCCTAAATTTACTGAATTTATCAGTTCTGTGATTTTTTTGGATTAGTCTGCAGGGTTTTCTAGGTGTATGATCATATTGTTGGTGAACAGTGACAGTTTAACTTTCTCTTTACTAATTTGGATGCCCTTTATTTATTTCTCTTGTCTGATTGCTCTGGCTAAGACTTCCAGTACTATGCTGAATACAAGTTGTGAAAGTGGGCATCCTTGTCTTGTTCCAGTTCTCATGGGGAATACTTTCAACATTTCCCCCATTCAGCATAGCGTTGGCTGTGGGATTGTAATAGACGGCTTTTATGATCTTAAGGTATGTCTCTTCTACGTAAATTTTGCTGAGAGTTTTAATCATAAAGAGGTGCTGGATTTTGCCATGCTTTTTCCATGTCTAGTGAAATGATCATGCAATTTTTGTTTTTAATTCTACTTATGTGGTATATCACATTTATTGACTTGCATATGTTAAACCACCCGTGCGTCCCTGGTATAAAACCATTTGATTATGGTAGATTATCTTTTTGATATGCTGTTTGATTTTGCTAGCTAGTATTTTGTTGAGGATTTTTGCATCTATGTTCATCAGTGATATTGGTCTTTAGTTTTAGCTGTTGTTGTTGTATCTTTTCCTGGTTTGGGTATTATGGTACTAGTGGCTTTATAGAATGATTTAGGAAGAATTTCCCTTTCTCTATCTTGCAGAGTAGTGTTAATAAGATTGGTACCAATTCTTTGAACGTCTGCTAGGATTCAGCTGTGAATCCATCTGGTCCTGGACTTTTTATTTTGGTTGGTATTTTTTTTTTTTAATTACAATTTCAGTCTTGTTGCTTGTTATTGGTCTGCTCAGAGTTTCTATTTCTTCCTGGTTTAATCTAGGAGAGTTGCATATTTCCAGGAATTTTTCCATCTCCTCTAGGTTTCTAGTTTGTACACAAAAAGGTATTCATAGTAACCTTGAATAATATTATTCTCTGTTATTCTTTGTAATATCTCCCATTTTGTTTCTATTTGAGCTTATTTGGATCTTTTCTCTTTTCTTGGTTAATATTGCTAATGGTCTAGCAATCTTATTTATCTTTTCAGAGAACTAGCTTTTTGTTTCACTTATCTTTTGTGTTTTTTTTTTCAATCATTTTGTTCTGCTCTGATTTTTATTATTTCTTTTCTTCTGCAGCATTTGGGTTTGGTTTGTTTTTGTTTCTCCAGTTCCTTGAGGTGTGACCTGACTGTCTATTTGTGCTCTTTCAGACTTTTTGGTGTAGACATTTAATACTATGAACTTTCCTTTTAGCATTGCTTTTGCTGTATCCGAGAGGCTTTGATAGGTTGTGTTACTATTGTTGTACAGTTCAAATAATTTTTAAGTCTCCATTTTGATTTCATTGTTGACCCTGCAATCATTCAGGAGCAGATTATTTAATTTCCATATATTTGCAGGGTTTTGAGGGTTCCTTTTGCAATTGATATCCAATTTTATTCCACTGTGGTCTGAGAAAGTACCTGATATAATTTCAATTTTCTTAAATTTGTTGACACTTGTTTTGTGGACTATCTTATGGTCTACCTTGGAGAATGTTCCATGTGCTTATTAATAGAATGTATATTCTGTAGTTGTTGTGTAGAATGTTTTGTAAATATCTGTTAAGTTCATTTGTTTGCAGGGTACAGTATAAGTTCACTGTTGCTTTGTTGACTTTCTGTCTATATGACTCATCTAGTGCTGTCCGTGGAGTATTGAAGTCCCCCACCATTATTGTGTTGCTGTCTATCTCATTTCTTAGATTTAGTAGTTACTATTTTATAAATTTGAAAGCTCCAGTGTTAGATGTGTATATATTTAGGAATGCAATATTTTTCTGTTGGACTAGTCCTTTTATCATAATATAATGTCCCTCTATGTCTTTTTAAACTGTTGTCACTTTAAAGTTTGTGTTGTCTGATATAAGAATAGCTATTCCTGCCCACTTTTGGTGTCCATTTGCATGGAATATCTTTTTTCACCTCTTTACCTTAAGTTTATGTGAGTCCTTATGTGTTAGGTGAATCTCTTGAAGACAGCAGAGACTTGGTTGGTGAATTGTTATCCATTCTGCCATCTGTATCTTTTAAGTGGAGAATTCAGGCTATTTACATTCAACATTAGTATTGAGATGTTAGGTACTATTCTATTCATCATGCTAGTTGTTGCATGAATATCTTGCTTTTAAAAAAATTTCTTATTATTGTTTTATAGGTCCTGTTGGATTTATGCTTTCAGGAGGCTCTATTTTGGTGTATTTTCAGGTTTTGTTTCAAAATTTAGTGCTTCTTTGAACAGATTTTATAGTGCTGACTTGGTAGTGACAAATTCAGCATTTGTTTGTCTGAAAAGAATATATCTTCATTTATGAAGCTTAGTTTTGCTGGATACAAAATTCTTGGTTGATAATTGTTTTGTTTAAGGAGGCTAAAGATAGGACCCCACTCCCTTCTAGCTTATAGGGTTTCTGCTGATAAATCTGCTGTTAAACTGATAGGGTTTCCTTTACAGGTTACCTGATGCTTTTGCCTCACAGCTTTTAAGATTCTTTCCTTTGAGTTGACTTTAGATAACCTGATGACTATGTGCCTAGGCAATTATCTTTTTGCAATGAATTTTCTGGGTGTTCTATGAGCTTTTGTATTTGCAAGTCTAGATCTGTAGTAAGGCTAGAAAAGTTTTCCTTGCTTATTCCCTGAAATATGTTTTCCAAACTTAGATGTAGCTTCTTCCAATTATTCTTAGGTTTGGTTGTTTAACATTATCCCACACTTCTTGGAGGCTTTGTTCATTTATTTTCTGACTTTTTTTCCTTTGTCTTTGATAGATTGGGTTAATGCAAAAGCCTTGTCTTTGAGCTCTGAAGTTCTTTCTTCTACTTGTTTGATTTTATTGCTGAGACTTTCCAGTGCATTTTGCATTTCACTAAGTGTGTCCTTTATTTTCAGAAATTGTGATTGTTTTTAAATTTATGCTATTTCTCTGGAGGTTTTTCTGTCCATATCCAGTAACATTTAAAACATTTATTTAAGTTGGACTTCACCTTTCTCTGATGCCTCCTTGAACAGCCTAATAATCAACTTTCTGAATTCCTTTCTGGCAATTCAGAGATTTCTTGTTGGTTTTGATCCATTGCTGGTGAGCTAGTGTGACCTTTTGGGGGTGTTAAAGAACCTTGTTTTGTCATATTACCAGAATTGTTTGTCTGGTTCCTTCTTATTTGGGTAGACTATGAAAGAGGGGAAGATCTGGGGCTTAAGGTCTGCTGTTCAGATTCTTTTGTTTTTTGGGGTGCTCCCTTGATGTGATGCTCTCCCCTTCCCCTAGGGATAGAGCTTCCTAAGAGCCTGACTACAGTGATTGTTATTTCTCTTTGGGTCTAGCCACCCAGCAGAACTACCAGGCTCTGGGCTGGTACTGGGGGAGTGTCTGCAAAGAGTCCTGTGATATGAAGTGTATTCAGGTTGCTCAGCCATGGTTACTAGCAACTACTCCAGTGGAGGTAGCAGGGGAGTTATCAAGGGAGTTAAGGTCTCTCTGTGTGGGACCTTGGTTGTTGTTTTGTTTAGTGCACTGCTTTTCTTGAATGCTGGTTGTGCTGACAGTAAAGTTGTCACATGGAAAGACTCAGGACCACTGGTTAGCTGTAACTATTACAGGTGGTGAAATTAGCTGTTGTTTTCTCCTTTTTTGGGACCATGTTGTTCTTTTATGAGTTGTTCTTTTATGGTTTGAGTTGGTTAGCCTCCAGCTAGGAGGTGATGCTTTTAGGAGAGCATCAGCTGTGGTAGTATAGAGAGGATACAACCATCCCCTAGGATCACCTGGAGGAGTACTCAGCTTTCCTAGGTTGAGGGCTGGGCCATTAGGGCTCCCAGGTGATTATGTCTTTTGTCTTTGGCTACCAGGGTGGGTAGAAAAAGACCATTAGGAGGGGGTCAGGATTACGCATGTCTGAGCTGGACTCTCTTTGGGCGGAGCTTGCAGTGGCTGCTGTGGGGTATGGGGGTGTGGTTCTCAGGCCAATGGAGTTATGTTCCCAGGGGGAATTATGGCTGCCTCTGCTGTGTCATACAGGTTGCCAGGGTAGTGGGAGAAAGCCGGCAATGATAGGCTTCAATCAGCTCTCATGCAGCCAGAAAGGTGAGTCTCACTCCCACTGTTCCCCCACAATAGCACCAAGTTTATTTCCAGGCAACCAGTGAGCAGGGCTGAGAACTTGTCCCAGGCTACAAGCCTCCCTGCTGAAAAAGCAAGCAGGGCTCTCAGGCTTCACGCCTCCCCGCCTGCTGAGGCTTCTGTGGTTGTATCTGTACTTTCCTTTTTCCCTCCCCCAACTCCGAATTCTGTTCAGGAAAATGCAGATTCGGTTGAAATTGTTACAAAGTTCAGCTGGAAGTTTCTTTCTCCCAGTGATTTTTCCACAATTCCACTGGCAGCCCATCCCAAGGCCCCCTGAGAAATAAAGAAATGGCTTCGCTGGTATTCCTTGGGGGCCAGGAGTCCCTACAGGGCTCTTCCTGTGCTGCTTCTGGTTTTATATTTTGCTAAGGTCTCTAAATTCGTTTCGGCTCCAGGTATTGTTAAATTCTTTTCCTGTGATCTGAATTTTCAAGTTCCCCAGTGAGGATGTGTGTTTGGTAACAGACATTTCCCCCTCACACTTTGGACACCCACAATTTTTCAGCTGTTTCATGGAGTATACACTGGCAAGCCATTTCTTTCAAAGATTCTGTGAATTCTTTCAGTTTTCCTGATATGTTCCTGCAGTAGTTCTTGAAGCAAAAGTTTATGATGTGAGTCTCCACATGCTGTTCTGTCCATTTCAGTGGGAGTTACAAGTTAGTTCTGACTACTCTTTGCCATTTTATTTGCAGTGTGGTAAAGGATAGTTTTTTAAGTGAAAGGTTTTTGGTCAACTGAAAAGATATGTGGAGGAAATAAAGAATGTTGATCTCTACCTCACATGACATGTAAAAATCAATAGATCACAATGTAAGATGCTTAATATAATATGTAATATAATAAATATAATATATAATACATAATATAATACAGAAGAATATATTCTTGGGACTTGGTTTAGGCAAAGTCCTAAAAGGTATGAAAAAGTACTAACCACAGAATTTCTTACTTTAAGATTACTAACTGAACTATACAAATGAAGAACTTTTGTTCATGAAAAGATAACAATGAGAATGGAGTTTCAATCTACAAGAATTTATTTACTGTAGAAATATATAATAAGTCAAGAAAAAGTTTCTTACACAAAATGTATGACATTAGGACAGAATTTTATGGGGGAAGTTGAATGTAGAAAATGTCCAAAAATAAGATGGAATGGTTTAAAATTTCAACTGTTTTTAAAGTTTGTTCAGGGACATTGAAATGGATGATGATGAGTATTAAATCACTATAGCGTTTAGATTCCATGTGATACTTTCAAAACAGTAATGCTTTCATTTTTATTATTAAAAATTTTAGTGATTTTGTATGACGTTAATTTATCTAAGCTGGAATTAGGTGGAATTTTCTGGTGGAATTACCTGGAATTTTCTTCTGTATATGCTTCTGAGTTAGGGTTGTCAATACAGACATTTGTGAGATTATGGAAGAGAAGTGAAACAGCAGTTCTGCTGCTCAGGAAGTTGGTATCGAGTCCCAGGCTTCACTGTAATTCACATGTGAAGTGCTGACAGCTAAGAACAAGACATGCTTGACAACTGAGACCACAGTGGGGGTGGGTCACTTACATAGCTCAGTGGATGCCAACAGGAATGATGGGAAAGGAAGTAGATATCTACTCCTACTCCTCACAGCCCATACCAACACATCAACCCTGACTTCAGAATCAGTCCCTGTGCTTGTGCTTGATGTGGCTACAAAATCACTGAGATGGTGAAGTTCTTCTGCAAGCCACTCCCATGAGGAAGAAGCCTTAAGTCTGGTTGGAAAACAGTGGTGGTTACATTTTTGCTTTTTAAAAATCACACCCACAACAATGTGTCATATTCTCTTACATTGTATCAAGTCAGACTTTAACAATGGTGTATTATTCTATTTAATAATTTCATTGGATAGCCATATATAATTTTGCAGCTATTAAAATTAAACACAGTTTTGTTTTTTAATGTTTTTTTGTTTTCAGAATTTTTTGGTATTTGAACTGGATTCTGAAATTCTGTTATTCTAGTGATAAGTTTCACATATTGAATATTCTGTGCTGAGACAATTGATTTGAGAGACTATTGAGTGTAATTATTGAGAGATTATTGAGTTCTATTACGTGTGCCTCCTCATATCCACTCAAATTTTAGTGGGCTAGTCCATTATTTTCTCTGTATTGTGCCAGTACTTTATGTTATCACTAATATATTTAAATATGAATATTCTGGTTTTAATCTACTGAGTGACTAATGTCTCTCTCTCTCCTCTATCTCTTTTAACCTATTCATTGTTTTCACCTATTTATTGTTAACAAAATTCTGGAAGGAAAGGCATTACTGCATTTTGGAATGCATTTGCACTTTGGCACCCAAAATATCTGGATTAAATATTAGTTGCAGTTGTTATATGCTATGTGACAAACAAAAATCGTAGTTTGCTCATCTGTAAAATGAGGACAATGGCTACCTCACAGGGTGTCATTATTTTACACAAGATAATGGCCATGGAGTGCCAGCACACAGAAAAGCATACAGTAATCAGCAGGCTGTTACCAACTTATTTAAACATTTATCTTATTTTGACAATACACTCCCATCGATTGTTATTTCCAAAATTTCAAAAGCTATGTCTAGTGTAGGATTGCATAATGATTTGTAAGAATTCTAACATTATCTCCTCTCTATCCCCCAAACAGTGTTGCATCTTTGTGGAACTTGCACGAATGTGTATTTGGTTGGATTTCCTCATTTAAAAAGAGCAGCTAGTTTGAAAGGGAAAATTGATTAGTGTGCCACATTTTGAGGACTAATGGCTTTATCTTCTATGACTTGTCTTTATTCCAGAAAGGAAGCTTGTCTGCATAACAATGTCTCTTAGGAAAAAAAAAAAAGAAAACTCGTGGAGGCAGAATTTGTGAATTTGACTGTCATGTGGAAGTGCTATCTTTCCTTCTCTCCAGGGCTGCTGCTGAATAGTCCATGGGCAGGTTAGCACCTGGTGCTTAGGACAATCCTGCTCACCTTTCCTTTAGCTTTTGACTGGCTTTAGCTTCGTTGTCTATCCGCTTTTCCCCAATAGCACAAACCATGAGGGGAAGATCTCTCTCCTGTGGTATTATTTCAAGTCAATCCAACAGAGTCTTTGAAAATAATATCTCCTTTGAGTAAGGTACCCAAAGTGGCCTTTCCCAATTGTTTTCAGTATTATTCCTTTAGATGCAGTGATATGCTTAGTCTGGTTATTCTGTGAGGAACCCCTGGACTGTGCTTGCTTTAGAATTTTGTTTTTGATTCTTGAGTCAGGGAACCAGGCTGTCGAGTCCCTATAGGGGTGCATTTACTACTGCTGCAGCTTCTGTCATTGCTTTTTGTTGCAAGAGTTGTATATTTATAGAGATGTCTATAACACACCAGCTGTCACCATCCCAGCCCTCCCCTAACATATATACACTTTTTAGTGTTGATTTTCTCACATTTGGAAAGAGTAATTTTTCTTACTTTAGTCTGCATTTTTTTTTAAGAGACAGGGTCTTGTTTTGTTGTCCAGGCTGGAGTGCAGTGGCACCATCATGGCTCACTGCAGCCTCAACCTCCTGGGCTCAAGCGATCCTCCCATCTCAGCCTCCCAAGCAGCAGGCACTAGCATACCCTGCCATTTTTCTTTCTTTCTCTTTCTTCTCTTTCTTTTCTTTTCTTTTCCTTCTTTCCTTCCTTCTTTCCTTCCTTCCTTCCTTTCTTCTCTTTCTTTTCTTTTCTTTTCCTTCTTTCCTTCCTTCTTTCCTTCCTTCCTTCCTTTCTTTCTTTCTTTTCTTTCTTTCTTCCTTCTTTCCTTCCTTTCTTTCTTCTTTCTCTTTCTTTTTTTTCTCTTTTTTAGAGACAGGGTCTCACCATGTTGCCCAGGTTGGTCTCAAACTTCTGGCCTCAAGAGATCTTCCCACCTTGGCCTCCCAAACTGCTGGGATTACAGATGCATGTCACCACACAAGACTTTATCAGTATCTTTAATAGTACATTTTCTCTTAAGAGTTACTCAACTCTTTTTAAGACACACACACATTGTGCTGTCTTTGTAGTAGTATGCCCTTAATCCTTCGTTAATCATAGTCAAGAGCTCAATAGTTGGATGGAATGGTTGCTTTGGCCTTACTGAAGCCCCTTCCAAAGTTTTTGTGATCTTTCAATTACTGTCTGTTCACATTCACTGGTGACTGAGGTCTTTGTGTTAGTATTGCTGGGCTCATTTGGAGGAATCTTTTATTCAGGAGAAAACAAGATTGGAAAAAGTCTTGAAAACACCTACTTTTTCTATTTTTGGAGCTATTCAACATTTTTATTTGACTGTACTTCCGGTTTTTGTTCCTACTGTGAGTCAAGATCTTTGGAATTAGATGTTTCTCATACTCAGTGCTGACGATTTCTTCCCATTTAAAATTTTCTTATAGTGTATAATATTTACATAATGGAATAATGAATTTCTAAACTCTTTGGAGTAAATGAAGCAGAATAGAGTGGCTGAAAGAAAAAATCATGGTCAAAAAATGTATGAGGCTTAAAACAATTCTGAGAATTTGCCTAAATAGTTTTAGACAAATTCTTTTCCTATGTAATGCATTTTCTTCTTAGTTATCCAGTTTTTTCCCCAATATATTTTATCATTCTTATTTAAGTCTAGCCAATGTTTTACTTTGCTCTGTAAATCAAGTAACAAATGCTTGCTGGCACTGACATCTCTCTATAATTCCTTTTTACTGTCTGCTTTCACAATTTTGGACATTTCCCTTCTGAAATACTTTTTTTTTTTATAACTCCTGTTATTACTTTTGTTTCTCTCTTTCCTAGGACAATCTCCATCAAAAATGCCATTTTCTCACTGAGATCTCTTTTTAAATCCTTTCCACTTTCTATGAATTACTGTTCAAAGAAAATTGAATTTGATTATATCATTCCCAAGATTTAATCCATTCATGGCTCCACACCATCCAGCAGAGCATCTGCAATGGTGTGACCTGAGTGGGTACAGATATGACAAGCTATCAATTCCCTCATTCACTGGTGTGTGTGTGTGTGTGTGTGTGTGTGTGTGTGTGTGGTGTGTGTGTATTCATTGACTAAGGCTTGGGTTAGCTAGCCTTCTGGGCCAGACATTCCTTGGTGGGAGATGGATAGTTTATTTAGCACTGGATACCTATAAATGTTGGCATTCTCCAGCCAACACCTGTAATCCCAGTGCTTTGGGAGGCTGAGGTAGGAGAATCATTTGGGCTCAGGAGTTTGAGGCTGCAGTGAGCTATGATTGTGCCACTGCACTCCAGCATGGGTGACAGAGAGAGACCCTGTCTCTAAAAAAAATAAAATTTAAAAAGAGGCATTCTCTATGAATGCCAAGTATGAAATAGGTTGAAAAATCACTAGTGTAAACAGAATCCAAGGTCACTCAAGGACTGATCCACCATTCATTTGTGAACTGAACATACCCAGCAACTTATGACTTCCCCGATTGATCCAGATTTTCCACAGATATTCCTATATTTTATGGTGTTTCTAAGCTTTTGTGGCTTAGGACATACTTTCTCTGGTATCTCAAATGTCTTTCCTTTGTTCTCTTCCTGATGAAATGGCATTTTTCACATGATACCATACTATATGCTTGGAGGAGCCACTATATGCCCTGAGACCATACTATATGCTCTGAGCAGTCTCTGTGTATAACTTGAGACACAGCCCCTGCTTATATTTTCTGTATCTGATTCACTTTACACAGACCATTATCTGCATTTCTCACTTCTGTAATTATTTGCCTACCTCAGTCACTTATTAGAATGTAAGATCTCCTGGGAGATCAAATTTTATTCATCTTTGTATTCTTGTGGTCTAACTCATAGACGTCTCTCAATAATTGCTTCTTGAATGAGTGAATCAATTAATAAGTGAAAATCAGCTATTTAAGCTTGTTTATTTATGCTTTTTTTATTAGGACAATATTTGAAAGACTCAACAATAATATTAATCATTACAGTGAATTCATGTTTGCAGGTTAAGTGTTTAAGGGACTTAAAAGTCTAAAATTAAACAATAATATGTTACATCTGGACTATAAATGCTTTTGGATATGAACAGTTCAGTGACCTCAGAACAAGAAAAGATATGAGAGAAATACAGCCAATCAAATACTTCAATCACAGGAGTTAGCAACCTACCTAAAATATGGAAGGAATACAGGATTCCATCAGGCAATATGATTAAAAGAAGCAAATGGAGTATCAACAAAGTGTCTGTTAAGCTGTATGAAAAGATGTTAAAATGTTTTAAAGGGCTAACAAGCATTAAACCAATCAAAATGAGACTCTTAGTAGGAGTAAAGTCTTCTGTGTATTCAAATCTAATGTCCTTTGAGTCCTGTAGTTGTGGGCTGCTAGATTAGTTAAATTCGAAAGGTATGGAATGAGATTTTTCTCTTGTTCCAACAACTACTACAGAAAAGCTCTTTAAATTCATTAGTGGTGAGCTATAGAATCTCCTTAGAATTTGAGTCCTGCTTCCCAGGACTCAAATTCTAAACATATAGAAAACTTAAGTTGTTTGAGATACTTACTTATTGGAGAAGTATATTTCTAACACATGAAATTAACTTTAGAGAAAACAAAATAAGCTAATCCCATATAGTGTTAATACTATTTCAGAAAATACAGGTTAGGATTTTGTAATCATTGGGATGATCTGCGTCTACTTGGTATATAAATCTTTTTAGTTCTTAAGATAATCAGATGGATTATGTTAGATCTGATAGATTCACCCAGTAAAACCAATTCAAAATTTTAATTGAGTAATTAATTTTATATTGTGATTTTAGGTTGAAAGACATGACAATTTTTTATTAAATTTGTGTAATGTTAAAAACAACTTGAGATTTAATTTATAGATGAGCTTATTTTATTTGATTTGCTGGATTAGCTTAAAAACCAGTGAATGTTTTATTAGGACAAATATTTGAAAGATTTCCAAAAATGATGATTGCAATGAATTCATGTTAAATGTTTAAGGAAATTTAAGTTACAAATAAAACAGATTATTTAAAGGAATGTAGACTATTGAATTTAAATAGGTTGAATAGTAATTGAGGTTTCAGTAGAATATTATTCAACCTTAAAAAGGATGAAATTCTGATATATGCTACAGTATGGATGAACCTTGAAAACCTTGTTGGATATTAAGTAAACCATACACAAAAGAACAAATATTGTGTAATTTCATTTACATGAGGTAGCTAGAATAGACAAATTCACAGAGATAAAAAGTAGGATAGAAGTTACAAGAGGCTGGAGGGAGGAGAGGATGGAAAGTTGTTGTTAAATGGGTATAGAGATTCTGTTTAGGATGATGAAAACGTTCTGGAAGTGGTAGTGGTGGTGGTCGTACAACATTGTGAATATACCTAATGCCACTGAGTTATAACACTTAAAAATGCTGAAATGGTTAATATTGTGTTATGTATTTTGCTACGATGAAAATAAACCCTCTTCAAATGTGCTTATTAACACCTACTAGATGTATAAGCAGAATACTAAAAGTTTTATATAGCATCTAGAGCAGGAGCGTCCAATTGTTTGGCTTCCCTGGGCGACACTGGAAGAAGACTTGTCTTGGGCCACACATAAAATACACTCACACTTATCATAGCTAATGAACTAAGAGAAAAATCGCAAAACAATCTCATAAAGTTTTAAGAAAGTTTACAAATCTGTGTTGGGCTGCATTTAAAGTCATCCTGGGCTGCATGTGACTTGTGGCCCCTGGGTTTGACAAGCTTGATTCAGAGCTTAAAAAAACAAACCAGGTTTTAAAAAATTTGTTGCTTTAAAAAAATTGCATAGTGATTTAAAACTCTGTGTAGATATATATAGAATTTCTGGGCAGAGAAGCCTCCCTCATGAAAACACACAAAGTCCTAGAGACGCTTTGGTCTTCACCTGTTTCTCTGCAATGTTTTTTGTCTTAGGAGGAAAACACAGTATGACACCTTGGCTTTGACTTTAGGACTAGTAACTAAGAGTGTTTATTTTCCTTAAGTAAAAAAGAAACAGATTTAATTTACTCTTCCAAATAAGCATGTAGGTGAGTAAATAGCAAATGAGGCAAATATAGAGCAAAGGAGAAGAAAATACAACTTAGGTCCAACTTGTGTATTTTTTCTCATAACATGCAAAAACACAGTAATTTTTAAAAATCTTTTTCACAGAGCCCTCCCTCTCAATATGGAATTTACAAGGAAGTCTCTGGGAAAATCTGCCCTTTAATTCACTACTCTTTTGAGAGCCAGCAGGTCAGGGAAGCCCAGATCATCTCTTTGACCAGAAGTATGACACTGCTTCTGAAGTCAAGCCCTTTGTGTGGCTGGAAGCCTTTCCAGGAAGTGATTTCCCACGCGCTTACTGATCCTTCTGCTAGGAATGCTCTCCTGGCCTTTGCCTCCCAGCATCTTTTCATCCTTAGGTCTCAGCCTAAATGTCGTCTTCTCAAAGAGAGCTTCCCAGGCATGCTGCAGGCACTCCTGTGTTTGCTAAATGCCTGATAGGCAGGACTCCTGACTCTCCCTTGAATAACAGGAGAACTCCTGCCTATTTTTACTCGGAGTCTCCTTGTCTGAGAAGGAGCCTTTCGCTGACATACCGTCTCAGGTGCTCCTCATTGTCTTATGCCTCAAAGGCACTTATCACCTGCTCCTCAAGTTATAGGGTCAACTTTCCTAGAAGCAACACTCAACGACCCAGGCCCCTTTGATACTGTGGCTCCGACATTTGAAACGTGTGGCTTCTAAAGCTTCAGTGCTGGTCTATGTCCAGCAGGAAGAAAGGATAAGAGCATGAAGAATCACAGGTGGAAGTTATTTAGGGGCCAGGACTGGAACCCACATCTAGAATTCAATTCGATGGGGCACCTAACTGCCTGGAGGCTGGGATAGATGGTACAGGTGGGTGCTTGGGAGGAGAACAAACAAATGGGCTTAGTGAATAGTCAGCCAGTCTCTGACACAAGCTTGTACATAGCTGTCATGACATCACTGAAGGTGGCATTAAACGAATAAGGGTTGGGAAGCAGTAGGAATTTTACAGTTGATTGAACTGTGACAAAGAAATATGTCCTCAGAAAATACCACTAACTTTAATGTAGACTTTCTGTACTTACAATCAGAAAGAGAGAGAGAGAAAGAAAAAGAGACAGAGGGAGGGAGAAAGGAAGAGAGAGACAAAGAGAAAGATCTGTTTCTTTCTATGAGGAAAAATGTGGATAAAATGGAAACACTAGTTTGTTATAACTTAGATATAATTAATAATTAATTTACTTTGTGTCTTTTACAATTTAGGAGAGACAAATGCTTTTACCAATGTTCCCTATTTTTTTCATACTGACATTCAAGTCGTATGAATACTCCCCAATATCTCATTTAGGTGCCAGTTTCAAATATTGTTCCCAGAAAGAACACTAAATTATTATTGTTTTCTTAGTGCAGTACATGGTGCAGAGAACATGAAGATGAGTGTTCCATATATGCCCTTTTTGCTGGTTACTTGTATGATACCTCTTTTAAGGAATTGTAAAATCAGATATCCATTAAATCTTAAATAGTTGGTCCAAGACTCTAGCTCTTAAAAATATTATATGCCATTTTGTTATTTAAAAGAATAACCACCTCTTTTATTTTCTGGTCTTACTTTAAAATGTTTCTGTTTTATTGGCTGATCCTACTTAATATGCTTTACTACAGCAGTGTGAATGTTAACATAAGCTTTAACTATAATGGTTAGTTAATATTTTAAGGACTTAATGACAGATCATTATTCCAAAAGTAGCTTGAACAAGTTCCTCAAAATTGGTTGCCTGTGTCTGCATCAGAAATATGCTTACTCTGCATTGGTATATTGAAAGTACTGAGGCATAATAGATGTACATAGTTTTGGGACGTGTGATAATTTAACACATTCATATAATTTGGAAAGATCAAATCAGTGTACTTGGGATATCCATCACTTAAATATTTGTCTTTTCTTTATGGTAGAAATATTCAAAGTATTCTCATCTAGCTGTTTCACAAAGTACAATAGATATTGTAAATTATAGTCACCCTACTGTTGAACACTAGGTATTAAAAATAATTTTTAATTGGCAAAATATGTGCTGTTTAAGAGATGGGATTTTCCGGAAATCCAGGAAAGAAAGTTTTCAAGGATGGAGAAGTCAACAGCAGCCAAAGCTGTCAATCAATCATGATAAGATCCAAGGCAACCTGTCAATTAGTAGGTCTCTTTTGGCCTCTGAGATAGCATCTTCAGTGATAACTCAGGAGGCATGAGAGTGAGTGGGAGGGGACTGAGGGAGGGAGTGCTGTCAGTCTCTGCCACTTTGCAGAAAAGTTGGGATGTGGAAGGAAGGAGCATGAGAGACAGGAAAGTTAAATTTATGCCAGGTGGAGTCAAGAGTGAGTCCTTTTTTCTTTTTCTGGTTTATGTGACTTTGTTTATAAGCTGAAGGGAAAAGACCCAGTGGAGGAAGAAGATGGGCAGAGGGAGTAAAGTTGTCAGGGAGACAGAAAGAAAAAAAATAATGAAGAGAGCAAGGTGCTTAAATAGGAGGGTGTGATGGACATAGAAGCCACGAAAGCCACAGGACAGAGCGAAGGCTGCTGCTTCTGTCAGGCAGTTGATGATCATAGATGGATACAGACAGATCTGACAGAGAGAGCACCTGGGAACTTGAGGAGTCATGCCCGCTGCTTTTATTTTTTGTGTGACAAAGTCTCAGTAATGGAGTTTTAATGCTAAGGGTGCAGGGCAGAGGAGGAGAAAGCTGCTGGGAGTCACATGGCCTCTTTGAGCCTCAGTGGTTCGTCTCAAAAATGAGGATAGACACAGTTCTCTAAAATGAGGGTAGGATGCTCTGCAGCACTGACAGCTCAAATAATTAACTTTAGGGGATCTGGAGAAAGCACTGATCACACCTTAAAATCACCCGCACCCAAAAGCACCATCTATAGAACTGCAGTGTTAGAGCTATAAGGTGACTTGCAGATACCCAAAGAGGTGATGTGATTTAGCAATGGTCACAGAGCTAGATATTGGCAGTTAGGACCACCATCACTGAAATCATTTCTAACTTCCGGTTTCAAGCAGAAATGTAGAAAATTAAAACCCCTGCTGGGGTGCATGGGGTGCAGGAGTTGTCTGCTTGCTGGTCTCAAGTTTTTGGCAAAGCAGGCCATACTTTCTCTCCAGAAAATTTCCAGATGATACAAATGCATAATATAGGGCCATGCCTTTTCTCTGGAAAATTGTTAAGCATATAAGTGCACAAATACCTTATCGTGAATTAATCTTTTTTTTTTTTTTTCTGTAGTACAGGAAATGGGAAGTTTAAATTTTCTTAGGGAGTGAGGAAAGAGATATGAGAAATAATGTAAAGACAAGCATTTTCTACACTGTGTATTTTGTAGAAATTTATTTCCTATGATGTTCCATACACTGAAGCAGGTTCTGAGATCCTAGGGTAGATAAGACATGATCTCCACCTTTTCTGAGTGGCGGATGCAATTAATTAAAAAGTAAGTTGGGTGCAGGTTCAGAGACACACTCAGGGTGTACTGAGGCATGGGGAAGAGGGTGTTTGTGAGACAAATGTTAAAGACCATGTAGGAGTCTTTAGTTATTTGAAAGGAGATGCTGTGTTCTGAATGTTCATTTCCCTCCCACTCCCACCAATTTATTTGTTGAAACCTAATCCCCAACGTGATGGTGTTAGTAGGTGAGCCCTTTGGGAAGTGCTTAGGTCACTCACGAATGGGTTAATGCCTTTATAAAGGAGACCTCAGAGAGCTGCCTTGCCAGATTCCACATGTGAGAGCACAGGAAGAAGATAGTCATTTATGAACAGAAAAGCAGACCCTCACCAGACACCAAGTCTGCTGGTAACTTGATCTCAAACTTTTCAGCACAGAACTCTGTGAAATAACTTCCTGTTATTTATAAGCTACCCAGCCTATGGTATTCTGTTATAGCAGCCCAGAAGAACTAAGACGGGAGGTGAAGATGTCTCATCTGGTGACTGATTGGGTGCAGACAATAAGGGAAGAGTCAGGGAATACAAGGAATATGCCCAAACTTTTCAGCTGATGTTAACAGCTGTCATTTACATAAATGGAGATAGAGATTAGAAAAGGAAGAAACTTCTCCCTGATCTCCACCAATGGAAACCCTAATCATCTTACTGAATCCATTTTGTTCATGCATTGACTCATTCATTTAATATTCATTCATTGAAAATTGTGTAGGGTTCTCATTAAGTTAGGAAAGGGAGTCAGCCCTGGTGAATATCATGACTTTAAAAAAATTACAGTTGTGTTAAATGATGCCAAGGAAAAAGCACAGTGTGCAGTTAAAGCATCTCACAATTTATCATCAGTACCTTAATCTAACCCAAAGAGGATGGGAGGAAAGTGGTCAAATTTGGAAAGAGAGAGTTAAGCTGAAATCTTAAGGGCATATATACATTAGTGGCTCAACAGAGGGAGGAGCCCTCTCTCAAAGGCCCGGGTGTAGAAGCGCTTGGTGGATTCAGGAAAACAGATGTGGCTGGAGGTGAGTAAGGGAGGAGAGCAGGATATATTGCTGTAGGTGGTTCCTAGTCAGGCTAAATTATAATCAGCAGTCCTGGCTTAAGGAGATAGGTAATCATCTAGGCTCTACTTCACTGTAAGTTTAGTGCTAACCTTGGATCTGCGTCTGGTGAGAGAGGAGACCCCCTTGCCTCCTTCAATTTCACCTCTTCCTCCTCCTTCCAAATGGAAAGGAGAGTGAAGAAGGAAAAATAAGATAAAATAAAATACCAAAGAGCTGGGAAAATGACTCCCTCTTTAGTTCCCAGCGTCTCTGCTATCTGTTAACCTTGAAAGAGTTGCAAATAAATGCAATCTCTGCCAGCTGGAGCCTGACACTAGTTCAAGTCCCACGTCTCCACAGACCAGGCTCCCTCCTGGAAACACCTCTGCCAATAAACAGCTTGTTGCTTTTGTCTTGTCTCTGTAAGCCCCCCTCCCTTGCTGGTCCCCGCTCACGATGTATATGAATTAGCAAATCAGTGAAGCCAAAAGATTGTAAGGTCGGACGTCCAGCAAATGGACAGCGACATAGTTCAGCCTCAGTTTCCCCTTTAGCGTTGTAAGCCTATAAAGGGGAGAGAAGCTGCAGCTTGGGGAGCTTGGTAAATGAGGCTGTAGATCCCCCACAGCTCCTGGCTGAATAAAATGCCATTTCCTTCCAGAGTTTGGTATTCGAGAGGTTTGTTCCCTGCTGCTCCTGCTACACTGGTATAGGTGCTTCTCTATCTTTCCCCTGTGGGGGAGTCCCCAGTTGGTTTGCTGGTCTGGGTGTTTGAGTGCTTATGATATTTCTTGAGACAGAATCTGTCTCAATAACCTATCTAAGAGCTGGAATCTTGTCACCCAACCAGAGCGCTGTAGCTGGGATCCTGTTCTGTGCTGCCTGAACTTCCCATGTGTGGGGTGGCCTAGGTTACCACCCTGCTGGTCCCCACTCTTTGACAGTAACTCTATCCCCTTCACCATATGTTGCAGATGAGTTTACTCCTAAATACCTGCCTTATTCTGTGAGTGCATCCCTTTCAAGTAAGTCCCTGTTTTCTCAGGGATGTCTTGTCCAGGAGATTACAAAATCAAGCTCTTGTTCTGACGTGTACAGTGGAGGTTTATCTTATCTCCTATATGTTGACTTTCAAAATTACTAAAACTATACCTAATTGTATTAAAAATGTAGGACCTCTACTTGCCTCACATACATATTTGCAAGTGCATTGGACATATCACTAAATTCAAAACATAAAGCAGTATCATTTCTTCAAACTTTAGAACCTTTGGGTTTTGAAAATGACTTTGTAAAACTGAGTTGTTGGGCCCAGAAAATTTATTTAACAATATAAACTCAACAAATATTTATTTTTCTCATGTTTTTTTGAGACAGGGTCTTACTCTGTTACCCAGTCTGGAGTGCAGTGGCAGGATCTCAGCTCAGTGAAAACTGGAGCCTCCATCCCACCAACCCTCACCCCCTACCCTGAGCTCAAGTGATCCTCCCACCTCAGCCTCCCGAGTAGCTGAGACCACAGGTGCACACCACCATGCCTGGCTATGTTTTTGTATTTTTGGTAGAGATCGGGTCTCACTATGTTGCCCAGGCTGCCCTTGAATTCCTGAGCTCAAGAGATTTGCCTGCCTTGGCCTTGCAAAGTGCTGGGATTACAGGCTTGAGCCATCACACCCGGTCAACAAATATTTCTTTATTGAATTCTACATGCAAGGCATTTTTCTAAACTACAGGGTTACAGCGGGGAGCAAAACAAAGATTCTACCCTCATAGAGCTGTGCTAGTGGGAGGATTAACTAGTCATTGTGTAGCTATTTGGCAGAGCCATCTCAGCAAGTTAGGAAAATGTTTCAGGAACTAAATCTGAGCTCTAGTGAGGCTGATGGAGAAAGATCAGCCTTTAGGACAGTTACATGCAACTAACTAGATAGTTAGCAAAAAAGAAAATTATGCACTATGAGAATGAGTACATTTTTCATGGCTCATTAGGCAAACATGGTGGCTTCTTTGAAATGTTTACTGTGACTTCAGGATCGCCCTTACCCAGTCTTGCACATTTCTCCATTTTTGACTCACAACATTCTCCTCTCCTCTCATGTTCAAATATCCATACACTGCTAGGGGTGCTAAACAGTGAGCTGGTTTTCTGCTCTGAAGATCTTCCAGGCCTCTGCTTATTCCCTCCCCTGGTGTCTGGCCTTGTGGTCATTTTACTTCTGTGAGGCTTCCATACATTATAAGTAGGGGAAAGGAAATTCATAAATTAACATTCAAACTAGTCTGTCTCTTTTTTTCCCTACCATTAGCTTCTTTCATAAATTCTTAGGTGGAGATAGGACTTTAAAAAAAATTTCAGCTCACAGCATTGCTATGAAAATATCACTTCATTTTCTTAGAAGGAATTCATGGGCAGACAGGTAAATACATGAACATTAGCCAGCAGGAAGCTTCAAGGACAGTAGAGTGATGAAATGTTTTTCTGATAGTTATGCTTCCTTCCAATAAAACGTTCCCCAAAAGTATAACAGCAAGGGTCAAATCCTTATATAAATAACTATTTAGAGCTTTTTAATGTAAAGTATTGAACCCACATCTGAGGGGTTCATATCCTTTTTAAAGACTGCTAGGATTTTCAATATACTTCTCTCTCTCATCATTCAACATATTCAAGCCAGATTAGCCTTTGTGAGCCCAAATAAATGTGCTAGTTGCAATTTACAGTCTAATATTAGAAGGAGTAGTGCTAGCAACAGACCCTCTGAAAAAGCCTGGCAGTATTTACACAAGTAAAATACTATTTTTCAGCATATTTTGCCTTATCTCCACACTTCTCTTAATTAAAAACATTCTTTCTAGAAAGTCTAACAAGGTAGTAACAAATCTACAAGTTCATTCTCAGCAAAGGATTCCCAAACAAGATGTTGAAAGATTTTTATCATTATGATTACAGAGATTCTAGTCTCATGAAAGTGTTCATGGAGATTGATAGATAGATAGATGTATATAAAAGTAATGAAAAATGGAAGAAAGAGATATAACTAGGCTTTTTTATTAGAATGAATGATGGAAAGCACTGACCCCACCTAGCACTCTGCCTTTTGTGAGCTTTTCATTTCATTGTCTTTGACCTGCAATCATAATCTTGATAAGAAATAGTCAATAAAAGAGACCAAGAGGTAACTAAGAAGATGGGTGGCTAGAAATAAATGTTTTCTCAATTATTTATTACACTTCGGAAATATCTGTCTGAAATGTTGGTCCCATATATCCACTTTAACAGTGCAGAGGAGGGAAGTGGTAGCTGTTATTAATTTTTAAGGCTGGCTGGCAGCTTTCAGTTCAAGAACAAGGCTTAACTTTGCATTTTGAATAATGCAGAAATTTTCGTTAGTTAGAATAGAATCAAAATTATAAATGATATATTGCCTGCCAAAAAACTGACTTTATATTTGCAGTTCTCATTTAGAATAAGCTTTCCAGAAGTACACTTAGACAAATTGGGAAGCTACCAGTATTGTTTACTTATTTTATGTATAAGTTTTGGAAAAACAATTCAAAGAACATGTCTTCCTGACTGCGGGTTCGTAATGTCATATCCAAGTGGCAGTTCATTATTGCACCTAAAAGCTAAGTGTTGGCACAAATAGTACTTAGTGTATGAGGTCATTGGAATTGGTTTCAGACATTATTTTTTGCTCACATCTGCCTTCTGAAGACCCTGGTACAATTTAATTACATCTGCACTTTTGATTCCTAATTCTATCAATAAAAAATATAAAATTACCCTCAATTGAGAACTGTCAGACTAAAACATTTGTGACTGCTTTCCATTGTCATCTCTCTTCCAGCAGATTATCATGTTAAGTTAGTCTTGGACATACATACTCATATATACTTTGTTTTGAGCACCCAAGGCTCGTTTTGACTAGAAGTCAATTTGAATTTATGACAACACAAGTACTATATCCAAATGTCTCTCGGTAACGTAATGTATGGCTCTAATAACAAACACTAGAATAAAACCACTAATAGAATAGTCTCCTAGCAGCTGCTTCAATCCCAGTTTGAAGGGCATTGAAATAGCTGATTCAGAGATTTCTATAGAGAAACTTAAGCTAATTAAGGACATCAAAGTCAATGGAATGACAGTATCTGCCAGTGAGCAATACAATTTATATACATTGAAAAGAAGACTAATAGAAGCTTAAAAAAAAGTATCCATTTAGATGAGTCTTTTATTTTGTATGCCATTTTGCATTTCCCAGCTTTGCTTAAATCACAAGTCTCACAGAAAAAACTTTCATATATTTATTACACTAGATAATAGAAGACTATTGATTAATCTGCCTTTTCTCCCACAGTAAGGTACAACTGAGCACTGGTGTCTGTTCAGAGTCTTTGACCAGTTCAGTGTGGAGGAAAAGAAAGAGGACTGTTTTTGGTTGTTATTGTTTGATAACTACTCAGAAGTAGTTATCTACTTTATAAGAAATTCAGGTGGTACTTATCAATTTATTATTTTTTTTGAATTTACTCAGCTCAAAGTCCAATAACTTTTAGGTTGAAATTCCAGTTAATATTGTTCACACTCAACCCACTGTTTTTGGCTGTGCAGCCTGTCTTAGCTGTGGGTTTGGAAACATGCTGCTATCCTTCTGTGTATTAACTTCATCAGGTGGTACTACTACTAATAAAACTCCTAAACATAGAGTTTTTGAAGTTAACCTCAAAGTGAAAGTGTGGTCATTAGAACTGCACTTGTCAAGTGACAGAAACTTTTTGTCTTATCTAGCATTAAGAAACAAACAAACAAAAAAACCCTGAGTAAGCATTAAATACATGATGCAATTTGCGTGTTTTCACTGCCTGATATGTTAAATCTCAGGGTCTGAGATTTAGTCAAATAAATTGAGATAGACCCCATTAGATTCTGGATTCCAATTCAAATATCATGTACCACCCATCTATTTGATGGGAAGCATTCATCAGACCCCTTTGAGACTGTGTTCTGGAAGGAAGTTTTAATGGCTAGCTACGTTGCTTCATCTTGGTGCAAATTCAAACAGTGACTGCAATGCAGTCTCTGGTTTGGTAAGGTGTGATTTCTTTATCTAAAATAATTTATTTTTTAAAAGTAAATTAACATTTTCTTTGATATTACATGAGTCCCTAATAGAGTTGTACCAGGAAGTGCCTTATACATTAGCAGGTGCTCAGTGAAGGCCATTTGTTGACTTATGTTGCTAAAGCTCTATCATATAACTTCAGGTCATAATATTAATATATATTTTTTCTTTGGGTGTTCTGCTAAAACATGATTTAGCTTTTAGACATTCCATTCATTTTTTTAAGTACCTCTTGTAGTTCTCTTTTGCATCTCACCTGGAAGGTTGTAAATTTTTGTTTTCTTCTTTGCATTTTATATAGTTTATATACATATGATTTTTTTGTAATGTATTATGTCTTGATATCATTACTGTTACTTAGACTTCAAAATTCTGCCACCAGCATATGTAAAATTGGTAATAGATAAAACAACTATTGAGTGCCTGGTTGGCATAATGGTTAGGTGTCTGATGAAAAGTTGCTAAGATATGATATGACAAAAGTCCTTGAGCTTCTGAGTCTCTGTGCGAGCTCTCACAAATTGAGAGTTTCAATATGTAGCATCACCTTATTTGTGTGCGGTTCAGTCTGTCAACTTTTGACTATAACTTTAGTATGCTGAGTTCAATCATTGTAGACTCCAAATATAAAAGATTTCATAGCCATGTAATGATGAGTTTTGGAAGCTGTATCTCATTCAAAAGGAACCCACAGGGAGAGAGATAACAGTACTTACATGTGTCTTCTTCTTCCATGGATATACTGATCACATAACAGGCATACACAAAACCCACCAACTGCAAAAAAAGAAAAAATGGGTACTTTAAGAATTGATTCCAAGTTTCCATAATTAAAGGGACAATATAATCTAATAAAAATAAAAATTTATGAGCAACTTTTAAGAAGTTGCAATAGAAAAAACTCTTTTAAAATGATAGCTGTGGTTTCAAGAGTCTTTTCATTTCTAGGTAACCTTTCTAGCTTTCTAAAAAGTACACAGAAATGGGGGAAGACCAAGTTTTAGATATTTCACTTAGATTTTGATTTGGGGCTTGCAGTTCTTATATTTTATAGTCAGCAAAGATTAAGAAATCCATTTTAAAGTTCTAATTTTTTTTTTCTGATGGTTGAGCATTTTGTACGAGCACTCATTAACTATAACTATTTTAATATTTAAAAGCTACAGGAAGAATCAAAACATGTTGCATATAAATTAAATACCAATCATCTACTTAATTATTTAAAATGCTCTGGGAATGTAAATCATATTATATACTAAATTGCTTTGTTAATCATATCACAAAACACATTAACTTATTGGTGATTTGGTAGTGTTAAAATAAAATAGAAGAGATAATTTATACTTTGAATACTAGTAGTTCAAAGAATAGATGCAGGTGCAGAATTTAACCTCTGAATTTATGATGCTAAGAGGACGATTTTTATTCCATGGAGCCAAAGACACTGCAATTCCTAGAGGACAAACTTGTCAATGAATCTAGTCTAGTCTAAAAATACTTACTATAAGCACTTCGATAGGTATGAAACATACATACTTGATAGCTGTTATAGTTTCTCTTCTGCCTTTGTTAACATTTGTTTCCACTCTTTAATTCCATTATAAAATAACACTGGGAAAATAAACTTTTCCTGGTAGTCCTAGTGTCAAAGGCTGATGTTTCCAATGCAGAGAACAAGATATCTGGGGCTTTCGACTACCCATGTGAATTAGGACCCTGAGCTTGTAATCCTTCTCTAGAATGTCTAAATAAAGCCCAAGAAGCTCTGAGGGGATGAGAGGTTAGGGAAAAGGTTTGCGTGAGGTCTTAGGAGAAGGGCTTCCAGAGAAATCTGCCAGGATGATGATGGCTTTTCCCACCCAGCAGGCACCTCATCTCACCTCAAGCCAAGTGAGGGGGGTGCTTCAGAAAGCACTTGGGGAGTTTAACATTTCTTACATTTTGGGAAACATGGGGGCTTGGCACCTGACTCACACTTGGAAGAGTCAAAAGGCAAGAGGCTATGTCTAGAGGGGCTTTTGGTTATAGTGTGTGGAGACAGGATTGGGCAGGATTGGCAGGGCAGGATGTGTATGTGGGCCCTTAGTCTGGGGGGTAAGGCCTCTGGAGAGAGTTTCCTGTGCTGTTCTGGAGTTGGAGCCACCCCAGAGGACTTCCTGGCAGGGGTAGGTGACCTCAGGATGATGGTACTTTGGCTATAGAAGGCAAGTAGGGGTGCAAAGTGGCAAACCATGGAGGCTGATCATCCAAGAAACAGGTAGGGATCCTATAGGAGAGGCAGGGTGGGATTCTGAAGAACCCCTAAAAACGCCCCACAAGAAGAAGCATCAGCATGTGGGATATGTCACACCCAGAGAGTATCCCTGCCAGATTACAATGGAGCCCTTCATGCTAACACCTTGTTTCCTACTTTTCTCCCATGGTTTTTCCTTCTACTTCATCCCTACAATAAAACAGTGAAAGAAGTGGAGTGAGAAGAGGAGGAAGCAGTGCCGTGTTTTTCTCCCCCTCTGCAAGTCTGCAAGTTGAAATCAGACCCAAGCTCAGGAGGAGTTTTTAAGTGGATGAGAATTTTCAATGACCTGGACTAGATATTTAATATCTCTGAGGGACTAAGACAGCTATAAGATCTGCTTGAAATATGATCCAAAGGATGAGCTAAGACAAAGCCATATGTGTACTTAAAGGGACAGTGAAAGAACAAACAAAATTGCCTTTTGACTGTATTCTACCACCCATTCAGTAACCCAGTTACATAGAGAAGCAAGAAATGGCCCACAATCCCATCACTAATAACTTTATAATAGATTTCCTTCCAATCTTTCTCTCTTGTAGTTGCTATATATCACTTATACTCTTAGGACTCTAGTACTCTTCATAAGCTTGATTATTAATGACTACATAAATTTGTATCATTTAAATATACTGCAATGTATTAAGGTGATATTCTATTATTGAAAGTTGTTTTCAAGTTATAAATAATATGAAAAATATTAATGCTTTTCCTAAATTTTTGGTGATCTGATTCTCAGAGGTAAAATTATTATTGCGGAAGTGCCACTGAATATTTTTATGACTTTTTTTTTTTATACATTATTGGTTTTCAGAAAGTTTGTATCATCTATCCTACCACAACAGTGACTGGCAATGCTTGCTTTTCCATATCTATAGGATAGTTCCACTTAAAAATGCATGCCAAGAAAATAAACAAAATGGCATCTCTTCAGTTATTTATTTTTGCAATAGTTTTCTTTCATCTGACATATTTTCATATTTTATTAGCCATTTATGTTTTTTATTTTGTGAATTATCTCAAAAGTCCTTTGCCCATTTATTAACTTGATATTATTTTCATTAATTTATATGAGGTATTATGGGGGAAAGGCTTTGCTATATTTGTTGCAAATTTTTGTTTCTTTATGTTAGCCTGTGATAGTGATGGTCTCATAACATCAGGAGATTTTCTTACTAAACCGTATGTTAGAAGGCATCTGCCAACAAACAACTTTCTAGTTCTTGGTGGGTTCTCCTTTAGGGGTATGTGTGTATATGTGTATACCTGCAAGCATGCATATTTGTAAATCAAGACCTCTCTTGCATTAGTCTTCTGTTGCTGCTGTAAGAGATTGATGCAAACTTAGTGGCTTAAAACAACACAAATCTTACAGTTCTGAAGGTCAGATGTCTGAAATGGGCTTTACAAGGCTAAAATCAAGGTGTCAGCCGGGCTGTACTCCTGCAAGATCTAGCAAACTCTGTTTCCTTGCCTTTTTCAGCTTCTAGAGGATGCCTGCGTTCCTTAGCTTATGGTCTTGTCCTCCATCTTAAAGGCCAGCACCATTGGGCTGATTCCGTCTTAAGCTGTCATCTCTTAGGTTCGTCCTCCCCTGCCTTCCTGTCCTACTGTTAAGGATGCTGGACACACCTGGACAACTTAGGACAATCCCTCCATGTTAAGATCACATGATTATCACTAAATTTCATCTGCAATCTTAATTCATTCTCCTTTGCCATGTGCAGTGATTTATTCACAGGTTCCAGAGATGAGGATGTGGAAATATTTAGGAAACTTATTCTGCCTATCACATCTGTGACCTCATATTTAGACTTGCAGCAGGTTCTGCACAATGTAGATCACAGCGGAGATGGAGAAATGATACTGAGAAAATTTCTTCAGTTTTACACAGGAACAGAAAACCAAATACTACATGTCTTCACTCATAAGTGGGAGTTGAACAATGGGAACCCATGGACACAGGGAGGTGAAAACTACTATCATCAATTTGGTGTTTGTACATCTAGTCCATGTTTTTCCATCCTACCTGCAAATATATATCCTAAAAGCAGAATATAATTAATTAATTAATTAATTAATTTAACTTTTATTTTAGGTTTGAGGGTACATGTGAAGGTTTGTTACATAGGCAAATACATGTCATGGGAGTGTGTTGTACAGAATATTTCATCACACAGGTATTAAGTCCAGTGCCTATTAGTTATCTTTTCTGCCCCTCTTCTTCCTCCCACCCTCTAGCCTCAAGTAGACCCCTATTGTTTCCTTCCTTGTGTTAATAAATTCTTATCATTTATCTCTCATTCACAAGTGAGAACATGTGGTATTTGATTTTCTGTTCCTGTATTAGTTTGGTAAGGAAAATAGCCCCCAGCTCCACCCATTTTCCCACAGAAGACATAATCTCATTATTTTTTATGGCTGCAAAGTATTCTATGGTGTATATGTACCACATTTTTAAAGTCCAGTCTATAATTGATGGGCATTTGGGTTGATTCCATGTTTTTGCTATTGCAAATAGTGCAGCAGTGAACATAGGCATGCATGTCTCTTTATAATAGAGTGATTTATATTCTTTTGGTTACATACCCAGCAATAGGATTGCTGGGTTGCAAGATAGTTCTGCTTTTAGCTCTGAGAAATTGCCACACTGATTTCCACAATGGTTGACCTAATTTACACTCCCATCAAAAGTGTATAAACAGAACATACTTATTTTAAATAGCTCATTTAAAACAGTTTTCTTGACAATTTCAACCTCTGGGGGTATTGTCTTTTCACTTTGATTAGATCATTGTTGTTTTTATTTTGCATTGTACCTGACAGGGAGCTTGTACTAAGAGGACGACACACATCAACTCTCCTATTAAAAAAAATTCACACGTGTCCATAATTAGTTTTATCTTTAATCCATGGATTCTTGCAATAAATTGTCTATGCCACTTGAAATTTTGTGAACATTAGTTTTCTTAAAAACAGATAATCTGTGAATCTACTGAACCCTGCACAAAGATTGTAATTCATCTCAATATACCCAACATTAAAGTCACTGCTAACTATATCATACTATGGAGGTTTGCTCCCCCACAGGCTACTGCTAGCATAGTCACACATCGCATAACATTTCTGTCAGTGATGAGCCTCTTAAATAATGGTGGTCTCATGAAATTATAATGGGGCTGAAAAATTCCTATGGACATTGTAGCTGTTGTGACATCATAGCACATGCAATACTGACGTATTTGTGCTCATGCTGTTGTAAACAAACCTGTGCTGCCAGTCATATAAAAGCATAGCACATACAAATATGTATTGTATATAATACTTGATATTGATAGTAAACAATGATGCTACTGGTTTGTGTATTTATACTATACTTCTTTCTGTAGAGTGTACTCCTTCTACCTAAAAAAATGTTGAATGCAAAACATAAAAATTTCCTGCAAAAAATACAGTTTGATTTTATATTATAAAGAGTTCTTAGAGGCTACGTATATTTTTATTCTTACATGTATGATAAGTCAGATATTGTTAAAAGCTAATGTTCCTTAGGTTTTTAGGTAAAAATAAATAGAGAAAGAAGCTGCAACATTTCACTCCCATGCTTCCACAGATTATCCTGCGTACCCCTTTTGATACATGTATTCTATGTTGTTATCTTGTGTACCTCTTTGAATTCATTACTTTGAGAACTTACTTCGAAGATGATCATTTAGCTTGAAAAATAGTTCAGTAAGTTTGGGTGACATGAGTTCTAGTGACTAAACATTGACAAATCAGATTTCTTTTGAACCCTAAAGAGCTAGACCAAGCTGCAGCCAGGCAGATCAAGACTCTCTTCCTATCCATTGTGACAAAAATGACTGACCCTCTGGGTTTTCTTTCAGTGACACTGCAAGGAAGGAGAAGATTAGTAACAGAATGAAGGAATCAGGCTGCAATGGACAATTTCTGAACAAGTTCTGTTGTTTTGCATACAGACAGAAATTTAGATGATGCATTGCAAATTCTATCTTGGAAGTTGCTTGTTGGATAGTAAGCTCATAGTTGCTTGATAGTTTTTGTATTCCAATGATCATTTCTCCACCACAAACTCAGGTAAGTTAAGTCTCACAAATCATTATTTTTTTCATCTATATAGGTGAGAGGTAAGCAAAGATATATCAAAATGTTTTGATTGAGTACTATGGGACTTTTCTAGTGTAAAGCTAAAGTCTTCATGATAGCTCAATGCCACAATAAATATTATTTTGTAATGTTCTAATACATTGCCCCCCCCCCCTTAAAAAATATAATACTTCTACCCACACCATTATATTTACTCAAAGTAAGGTGAATTATTATTTAGTCTTTTTTGATGTTTTCAATATGAAAATGATGCCTAAGGTATATGTTAGCATATTGTTAGCCTCTTTGGCAGGAAATATATATTTTGGTGTTTTCTAATATTGGCTCATTCAATTTGTCATGCTGGGGGCCATCAGCATTTATTGGTTGGTCCATCAGCATTTACTGGTTGATCCATTGGCATTTACTGGAAGAAAGGCCAGAGGATTGATGAGAAGGTCTCTTGAGAACAAATTCAGTCATGCTGATACACTGTTTTCACATATCAATATATAGAGTTAATTTGATGGAGTTGAGCCTGGAAATCCAACAGGAGACCAATTTCCCTTGAAAAAAAATTCCTATCCTGATGAAAGAATCTTGACCTGAAACTAAGTCTATGTCACCCTCTACTAGATTATATTTCCACTGTTGTAAGAGGCCTGGAAAGTATTAACTCTTAGTATTTGAACCACATATTATTTTGTTACATATTCATACATTTAAGGATAAAAATCTAGGTACCTGCTAAGAAATCTTTATAATATAAAATAAAATTATATTTTTTGCAGGAAATTTTTATGTGATTCTAATGCACATTTTCTTCTAGGCTAAGAAGAAAGATGTTGACCAGATGACTAACACTGGAAAATAAGTGCAAGCTTTGCAGTCTTGATTTTATCATTAAAGTAAGTACAGTGGAAATTCAGAGACAGGTTTGGGAGTAGGATGAGACATTGATCAAGTTAGAAGGAATGCATGAGAAGACGATTATAGATGAACTTTTATGAAGACAAAAGAGAGTAAGCTCTTTGGATAATTTTTTCAGAAATGTGTGTTTACTTACGTTCTGTGTAACTTATACTTCTGTCTTATAGTTTTAAGACCATGGATTATTCTAAAATATTGGTTTAGGGAGGGATAACATGGGGAGAAATGTCAGATATAGGTGATGGGAAGGAAGGCAGTAAACCATATTGCCATGTATGTACCTATGCAACAATCCTGCATGTTCTTCACATGTACCCCCAAACCTAAAATACAATAAAATATATATTAAAAAAAAAAAGAAAGGAAGTAGTCCAACACACATACACACACACAAAATATTGGTTTAACTGCATTTTCTGAAAAGATTCATTGTCTATGTGCTAAAGAATACTGGTCAATATATTTATTTTTCCTTTTCCACATAACTAGTCTTTTGATGGCAGAAGTAAAGTCAGGTTGTTAATATGGTAGCATGTCTCCCTATCCAGTGAATATTTTCTTACTGATAAATGTGGGTGTGCACAGTTTTAAAAGAACACAGCAATGTATAGCAAGAAAAACATTTGTCAGATCTAACTATTCACTAATGGACCTTAATATTTTCTTGATAGATGACATAAAAGAATTTTTGGCCAGGCAATTGAGATAGACAGTACCATTAGCCGAAAACAACAAGACAATGACATGCCATGCTAGAAATATTAAATCATTCTCCAAGTCCTCAAACAGAATTTGCCAACCATAATCTCAATATTATTACAAATGAATTAATTAAAACATTTCCTTTTACTTTTGCTTTATCGATGGACACACTCACAAAATATTTACTCCAAAAGTTGCTTTTGCTATTGTGATTAACCAAACTGCTGCTTAATTAATAATGTTACCCTCATGAGAAACTGTCTAGACATCATGTTAATCAGCAATTTGTAGATGGCTGACTGTTGCGTAGTCCTTGATTTCCCAGAATTTGAATTTAAATAGTCCTTGTGGCTTTCTGCTTGTCTACAAGAAGTGGAAAATGCATTCTTGCCAATGAAAACACACACAAAGTAAATAACATTAGCATAACAATCTTGATTATATCTGTTTTTAATAAAGTTTTGAAAAGAGTCATTCATTTTAAAGACATCTTTTTGCCTCTCTAACAGTATCCCTTTCTGTAGTTATATAATTTAAAATGACTTTCTTCTCTATATTGTAAATTCTGACAGCATACATTCCATCTTCTTTAATATGGTTAATGAATGCAAATGACATAAAACTACATTCTAACTCCACTTTTTTGTGTAAGAGATTGATTAGTTTTTGCAAGTAGGATTTGTATGTGGGGTTGGTTTGTTTTGACCTGTAGGCATTGTGTAAGAATCAACTAGATTAGGTTTCACTCCTGTAGACACTAGGAGGATAACCATTGGCTGTGTGTCCTGCGAGGTGTGAATCTTATTAAGAATGAACTAAAAAATTGAGTCACACCTGAAATCATGTGTCTTTGGCGGCCACTTTTAGGTGAAATAGATGGAGAAAAAAATCTCATCCAGGGAACTCAGAGATCTGAGAGGCATTCAATGAGAGGATTGCTGAACTTGAAGAAAGCCTGTGGGATCCTTGAACAACATAACTCCCCAGTCACTCTCCTAAGTTTCCCCACATTCACACTAACATTGAAGCCTTAAAGCTTAAGAGAATCCTTAAGGAATGATAGAAGTTCTGTATAATATTTAATATTTAATACATGGTGTATTAGTCTGTTGTCATGCTACTCACCCAGTTCTCACATCTCTGCATGCACAAACACTCTCATTCTTTAAGCCCAGTTGTAAATGTCACTTTCTTTGATTTCTTTAGTTGATCCATCTGTAGTCTGAATAGTCTCTGCACTTAGTTATTTTACCTGTAATGGTAGCTTCAAGATACTGCTTTGTATCATAGCATTGTGTCCATTTGTTATCTTCTAAGCAGGTTCTGGATGGCAGGAACTACCCTCTGAGAGACCTGATGCAAAGATCATGTCCTCTGAGAGTCCTGCCCTAGTTCCATCAGGGAGAGTATCTACTTCTTCCTCTACTTTGACACATCATTATACTCCTCAAATAAGGCACATTTCGCATGGTAATTGTACTTATTTACATGTTTGTCTCTACTATGAAGCTCTTTCAGGATGAGAGCTTTTTCTCAATTCAACTTTACATTTCTAACGCTTAGCACTTTGCCTGCTAAGAAGAATGATTCATCAAATGTTTCTGAATGAATAAATGATGCGAAGAATTGCATTGCAAAGTGAGGTAAAGGAGGGAGACAAGGATGTCTGAAACACAGTGGATGAATTTCAGAACTCCAGCATGGTAGCAATGCTGAAGTTCCCTCATGTGTCACCATGTTGCTCAGTCTCTGTAAATGCCAGCTCTGCTCATGTGCATCAGAGGTATTGCCATGATTCAGTAAGTTCTCCAGATTTTTGCTGCTTTACTTTGATATTGTGTGGATCACGCACTAAACATGAGAACAAGCCAATGATTATATAATACCATCTTTAACAAATGAATGACACATAAACATGGAGAGAAAAGGATATTAGAGTCTTTTCACTTATGAGTTAACTTTGGTTGATTTTACATGAAACCAAACATATGAAGAATATTAAAAACAGTTATGGATATTTCAGAATACATGCTACTTTTTTTCACTGGGGGAGAGAGAAATAATATGACAGGATAAGACCTTTCCAGCCACTCTGTTGAACTGATACAGCAGTTTTCATCAGAGGTAGTGTTCCAAGCCTCATAGCAAGCCGGAATTCAGCATAACCTCTTGTCCTAAGTCAGGATGATAGACAACGAGATGTCCAGATGGGTAACATGTGGCTACTGATTTGGGAAACTTCCAAGTCCATCTTCGAGTGGGTTGGGGGCTTGACTTTGTCCTAGGGTTCACCCTCAGTTTTGGGTTGAACAGTGATATGGTTTGGCTCTGTGTCCCCACCCAAGTCTCACCTTGAATTGTAATAATCCCCATGTGTCAAGGGTGGGACCAGGTGGATATTATTGAATCATTAGGGCTGTTTCCCCACATGATAGTGAGTGAGTTCTCATGAGATCTGATGATTTTATAAGGGGGTTCCCCTTCTCTCAGCACTCACTCTCACTCCTGCCACCCTGTGGAGAGGTGCCTTCTGCCATGATTGTAAGTTTCCTGAGGCCTTCCCAGCCATGCTGAACTGTGAGTCAATTAAACCTCTTTCCTTTGTAAATTACCCAGTCTAGGGTATTTCTTCATGGGAGCGTTGAGAACAGATTAATACAGACAGCATGTTTATCCTTCCTTATTCTAGAGGGCTTATCAAAAAACTCTGAGACTGAAGAAGAGGCAGCAGGTGGACAGTTTCATCTCACCATGAGTTGTGGCCACATTTCTTTTTCTATGGCTCCCGAGAGGGCCTTTTTGTGCAACTGTCACCCAGGCCCATCTGTGCTGTCTCATGTGCCTAGCAAAAGTCTAGGCTCTTAGGATCCTCAGGGGAAGAAGTCTTAGGAGGAACTGGCCTCTTATTTATTTGAATCACTCTGGGGAGAGTGTGACTCCTGGTAATATCTAATATGCTTGTTTTTATTCAAGCTTCTCTTACTGTTCCTTCAGGAATCCAGAATTAGAGCTGTGTTTTTGATGGCAGTGTCCTATGCCAAGTGAAGCCTGAAATTATGTGAAGACATTTGGTTCACTCTCCTAAGAGTCCCACTGGCACCCTGGACTCCAAATGAATCAATGAATATGGAAATAAGTTGTTTTCTCCACGATGACCATAAAAATGCACAACAGCAACAGCATCACATTTATTCAAGCTTTGGGGGATTTACTGCCCTTATGTGTATGGGAAACACTTGTGGAGACAGCTTCCAAATGGAAAACAAATGATTTGCTGGCCTCTAGCAAGGGAGATAAGACTTTCAACGACATACTTCTGTGATGCAGACACTCTGCACACACCAGCTCAGCAATATCATGGAGGACACCAATGCTACCCTGACTCACAAAGAAATTTGTTCTCAGATAATGCATTTCTGGTGGTAAGCCCTTAAGGAATAAGAACATTGTCTGAGATTTTTTTTTTTTATAAAAGTGCCTATTTAAGTTGATTTTTTCATCTAGGATTTTTCTAAGTGTCTCTTGCCAAATTCAATAATTCTTCAATGGTATTATGTGAGTAGTTTAATAGAGTCATTATATCTGAGTGTTATAAATATTTCTATCATGGAAAAATTTCATCTATACCCATTTACAACCCAAAATGTAAACTAAAGTAGAATTCATAAATGTGTCAGATGACTATGAGTATATTTTGAGGATTGTTTTTGTGAGAGTTGTTTTTGTGGTGTCAGATTGTGACAGGTAAGGTCTTGGGTTGAGTTGAGTTGAGTATACATTTCTTTGTGGCTATGGGGAATAATAAATTATCCAGGTTACAGTGAACTTTGTCTCCTCCATGCCTGACCATTTAAATGCAGTCAGATCCAAGAAACGATTAAAAGTTGAGCTCAGGCGGGAGCCCTTAGCCTGTGTCTATTCAGGCTGACCTCAGACTTGCTTATTCAACCTCTGTCCCATATTCCCATCTTGAGCTATTGACTTCAACCTCTAGGTACTCAAAATCCTTGTTCTTACGACTCATTTTGAATCTGGTTTCTGGCTTACTAGAGCATTTGGACTCTTTTTGTGTCCCTGCTATTTTGGGGCACCCTTTGCATTTCAGGAAACATTTTTGCCAGTGGATCCTCAGATACAGATTTCCATATAACCCAGCAATAAGTGTTTATCTCCAGGTTGAATGCATTGAGAGTTGAGGTCCCCAGAGCAGCCACTGGGAGGCAGTGGATGGCAAAGCAGCCTATGCTTAGGCAGTCAGGTACCACCCCCAGGCATACAGACTGACATGGCCACACCCTGCCTGTCTGTTTCTCACCGAGCAGTTGACACAGCCAGTAAGGAGCTACTGAAGGTATGTTTTTGAAAATGGCAATGTCTGGAACTCTTTGTGTTGCAGATGCTGCTTCTGCCATCCAGTGAGTCATGGTAAACTCAGTAGACTGTTCAGCCCCTCGATGCAGATAAAGTCACATGTAGAAATATAGAATTTATAGTTCTTAGGAGAATCTAAGAGAAAGACAGGCATTCCTCTATCCATATGTGTCTGTGGAAGTCGAGAGGAGATGTTTCATAATAGGGAAACCTGCTTTTCTAGAATTAAATGATGTTTCATGGCTTTCCAAACTTGCAGGACATATGTAAAAGTCCTACCTAGTGAAATGTGGCAGATGCTGTGATCTACATGACTGAATCAGCAGATGGAGTCCACAACACCTAATTCTACTGCCTTGCACAGTAGTCAAAATTAGACTGATGATGCCATAGGCCCAGCTCTAAGAAGGCCTCAGGGTGTTCTGTGTGAGAAACTGGCCTCAACTGGCCTCAGCTTTCTCTCTCTCTCTCTCTTTTCTTAAGATAGAGGGTCTTGCTATGTTTTCCAGGCTAACCTTGAACTCCTGAACTCAAGTGATCCTCCTGCTTCAGCTTCCTAAGTGGTAAGTAGCTAAGACTGGAGGCCCACACCACTGCTCCCAGCTCAGTACCATCTTTTGTAACTGATAGACCTTCAAGTGAAGCCCATTGTGTAGCCTAGGACCTGCCCATCCTCCATCATTGCTGCAACCGATCACATACTCTGCACTCCAGGATCAGGGGTGGGAGAGGATCCCATGTCATTGACTATTGGGTCACCCCTGTGGTCTCGGCAAAATGGCACTGAGTACCACCACGTTTCCTGTACTGTGCTCCTACATCCTCCTTGGATCTGAGATTCTGTGTCTCTTCTCTCCTGATCACTGGAAATACTTACCTTTGTTCTCAGGACCAGTACTGTTCTTGGGTGGCAGGGATTCAAGGGGTTCAATCTGACACTTGGGGAATCAACAGGAGGCCACTCTTGCCATCCATGTTGCTCTGATGTACCCAGGTCTCAGGATGGGTTTCAGCCATGTTCTTGGGATCCAAACCTCACCTTACAGTTGGTGGTTATGGTGGTCAAGAGTCCAGCTTTGTGGTCAGAGAGATCTTAGTTAAAATTTTGCCTTTGCCACTACTATTAGAGTGAGCCTTGGGTAAGGTAGTCAACCTCACGGAGCCTCTGTTTCTAATCTGTAAAATAGGTATAATCATACTATTTCATCAATTATCATGAGAATTATCAAGATAATGGATATCTAGTGCTTAGCACAGGGTTTAGTTGGACGCTATTCTGAACACTATATGTCCATTAATGAAACATTATTTCATTCTTTTTTATGGCTGGGTAGTATTTCCTGGTGTGTGTATACCCAATTTTCTTTATCCACTCTTCAGTTGATGGGCACTTAGGTTAGTTCATATCTTTGCAATTGTGAGTTATGCTGTGATAAAAATATGCATGCTCTTGTCTTTTTGATATGATTTCTTTTCCTTGGATTCCCATTTTCCAATTGCCCAAACTAAGAGTTCTGAAATATCTTTGGAACAGTCCTAGAATTATATTAATGTGATATTTCCCTTCAAATACCTGCATCTGGTTTTTGTCCAGCAGATTCATTATTATTGGAATGTAATTGATTGCTAAATGCTTTGATGAAATTCAGGTGCACTTGAATTTACACATTGAGATGCATGTGTCTTAGCTTGTTTTGTATTTTGTGTTGCTATAACAGAATACCTGAGACTAGGTAGTTTATAAAGAAAATATATTAATGTGCCTCACAATTCTGATGGCTGAAATGTTCAAAATTGGGCATCTGTATCTGGAGGGGGCCTTAGGCTACGTCAACTTGTGGCAGAAAGCAGAAGAGAAGCTGGTGTGTGCAAATAGATTGCATGGAGGGAGAGGAAGTAAGAGAATGAAACCAAGGAAGCCAGACTTTACCAACCCCTTCTCTCAGGAACTAATTCATTACCATGAGAGTGAGAAGTCACTCACTCGCAAATGAGAGCACTAGTGTATTAATGAGGGATCTGCTCCCACTGACTCAAACACCTTCTGCTAGGACTCACCTGTCAGTATTGCCATGTCGAGGAACAAATTTCAACATGAGTTTTGGCAGGGACAAAACAAACTATAACGCCTTGGATTATAGCATACTTGAATTCCAGCATAGCCTAGTAACTATGTCTAAAAGTGAAGTGAGGTTAACTCATTAAGGCTTACTCTTAGAGTGTCTATGTTGACTTTTAGGGGTTCTAACATGTTTGTTACTTAGAGTACTTAATATGTTTAATGATCTCTTCCATTCTGGGGTGGGGAAGGGATGTTGTGGAATTTTCTGCTCTATTATCTTTGGAATTCACCTTTTAGGAAAAAATAAGAAAACTATCCTGGGAGCAATCTTGTTTGGCTGCAGTTGATGAAAGCCAGTTGTGTGATTTCTGGAAGACAGGGATGAGTTCTGGGTTGTATGAGCCACACTCAAACTGTTATGATGTAAATATTTCAAGTACGATGTGCTACCAGTGCTGGTGAGTGTGTGCTCACAGGAGCAGCTGTGTTTCCATGGTGACAGAGCTGGCTCTCAGCAGGCTTAGTTGTCCCAGAGCCAGCCCCTTTGGGGGAAGACATCGCCAGCCCAACTGCCAGCATCCATCAAGTGAAACGTGTTCATATTTAACCAAATTCCAGAAAGGTATTCTGGAAGGAATTTTAGAGGTTGGAATGTTATTATTCAAAAAGGATATTTGGGCTGAAAGAAAGTAGTTTAAAAACCAGTGACATTTCTAGGTGTTTTAAAGATCTAACTTGTAATTTTGTTAAAAAAAAAAATCCTTGCAGACACTGTATCCCACAAAAATCCTAAAATAAAAAATAAATTTTTTGTAGCTGTGAGTGAAAATAAATGGCACATCTGCTTCTATTTCAGGTGTTTAAAAATGCAAATTATTGCCCAGCTACTCAGGAGGCTGAGGCAGGAGGATTACTTGAGTCCAGGAGTTAGAGGCTACAGTGAGCTATGATTATGGCACTTACGCACTTCAGTCTGGGTGACAGAGCAAGAGCCTATCTCTAAAATAAATAAATAAGCTAATAGTTTTCTCTTTCAGTTCTGCTTTATTACTTATCAGACTGAAACTGTTCTGCTGCATGGATCAAGCTAGGAAGAAGACATTAGGGTTGGTTCAGTGATAATTAGAACTTGGCCTCCCTGCTGTGTCCTGAGAGGTAGAAACTATATGGGAATAAGCATTAGTGCCATGTAAACTCAGTGGAGAGAATGGTGTTCAATGAGCTTTAAAGACCTTAAAATGGCATTTGAGATTGCTCAAGGCTATCTCTCTCAGAATCACAGTTCTTACCAAGTCTGGTAGTTTTCTGCTTTTCTATATGTTGGGAGCTGACCTGAGAGAATGCTGTCATTCATTATAGAGAATTATAGAGAATACCCGAATGGGCATGTCTTACACTACTGTCACTCTGGTAAAGATCTGATGCTTTGAGACAGATTATATCTCTTTTTATATTATGATGCATATTTACATTTCATTAGAAAAAGAGAGTTACGTTATGTTGGTAGCTACATTTTAAGGTATTTGCCTGATACTTAATTCTAAGTCTGTGATAATTTAACTGTCACAACATCTTTGTGAGGTGAGTAGAGTTGGCCCTCTGTGTCATGGGTTCCATGTCCATCGATTCAACAACCGATGTAGGTAGGCCTGTGATAGTTGTGTCTCTACTGATCATGTACAGACTTTTTTTTCTTGTAATTATTCCAAAAATAATACAAAAAAATGGTATGTAACAACCACTTACATACCATTTACATTGTATTAGGTACTATATGGGGTGATTTGAAGTATGTTGGAGGGTATGTGTAGGTTATATGCAAATATACTCCATTTTAAATAAGGAACTTGAGCATTCATGAATTTTGGTATCCTTGAGGAATCCTGGAACCAATCTTTTGTGGATACTGAGGAACAACTGTATTATGTCTCTTTTGTAGATGAGTAACTCAAGGATCAGAATAGCTTGTTTTAGATCTTGTAGTTAGTCAATAGTGAAATCTGGAATCAAACACAAATCTTTAGTCTCCAAAGTCCTTTGCCTTTAACACAGTTCAAGCTGTCTCCACATTCACCAGGAAAGATCCAAGAAGTTGAAGTTTGTTACATTAGAGATTCCCCATGATGGAGGGTGGCTTCATGCTGCCCTCTTGACGGCCCCCAGGGGCTCATTCATGTCTTCCCATTAATGACCACATGAAGCCCCAACCCTGAATCAAGCCAGCTTCTGCCATCTCTGCCCAGCTTTTGCTTCACTAAGTAAAGCACAGCCACAATGCTCAGGCTCTCCAAATGAGAGCCACCTAATTTTAACTTCTTCATCTTCAACTTTGGCCTTCCTCTCTGTTCTCAAGGTCACCCTCAGCCTCAGCCTAGACTGTGCTGTCAGCCTTGTTTCCAGCACTTGGCAAATCCTGTCTTCATCTCTAGGCATGGTCTCAGGGACTCTTCTAGATAGTGTCAAGTCCTGAAGGCCACTACATTACTTTAAACCCATCTTGGCAAATCAGTTTATTTATTCATTCACGGTTTCCCATCTCTTTAAATGAAAAAAAAAAAATCAACAAAAACACCAACAGATTTGTTTCCATAAGCTTTTCCTACAACACAAATCTTTGATTCTATGAAAGTCCTAAACGTAATACAAAATATTACCTGTTCTATTACTTTATTGAGTGTAAGACTATATGGGTGAACCAATCTGCAGACACACCTGATTGTATTTTGTATCTACATTTATTCCTTCATTCCTTCTCGTTGTATCTGAGAAGTACTCCCTCTTTAAGACAATATCTGCAGTGTTCCTTCATTATCTTCACTGTCAAAGATTTTTCTGTTGCTCTCTTGAGTTTGTCTTCAATATGTTCTTTGCACAGACTCTTTTCCTTCTGCCTTCAGAAATGTGTAGTTTTCCCTTATCTGACAAAATGTCATTTGATTCTCTTACATCTTATAGCTTCTTCCTTCTACCCATAAATGTCTGAAATGAATGTTATCAGCTGCCTCTTCTCCTCTGCTTTTCATTCCTTGCTTAATTCATTACAATCTGCCTTCTGGCCCTACTTTCTGCCGAGATTGCTCTCTTAAAGGTTAACAGTCTACATTTTGTCAAATCCAATGACCTTTTTATCCATCCAAATTCACGAAGTGTTGACATTAGGACCCAACTAGACTGCAATTATTAGGTTCTGCTAAGCTTGCCTATCTCCATCCCAGCTAGAGCTACTTAACCGACCTCTGCATTTCAGCATGGCCTGAGCACCTAGAAGCAGTTCTTGCTGTGCTAACAGTGGACTTAAAAAAAATGGTGGGACAAAGAACAAGTTATGCCTTAACGCCTCATGATCTTTTGGGCATTAGGCTGATTTCACCCTTGGGTAAAAGAGAAACATCAGAGACACTCTAAGCTTGGAATAAACTTAGGGTGGAAAAAAACTGCCTGAGATCTGGGAGACAGGACGGATGCCAAAAAACTTTCAGAGGGTGTAAAACTCAGTCCTTATCCTGGTTATGGTAACAGCCAAGTGCTATGGACTGAATGCTTCTGTCCCCTCAGAATGTACATGTTGAAACTCTAATCCTTAAGGTAATGGTATTAGGAAGGGAGGCTTTTGGGGGTAGAACCCCCATGATGAGATTAGTGCCCCAATAAGAAGAGACAGGAGAGAGCTTGGTTTCTTTGTCTCTCTTCCCTACCACATGAGGCTACAGACAGAAGGCATCCATCTGTGAACCAAGAGGAGGGCCCTCACCAGAACCCAACTATGCTGGCACCCTGATCTTGGACTTCCTGTCCTCCGGAATTGTGACAAATCCATTTCTATTGTTTAAGAGCCACTCAGTCTATGGTGCTCTGTTACAGCAGCCCAAATTGACTAAGACATCAATGTTATTCTGATTCAATAAAACGAAAAAAAAAAAAAAGAAAAAAAGAAAAAAAGAAAAAAAAAAACCCCAGGATGTAGGCTTCAGGAGGGTGGTGATAAATTCTCAGAGTTGTTGGTTTTAATGATTAAAAGTAAGTGAGGCTCATTTGAGAAGAGTCAAAGAAACTAGAAGTAAGGACAGCTCCATAAGAAAGGGAGGATAAAACCAGGGAGTTAGCGGGAGTTGAGTGCTACTTTTTTTCCAGTTTGCGGAGAGGGAGCGAGGATAGGAGGAAGGACCCAGCCCACGACATTAGGGAAGAAGAGCAGAACTTCTGACTACTAGCACAATCAGAAATAGATTAGCAAGTTTACAGCTTGATGCTCAGACTGGTGCTGCTTTACTCTAGGGTTCTCACAGATACCCTGCCTAGGATATGGAATTACTACCAGACCCTAACAGCTAGTTGGCTCCTAATAGACTCTCAAACTTAGCGGTCACTAATGTGGGACCGTAGAAGGGCAGAGTGTGTGTACTGCTTCTCAAACTGAAATCCTCATCCACACTACCTGAGAGCTTGTTAACCTACAAATCCTAATTCAGTAGATTTGAGGAAGAGGCTGAGATTCTGTATTTCTAGTAGACTCTGGAAGCTTTTAGGTAACAGTGATGTTGCTGGTTTGTAGACTGCTCCTCTTTGCATAGCAAGGAGTACAGGAATCAATTGTTATTATGAGGAGCTGAGGAAGGGCAGAGCCGGTCCTTTAGAGGAATCAGCCCTGGGCTTGGACCTTTGGTTTTTGTGCCACTGAAATCTAATGAATATGGAGGACAGAGTCAAAAGCAATGTGACTGTGTTGGTAAGCTACCATTTGTTTAAAAGATGTGAAGGAAGAGGATACATACACGTATAGGCTTATATATTGTAGGTTGCTAGTTGCCTATTCAATATCCTTTCTTCCTTTATTCTTTACCAACAGAACCCGTATGTTTGGGACTTGCAAAATATCCAGCTTAAAACCTACTGATTTGGCCTAAAAGGCTGAACAATTAGATGTGACGTGGGATTTTCAAGAAAGCTCTTTAAAGGGAGCTGACTGCTGGGCGTCATATCCTTTTGTTCTTCCTTCTTCTTGCCTGGAATATTGATGTGATAGATTTCACTCTCGCAATTATGTTGTGCTCATGAGGTGACTTTAAGGATAAAAACTACATCCTGAAAATAATGACCAAGAAAGAACAAAAATACCTGAGTCTCTGATATTTATCAGCTTAGTGTGCCTGCCTCCAGATCTCCTTTACGTGAGAGAAAAACACATCTATACCTTCTAAGTGACTTCTATTTGGGCTCTTTTATATGCTTAATTCAGTGACTAAGTGATACTTATAGGTATTTAATATTTCTGGAAGTTTATCCTAAGAACTGATAGCAGCTGTTGCCTCTGGAGAGGGGGAAATATGCCCTGGTTTAATGGCTGGGAGAAAAATTAAAATTTTGTAGTATGCCCTTCTGTCTAGTTTGGAATTTTAATTCCAAGAAGATAATATAAAAAAAAACCCCCACAAAATAATAAATAAACAATAACAACAAAACACAAAAGACTGAACAAGTGAAACCAAAACAATAATAGTATAAAAATCTTGAGTTCTTTATTCAAGAAAAAGATAATTTTAAGTTTTTAATTCCTGTTTTCACATCCTTTCAGTGATACTTTCTTTTCATTAAAGGTGAAAGTGGACTCAGCTGCATTATATGAGTTTAATCAGGTATTTGTACATGAATGGAAATTAGCACATATAATTGACATTCAGCTCGACTCTAATTTTCTCTCTTGCCTACTGGATAAATTTACATCAGGATCATCATACAAAAAATCAAAACTCCAGCATTTTGGCCACTGAGATCAGCTGTCTAAGATTTCAAATTTATATTCATGATTGATAATAAATGAGGAGGAAGAAATATGTTTTGAAAGTGTCATTGTTTTTTGGCTCTTGATACAATTCAGTTAATCTATTATATGGTGTCTTGGGTTTTCATTGGTAGCATTATTTTATGTGGGAGGCACACATCTTTACATATGGTCAACATGTAATTAATTAAGATTGTTTAAGAATTTTCTGCTAGTACAAACATCTCCATCTGCCTTTCAAGGCTCTGTTTTGCAAAAAACTCAATCTTCTGTCTCCTCTTGCCAGGAAAACATTCTCTATGATATAGAAACATTTCATACTTTCCTATCATTCCAGCCATTTGATCATGGATATTTCCAGGGTCTGGATGTTGGCCTCCCTTTTTACCTTCCCAGTTATCCTTGACCTGGACAGAAAAGCATAGATGGGCGGTGAGGTGAGCAAGCTACCCTGAGCCCAACCCTCTATGCACAAATTTGTAGGTCTCTGTATTTGTCTGGAGAAGTTGATCAGTGACATTTAGAACCATGCACTTCTTGGTACAGAGCTGTGCACTATCTATAGATATGTGCAAAGAAAATTATACAATTTATTTTCTTCTTATTAAACTACCTTTTTATACTTATATACATTTTTGAGATGGAATACAGCCTATTGAGTTAAAGGATCCCTCTCCCATCCCTTTGTTTTTTAGGTCAGGAAATTGACCCGCAGAAGTAGCTATCACAACCAACAAAACTCATTGCCATTTCTTAACTCATTTATGCTGGTGGGTCTGACCCTTTCAAATTAATGACAGATTCTCAGAGGAAGGGGTATCATTTTCTTTTATTTGTTTGTGAGAAGATAATAGAAGACTGTGTGAATAAACAATGATCTAAATAATTTGTTACCAAATTAAACAACTGAGATTATGAATGAGAGTAACTTTCTTTCTAATCTTCATATTTAAGAGTTCCTGTTCTTCATATTTGAATTTATTACTGAACCAGAGTAACAAACCTAATTTTGTTTATTTATTTATTTCAGAAATATGTTTTTATCTGTATTTTCAAACATGTGATTTAAGCATTTCACTGACTAATATTCACAGCCTGGAAAACATAACAATATATCTAATTCATACTTCATTTGATTGAGAAACATCTTCTCACATTAGTTAATAAGATGACAGTTTTAAAATGTCTGCCTGTTTCTCCACATGGTGCTAATGTGAAGTTAAGTACCTAAGACTATGATGGAAGCAGATTTAGAAAGAGATTTTGCAGATATCATTTGAAATGTTAACCTATGTTAGGTTCTAACTATGAAATAATATTATCTATAGGACGATGCTCCTTTCTTTCCTTTTTATTTCTTTTCTTTTTTTTCTAATTCTGAAAGATTTTACATTATATAATACATGCAGATATCTCTACTCAGAAAAGTAAATAAATGGTTGTATAAAAAGGAGCGAGTATGTATGTTTAATTCTTGCTAAAATGAATTAAGGTAGCCTCAGGAATCTATTGTAACCCCTATGTCACCCATTTTCATCAGCCCTAATTTTGTTGTTTATGCTGTTGCTACCAATTCTAATCCTACATGTAGAAGGAATTTAAGCCTTATTCAACCAGTGATGGATTCTCAAATAGTTTTCAGCAGGGACTTTTCTGACATCCTTCCTTTAGTCTCATCATTCAACTAGTTTTATTGTGTGAAGATGGAAAAGAGAAAGCAAGAGGGAAGGCAAGGAAGAAGACAAAGAGGGTAAAGAGAAAAGAAAGAGAAAGAGGGAAAAAGCCACATTCTTAAGGCTGAAACCATATCTTGTGGCTTTGGATGGATTTTATCTACATCTTAGAAAATAGTAAAATTACCATGTGAATTGGTAAATAAGGAAGGAATTTTGTCTCTGTTCAAAAGGCTAACTAGAAGTAGCATTTTAATAGTTAATAGTGAAGTCAAGCTGGCTCTATTTGTCCCCCACACAGTGACACTTGCTGTATTAGTCAGGGTTCTCTAGAGGGACACAACTAACAGAGTAGTTGTCTGAAGATGTATGTCTGAAGGAGAGTTTATTAGGAGAATTGACTCACACACACAGTGTGAAGTCCCACAATAGGCTGTCTGCAAGCTGAGGAGCAAGGAAGCCCCACTTCAAAAGAAATAAGGAGTAGCTATAACAGTTATTGACAGAGCAGACTTCAGAGCAAGAAAAATGGTCAAAGATAAAGTTGGACATTAAATAATCACAAAGGGGTGAATTTCCCAGGAAAACACAAAAATATTTAATGTGTAAGGGCCTAAGAAAAGCATCAACAGGCTGGGTATGGTGGCTCACACCTGTAATCCCAGCACTTTGGGAGGCCCAGGTGAGCATATCACAAGGTCAGGAGATCGAGACCATCCTGGCTAACATGGTGAAACCCCATCTCTTCTAAAAATACAAAAAAAAAAAAAAAAAATTAGCCGGGCATAGTGGCACACACCTGTAGTCCCAGCTACTTGGGAGGCTGAGGCAGGAGAATTGTTGAAACCTGGGAGGTGGAGGTTGCAGTGAGCCGAGATTGTGCCACTGCACTCCAGCCTGGGCAACAAAATGGGACTCCATCTCAAAAAAAAAAAAAAAAAAAAAAAAAAAAAAAAGCATCAACATATGTGAGGCAAAAACTGATAGAAGAGCAAAGAGAAATAGAAAAATCCACTATTGTACTTGGAGACTTCAATGTCCTTGTTCAGAAATGAACAGATCAAGCAGGCATAAAATAAGTAAGAACATAGTTGACTTCAATAGCACCATCAACAGATGGATAAAATTGACATCTATTGATGATTTCATCCAGTAACGGCATAATATACATTCTTGTTAAGCTCACATGAAACATTCAGCAGGAAAGACCACATTCTGGGCCATAAAATACATCTTCACACAATTTAAAGCATAAAAATAATACAATGTCTGCTTTCACCACAATGGAATTAAACTAGAAATAAATCACAGAAAGATAGCTGGAAAGTTCACAAATACTTACAGATTAAACAACAACCTTCTAAATAACATGAATCAAAGAAGAATCTCAAAGGAAATTTTAAAAAAATATTTTGAACTAAATGAAAATAAAAATAAAACAAAATTTGTGATAAGCAGAGAAAGCACTGCTTAAAGAGAAATTTATAGCATTGAATACAAATATTAGAAAAAAGAAACATACAAAATAAATAATCTAAGCTTCTACTTTAGGAAACTAGAAAAAAAAGAGCAATTTAAATCCAAAGTAAGTAGAAGAAAAAGAAACAATACAAATTAGAGCAAAAATCTATGCAATTGGAAACCAAAGCAATAGAGAAAATCAACAAACCATAAGTTTAATAGAAAGCTATTGAATAGAAATTAAAGAAAACTGTCAATAACATTGATATGCATGTAGCCAGGCTAAGAAAAAAAGGGAGAAGACACAAATTACTAATATAAAAACTGAAAGAAGGGACATCACTATACATCCATGGGCATTAAAAAGACAACAAGATAATATAATAACAAATTGGATAACCTAGATAAAACAGATCAATTTCTTAAAAGACATTGTCTGCCAAAATTCACACAAGAAGAAATAGATAATTTAAAGAGGCCTGTATCTATGAAAGAAATGGAATCTATAATTAATCTTCTCAAACAGAAAGCACCAAGCTCACATGGGTTCACTGGTGAATTCTACCAAACATTTAAGGAAGAAATCATATAAATTCTCCAGGGCTGGGTGCAGTGGCTCACACCTGCAATCCCAGCACTCTGGGAGGCCAAGGCAGGTAGATCACCTGATTGTTGGGAGTTTGAGACCAGCCTAACCAACATGGAGAAACCCTGTCTCAACAGAAAACACAAAATTATCCGGGCATGGTGGTGCATGCCTGTAATCCCAGCTAGTCAGGAGGCTGAGGCAGGAGCATGGCTTGAACCCAGGAGGTGGAGTTTGCGATGAGCCAAGATTGCACCACTGCACTCCAGCCTGGGCAATAAGAGTGAAATTCCATCTAAAAAAAAAAAAAAAAAAAAAAATCTCCAAAATCTCTTGCAGAAAACAGAAGCAGAGAGTATACTATCTAACTCATTTTAGGAGGCCAGCATTATCCTTAATACTAAAGCTAGACAAAGATTCCAAGAGAAGAAAACTGCAGGCCACAGACACAAAAATCTTCAAGAAAATATCAGCAAATTGAATTCAACAATGTATAAAAAGAGTTATGTACCATGACTAAGTGAGATTTATCCCAGTTATACAAGGCTAATTTACTGTTCTAATATCAACTAATATAATTTATCACAACAGCACACTAAAGAAGAAGAATCACAGGATCACATAGGTACACAGAAAGCATTTGACAAAATCCAATACTCATTTATAATTACAAACTGTCAGCAAACTACAAATGAGAAGAAACTAGAAACTGAATACAAATATTAGAAAAAAGATCTAAAATCAATAATCTAAGCTTTAACTTTAGAAAACTAGAAAGAGAAGAGCAATTTAAATCCAAAGTAAGTCAAAGAAAAGAAATAATAAAAATCAGAGCAAAAACTCAATGAAATTGGAAACTAAATAAACTTAGTAAAAAATATCTACAAAAAACCTACAGTTAACATCATATTTAATGACAGTCTATAAGTTTTTCTGCTAAGATCAAGAACAAGGCAATGATATTCCTCTTACCACTCCTATTCAACATTGTACTGAAATTCTTATCTAATGTAATATGACAACAAAAATAAATAAGAGGTATTAGGAACAGAGAAATAAAACTGTCTTTGTTCACAAATGGTATGATCATCTATGTAGAAATCTGCAAAAAATAAACATAAAACTCCTGGAACTAATAAACAATTATTCCAAGGTTGCAGGATAAGAGGTTAACACACAAAAGTCAATCACTTTCCTATATACTAGCAATGAATAAGTGGCATTTGAAATTAAAAACACAATATAATTTACATTAGAACCCCATAAAATGAGATACTTAGGTATATATAAATCTAAAAATATATGCACAAGATATGAGGAAAATTACAAAGCTCTGATGAAAGAAATCAAAAGACGAAATAATAGAAGATACACTTCATGTTCATGGGTAGGAAGACCCAATATCATCACCATATCAGTCCTTCCCAACTTAATTTATAGATTCAACAAAATTCCATTCAAAATACCAGAAAATTATCTTGTGGATGCCAACCAACCAAATCTAAAGTTTATGTGGAGAGGAGTAAGTCCTAGAATAGCCAACACTATATGAAGAAGAACAAAGTTGGCAGACTGTCACTACCAAACTTCAAGACTTCAAGACTTAGTATAAAGCTATAGTAATAAAGTAGTACAGTAATAGAGCAAGTGGTATTGGCACAAAAATAGACAAATAGCTCAGTGACACAGAATAGAGAGCCCAGAAACAGTACCACACAAATATAATCAACTGATCTTTGACAAAGGGGCAAAGGTAACATAATGGAGCAAAGATAGTCTTCAACAAATGGTCCTGGAAAAATGGAACATCCATATGCAAAAAAATGAATACACCCCTTAAAAAATTAATTCAAAATGCATTACAGACCTAAGTGTAAAACACAAAACTATAAAATTTCTTGAATATGTAAAAAAAATTTTAGGTGATCTTGGGTATGGCAATATCTTTTTAAATACAACACCAGGCCGGGTGCGGTGGCCCATGCCTGTAATCCCAGCACTCTGGGAGACCACGGTGGGCAGATCACTTAAGGCAGGGAGTTTGAGACCAGCCTGGCCAACACAGTGAAACCCCATCTCTACTAAAAATATGAACATTAGCCAGATGCGGTGGTGGACACCTATAATCCTAGCTACTCAGGTGATTGAGGCAGGAGAATCGCTGAGTCCTGGGAGGCGGAGGTTGCATTGAGCAGAGATCGCACCATTGTACAACAGCCTGGGTGACAGAGAGAGCCTCCATCTCAAAAAATCTAAAAAATTAAATAAAAAATAAATACAATACCAAAAATATGCTCCATAGAAGAAATAATTTATAAGTTGAACTTAATAAAATTAAAAAGTTCTGCTCTGAGACAGTTTCAAGAGAAGAAGACAAGCCGCAGTCCAGGAGAAAACATTTGCAAAAGACGTGTCTGATAAATGATGGTTATCCTAAGTATAAGAAGAACTCTTAAAACTCACCAATAAGAAAATAAATAACTCTATTAAAAAATGGCCCAAAGACCTGAATAGACAGCTCACCAAACAAGATATACAGAGGTAAGTAGGCAAATACAAGATGCTCAATATCATATGCCATTAAGGAACTACAAATTAAAACAATGATGGGATACCACTACACATCTATTAGAATGGCCAAAATCCAAAATCACTGACAACACCAAATTCTGGTGAGGATGTGGTGAGGATTCTCAGTTCAACAGAGATTTTAATTTATTCCTGGTGGGAATACAAAATGGTCCAGACACTTCAGAATACAGTTTGGCAGTTGCTTATAAAACTAAATGTATTCTTACCATATAATCCAACAATCACGCCTTTTGGTATTAATGCAAAACAGTTTAAAACATGTTTGCACAAAAATCTGAACATGAATGTTTATAGCAGCTTTATCTATAATTGCCAACATTTGGAAGCAACCAAGATGTCCTTCATCAGGTGAATGAGTAAACTGTGGCGTATCTAGGCAATGAAATATTATTCAGTCAAAAAAAGAAACTAGCAATCAAGACTATTCCTGGGTTCTCTATTCTGTTCTGTTGAGCTATTTCTATTTGTCTATTCTTTTGCCAATACCACATGCCTTTTATCACTGTAGTTTTATGCCAAGTCTTGAAGTTGAGTAGTGAAAAGACATGGAGGGAACTTAAATGCACATTACTAAATGAAAGCAACCAGTCTAAAAAGGCTACATATTGGTTTCAGCTACATAAAAATCTGGAAAAGGCAAAACTATGAGTATAGAAAAAGAATCAGTGATTGTCAGGGACTGTGGGGGAGGAATAGATGAATTGGTTGGAGGACAGGGGAATTTTAAGGCAATAAAAGTATTCTCTACGATAGTATAATGATGGATGGACATTATTATACATTAGTCCAAATCCACAGAATGTACAATGCCAAGAGTGAACCCTAATGTAAAATGATGGACTTTTGGTAATGATGATGTTTAATGTATGATCATCACTTGTAATAAATGTACCACTTTAATGCAGAATTTTTATTAATTAAAAATTTTACTTATTAAAGCAGTTTTAGGGTCACAGCAAAATTGAGCAGAAAGTACAGAGAGTTTTCATAAACCCCTTGGTATGGGATATTGATGGTGGGGGAAAACTGTGTATATATGGAGGGTGGGTACATGGTATGTAAATTAAATATACAGAAATGATTTTCTCTGTGCTCTTTAATTAAATTTAAAATTAACAGTGTAGTTCCAGCATCTGTACCCTTGGCCATGCCCACACCCCTCCAGTATTTAGTAGATTTTGGACTCTGTTAGTTGACAAGTAGGATAAAGTTATGTGGAATAGGAATCTTCAATCTGGAGTCTCTATAGGGAGGACGTCTAAACCAGCTATATCCTGTGTTGTCTTTGTCATAAAACAGAGGAATGTGGGAGGGGGACATGAGTGTGCACAAAGCCATAAGTAAATCTTTTAAAATTACTATTTTTAAGGGAAATAGACCAATCTACTTAATGTGTGCAGTTTTGAAGAAATCCTCTCAATTTAACTGTGGTCCTTTATCTCTTCTCATCCCACACTTTGTTGTAAAAAGATGTAAGCTCTTTCATTTCACGCTAAATTTTGGGCCCAGACCTGGCAGGACGATGGAACGCTAGGTTTTAAATGAACTTTTTTGTTGTTGTGTAGGTAACTGTGGCACTTTTGAGAAAGGATCTCTGTCTTCTCTTAAGTCACCTGGTTGGAGGCATTGGATGTTATCAAGGACCTGTGTGAATTCAGTCCCCTGGCTCCACTTAGAGGTGGGTCTGGCATGGTGGTAAAATGTCCAGAGGGCTTCAAGTCCTATCCCAGTGTTATTGCTTATTAGATGTGTTTCCTTGGCCAAGGTTTTCCCTCTCTCTGCCTCTTTGTTTCGACCTCTACAAAATACGATCAATAATAATAATAATGCCTAGCTCATGAATGAATTTATGTTTAGATTAAATGAATTATAAGTAAATTGGTTAATGTCTGGCATGTGGTATTACATAGTCATCTTAATGTAGGGACTGGCGATCTCTGACTCGGAGGAGGCTGTGAAGTTTAAGCAGCTTCTGTGATCTCTTCATTACTTCCTAATAAGGTGACCTCAGAAGGTGTACCCAGGGCCAAGAGCAGCCTAATACAGAGGACTTGGAATGGAGGCACTTAAGGTATGAATGCAGACATGCACAAGACTATTGCCAGTTGAGGGGTTGGGAGTAAGGTTCTGAGTCCTTTCCTGGAACTCTCTTTAGATACTGCAATGCATTCTCTGTGTATGAGACTGCAATCCTCTGGGGGATGGATTTGACCTGAAATCAAAATGTACTACCATGAAAGGCAGCTGACCTTCTTGGGGAACAGTCTCTCTGTTAGGTGGGAGCATGAGCCTAAGCAGACAGGATGGGGCTATTCACAGGGGCAAGTCAAACACCAAGCTCCCTCATTTGGATCCACCCATAGACAGCTGTGCTCATGGATGCCTCTTGCTCAACAAAAATACAACAGCATAATGCAACAACAAAAACACAACAGTGTAACACAACAGCAACAAAAATACAACAACACAACAACAACAGTAAATCTATTTTAGGGAGTAGAGGTATTAACTGAGGATAAGAGGAGTTGAGGTGCTTTAGCAATTAATGTGTTTCACAGCGGCCACCAGCAAGACTCTTCTGTTATAACAGCAAAATTACACACTTAGGTTTTGCTTTTTCTGAAGAGACATAGTAATTGATAAGAAAATGATTATTTGATTCAGTGGAGTATGGTCTTCATTAGAATTTTGTAAAAGGTTGAATTCTTTTTCAGAAAAAAATTTAGAACTATCAAAGCAATATATTCTCTTTAAACATCTAATCTATTTATTTCCTTACTAAAAAAATCCTCTGTTTACAATAGCAAAGACATAGAAACAAACCAAATATCCATTGATGATAGACTGGGTAAAGAAAATGTGAATGTGATGCATATACACCATAGAATACTATGCAGCCATAAAATGGAATGAGATCATGTCCTTTGCAGGGACATAGATGAAGCTGGAAGCCATTATCCTTGGCAAACTAGCTCAGGAACAGAAAACCAAACACTGCATGTTCTCACTCATAAGTGTCAGTTGAACATTGAGAACTCATGGACACAGGGATGGTAACAACACACCAGGGCCTGTTGGTGGGGGCGGGGGGGTGCACTGAGGGCAAGGGGAGGGAACTTAGAGGATGGGTCAATGGGTGCAGCAAATCATCATGGCACACGTATACCTATGTAACAAACTGCACATTCTGCATATGTATTCTGTGTTTGTTTAGAAGAAATAAAGAAAAAAAATCTTCAATAAAAGTTTGGAGTTTTTAACAAGAGAGAAAGAAAGAAAGAAAGAAAGGAAAGAAAGATAGAGAAGACAGAGAGGGAGGGAGGGAAGAAGGAAGGGGGAGAGAGAGAGAGAGAGAGAGAGAGAGAGACAGAGACAGACAGACAGACAGTGAAAGCCAAGCTGCCTCTCACTGAAGGGGTCAGTTAGGAAGCACCAAACTAAAAGTAACCAGCAGTCCTCTATTCATTGTGGTAGTGCAGGCCAGGATGAAGGTGCCAGCTCCCACAGAGTTTCATATGGCCAGGGCAGTCTCACTGCCAATGGAGCTCTGAACCAAAGGCTCCTCCTATCTTATTAACCCAGGGTGGAAGAAGAAAAGGCTAGTAGTGAAAATAGTACAAAATACCCATTCAAAGTTAAGAAAATTGTTTTCAGGCTCCTCCAATGAGGTGGTCTCAGCAGATGCACTCAAAACTAGGGGAGCCCAATTAGTAGGCATCAGAATGGAGGCACTTAAGGTAGAAATGCAGATGCCCAAGACAGGGTCAGCTGTAGAGTTGAGGAGAGTAGGGGTTAGGATTTGAGTTCTTGACTGAACTTCCCTTCAGGGACAGCAGTGCACTGGCTGACGTGGGAGGGCAGCTTCATCCATGAACCTGCCAGATAATGACTTTGAAATCTCCTATGGTTTGATGTAAAAGGTCACACATAGGATCTTGGCCTGGAGCCAGATACCTCATTTCATGGTTGAAATTTGCAATGCTAAAATTGTAAGTTACACAGTCCTACCCAAATCTGATATTTTTATATTCACAACAGTTTCCTTAATTTTCCTAATGAATACATGGAAGGCTTATTTTCATATGAAATGACAGTATCAACAGAGAAAGATACAAAGAGATCAAATATGGGACTTTACATTTCAGCCAATAATAGGATATGTGCAATACTTTGTTTTGTTTCAATCTTCATATTTTCTTTGTCCACTCTATCATCGATGGACATTTGGTGTGTTTCCATGTCTTTGCTATTGTAAATAGTGCTGCAGTAAACATACATGTGCACATGTCTTTATAGCAGAATGATTCATAATCCCTTAGGTATATAATCAATAATGGGATTGCTGGGTCAAATGGTATTTCTGATTCTAGATCCTTGAGAAATCACCACACTGTCTTCTTCTACAATGGTTGAACTAATTACATTCCCACCAACAGTGTAAAAACGTTCCTATTCCTCCAACCCCTCATCAGCATCTACTGTTTCGTGACTTTTTGATTACAGCCATTCTGGCTAGCTTGAGATGGTATTGCATTGTGGTTTTGATTTGCATTTCTAATGATCAGTGATGTTGAGTTTTTTTTTTTTTTTAATGTGTTTGTTGGCTGCATGAATGTCTTTTTTTGAGAAGTATCTCTTCATATAGTTTGCCCACTTTTGGGGAGGGTTTTTTTTTTTCTTGTAAATACGTTTAAGCTCCTTGTAAATTCTAGATATTAGACCCTTGTCAGATGGGTAGATTGCAAAAATCTTCTCCCATTCTGTAGGTTGTCTGTTCACTCTGATGCTAGTTTCTTGTGCTGTAGATTAGCTCTTTAGTTTAATTAGATTCCATTTGTCAATTTTGGCTTTTGTTGCAACTGCTGTTGGCGTTTTTATCATGATGTCTTACCCTATGCCTATGTCCTGAATGGTATTGCCTAGGTTTTCTTCTAGGGTTTTTATGGTTTTGAGTTTTACATTTAAGTATTTAAACTACCTTGAGTCAATTTTTGTATAAGGTGTAGGGAAGGGATCCAGTTTCAGTTTTATACATATGGCTAGCCAGTTTTTCCAGCACATTTGCTTTATAGGAAGAGATCCTTTCCCCATTGCTTGTTTTTGTCAGGTTTGTTGAAGATCAGATGGTTGTAGATGTGTGTTGTTATTTCTGAGGTCTCTGTTCCACTCTATTGGTCTATATGTATGTTTTGGTACCAGTACTATGCTGCTTTGGTTACTGTAGCCTTGTAGCATATTTGAAGTCAGGTAGCATGATGTCTCCAGCTTTGCTCTTTTTGGTTAGGATTGTCTTGGCTATATAGGGTCGTTGATTCCATTTGAAATTTAAAATAGTATTTTAAAAATTCTATGAAGAATATCAGTGATAGTTTGATGGGAATAGCATTGAATCTATAGATTACTTTGGGCAGTATGGCCATTTTCATGATATTGATTCCTCCTATCCATGAAGATTGTTTTTATTTGTTTGTGTCCTCTCTTATTTCCTTGAGCAGTGGTTTGTGGTTCTCCTTGAAGAGGTTCTTAACATTCCTTGTTAGCTGTATTCCTAGGTATTTTATTCTCTTTGTAGCCATTGTGAACGGGAGTTCATTCATGATTTGGCTCTCTGATTGCCTATTGTTGGTGTAAAGGAATGCTTGTGATTTTTGCACATTGATTTTGTATCCTGAGACTTTGCTGAGGTTGCTTATCAGTTCGAGGAGTTTTGGGGCTGAGATGATGGGGTTTTCTAAATATAAAATCATGTCATTTGCAAACAGAGACAACTTGAATTCTCTCTTCCTATTCAAATACACTTTATGTCCTTCTCTTTCCTGATTGCCCTAGCCAGAAACTCCAATACTATGTTGTATAGGAGTAGTGAGAGGGGGCATCCTTGCCTTGTACAGGTTTTTGAAGGGAATGCTTCCAGCTTTTGCCCATTAAATATGATATTGGCTGTGGGTTTGTCATAAATAGCTCCTATTATTTTGAGATATGTTCCATCAATACCTAGTTTATTGACAGTTTTTAACATAAAGAGATGTTAAATTTTATCAAAGGCCTTTTCTGCATCTATTGAAATAATCATGTGGTTTTTATCTTTGGTTGGTTCTGTTTATGTGATGGATTATGCTTTTAACTTGAGTATGTTGAACCACCTTGCATCCCAGGGATGAAGCCAACTTGATGGTGGTGGATAAGTTTTTGATGTGCTGCTGGATTCAGTTTGCCAGTATATTATTGAGGATTTCTGCATTGATGTTCATCAGGGATATTGGCCTTAAATTTTCCTTTTTTTCTTTGGGTCTCTTCCTTGTTTTGGTATCAGAATGATGCTGGCTTCACAAAATGATTTAGGGAGGAGTCCCTTCTTTTCAATTGTTTGGAATAGTTTCAGAAGGAATGGTACCAGCTCCTCTTTGCATTTCTAGTAGAATTCAGCTGTGAATTCATATGGTCTTGGGCTTTTTTGGTTGGTAGGCTATTAATTACTGCCTCAATTTCAGAGCTTGTTATTGGTCTGTTCAGGGATTTGACTTCTTCCTGGTTTAGTCTTGCTAGGGTGTATGTGTCCAGGAATTTATCCATTTCTTCTAGATTTTTTTAGTTTATTTGAGTAGAGGTTTTTATAATATTATCTGATGGTAGTTTGCATTTCTGTGGGGTCAGTGGATGACTGACACTTTATCATTTTTTATTGCCCCATATCCCTTTTATTTTTTTTATTGTGTCTTCTTGATTCTTCTCTCTCTTATTTATTAGTCTAGCTAGTGATCTATCTTCTTTGCTAATTTTTTTCAAAAAACAGCTCCTGGATTTGTTGATTTTTTGGAGGGTTTTTCTACTCTCTATCTCCTTTAATTCTTCTCTGATTTTAGTTATTTCTTGTCTTCTGCCAGCTTTTGGATTTGTTTGCTCTTGCCTCTCTAGCTCTTTTAATTGTGATATTAGAGAGTCAATTTGAGATCTTTCTAGCTTTCTGATGTGGGCATTTATTGCTATAAATTTCCCTCTTAACACTGCTTTAGCTGCATCCCAGAGATTCTGATATGTTGTCTCTTTGTTCTCATTCATTTCAAAGAACTTCTTGATTTCTGCCTTAATTTCATCATTTACCTAGGAGTCATTCAGGAGCAGATTGTTTAATTACCATGTAATTGTGTGGTTTTGAGTGAGTTTCTTAATCCTGAGTTCTAATTTGATTACACTGTGGTCTGAGATGCTGTTATGATTTCAGTTCCTTTACATTTGCTGAGGAGTGTTTTACTTCCAATTATGTGGTTGATTTTAGAGTAGTGACATGTGGCACTGAGAAGAACGTATAGTCTGTTGATTTGAGGTAGAGAATTCTGCAGACGTCTGCTAGATCCACTTGATCCAGAGCTGAGTTCAAGTGCTGAATGTCCTTGTTAATTTTCTGTCTCTTTGATCTGTCTGATACTGACAGTGAGTTGTTCAAGTCTCCCACTATTATTGTGTGGGAGTCTAAGTCTCTTTGTAGGTCTCTAAGAACTTGTTTTATAAAGCTGGGTGCTCCTGTATTGGGTGCATATATATTTAGAATAGTTAGCTCTTCTTGTTGAATTGTTCTCTTTACCATTATCTAATGCCCTTCTTTGTCTTTTTTGATATTTATTGGTATAAAGTCTGTTTTGTCAGAGACTAGGATTACAACTCCCATTTTTTTGCTTTCCATTTGCTTGATAAATTTTCCTCCGTGTGTCTCTGCATGCAAGACGGGTCTCCTGAATACAACGCACTGATGGGTCTTGACTCCATATCCAATTTGCCCGTCTGTTTCTTTTAACTGGGGCATTTAGCTCATTTACATTTAAGATTAGTATTGTTATGAGTGAATTGGATCCTGTCATCATGGTACTATTTGGTTATTTTGCACACAACTTGATACAGTATCTTCATAGTGTCACTGGTCTTAATATTTTGGTTGTTTTTGCAGTGGTTGGTACTGGTTTTTCCTTTCCATATTTAGCGCTTCTTTCAGGAGCTCTTGCAGAGCAGGCCTGGTGGTAATGAAATCCCTCAGCATTTGCTTGTCTGTAAAGGATTTTATTTCTCTTTTGCTTATGAAGCTTAGTTTGGCTGAATGTGAAATTCTGGGTCAAAAATTCTTTTCACTCTCTTTCGACTGGGAGCATATGTGGACTTATGATATTCACTCCTTACCCTCTGAGAAATAGCCCATTTGCTCACAATGTCATTTGGTGGAGTTACGTCTTTTTAATTCATTCAAAAAAACAAAAACACACAGTGGTACCACAACCCTCAAAAACTGCAGTAAAGTCTAGATTCTAATGGTTGGGCAGGATGGGTCCTGAACAGTGAAGAGTCCAGTTGGATGCTCCTGCATTTGCACTTTCAGCTGTACTGCTATGAGGAGACCTCAATGGTTGTGCATGAGGTTTACATACCCTAGATATGATTGGAGTCTCCTTATTTCTCAGAGGTTTAGAGTACCTGGGTCAAAACCAATGAGTCCTCCCCAAGACTTCAGCAAAACCTAAGTCCTCCCCAAGACTTCAGCAAATTCCTTGCCCTACATCTCACCAGAGTTCTCTGTCATGAATTTGTGGATAGAAATATGCTCTAGTCATGCATTGCTTAACAACAGGGATAACTTCTGTGAACGGCATCATAGGTGATTTTCACCGTGTAGATGTCATGAAGTATACTTACACAAACCTAGATGGTGTAGCCAACTATACACCTAGGCTATATGGTATAAGCTATTGCTTCTAGGCTACAAACATGTACAGCAAGTTACTGTGCTCTATACTGTAGACAGCTGGAGCACAATGGTATTTCTGTATCAAAACTTATCTAAACATAAAAAAGTAAAATATAGCAGTATAATCTCATTGAACCACCATTGTATATGTGGTTTGTCATTAACCAAAATGTCCTGCAATGTGTGAGTATGTTTCAAATTCCTATGTGGATTCCACTTATGCTTTTTTCAAGTTAAGTATTATTAATTTCCCTTCTAAATTAATTTGCCTCCTGAATATAGCATAGCTGAGGTATTCTAGATTGGTCAGATCTCTGATTCCTCATCATTTTCCACAAGTAAACTGGTGAAAATGGCAATTTTATTGAAGATAGGAAAAGTTAAGGGAGGGATCCCATAGGTATCTTCTGCCACCTTTAACTGTCCCATGCCCTGCCCCCTTCCCAAAGTCCAAATTCCTCTACTGCCACATTCTCCCTTGGGCTTGGCCCCCAGAAGGGCATCCCACACCCTAACTTCAGCTGTTTGCAGCCCCAGCCCCAGCGTCTGCCTTTCTTTTGCCAGTGATGGCTGGGGAGTAACATTTTCTTCACCTTATTGTGTTTATTTGCTGAGCTCCACCTGGCCACTGCTTGAAAGAGCAAAAGTATACCATGAGAGTCAGGTGTGTTTTCTGTTGTCTCTGGTTTATGGAAGCATTACAAAGCAGGGGGCTTTACCTGAAAAGTTCTCTCTGAAGAAATTTGTTAAACACAGAAGGAAATAAAATCACTACTTGGAAGAGATCTCCCGTGCACTCCCATGTTCACTGCTGCATTATTCAGAATAGTCAAGATATTAAAACAACCTAAGTATTCATCAACAGATAAGTAATGCTAGTGTACATACACAATGGAATACTATTCAGCCTTAAAAAAGAAGAAAATCCTGCCATTTCAGACAAGGATAAGCTTGCAGGACATTATGCTAAGTGATGCAAGTTAGACACAGAAAGACAAATAATGCATGATGTTACTTATGTGTGAATCTAAAAAAGTGGAAACAGGAAGTGGAAGGGTGATTATCAGGGAATTGGGGGGGGGCGGTGTGGGAAATGGGGGAGATGGTCAAAGGGCACAGATGTACAGTTATAAAGTGAATAAGTTCTGGAGACCTAATATGTATAGCATGATGACTACAGTTAATAATATTGTCCACCTGAAATTTGCTAAGAGAGTAGATCTTAAGTGTTCTCACACACACACACACACAAATGGTAACTATGTGAGGGGGATAGATATGTTTTTTTGTTTTTGTTTTTGTTTTTGAGATGGAGTCAAACTCTGTCACCCAGGCTGGAGTGCAGTGGTGTGATCTTGGCCCCTGTGACCTCTGCCTCCTGGGTTCAAACGATTCTCCTGCCTTAGCCACCTGAGTAGCTGGAATTACAGGTGCACCACCCCATGCCTGGCTAATTTTTTTGTATTTTTAGTAGATATGGGGTTTCACCATGTTGGCCAGGCTGGTCTCAAACTCCTGATCTCAGGTGATCTGCCTGCCTTGGCCTCCCAAAGTGCTGGGATTACAGGCCTGAGCTGCTGCACCCAGCCTGGGTGTGTTAATAACTTGAGTGTGTCAGTCATTTCATAATGTGTACAAATATCAAAACATCACATTGTAACCTTGAATATATACAATTTTTGTCTGTCAATTTTATGTCAATAAAGCTGAAAAAGTCAGTCTTTGAGTCCGGTTTTCCTAACATGATCTTTGTTGTGCTAAGAAGAGAAATCTAAAAATAAGCTTTTTCTTCGAACCACTTTTCCAAAGCTAAATAGTAAGAGTAGATGGCTTCATTTAGTGATTTCCATTCTTTCTCATCTCTAATGCACATCTATTTCTTTAAAAGTCCTTGTATTAGCCAGAGTTCTCCAGAGGAACAGACATAATAGGATATATGTATATACAAAAGAGAGTTTATTAGGGAGATTTGACTCCTATGATTATAAGGCAAAGTCCCACAATAGGTTGTTTGCAAGCTGGAGAAGAAGAGAAGCCTGGAGTGGTTCAGTCCACATCCAAAAGTCTCAAAACAAGGGTGCTGATAGTGCGGCCCTCAGTCTGAGGCTAAAGGCCTGGGAGCCCCACTCACCCCCACAAGAGGCCTCTGGTGCACGTCCCAGAGTCCAAGAGCAAGAGAGGAAGCAAGTGTCCAGCACGAGAGAGAGAGAGCGAGAGAGCAAGAAGACTCAGCAAGCTGCTTATCTGCCTTCTTTCTCCTGCTTTGTTCTAGCCGCACTGAGAGCCAATTTGATGGAGTCCACTGAGTTGATTTCTCTGGCTAGATATCACTAATCTTCTTCTAACCTAATTGGCCTACTAGAGAAACATCTCCATAAAACAATTTTCTTTTCTCCTAATATTTCATCTTTCAAATATTTTAAAAGCAAACTAAACACAGGAATAGAAAACCAAACACCGCATGTTCTCACTCATAACTGGGAGTTGAACAATGTGAACACATAGACACAGGAAGGTGAACATCACATACCGGAGCATGTCAGGGGGTCGGGGGAAGGGAGAGGGAGAGCATTAGGACAAACACTTAATGCATGAGGGGCTTAAAACCTAGATGAGAGGTTGATAGGTGCAGCAAACCACCATGGCACATGCATACCTCTGTAACAAACGTGCATGTTCCGCATGCGTATTCCAGAACTTAAAGTAAAAATATTTTAAAAAGTTACAAATGTCTTTTCTTTAAAATCACCATTTCTTTTCTACAGTGCTCTTAGCCGAGTCATGTCAGAGGACATGTCGACAACTCACACCCCACTCTCCACGTAGTTGCGGTTATCAGGTCCATTCCCACCAGTAGAGTCTACTGTTGGAAGAAACTAAGGGGCAAGGAGAAAAGATCTAATGCTTCATTTTTTCCCCCTCTTTTCTCCTCTGTCTCCACTGTGAGCAACAGTGAGAAAGGCCTGAATACTAATTCAGAAGTCTTCATCCTGCTGTAGCTCCATCACTTGCAGTCTATCGGCAGGTTGGCGAAATACTGGACAGAATGTTCTCATAAGGTAGGGCCTCCAATGCCTGCCCTCTCAGTCAACACTCATGCCAGTATTTGGAACTGAGCTTATCAGGGTTTATAAATGTTGAATGCATGCAATTTTCCCTCACTAAGTTTTTCAGGATATGAGAATTGAGTAATGGTGTTCAAAAATAAGCATTCACATGCATGATAATGCCGGCATTATCACAACAGGGTCCCCAAGCACAGAGCACACTGTTCAGTACACTGGATGAATCAAAGTTACAGCACCATGGGTATCATCATTATTTTATGTCTGAAGCTGAACCAGGTCGAGGGTTAATCCAAGCAAAAATTCTCCTTTGTCTAAAACTTCTTGCTACTTCAAGTATAAATTGTTTCTGCCTGAATTATTCAGATAAAGGCCTCCTTGGTCCATTTACTTTTGCTAGCATAGACCTAGTTTATAATACAAGCAAATACCAGATCACAAGAAAAAAAAATGGAAATGAGGACTAAGAATAAAGAAGAAAACATGAAAAGAAAAAGAAATACTCTACCATGGTATGATGAAATGATTTTTGCTTCCATTAAAGTTTAAAGTTCTTATGTCTCACCACAGAGGGTTACTGAAAGCTATTATAAAGCTCAAGTGTTCATAATTTGGTTTTTTATTCTAATGAGAACATCTGCTTCCCTTTCTAACAGTCATACTTCTCTTTCTTTTCCTTTAAAGATGTTTTTCAAACTCCAAACACCCTGGTCTCTTAATGCATTCTCGTCAGATCAAGTACATCCTTTGCAGAATGACATGGGAATCTTGAACAAGGTTTCCTGTCAGTTTAATGATTCAGTTGTTGATTTGCTGATATGTTTTAAAGCCATTTATTCTTACACAGCTGGATGTACTGCATTGCTTTGTGCATGTGTTTGTGAATATTTTCGGTGTAAATATACGCATACATATAAAACCAAGGATCTATTTCATTTTGGAACATGGCTTGATCAAAGATAAGCTTTTTATTCTTTGTTTTTAGACTGCCAGTGAAGGGTAGTTATGAAAAATATGTCACGTGCTGCTTTAAATATCTAGGTTAAATGCTAGGCTATTGGATTCATCAGCATCAGCTAACGTTTCTACTACATTTTAGTATGAAATTTATTATGGAACCTCACTATTCCTATCCTCTGAGGTTGACTGTGTGGTCACAGGCTTGCTGAGAAGAGAGCAGTCATGGATTAGTGGAGGCAGTTGGTTCCTATTTGCATAAGTGTTTTGAGCTATGACAGATATTGTGAATATTCTCAGTTCTCTCCTCCTATCTCTTATTTTCTTTGCTGGACTTCCCAGTGTGTCTTTTTTTTGTTTCATTCTTGGTACATTTATCAGTAAAAATAATGATTACACTGAATATTATGTATTGATTATACACTGTGCTAGGCACTATGTTGAGGGCTTTACACATGATTTCATTCAATACTTTAAACAGTCTTATGAAGAAGTTACTATCATTTTCAATTTGTAAAGAAGAAATTGAGATGTGAGAAGCACTAATGAAATTGCCTAATATGACACAATGTAAAAGTGAAATGTCATAATTCTAACTCAGATGTGTATGACTCTAAAGATCATGTTTTTAATCATTCGGGTGTCTTCCTGCTTCTTGAATACAGAAAATAGATACCCTATGATTACTCTCTCTTTACCCTTGTTTTCCTGGAGAAAAACCCCCAAACTCTTTAATTTTTAAGACAACTGCAACACCTCAAACAATATATTATTGTTACAATACTTGTTAGCTTTTCAGAATCTAGTTATTGCAAAGGCATATGGATAAATGTTAATGGAAAAGTAAAAAATGAGGCACCTTAATGAATGTAAAATTTAAAATAAAAAGACATTCAATTCACTGGGTTCTAAAAGAGGCTACATATACATTACATTCTAAAATTGTAATGCCTAAGATGGTTTGTGTCCTGGATTCTACAATTAATTTTAAGGAAATGCATAAACAAAACTGTGTGAAAACTGCAAAGGGAAAATAATTTTCTCAACTTCATTTTATGGGAAGACAATGAAAAAGCTAGTAAAATTTGTTGTAGCCACACATAAAGCTACTTATGGAATGAATGTGATCACTGTTACCTTTGAGCTGTGAGGAGTACTCTGCCCACTGCACTGCAAATTGTATATACCATAGCTTGAGTTCTAGGCAAGCATGATCATGCTTTTCCAAAAATACATGTATTTTTTCGTTACACACAATGAACATGTTTCTCTTTTCCAATTTAATCTAGTAGAGCTTAACTTACAGTGCCCAGAGGAGGCAACATGACATGACATTGAGCCATCACCTTTTTTTTCTGAGATGAAGTTTCGCTCCTGTTGCCCAAGCTGAAGTGCAATGGCGTGATCTTGGCTCATTGCAACCTCTGCCTCTTGGGTTCTAGCGATTCTCCTGCCTCAGCCTCCCGGTAGCTGGAATTACAGGTGCACTTCACCACACCAGGCGAATTTTTTGTATTTTTAGCAGAAACGGGGTTTCACCAGGCTGATCTCGAACTCCTGACCTAAGGTGATCTGCCCGCCTCTCCCTTCCAAAGTGCTGGGATTACAGGCATGAGCCACCACAGCAGACCGAGCCATTACATTTTTAAAGGGAAATTGCTCTTTCTCTTTAAAAGTACTTCAAAAAATATGCAAAAATACAAAGGGAATGCTAAATTATAATGCATATTTTAGAAAGATAAGCATATATTTTCTTCCTTTAAAGTACCATATAGAGAATGACATCTTGCAACCCAGAGCCACTTTGTTTACAATCCAATGTGTAAGGACTGTTATGGAATGAAAAGTTTGCACAACTTCTTGGAGCAGTTAGTCTGCTACATGCAACATAAGCTACAAAGCACTCAAGACTTGGTAGCTTTTCTGAAATTTGAGTCCCCCTCCCATATTTAATGGTAATTAAAATTTACAGGGTGCATTTACATACACTATAATACAGGAATGATGTCTCTTTGCCAGAAGATAAAATTGTACATTTCCTTGCTGTTTCTTGTGTCCAAGGATTGTAAATTATATAGTACTCAGCTAAGATGTTTCTTCATAAACAGTTACAAAACCTGCCAAGTCACAACGGGGAAAGTATTTTTCATTCAAAGAAATGACATTTGAATGTCACACAACACAAGAAACAATGCTTAGAAACATGTTATTGTTTCCAGAAGAAAATGGTCAGTAAACTACTTAGCTGAAAACAAAAGACTCCTCTTCCACAGGATCACAGTGCACAAAAGCAAAATGTCAAACAACAGTACCTTAAAGCAAAATAAAGGTCTGGGGATGAGACCAGCTCACTTGAAATCCTGTTAAAGAATGGGAGTCACCATTTAGGTCCCATGTACTGGGAACATTTGCTAGCTCAGAATGCAACACTGGTAGAATTTGCTAAGAATTCAACCAAGGATGCTGAAGGTATTTGCCAGCTGAGGCTCGTTTTTCTGGAACAATTTCTAACATTGGCATCAAGAAATCCGTAAACTGCAGCATCTTCATGGGGCTAGCCATACTTTTCCAGAAGTACATTAAAGAGGCTCCAGGGCTTCAGCTTCGTGATGTGTCGCAGTTCTCCTTTTCTGATGAAAAACTCCTTAAAATATTTCCTCAACAACATAGCGTATTTCCGAGGGACTTTCCTCAGCAGTTCAATGATCAATGCTGTGTGATTTCGTCTCTGGAATAGTCTTCCCAGAATGTGGTTCAAACAAATAATCTCCCGTTGCCACAAATGCCATACACGCTGTGCTCCAGATGTCAGTAGAGGTGCTGTACCCCCCGCTTCTATTAAAACCTCTATGGAGTGGTACTGATGCGTCTGGATGTATTCTGTGAAGTGCTTATGCACTCAACAAGCATTTCCCAGGTCAGCAATTTTTACTCTAATTTTATCTGCATTCTGTGGATCCAGGGGATTACCAACAAGTCAGTCATTGGGTTTTTGCTTTTGGCAAATCCCCGGTACTGGAGCTAGAACCGTCCTGTTTCTGTCATGGGAGGGACTGCTTTCCTCTTGCTCAGCAAGTGGTGATCCCTCAGAAAGCACAGAGCCGCAGGCCACAGGTTCTAAGGATCCAGAGAACAATGAGGCAGAAAACTCTGGAAACTGAATTTTATGCCGTCCATTTGGCAATTCACCATTGAATTTTTCATAGGAGCTGCTATTTGTGTAATCACTTTCTACATTTGGCTCATCAAGATTATATTCCTCAGGATTTGGGCAGCCTTCTTCATCATCCTCTTCATTGTCCAGTTGCTGCTCCAGTAAGAATGGGCCATTCTCAATATGGCCATTGGTTTTAGGTGATTCTATCCCATGGGGTCTATGTTCGAGAATTCCTGATCTACATCATCTTCATCTTTTTCAATGTTTTCTTCTCAGCGTCTTCTTTCTCTTCCTGGTACCCAGCTTCACCGTTGTCCTTTGCGGTCTGTGCCTCGACCGCCTCCACTAATGCTGTTTTTAGTTTCACTTCTGGGCAGTATTAGCCAACCGTGGGGAGCAGCTGCGACGGCTGCGCATGCGCGGTTCCCACCTCCTCCCGGCAGGCTGAGCGAGGGGAGGCTGTAGTCCGGCTCCACTCTGGCGTCGCCTTTTCCGCTTCCGCCGTGTCGTAATGAGCTCCTGGAAAGTGCTGGCCAGTCAGGCCAGAAAGCGGAAGCCAAAAGAGAGAAACATCTGGAAAAAGCCCGAGCCTCAAGAGAAAGCTCCTTCAGTTCCTCCTCCTCCTCCACTGCCACCACCGTCACCTTTGTCAGACCCCACACCCCCAGAGCCAGAGGAGGATATCCTGGGATCAGATGATGAGGAGCAAGAGGACCATGCGGACTACTGCAAAGGTGACTATCATCCAGTGAAAATGGGAGACCTCTTCAATGGCCAGTATCATGTTATTAGAAAGCTTGGATGGGGGCACTTCTCTACTGTCTGGCTGGGGTGGGATATGCAGGGGAAAAGATTTGTTGCAATGGAAGTTGTAAAAGTGCCCAGCATTATACAGAGACAGCCTTAGATGAAATAAAATTGCTCAAATGTGTTCGAGAAAGTGATCCCAGTGACGCAAACAAAGACATGGTGGTCCAGCTCATTGAGGACTTCAAGATTTCAGACACGGATGGGATACACGTCTGCATGGTCTTCGAAGAGCGTGGCAACCATCTCAAGTGGATCTTCAAGTCCAACTATCAAGGCCTCCCAGTATGTTGTGTGAAGAGTATCACTCGACAGGTCCTTGAAGGGTTTGATTATGTATACAGTAAGTGCAAGATCATTCACACTGACATAAAACCGGAAAACATCTTGATGTGTGTGGATGATGCATGTGTGAGAAGAACGACAGCTAAACCAATGAGTGGCAGAAAGCAGGTGCTCCCTCCTCTTTAGGATCTGCAGTGAGTATGACCCCACAGCAGGAACCTATAGGAAAAATATCTAAAAACAAAAAAACTAAAAAAAGAAACAGAAGAGACAGGCTGAGTTATTGGGAAAATGCCTGTGGGAGATAGAAGAATTGGAGTGAGAAGGTGAAAGGAAAATAATAGAAGAAAACATCATCTCAGCTGCATCTTCCAATGAGCAGGATGGGAAATACCCTTTTCTTAACTTGAGAGATATATGATACAGAGGATCAAAGCATCAATGTTCACACACATAAATATGCACATGCATATACAGGCACATCCTTGCATGTACACGTGTGGTTACATGCCAACATATATTGCATACACATGCACATACACATATGCTATATATTTGTGTGTATATACACACACACACACACACACACAGACACTTAAAACTGTCTTCTCACTCTTGCATTGTGGAAAAATAAACCATTTTAAGCTCCTTTTAGAATTTTTGCAAAAAACAAAAACTTCTACTGTTTTTCTTAATCTGAGCCCCCAAACCTATGCTAACTTCTCTGTGGAATATTCTTTTTTTTTTGGTCTCTATGTTATTTCCTGAGTCTTCATTCTTTCCATTTCTTCAAGCACTGATTTGTATCCTATCTCTTCTAGAAGCTGTAAGTCATTCAATGTTATTTTTTCCAATTCCAAAACAATTTTCAGTGATCTTTAAAAACTCTTGAATCTGTTTTATTTGGAACTAAGAATTTTTCATGATTTTCAGCACCCTTTTCATGAAGGAAGGAAAACTCAAATATAATACTAAATGTTAAATAATTTTTGTCCCTGAAAATGTTTTGAGTTATTTTTCAATTGCACTCTTTTAGTTTTTAAATATATGATTATCTTTCCAAGAAGCCAGTCTCTTTAATCTTTTAAATTTGAAATATAAGTGCATTTTAATTTTTATTTTGTTTTACCTATAATCATTGTTTTCTATGTGATATTGAAAATGTCATTGTTATGATCTCATTCATTTATTCCATATTAGATTTTCTTCTTCTCCCTTTTTTTTGCAAATTGCTACTTTATTTCTAGAACTGACTGCTTTGCCCACTCCTATCTATATGAAATATTTCTTCTGTTTGACTGTGTTAACATGATGAATCGGATCTTCCATGTAAATGAGAAGCCAAATCATATTTTTACTGCTTTAAAATACAGAGAGGCAGCTGTCTAGTTTTATTAATATTGTTTGTATAATTGAATTTCTGGTGGCAAATTCACTTTTTGGCAATCAGTCTCAATAGCCAAACTGAACCTTAGCTCAAACAGACTGTTGTAAATAAAATATGTGAAAGTAGAAATTTAGTTAGGACAAGCACAGCTTTATAATGCAAGGAAACAATTGGAGTCTAAATGCACCATATGGATATCAAGAGAGCCAATTTGTTTCACATGTGACACTAAAGAACAAATGAAGAAAGCACCTATGTCAGCTCCTTCATACACATCAGGAGGAATCAGCTTTCTTTATGCACTCATTCATTTAAAGTTGTTTTAGAATGTGAAGATTAGGCTGCTGATTCAAACTTGTTCATGATTTAGTTCTAAAATTATTCATACTAGCAAACATTAATTAAAGCCAAACTACTAATAAAAATAGCACTCTTGTTTATTTGCAACAAATATGCTAATATCTTAATATAATGAGAAATTACAAAATAGCATTACAGTTATATTGTTTGGAAAGAATGAATATGTCATCTCTTTTACAAGGCAATTATTAAGTTGACTTTATTCAAATAATGCAGTGAGTTTCCACAATATTCTGAAAGTGATGCAGGCTGAAAAACTGAACTTCTTGCGGGATCATGACCAAAAAGAAATGCCCCATTCTGTGATCTTACTGTTGGTTCACCCTGGCAGATGCACTTTTGGGTGGAGTAGAAGAGCAAATAATTTGAGTTAATTGTGAGGCAAGAAGAACTGGCATCCCAGCAGATGCATTGTGAAAATGGAGCTTTGACAAAGTCAACAAGATATGATGGGATGTGGCCTGGCATGGTTCCCAGCAAGGCCAAGGAGAGAGGTACATTCTACACTGTCAGAAGCAGAGTGCAAAGGCTCAGCAAGGAAGAGGCAGGGATATTAGCCTTGTTCCAAGAAAGGAGAAGATCAAGATGCAAGAGGGCAGAAGCTCAAGGTACATGCCCCCAGATAGCTTTGAGGATAGTAGTTCAGAAAAAGATCTGAAGCAAATTTCTTTTCTTCAGAGGCAGCCCAGAAATGGACCTAACAATTTTTGAAACCCCTGCAAAAGTTTGATGAAGTTGTTCTACCAACTTTGCAGCCAGCGAGACAAATATATGTACAAAGTGGACAACCAAATCCAGTTTCCACTCTCAAGGACTTTTCTATAGTTTACTGTTAGTTACTTTGCATCTCTCAATGGATTTGCTTCCTGGCCTTAGAATGGTGTGGGGGGCAGAGGGCAGTAAATGCTGAAAAGCAACAAGGATGGAAATGAAGATTAATATGGAAAGGGACATCTGAAGGTAGAGGCTGGAAGTGCTTGAAGAAGCTGGTCTTTTTCTCTGGTGTCGGCATAAATTAAAGATATGGCTTCAAGTACCATCAGTTGTGCTAGAATGCTTGATTTGAAATGTGAATTTGTACCAATATGCTTGATATATTAGGAAACAATCTGAATATAACAATTGGGGAAATATTAGGGAACAATGTGAACATAATGCAAATTTCACATTTGCTTAAGAGAGACAATAGGTGAACCCAGAACACTGCACCTACCTGGACAAAGCTGTGTAGGAATGCATAAAATGCACACATGCATGCAGATATCTACCAGCTACCTCAGTTCACTACATGCATTATGAGCCACACCCATCCACATCTGGAGTTATAATTTTCCATCAAATTTCAAAAACTTTTCTTCTACTTCATCGTAACTCATATGCTGCAACACTTCTCTTGTGAATTTCCACAAGTAAACTGCAGATCCTTTTCAAATAAAATACCCCATTTATTGTAGTATATATGTGCCCCTTCACCACCTAATATGTATAAATATGTTATATCATTTTAATAGATCTTTATTTTTTTAATATGTTACTGATGAAGTATTTGAGTGCTGTTCCCCTGACCCATTTTTCCTATAAGTCTTGTGTTTTTTATAGCATTATCTTAGGAACACATATGTCTCATTAAAGTAGAACTTATGGGACATTCAGTTTATCTGCTAATATGATTGGGATGGATTGCAAGGCATTTAGCAAAGGTATTTGTGATTGTGTTCTTGGATTCTGGTAGAAGAATGCTTCTGATCTATCCTTCTCAATGGCATGAATATAGATTGCTCAATAATCACAAAATAAGGATGCCTCCCCAGGGCTTTCATGAAGAAATTGATAGAAACCAATGTGCCTGAAGAGCAATGGAGACATAGCATGTGATTGTGAAGGAGAGGGACACTGGAAGTGTGGGGGGCTCCCTAATAATGGGTGCTCTTCTGGGGCTAACAGGTGTTCTCTACCTGCTTTTTGCTGCTTCAAGGTGAACAATATACTTTGCAGTCTTGCCAGAGTTTCAAGATGGACAAATTCTGTGTATGTGTGTATGTATGTAGCGGGCAATTGAATAGCTGAGTTCTTCAAGAATTAAAATGCGGAAAGTTTAGAACTGACTTTCTGGCTCTGTGATTGAGAAGGTACTGGATCTGGCAGCATGAGAAAAGAAGAGGGCCAGTAAATAAATCTGTTCTTGACTGACCTGTGCATGTCATTGAGGTTATGTTGGTCTGTGCTAATGGCCCACAGGAGGTTTGGCTCCATTCAGGAAGTGACACCAACACTTTAAGAGTTGATGATGAGGGTTTGATGGGTAAAACCTTGTTTTCTCCAGTGATACAGTCAGACTCTACAGAGGCAATCCTCAGAGAGAGACTCCCTTACATCCCTTCCTTACATCTTATACAAAAATTAACTCAAGATGGATTAAAGATTTAAACATAAGACCTAAAACCATAAAAACCCTAGAAGAAAACCTAGGCAATACCATTCAGTACATAAGCATGGGCAAAGACTTCATGACTAAAACACCAAAAGCAATGGCAACAAAAGCCAAAATAGACAAATGGGATCTAATTAAACTAAAGAGCTTCTGCACAGCAAAAGAAACTATCATTAGAGTGAACAGACAACCTACAGAATGGGAGAAAATTTTTGTAGTCTACCCATCTGACAAAGGGCTGATTTCCTGAGTCTATAAAGAACTGAAACAAATTTACAGGGAAAAAACAAACAGTACCATCAAAAAGTGGGTGCAAACTGACCCAAGAACAGAAAGCCAAGCACCGTACGTTCTCACACATAGGTGGGTGGTGAACAATGAGAACACGTGGACTCAGGGGAGAGGAGCATCACACACGGGGGACAGTTGGGGGCAGTAGTGGAGAGACAATGGGGGGGTGGGGGAGGGAGGGAGGATGTGGAGGGGATAACATGGGGAGAAATGCCAGATATTGTATGCACCTAAAGTAAAATAAATAAACTTTTTAAAAAAATGGGTGAAGGATATGAACAGACACTTCTCAAAAGAAGACATGTATGCAGCCTCCAAATATATGACCATTATCACTGGTCATTAGATGAATGCAAATCCAAACCCCATTGAGATACCATCTCACCCCAGTTAGAATGCCAATCATTAAAAAGTCAGGAAACAACAGATGCTGGAGAGGATATGGAGAAATAGGAACACTTTTATATTGTTGGTGGGAGTGTAAATGAGTTCAATCATTGTGGAAGGCAGTGTGGTAATTCCTCAAGGTTCTAGAACTAGAAATACCATTTGATCCAGCAATCCCATTACTGGATATATACCCAAAGAATTATAAATCATTGTATTATAAAGACACATGCATGAGTAGTGCCTCAACAGGCAGACAAGTGACCTCATCAAGCAGCTCCCTGAGATCAGAACCAGGTAAATCCACAAAGACGGGAAAAAACCAGCAGAAAAAAGTTTAAACCATCAAAGACCAGAACGCCTCATCTCCTTCAAGGGATTATCACTCCTCATCAACACGGGAACACAACATGACCAAGAAAGAGTATGAGTTGACAGAAACGGGCTTCAGAAGGTGGATAATAACAAACTTTTCTGAGCTAAAGGAACACATTCTAACCCAATGCAAAGAAACTAAAAACCTTGAAAAAAGGTTAGATGAAATGCTAACTAGAATAACCAGCTTAAAGAAGAACATAAATGACTTGATGGAGTTGAAAAACACAGCATCAGAACTACGTTAAATAAACACAAGTTTTAATAGCCAAATTGATCAAGCAGAAGAAAGGATATCAGAGATTGAAGATCAACTCAATGAAATAAAAAGAGAAGGCAAGACAAGAGAAAAAAAAGGTGAAAAGAAATGAACAAAGCCTCCAAGAAATATGAGATTATGTGAAAAGACCTAATCTATGCTTGATCAGTGTACCTGAATGTGACAGGGAGAATGAATCCAAGCTGGAAAACACACTCCAGGATATTATCTAGGAGAACTTCCCCAGCCTAGCAAAGCAGTCCAACATTCCAATCCAAAAAATACAGAGAACTCCACAAAAATATTCCTCAAGAAGAGCAGCCCCCAAAGCACATAATAATCAGATTCACCAGGGTTGAAATGAAGGAAAAAATGCTAAGGGCATCCAGAGAGCAAGGGTAGGTCACCCACAGAGGGAAGACAATCAGACTCACAGCAGATCTCTCGGCAGAAACCCTAAAGAGAAAAAGAAAAGCCAGAAGAGAGTGGGGGCCAATATTCAACATCCTTAAAGAAAAAAACTTTCAACCCAGAATCTCATATCCAGCCAAACTAAGCTTCATAAGTGAAGGAGAAATACAGTCCTTTATGGACAAGCAATTACTGAGAGATTTCATCACCACCAGACCTGCCTTACAAGAGTTCCTGAAAGAAACACTAAACATGGAAGGGAACAAGTACCAGTCACTGCAAAAGCACACCAAATGACAAAGACCAAAAATGCAATGAAGAAACTGAGTCAACTAACGGGCAAGAAAACCAGCCAGTAACAAAATGGCAGGATCAAATTCACACATAACAATATTAACATTGAATGGAAATGGCCTAAGTGCCCCAATCAAAAGACACAGACTGGCAAACTGGATAAAACGTCAAGACCCATCAGTGTGCTGTATTCAGGAAACCCATCTTACGTACAAAGACACATACAGACTCAAAATAAAGCGATGGAAGAAGATTTACCAAGAAAATGGAGAACAAAAAAAAGCAAGGGTTGTAATCCTAGTCTCTGATAAAATGGACTTCAAACCAACAAAGATCAAAAGAGACAAAGAAGGGCATTACATAATGGTAAAAGGATCAATGCAACAAGAAGAGCTAACTATCCTAAATATATATGCACCCAACACAGGAGCACCCAGATACATAAAGCAAGTTCTTAATGACCTAAAAGGAGATTTACACTCCCACGCAATAATAGTGGGAGACTTCAACACTCCACTGTCAATATTAGACAGATTGAGACAGAAAATTAACAAGGACATCCTAAACTTGAATGAAGAGCTGGACCAAGCAGACCTAATAGACATATACAGAATGCTCCACCCCAAATCCACAGAATATACACTCTTCTCAGCACCACATCGTACTTACTCTAAAATTGACCACATAATTGGAAGCAAATCACTCCTCAGCAAATGCAAAAGAAAGGAAATCATAACAAACCGTCTACCAAACCACAGTGCAATCAGATTAGAACTCAGGATTAAGAAACTCACTCAAATCTGCAAAACTACGTGGAAACTGAACAACTTGCTTCTGAGTGTCGACTGGATAAACAATGAAATGAAGGCAGAAATAAAAATGTTCTTTGAAACCTATCAGAATGAAGACACAACTTAGCAGAATTTCTGGGTCACCTTTAAAGTAGTGTCTAGAGGGAAATTTATAGCAATAAATGCCGATCAACACCCTATCATCAAAATTGAAAGAGCTAGAGGAGCAAGATCAAAAAAACTCAAAAGCTAGTAGAAGACAAGAAATAACTGAGATCAGAGCTAAACTGAAGGAGATACAGACACAAAAACCCTCCAAAAAATCAATAAATCCAAGGGCTGGTTTTTTGAAAAAATCAACAAAATAGACTGCTAGCCAGATAAATAAAAGAGAAAAGAGACAAGAATCAAATAGATGCAATAAAAAATGATAAAGGGGATATCACCACTGATTCCACAGATATACAAACTACCATCAGAGATTACTACAAATGACTCTATGTACACAAACCAGTAAATCTGGAAGAAATGGATAAATTCCTGGACGCTTGCACTCTACTAAGACTAAACCAGGAAAAAGTTGAAACCCTGAATAGACCAATAACAAAGGCTGAAGTTGAGGCAGCAATCAATAGCCTACCAACCAAAAAAGTCCAGGTTCAGATGGGTTCACAGCCAAATTCCATCAGATGTACAAAGAGGGGCTGGTTTCATTCCTTCTGAAACTATACCAAACAATACAAAAGAGGAAATCCTCCCTAACTTATTTTATGAGACCAACATCATCCTAATACCAAAACCAGGCAGGGACTCAACTAAAAAAGAAAACTTCAGGCCAATATCCATGATGAACATAGATACAAAAAATTTCAATAAAATACTGGCATACCAAATGCAACAGCACATCAAAAAGATTATTCATCATGATCAAGTAGGCTTCATCCCAGGGATGCAAGGCTAGTTCAACATACGCAAGTCCATAAACATAATCCATCACATAAACACAACCAAAGCAAAAACCACATAATCTCAATAGATGCAGAGAAGGCTTTTGACAAAATTCAACAGCCCTTCATGCTACAAGCTCTCAATAAACTAGGTATAGACGGAATATATCATAAAATAATAAAAGCTATTTATGACAAACCCACAGCCAATATCATACTGAATGGGCAAAAGCTGGAAACATTTCCTTTGAAATCAGGCACTAGACAAGGATGCTTTCTCTCACCACTCCTATTCAGTATAGTATTGGAAGTTCTAGCCAGAGCAATCAGGCAAGAAAAAGAACCAAAGGGTATTCAATTAGGAAAGGAGGAAGTCAAACTGTTTCTATTTGCAGATGACATGATTGTATACTTAGAAGACCCCATTGTCTCAGCCCAAAATCTCCTCAAACTGATAAGCAACTTCAGCAAAGTCTCAGGATACAAAATCAACGTGCAGAAATCACAAGCATTCCTATATACCAATAACAGACTAACAGAGAGCCAAATCAAGAGTGAACTCCCATTCACAATTGCAACAAAGAGAATAAAATACCTAGCAATACAACTAACAAAGGATGTAAAGGACGTCTTCGAGGAGAACTACAAACCACTGCTCAACAAAATAAAAGAGGACACAAACGGAGAAACATTCCATGCTCATGGTTAGGAAGAATCAATATCATGAAAATGGCCATATTGCCCAAAGTAATTTATATATTCAATGCTATCCCCATCAAGCTGCCAATGACCTTCTTCACAGAACTTGAAAAAACCACTTTAAACTTCATGTGGAACCACAAGAGAGCCTGCATAGCCAAGACGATCCTAAGCAAAAAGAACAAAGCCGGAGGCACCACACTGCCAGACTTCAAACTATACTACAAGGCTACAGTAGTCAAAACAGCATGGTACTGGTACCAAAACAGAGACATAGACCAATGGAACAGAACAGAGGCCTTGAGAGCAACAGCATACATCTACAACCATCTGATCTTTGACAAACCTGACAAAAACAAGCAATGGGGGAAATGACTCCCATGTTTAATAAATGGTGTTGTGAAAACTGGCTAGCAGTGTGCAGAAAGCAGAAACTGGACCCCTTCCTGTCACCTTACACTAAAATTAACTCCAGATAGATTAAAGATTTAAACATAAAACCTAACACCATAAAAACTCTAGAAGAAAACGTAGGTAAAATCATCCAGGATATAGATATAGGCAAGGACTTCATGACTAAAACACCAAAAGCAATGATGACAAAAGCCAAGATAGACAAATGGGATCTAATTAAACTTCAGAGCTTCTGTACAGCTAAAGAAACAATCATTAGAGTGACTGGCAACCAACAGAATGGGAAAAAATTTTTGCAATCTACCCACTAGACAAAGGGCTAATATCCAGAATCTGCAAAGAACTACAACAGATTTACAAGAAAAATACAAACAAACCCATTCAAAAGTGGGCAAAGGACATGAACAGACACTTTTCAAAAGAAGACATATATGAGGCCAGCAAACATATGAAAATATGCTCTTCATCACTGGTCATGAGAGAAATGCAAATCAAAACCACACTGAGGTATCATCTCTCACGCCAGTTAGAATGGTGATCACTAAAAAATCTGGAGACAACAGATGCCGGAGAGGATGTGGAGAAATAGGAACACTCTTACACTGTTGGTGGGGAGTGTAAATTAGTTCAACCACTGTGGAAGACAGTGTGGCGATTCCTTAAGGATCTAGAAATAGAAATTACATTTGACCCAGCAATCCCATCACTGGATATATACCCCAAGGACTATAAAGTGTTCTATTGTAAAGACACATGCACACGTATGTTCATTGCGGTCCTGTGTACAATAGCAAAGACCTGGAACCAACCCAAATGTCCATCAATGATAGACCAGACAAAAAAACGTGGTACATATACACCATGGAATACTATGCAGCCACAAAAAACAATGAGTTCGTGTCCTTTGTAGTGACTTTGATGAATCTGGAAACCATCATTCTCAGCACACTGACACAAGAACAGAAAACCAAACACCACATGTTCTCACTCATAGGGGGGCATTGAACAATGAGAACACGTGGACTCAGGGGAGAGGAGCATCACACACTGGGGTCTCTGTGGGGGGGGGGGATGAGGGAGGGACAGTAGGGGGTGGGGGAGGTTGGGGGAGAGATAACATGGGGAGTAATGCTGGATATAGATGTAGCAAACCACATACATAACCATGGTTATGAATGCACCTATACAGCAACCCCGCATGACCTGCACATGTACCCCAGAACCTAAAGCAAAATTAAAAAAAAAAAAAAAGTAAGCTATTATCAGTAATACAGCACATCCACGTCATGTACCCCCTGACATGATACACTAAGAAGGGCACAATATCACCTCAGTGTTATTCTTAACAACAACAACAAAAATACATAACCTCAATCTAATAATGAGAAAATAATGGGAAAACTCTAGACAAACCCCAGCTGAGAGACATTCTACAAAGTAACTGGCTAGGACGAATCCAAAGTATCTAAGTCACGAAAGACAGGAAAAGAATGAAGAACTATCACAGACTGAAAGAGACAAAGACACAACGATTACATGCAATATGGGATCTTGAACTGGATTGTGGAACAGAAAAAGGATATTAAGGGAAAACCAATGAAATTCAAATAAGAACTCCAGTAATATTATTGTATAAATGTTAATTTCCTTTGTATAAAGGTTCTATAAGTTATTAAGAATAGGGGGAAGCTGAATGAAGGTGTACAGGCAATTGTACTATTTTTACAGAAAAAAACAAAAAGACGCATGCACAAGTATGCTTATTGCAGCACTGCTCACAATAGTGAAGACTTGGAACCAACCCAAATGCCCATCAATGATAGACTGGATAAAGAAAATGTGGCACATATACACTGTGGAATACCATGCAGCCATAAAAAAGGATGAGTTCATGTCCTTTGCAGGATGAGTTCATGCTCCATACATGAAGCTGGAAACCATCATTCTCAGCAAACTAACACAAGAACAGAAAACCAAACAATGCATGTTCTCACTCATAAGTGGGAGTTGAACAATGAGAACACATGGACACAGGGAGGGGAACATCACACACAGGGGACTATTGGGGGTTGGGGTCCTGGGGGGAGGGATAGCATTAGGAGAAATAATGTAATGTAGATGATAGGGTGATGGATGCAGCCAACCACCATGGCACATGTATACCTATGTAACAAACCTGCACGTTCTGCACATGTACCCCAGAACTTAAAGTACAATTAAAAAAAAGAGAGAGTTCCCTTACAACCTCCACTCCCCAGCCCCACCCCGGGGCCCTTACAGCTTTCCTGTGCTCCTTTAAAGGAGCTGCTGCTCTCTGCAGTGCAATAAGTCACAAGACTGGTTCCTTAAGATTGGAGTTAATATTAAATTGGTAAATGCAACACTTAACTGATACTAGACCTCTGACAACTGCTAAAATATTTTATTGTTGCATGTCAGTTTTCCAGTTTTGTTGGAGCAGTGACTTTATAAAGCATGCTTTATGCAGCTCAGAGCATTTTAGAGAAATATCAAGAGAGAGAAAGGGAGATGAATGAAAGAGAGAGAGAAAGGTTTCTAATAGAGAGAGGGCTTTTGGTCTCCCATTCCATTTTAAGGGAAGCAGCTTCATTTTTATGTTTTATAATTGAGATTTGTTACGGGTTGAGTGTGTTTTCCCCAGAAATATTGAAGTCCTAACCCCTGGGGCTTATGAAGACGGTCTTTGTAAAACATCAAATTAAAGTGAGGTCATTAGGGAGGATCCCAATGCAATATGTCTAGAATCCTTAGAGAAAGGAGCAATTTAGGCACAGAGACAGACACACACATGCAGAGCACACCATGGAAACTGCAAGACAGAGATAGGGTGATGATTTCACAAACCAAGAAAAGTCAAAGATTGCTGTCAAACCACGGAAATAGGAGAAAACGGTGGAACAAATTCTCCCTCATAGTCCTGTAGAGGAATCAATCCTCCAACACCTTGCTCTCAGACATCTGGCCTCTAGAACCGTGAGACAATACATTTCTGTTGTTTAGGCCACCTAATTTGTAGTACTTCATTATGGCAGCCCTGGAAAACAAAAAATAAACCCCAACAACAACAAATGAATTCATGGTGGAATTTCATTTGAAAGACAAAGCAAAAGTTCTTAGATTAAAAACATAAACATAGAATTAGAGACAGGTGGGTGAGATGGAGAAATGGGGGGTGTTTCTAATACGGAACTCCATTTGTTCAAAGGACATAGATGGACCTCTGTGTCCCAAGGTTCTACCAAGGTAAAGTCAAACACATAGTTTCTGACATAGGTATCAGGTTGGTGTTTTCATGGTGGGGCTGGTACTGTATAGTTTTTGATGAGTCAGGAGAGGAAGAATAAAAACATCACCCAATGTTCAGATTATGTAATAGCCTAATGGAATCATTATCACAAAAGTCTGAGCAGCCCTTATATGTGCTCAATGTGGCCATAATAAAATAATCTTTTAACACTTTTCATGATTCTGGCCAGTAGCATGTTCTCAGGATCCTTGTTTGGTGTAAACTATAGTTCACCTGCACTAATACTGCAATCCTGGAGTCCAAGGGAAGGTGGCGGTTTTACATAATGATTTTATTTAACACCTGGTGCTTGTTGCACAGATGTGCATCCTTGCTTCTCTTGTTGACAAGGAGGAAAGACAATAGACGGGCAGATGAAGCATTTCTGTAGAGTTCTTTCATTAAATTCTCCATGGAATGGCATCTTTGACTGATCATGAATACATGTATCTGGCAGAAGATCAATAACTCAGGCAGCAGGGTAGAAGACAGGTGGGTTTTGGGCTTAAAAAGTCTAAATATTTCAAAGTCCTGGGATTTTTGTGTCAGGAACAGCACATTTTGTTTTCTTTTGTATTCCAGTGTGTGCCTACCTGAAGGAGGCTGATGGAAGTGATGATAAAAAGCACCAGGGCTGACCCTGGCTTTCAGTGATTTCAAGTGATGCCAGGAAAGTCCCTGAGTCTCTAGAATCACAAGGTTGTGAGGGACTAGGTAGTATGCAGGACATATATCCCAGGTGACATTCAAAATTATTAGTGGGTCTGAAACCCCTTGAGGCATTGATCAAAATTGAGGTTGTCTTTGCATATTGAGTTCATGGCATTGTCATCCAGCTCAAGGAGTTACTTTTTAGCTGTGTGGCTAAGGCCAGCTCTCGAGTAATGGACAGTGTCCTTATTGAACTAAAGTGGAACTTTGAGGATTCCCAGATAATGAGGTTTCCAATTCTGTCATGTATGCCTTAACCTTCCTCAGTACCTATGGGAGACATCATAACTGATCAAGGCACACAATTTATGCTGAGTCCAGAAGAGGACTGGGAATTCTACAAACATCTAGCTAGGCAGCCACTACCAGTAGATTAGTTGTCAAGCATGTTAAATCTACTTGCCTTGGCTGTCTTAGGCCTTGAGTAAGCATTCAGCATAAGGCTTTCTGCCTGTCCTGAAATGAGGTGAGACAGAAAAAGCTCCAGTGTCTCCATAGAGAAAAATTAGTCTGAGTAGAAACATCTAGATTTATTTCTAGAATATATGGTCTGGAGGCTGTCTTACTCTTGGTTGTGAGTCATGTGCAAGAACACAAGTTGTCATGAACAACTGCTCCTAGTCACCACTTGCAACCCGAGGTCAAGAAGCTGGCCTCAGACCAATCTGCATCAGATAGAAAAATTTATCTGACAGCACTGCATCTGGACAAGTACCACCAACTATCTCTAATGCCTGTTCAGACCTCTTCAGGTACTTGTTTAGCAGGAATAAGTGGGTGCAAGCTCTCTGCAGTGAATTACAAACTCTCTCTTCAAGGTCTGTGGGCTGGGCTAGTCTCTTAGAAGGAGCCTTAGACCTAGTCCTTGATCACCTGTTAGTGCAAATTATCTGCAATGTAAAAACAGAAACAAGGGAGAAAAAAGCAAACTGGGAATTATGGTGCCTGGAATTTTGTATACACAATCTCATCACATCTGCTGCTACCATATCATGTGGCCTGTATTTGAAAAGAAGCCACATCTTTCCTATCACATATTTGGCCTCTTCCAAATTTTATATAGCTTCCCATTATTGTTTCAGGTCCCTACTCTACAGTCAGCATTTAAGCAGATTGATCAAGCACTATTGCCCACCTATCCAAGTTTAAATGCTACCATTAGTAATAATTCTGACATTTCTGAGGTCACTCCTTCTCCCCTCAACACAGAGACACAGTCTGGCTCCACAATTCAAAATGAAAAAGCAAAATGGCAACAAATGTCAAGTGCAACAGTGATTCTTACAGACAAAGCACTAAGAGAGCAAAGCTATTAAAAATTTCATTCTCCTTTGCCCTTCCATTTACTGGGCTATATTTTCTTTATGCTACTAAAATCAGCAACATTGGAAGCAATATCTATGACCACTACCTAAGACACAGACACTATCTCTGTACATGAGAATCTAGTAGAGTGAGACCCCAAAATAGCTTATTTAGTACTGGGGTGGTAGCAAAGAGTGAGTAAATCTTGTAGTATTTACTATAAAGAATATAAGAAACTATAGCAACATAAAAGCCCATTATCTTTGAAGCAATTTATGCACACACACATACACACGCACACACACATACATAATATATATAAATATATTTATTTGGTTTTGGTTAAAATGTTATTTATTCAATTTGGTTAAATAAAATTAGGCTGCTTCCAAGAAGTATTTTTTTACTTGAAGTAAGAGTATAGAAAAAGTTACCTGGGTTACTAAGAATAGATAGGATGGCTGGTGCAGGAGCCCAGACAAGAGACGATGACAGCTCAGCCTAAGGTTGTGGTGGTCGAAGTAGAACACGTAGATCTGGGTTACTTAGGAGATTAACAAGTGATAAGGCTTGGTTGTGAACTGAAAACCACAGGGTGGGTAGTGAGGGAATCAAGTGGGTGTTAAAAATGAATTCTATTGAAAGGGCCAAGATGGCTGATTAAAAGCAGCTGTCGTCTGTGACACTCACAGAGAGGATGGAAAGGGGTGAGTGGATACAACACCTTCAACCGAATTATCCAGCTACCCACATTGGGATTGATCAGGGAAACAACCTGACCCATGGAGAATGAAGAAAAGCAGGGTGAGGTGATGGCCTGCCTGGAGTGACACAGAGCCAAGGGGACCCCCGCTTCCAGCCAAGAGAAGCAGTGAGTGATTGTGTGACCCTGGGGAAACCACACTTCTCTCACGGATCTTTACAACCAGCGGATCAGGAGATCCCCTCATGAGTCCACAACAACAGGGCCTTGGGTCCGACACACGGAGCTGTGTGGAGTCTTGGCAGAGAAGCTGCTCAGGCATGCACCGAGAGCCAGGAGCTTTACATACTCCAGCCCTGGGATCCCCCAACAAAGGTGTCTGCAACCAGGCAACGCGAGATGTCCCTACGTACCCCTAGGAAGGGGGCTGAATTCAAGGAGCCAAGCATCATTGATCTGTGGGTCTTACTTCCAGGGCACCTCACAAGACAACACCCAGTGGCTTGGAATTCCGGCCAGCCCCCACCAACAGGGTGGAGCCTGCCTGAGAAGAAATGGAGCCCTGGGGGGGGAGGGGGCAGGCTACCATCTCTGCTGTTTGGTTGACTCAGCTGTTCCAGCCTGTGGACTTTGGAGAATCCAAATGGTCTGAATGAGGAAGAGTTTCCCCAGTGCAGTATAGCTGCTTTGCTAGAATGTAGCCAGATTGCTTCTGTAAGCTGGAACTCAAGCCATTCCTCCTCACTGGGCAGGACCTCCCAGCTGGACCTCCAGCTACCCCCACCTGCACATACTGTATGGACAGAGCGCTAATCTCTCCCTGGGATGGAATGCACTGTGGGTGGGGCATACTACTACCTTGGCTGTTCAGGCATCTTAGCCAGTCCAGCCTGTGGGCCTTGGGGAGCCCAGACTGATCAGAGGTTGAAGAGATCCCCAACACAACACAGCTGCTCTATCAAAAAGCAGCCAGACTTCTTCTTTGAGCAGTTCCTAGATCACGTTCCTCCTAAATGGGTGAGACCTCCCAAACAACGTCTCCAGCCACCTCTTACAAGTGAATTTGGGCTGGCAACAAGTCAGTACCCTCCTGGGATGGAGCTTTCAGAGGAAGGGGCAGGCTGCCGTCTTTGCTGTTTTGCAGGCTTCACTGGTGATACCTTCACTGGTGAAAAAACCGAGGCAACTAGGGTATGGAGCAGAGCCCCAGCAAACCACAGCAGCCCTATGGAACAGCAGTCAGACTGTTAAAACAAAAACAAAAAATAAACAGAAAACAACAAGAACAAGAAAAAACCCTGTGAGAACCCCATCTAAAGGTTAGCAACCTCAAAGATCAAAGGTAGATAAGCCCACAAAGAGCAGACAGAATCAACTAAAAAATGTTGAAAACTCAAAAAGCCAGAGTGCCCCCTTTCTTCTAGATAACTGCAATGCTTCTCACAGCAAGGTCTTAAATCTGGGCTGAGGCTGAGATGCTGAAATGACAGGAGTAGGATTCAGAATGTGGATAAAAATGAACTTCACTGAGCTAAAGGAGCATGTTGTAATCCAACACAAAGAATCTAAAAATCATAATAAAACAATGCAGAAACTGACAGCCAAATAGCCAGTTTAGAGAGGAACATGATAGAACTGAAAAACACAAGAACTTTACAATGCAATCACAAGTATTAATAGCAGAATAGACCAAGTAGAAAGAATTTCAGAGCTTGAAGACTGTCTTCCTGAAATAAGACTGGCAGACAAGAATAGATAAAAAATAATGTAAGGGAATGAACAAAACCTCCAAGAACTATGGGATTATGTAGAGACCAAATCTATGACTGATTGGGGTCAGTGAAAGAGATGGGGAGAATGGAACCAATTTGGAAAACATACGTCAGGATATTATCCAGGAGAACTTCCTCAACCTGGCAAGACAGGCTAACATTCAAATTCAGGAAATGCAGAGAACTCCAGTAAGATGCTCCATGAAAAGATTATCCCCAAGACACATAATCATCAGATTCTCTAAGGCTGAAATGAAATAAAAAATGTTAAGATCAGCCAAAGAGAAAGGCCAGGTCACCTACAAAGGGAAGCCCATGAAAATAACAGTATACGTCTCAGCAGAAACTCTACAGGCAGAAGAGATTGGGGGCCAATATTTAACATTGTTAAAGAAAAGAATTTTTGGTCCAGTTGGTCGCTTCCCTGCACCAAAGTGAGCAGTAGCCAACATGTTAGGGTGGGAGTCGTGTTACAAAACCGTGGGAGATGAAGAAGCAGAAGAACAAGAAGAGAATCTTGAAGGAAGTGGAGACTATACATATTCAGGAAGAGATGGTTTGATTTTTTTTTTGGTTGATGCCTCCAGGGCTATGTTTGATTCTCAGAGTGAAGATAAGTTGACTCCTTTTGACATGAGCATTCAGTGTATCCGAAGTGTGTACATCAGTAAGATTATAAGCAGTGATCGCGATCTCTTGACAGTGATGTTCTATGGTACTGAGAAAGACAAAGATTCAGTGAATTTTAGAAATATTTATATCTGGCAGGAGTAGGATAATCCAGGTGCAAAATAAATTTTAGAGCTTGACCAGTTTAAGGGGCAGGAGGGACAAAACGTTTCCAAGACCTGATGAGCCATGAATCTGACTACTTACTCAGTGAAGTGCTGTGGGTCTGTGCCAACATCTTTAGTGATGTCCAGTTCAAGATGAGTCATAAAAGGATCATCCTGTTCACCAGTGAAGACAACCCCCATAGCAATGATAGTGCCAAAGCCAGCCCAGCCAGGACCAAAGCCGGTGATCTCTGAGAGACAGGCATCTTCCTTGACTTGATGTACCTGAAGAAACCTGGGGGCTTTGACATATCCTTGTTCTACAGATATATCAGCAGCATAGCAGAGGATGAAGACCTCAGGGTTTACTTTGAGGAATCCATCAAGCTAGAAGACCTGTTGCAGAAAGTTGATGTCAAGGAGACCAAGAAGTGAGCACTCAGCAGGTTAAAGCTGAAGCTCAACAAAGATATAATGATCTCTGTGGGCATTTATAATCTGGTCCAGAAGGCTCTCAAGTCTCATCCAATAAAGCTCTATCAGGAAACAAATGAACCAGTGAAAACCAAGACTCAGACATTTAACACAAATACAGGCAGTTTGCTTCTGCCTAGTGATACCAAGAGGTCTCAGATCTTATGGGAGTCTCAGATTATACTGGAGAAAGAGGAAACACAAGAGCTAAAATGGTTTGATAATCCAGGTTTCATGCCCATGGGTTTCAAGCCCTTGGTAAGGCTGAAGAAGCACCGTTACCCGAGGCCCTCCCTGTTCGTGTACCCTGAGGAGTCTCTGGTGAGTGGGAGCTCAACCCTATTCAGTGCTTTGCTCATAAAGTGTTTGGAGAAGGAAGATGTAGCATTGTGCAGATACACAACCCACAGGAACATCCCCCCTCTTATTTTGTAACTTTGGTGCCATAGGAAGAGGAGTTGGATGACCAGAAAATTCAAGTGACTCTTCCAGGCTTCCAGCTGGTCTTTTTACCCTTTGCTGATGTTAAAAGGAAGATGCCCTTTACTGAAAAAGTCATGGCAACTCCAGGGCAGATGGATAAGATGAAGGCTATTATTCTGAAGCTCCATTTCACATACAGAAGTGACAGCTTTGAGAACCCTGTGCTGCAGCAGCACTTCAGGAGCCTGGAGGCCTTGGTTTTGGATTTGATGGAGGCTGAAAAAGCAGTGAACCTGACATTGTCCAAGGTTAAAGCAATGAATAAAAGACTAAGGTCCCTGGTGGATGAATTTAAGGAGCTTGTTTACCCACCAGATTACAATCCTGAAGGGAAAGTTACCAAGATAAAATACAATAAGAAAGATTCCAGAAGCAAAAATCCAAGGTGGAGTATTCAGAAGAGGAGCTGAAGACCCACACCAGCAAGGGCACACTAGGCAAGTTCACTGTGCCCATGCTGAAAGAGGCTTGCCAGGCATATGTGCTGAAGAGTTGGCAGAAGAAGCAGGAGCTGCTAGAAGCCTTCACCAAGTACTTCCAGGACTGATCAGAGGCCATATGTCCAGCTTCCCTTCCACGCTATGGCCAGGCTGCCTGGCCTTGTTCTCAGCCAGTTAAAATGTGTTTCTCCTGAGCTAGGAAGAGTCTGCCTGACAGAAGTTGGGTAACTTTATGTTTTTGAGGTTTTCTGTTGCCATGGTGATGGGGTAGCCCTCCCACTTTACTGTTCCTTAGTTTACTGCCTGAATAAAGAGCCCTAAGTTGGTACTAAAACAAAACAAAAAAGAAAAGAAAAGAATTTCCAACTCAAAATTTTATATCCAGCCAAATTAAGCTTCATAAGTGAAGGAGAAATAAGATCCTTTTCAGACAGGCAAGTGCTATCTTAATGATTTGCCTAATATGTCAGTGGAGTGTTAAAGCTCTGCCTTATAAGAGCTTCTGAAGGAAGCACTAAATATGGAAAGGAAAAAACTGTTACCAGCCATTACAAAAACACACCAAAGTACACAGACTAGTGATACTATGAAGCAACCACATAAACAAGTCTGCAAAATAACCAGCTAGCATCATGATGAAAGGATGAAATCTACACATAACAATGCTGACTTTAAATGTAAATGGGCTACATGTCCCAATTAAAAGACACAGAATGGTGGTCTGGGTAAAGAATTAAGATCCATGTGTGTGCTGTCTTCAAGAGAGCCATCTCACATGCAAAGACACACAGAGGCTCAAAATAAAAGGATAGAGGAAAATTTACCAAGCAAGTAGGAACAGAAGAAAGCAGGAGTTTGCAATCCAAGTTTCTGATAAGACAGACTTAGCAGATTGTGCTTGTTATCTGACAATGACTGTCACTTTGAGGGTCATTGATTTGCATGCACTACTCTGGGGCCTTGTATTGGAGCCTTTTTAAAAAATAAAATAAAATCTGAGATAGAGAAAAAAAAAGACAGACTTTAAACCAACAAAGATCAAAAAGACCATAAAAAGGGCATTACATGATGGTAAATGTTTCAATCCAACAAGAAGCGCTATCTTAAATATATATACACCCAATACAGGAGGACCCAGATTAATAAAGCAAGTTCTTAGAGACTTTAAAAGAGACTTAGACTACTACACAATAAGAGTGGAAGACTTTAACACCCCGCTGATAATATTAGGCAGATCATTGGGAAAGAAAATTAACAAAGATATTCAGGGTCTGAACTCAGCTCTGGATCAAGTTGACCTGACAGATAACTATGAAACTCTCCACCCCAAACAACAGAATATATATTCTCATCACCACATGGCACTTACTTTAAAATTGATCACATAATCGTAAGTAAAACACTCCTCAGCAAATGCAAAAGAAATGAAATCCTAAGCAACAGTCTCTTGGACCACAGTATTAGAACTCAAAATTAAGAAATTCACATAAAGCCATACAACGACACTGAAATTGAACAACCTGCTCCTGAATGACTTTTGGGTAAATAATGAAATCATTGCAGAAATCAAGAAGTTCTTTGAAACTACTGAGAACAAAGATACAATGTACCAGAATGTCTGGGATGCAGCTAAAGCAGTGTTAAGAGGGAAATTTATGGCACTAAATGCCCACATCACAAAGCTAGATAGATCTCAAGTTAACAACCTAACATCACAGTTGAAAGGACTAGAGAACCAAGAGCACACAAACCTGACAGCTAGCAGAAATAACCAAGATCGGAGCTGAATTGAAGGAAACAGAGACACAAAAAACCCTTCAAAAATCAATGAATCCAGGAGCTGCTTTTTTGGAGAAAATTAATTAAATAGACTGCTATCTAGACTAATGAAGAAGAAAATAGAGAAGATTCAAATAAATGCAATTAGAAATGATATTACCACTGACCCCACAGACATACAAACAACCATCAGAGAATACTATAAACACTTCTATGCACATAAACTGGAAAATCTAGAAGAAATGGATACATTCCTGGCACATACGCCCTCCCAAGACTGAGTCAGGAAGAAATTGAATCCCTGAACAGATCAATAGAGAGTTCTTTCTGAAACTGAGGCAGTATTAAATAGCCTACCAACCAAAAAAAAAAAAAAAAAAAAAAAAAAAGCCCAGGACCAGATGGATTCACATCTGAATTATACCAAAGGCACAGAGAATAGCTGGTACCATTCCCACTGAAATTATTCCAAACAATGGAAAAGGAAGGACTCCTCCCTAACTCATACTCTGAGGCCAGCATCATCCTGATATGAAAACTTGGCAGAGATCCAACAACAACAACAACAACAACAAAACTTTAGGCCAATATCTTGGATGAACATTGATGTAAAAATCCTCAACAAAATACTGGCAAACTGAATCCAGCAGCACATCAAATAGCTTATCTACCACAATCAAGTATGCTTCATCTCTAAGATGCACGGCTGGTTCAACATGCACAAAACAATAAATGTGGCTCATCACATAAACAGAACTGAAGACAAAAACCACATGATTATCTCAATAGATTCAGAAAAGACCTTTGATAAAATTCAACATCCCTCATATTAAAAATTCCCAATAAACTAGGTATTGAAGGAACATACCTCAAAATAATAAGAGTCATATATGACATAGTGAATGGGCAAAACCTGGAAGCCTTCCCCTTGAAAACTGGCACAAGTCAAGTTTGCCCTCTCTCACCATTCCTATTCAACATGGTATTGGAAGTTCTGGCCCTGGCAATTAGGCAAGAGGAAAAAATAAAGCATATTCAAATAGGGAGAGAGGAAGTCAAACTATTCCTTTTTGCAGATGACATGATCCTATGTCTAGAAAATCCCATCATCTCCAAAAGCTTCTTAAGCTAATAAGCAACTTCAGCAAAGTCTCAGGATACAAAATCAATGTGAAAAAATTGCTAACATTCCTATACACCCACAACAGGCAAGCTGAGATCCAAATCACAAATGAACTCCCATTTCACAATTGCCACAAAAAGAATAAAATACCTAGGAAAACAGCTAACAAGAGAAGTGAAGGACGTTTTAAGAAGAACTACAAACCATTGTTCAAAGAAATCAGAGAAGATATAAACAAATGGAAAAACATACCATACTCATGGATGGAAAGAATCAATATCATGAAAATGGTCATACTGCCCAAAGCAATTTACAGATTCAATGCTACACTCATTAAACTACCATTGACATTCTTCACAGAATTAGAAAAAAAAAAACTATTTTAAGCTTTGTAGAACCAGAAAAGAGCCAAAATAACCAAGGCAATCCTAAGCAAAAAGAACAAAGCTGGAGGCATCACGCTACCCAATTTTAAATTATACTATAAGCCTACAGTAATCAAAACAGCATGGTAGTAGCACAAGAGCAGACACATAGACCAAATGAACAGAATAGAGAACCCAGAAATAAGGCCACACACCTACAACCATCTGATCTTTGACAAACCCCACAAAAACAAGCAATGAGGAAATGATTCCCCTGTTTGATAAATGATGCTGGGAGAACTGGTTAGCCATATGCAGAAAATTAAAAGTGTATTATTTCCTTACACTGTACACAAAAGTCAACTCAAGATGGATTAAAGACTTAAATGTAAACCACAAAGCTATAAAAACTGTAGAAGAGAACCTAGACAATGCCATTCAGGACATAAGCATGGGCAAAATTTCATGATGAAGATGCTAAAAGCAATTGCAACAGAAGCAAAAATTGACCAATGGGATCTGATTAAACTAAAGTGCTTCTGCACAGCAAAACAAACTATCAACAGAGTAAACACAACCTACAGAGTGGGAGAAAATTTTTGCACTCTATCCATCTGACAAAGGTCTAATATCCAGCATCTATAAAGAACTTAAATTTGCAAGAGAAAACCAAACAACCCCATTAAAAAGTGGGCAAAGAACATGAATGGAGACTTCTCAAAGGAATACATACATGTGGTCAACAATCATATGAAAAAGAGCTCAACATCACTGACCATTAGAGAAATGCAAATCCAAACCACAATGAAATACCATCTCATGCCAGTCATAATGGCTATTTAAGAAGCCAAAAAACAAATGATGGTGAGGTTGTGGAGAAAAAGGAACACTTTTACACTGTTAGTGGAAGTGTAAATTAGTTCAATCATTGTGGAAGACAGTGTGGTGATTTCCCAAAGACTTAGCAGTAGAAATACCATTTGGACCAACAATCCAATTACTGGGTATATACCCAAAGGAATATGTCATTCTTTTGTAAAGATACATGCATGTGTATGTTCATTGCAGCGCTATTCACAATGGCAAAGACATGGAATCAACCCAAATGCCTGAGATTGTTTGGCTGTGTCCCTTCCCAAATCTTACCTTTAATTGTAATAATCCCCAGATATCAAGGGCAGGGCCAGGTGGAGATAATTGAATCATGGAGGCAGTTTCTGCCATACTTTTTCATGGGAGTGAAAAAGTCTCAGAAGGTCTGGTGGTTTTATAAATGGGAGTTACCCTGTACAAGCTCGCTTGCCTGCCACTATGTAAGATGTGACTTTGCTCCTCGTTTACCTTCTGTCATGATTGTGAGGCCTCCTCAGCCATGTGGAACTGTGAGTAAATTAAACTTCTTTTCTTTATAAATTACCCAGTCTTGGGTATGTCTTTATCTGCAGCATGAAAACAGATTAATACAATGCCTATCAATAATAGACTGGATAAAGAAGATGTGGTACATATATATCACAGAATAATATGCAGCCTTAAAAAGGAATGAAATCATGTTCTTTGCATGAACATGTATGGAACTGGAGGTCATTATCCTTAGCAAACTAATGCAGAAACCAAAAACCAAATACCACATGTTCTGACTTATAAGTGGGAGCTGAATGATGAGAACACATGATCATGAGGGGGGAGAATAACACACATGGTGCCTGTTGGGGGATGAGAGGAGGTAGAACATCAGAAAGAATAGCTAATGAATGCTGGGCCTAATACCTGGGTGATGGGATAATCTGCACAGCAAACCATGATGGCACATATTTACCTATGTAATAAACCTGCACATCCTGCACATATACCCCTGAACTTAAAATAAAAGTTGGAAATAAGAAAAAATTAACTGGAAAAAGAAGATTCTATTTTTTAAAAGGAAACTAAACTTCTTTTTAACTTTGAAAAAAGAAAATTCTTCTGTCAGATTTTAGTTTCTACGTCTCTGTTATACATTCATCATTTACTGGACTGAAAACACGTGGGCTTTCTTTCCTACCCTCTACATGTTATGTTAGTGTTTTTGATCTTTATTCCTCTCTGATAGCTGTGTGATCATATATGAACTTTTAAAAATTCAAGTACTTATTGCGATTTTTCTATCTTGTGGGTAGCAATCAAGTTTTAGAAATTTGACATTCTGAATTCACTGTATAACTTCTAAAAAGACTGGGGCCTCTGGTAAGTTCTAGGTAGCTAAGAATCACAAAGCAGATTTGTTTTTATTAAGTAAACCAATAGAATACAGAAAACAGGGTGAATGTTGGATTTAGTAAAATTATATTGAATTTGCTTGTAGGTTGGGTGTGTGGTGAACAAAAAGGATTGGTCAGAGAAAGCTTGTCTTTTTCCTAGGGCACTCATTTTTTTCTTCTTTTCTGAATACACTGTTCAGTCCTTGCTTAAATAATGCCAGTTTCCTTTTGCTCCCAGTCCTGCCTGCCAGAATTTTGTGCCTGGTCAGCAGTCTGCATGTCTGTGTGGCCTATTATGTGAATGTCTGTTTGAAACTCTCTTTTATCTGATTTTATTTCAAATCTTCTGAGATAACTGTGATAAGCCAAAGTAATAAATGTAAATGCTACATCAGTTATTTAGTTTTTAATCCTGACCCAATCCTCTTTTGTCATTCACTGTGGGTACTATTTCCCTCTGTTCTAGTTTACCACTCCCCTGGACAGGATTCATATTCAGGTCCTGTGAGATGGTGGGGACAAGTGAGCAAAAGAAGTCCCTAATCTCTGTTTGTTAAACTTCTTGTTTGGGGAAAGATTGATGAGAGTTGGGGGAAGAATGTTGGATAAAAACAGGGCAAGGAGCCAATTCTGTTAGGTACAATATTTTTTTAAATCAATTATCCAGCAGGTCAACGAATCTATATTATGAAAAAGATTTGTAAAATACAGAGCCAATGTAGGACCAAGAGAACCAGAAATAGGAAAGCATTGAAAGGATCCCTAACTTTGGACATCTGCCTTTATAGTAACCCTAAAAAAAATCCAACATGATAGACTATTTCTTTTTAAATTTCTAGTGATGTCCAAATATGTTCTAGGTCTGGACAGTGGTTCCTTGATGGTTTATGGTTGCATACAATGTAATTGGTAGGAAAAACGGGCATTATTCCATCCAAACTTCCTTTCAGATGTGGAGCAGGAAGGTAAGCGAATGGGAGGGCACAGAGCCCCAGGGGCCCTTTGTAGACGATGTCTCCTCATTGGGTAATGGGAGTACGATTTGTGGAGTGTTGTGGATGCCATGATTCATCAACTGCCCAGGCTCATTGTTTCTGCCCACGATAGACCTGGCAATGAATTTATGGGAGGCCAAATAGGGACAGCCACCAAAATGAAACAAGCTCCTTTGACTAGGAAGTCTTTCTCATTCTTGTCTTTTGCCTTAATCTTTTTTCATCTGGACTTCAGGCAGATCACATTAAACTCCAATGTATAGCATTTTATACCAGAGAAACTAATATACAACAACAAAACAAAGTGTTCCCATTAAGGCCCAACTATCAATATATGATAATGTTGAAGTCAAAAAGAATTAAAATTTTATCTCATGAGGCAATGGGGTGAGGATCCACTCTATTCTTGGGTAAAAAATAATGTTTTTCTGTTACCCTGATTTCATATTTTGTCATAAGTGATAACCTATAGCTTAATTAATACTCCTAAATATAAGCAGTTCATCTGAAAATTTCTGAAGGAATCTGAAATCCCTACCATCTGCAGAAATAAATTGTCCTTTTTGGTTGGACATGTGTACAGAAGATATCTAGGGAGTTATTTTATTCTGTGGATACTTTCACTATTTATCTGGTTTAACCTTCAGTAACTCTGGAGAGCTCCCCCATTATACTTTCTATAAATAATGGAATCCTAAAATATTTAAATAGCTCAAGGCAGAAATGCAAATATGTTAAGTTGCCAAAAAATATTTCAGCCCAAAGTTGCCCTGTCCCAGCAGTCAGGCCAATAACCTGTATGTTTGTGGCATTTAAGTTCATGGTTTAGCTTTTGCACTGGCAGCTACTGTTAGTACCATATTAATTTGTCATGCAAATAACTTTTTATAATGAAGTTGGGAAGTGCCTCAAGACACTTCTTAGTTATAGGATTTAGGATTCTTCGTATAAAGTTTTGGATCCTACTGACAAATGGGCTAGTTCTCAAACTATTTTACTTCTTGCATGGCATTTCATTTGTGCAGAAGGATTATATATTGGTACATACACCAGCAAAGGAGAGGAGTGAGGTTGCAGTGAAAAGCACTCCCTCTTAGCAGTAGAAGTTCCCTTCAGAAGGAGACAGTTCTTTTATTATAGATGAGAAAAAAGGCATGAAAAAGCACTCTATTAGTTCCCTACTGTTGCTGTGGTAAATCATCACAAACTTAGTCATTTAAAAAGCACAAATTTATTACCTTACAGTTCTAGAAGTCAAAAGTCTAACATAAATTTCCCTGGGCCAAAATCAAGATGTCAGCAGGGCCTGGGCATGGTGACACACGCCTGTAATTCCAGCACTTTGGGAGGCCAAGTTGTGCTGATCACTTGAGGTCAGGAGTTCAAGACCAGCCTGGCCAACAAGGTGAAAGCCTGTCTTTACCAAAAATATAAAAATTAGCCAGGTGTGGTGGCACACACCTGTAGTCCCAGCTACTTGAGAAGCTGAGGCAGGAGAATCGCTTGAGCTCGTGAGGCGGAGGTTGCAGTGAGCCAGCATCATGCCACTGCACTCCAGCCTGGGTGACCAAACGAGACTGTCTCAAAAAAAAAAGAAAAAAAAAAAAAGATGTCAGTAAATACTGTTTTTCTGGAAACTCTAGGGGATAATCCGTTCCCTTGCCTTTTCCAGCTTCTAGAGGTCATCTGTGTTTCTTGCCTCTGAGCCCCCTTTAAACTCCAAAGTCAGCAACGACCAGCACCTGGCTGAATTCTATCTCATCTGCATGACTCACTCACTCTACTGCCTCCCTCTTTCACTTGCAAAGACCCATGGTTTGCAAATATTTTTCTCATTGCATGAGTTTCTCTTCACTTTGTTCATCATTTTTTTTTGCTGTGCAGAAGCTTCTTAATTTGGTGCAGTCCCATTTGTCTATCTGTGCTTTTGTTGCTTGAAATTTTGGGGTTACATCCAAAAAATCCTTGTCCAAACCAACATCGTGGAGCTGTTCCCCTTTGTTTTCTTCTAGTAGTTTTACAGCCTACTTTTAAGTCTTTAATCATTTTGGTCTTTTTTTTAGGGGGTGGGTATAGTGCAAGGTAAGGGTCTAATTTCAGTTCCTTCTAAATGTGGATAACTGGTTTTCCTAGAATCATTTATTAAATAGAGTGTTTTTTCTTCATTATGAGTTCTTGGCACTTTTGTAAAAAATCAATTGACCATGAGGGGCATGAGTTTATATACTGAGCTTTCTGTCCTGTTCCGTTGGTTGATGTGTCTGTTTTTATGCCAGTACTATGCTGTTTTAGTTATAATCACTTTTATAATATATTTTGAAGCCAGGTAGTATGACGGCTCCAGCTTTGTTCTTTTTGCTCAAGATTACTGTAGTTACCTGGGGTATATTGTGGTTCCATAGAATTTTAGATTGATTTTTCCATTTTTGAAAAATGACCTTGAAATTTTTATAGGGATTGCATTGAATCTGTAGATTATTTTTGGTAGAATGGATATTTTAATAATATTAATTCTTTCAGCACGTGAACATGGGATACTTTTCCATTTATTTGTGTTTGCTTCAATCTCATTCACCAGTATTTTATAGTTTTCAGTATATAGGTATTTTACCTTCTTATTTAAATTTACATCTAAGTTTTTATTTTTTTCTGTTGCTATTGTAAATGGGATCATTTTCTTAACTTGCTTTTCAGATAGCTCATATATCTGGTAAGGGTTTAATATACAAAATATACAAGAAATTGAAATAACTCAATAGCAAGAAAACAAATAACTCAATTTAAAAGTGGACAAAGGACCTAAACAAACACTTCTCAAAAGAAATCATCCAAATGGCCAACAAGTTAATTAAAAAATAAACTAATCATTGGGAAAACGCAATTTAAAACCACAATGAGGTATCTATTCATACCTGTTAGAAAGGATTTTATCAAAAAGAAGAAAAATAACAACCACTGGAGATGATGTAGAGAAAAGGGAATGCTTGTACACTACGGGTGGTAATGTAAATGGTTCAGCCATTATGGAAACCAGTATGGAAGTTTCTCAAAAAACTAAAAATAGAACTACCATATAATCTAGCAATCCCACTACTGGGTATCATAAGGGAAAATATTAAGTATGCCGAAGAGATATCTGCACTCCCATGTTCATTGCAGTGTTATTCACAGTAGCCAAGATATAGAATCAACTTGTCCATCAGTAGTTGGATAGAGAAAATACAGTACACAAAATGAAATATTACTTATCCCTTAAAAAGATGAAATTCTGTCGTTTAGGACAAGATGGATGAATCTAGCAGATGTTATGCTAGTGAAATAAGCCATGCACAGAAAGATAAATACTACATGATCTCATTTATATGTGGAATCTAAAAAAAAGATTCATCCATATAAGTGGAGAATAGAATGGTGGTTACCACAGTCAGGGATGGGACACTTGGGTGGGGAGGAGTGAGAAAATGTGGAGTTACTGTTGAAAGGATACACAATTTCAGCTAGACAGGAGATTTAGTGATCTGTTACACAGCAGGGTGACCATAGTCAATAATAATGTACTCTGTATTTCAAAATAACCAAGAGATTAAATTTCAAAGGTGTCATAACAATAAATGTCAAGTAAGTGAAGGGATATATATATATATATATATATGTTAATTAACTTGATTTAATAACTCCTTATTATATACATATATGAAAGATCACATTTTACTCCATAAATGTAATACAATTATCATTATCATTTATCAATTTAAAAATATTATATTGAGCTTCTTGGAATAATCTAGGGCAATTACCCCATTCTAGGGTCCTAAATATAACCACACTGCAAAATTCCTTGTTCTATGTAAGATAACACATTAACAGGTCTGGGGATAGGACAGGCCCGTCTTTGGAGGTCCATTACGCTACCTACCACAAAAACCTGGCTGCAGTAGATGTATGAACCCTCTAGCTGACTTCTTCAATTTGAAAGTCCCTGGGGAAAATGTGAAAGTGTGCCACAAGCAAGTATATGCATAGAATATAGAAACTAGGAACTGAAGAGGATGTAATACTGTTAAAATGGTTGGGGAAATCAATCTGGTAGTATTTGCTTTGCTTGTGATTATAATATATTTGTGAAACCCCTTTCATCCTGGAAGGTCAATAAGCATTAGGACAGCATAGATATCAATCTGACCCTCTCAAGCAATCTGGACTTCTGGAGGTCTCTTCATAAAAAGAATTTGAGCACTAAAAATGTAGAGAGAAGCATAAAAGGACAGGAACCAGAAGAAAAAAATCTTACTTTCTCTTTGATTGTATTTTTTTTTTGTGGCCCTCCGGGTTTAAATAAATCAAGCTCTAGAGGAAAGGTAATATGTTTTACTGTTAAAAATTAATTTTTTAGAAAGCTTGATGGATATGTCTATAGTGGAACTGAGCAGACTATGTTGAACAATGATATAGGCATTATAAACACTAAGTACATGACCAGGCCACTAAAATAAGTCAATATCCTTTTGAGATGTCTATTTTTTATGTGGAACTAGCAATTGGAGAATAATGTGGGTTAAGGAAGATGTACGCCAGAAATACATACTTTTCTCCTAATGATAACAGTAAGGCTGAGCTCATATTTACAAACATCATTTATTCATTCAAAAATATTTAATGAATGCCTACTAAGAGCAATGCTTTGGAGGGGATGTATGTGGATGTGAATACATTAGCATGAAAAGATAATTTACTTCTATCCTTAATCTTGTTTACAATCTAGCAAAAAAACCCTAGAACTAATGTGTGATCTTGAATGTGGGGTGACATTTTATAAATGTCTTTGGCAGGCTGGGTGCGGTGGTTCACACCTGCAATTTCAGCATTTCGGGAGGTCAAGGAGGAAAGATTTCTTGAGACCAGGAGTTTGAGATCAGCCTGGGCAACATAGTAAGACCCTAACACAATTTCTGCAAAAAATGTGCCAAGAATGGTGGCACACACTTGTAGTACCAGCTGCTCATGAGGCTAAGACAGGAGGATTGCTTGAGCCCAGGAGCCCACAGTTATAGTGAACTGTGATCACACTACTGCACTCCAGCCTGGGTGACAGAGAGCCCATTTCTAAAAATAAATAAATAAAAAGAAAAAAATTTATTTCATCTAGTTTGGATCCAATTTCTGATTTCATTTATTTGATCCATACCAAATCAAGAGGTCTCTAAAACAGATTTACTTCCTTTTTATTCAGGATTTTAAAAAGTTAAAATAATGCCGCATCAAATACAGGTATCTTTTGTTTTTTTCTATCAATTTTCAGGAGATTTTTTAGGAAATCCAGATTTATTCGATAGAGATAAAGGTGATTTCTAACTGTTTCATTCTGTGGTGGTATGAAAGTCTTTTTTTTTAATTTAGTTGAAAATCTCTAAAATCTTTAAATAGGATAGTCTGTCAGGCTTAGCAGAATTTAAGTTGGCTAAAAAAAATTGAGCATGCATAAATACATGAGATAAAGTTGATGATAGACAAGGAATTATTGTTGTTATGTCTTTAGAAGGAGGAAAGTAGGAGGGTCAAAAACAACATAACAGAGAAATTGCATCACTGTCAGATTTTTACCTGTTAGGGAGATGGTGGCATGAGATAGGATTGGGTGTGTGTATGAAGGGGAGATAAAATTATGTCTGAAACGTCTACAACCTTCAGAGCTGTGGGGTGGAGTCAAATCCCTACAATCCTTGTACTCAGGAGCAAGACGGGAGAAGACACTGGTGTGTATTACAATTTTTACAGGAGTTACCCAAAGCTAAAAAGTTAATAAAAATCACTCTTTTGTTTTCCGTTAGAAGAGTCCAAGTTTTTCTGGTGATTCCCCAGAAACAAAAATATTATCTGGCACATTTACATTTTACTGAGATGATTGTAAATCAGCTTCTGAAATTCTAAGTTTATTCTTTTAGATATAATTTTCAATTATTTTGCAGAAATGAAGATACATATGCAAATGATGTTTTTTAGCTCTGATGCCTCATAAATACAAAAGGCTTCCATAAATGCAGTCAATAACTCCCTCACCAAACAATACCCCTGTCTCCTTGATCTGCAAGATAAATTTTCTCTGGCTGAAACTTATGTAGACATACATGGGAACAGAATAACATTTACACATCAATTAATACAATTATAAAATAACTTAAGAGTTATTCTAGCTACACAATTTTACTTGTTCACATATTCTATTTTTAATTAAAGTTTCAGCAAATGCACAAATCTCTTTTCTAAATGTCTCACCTACCTCCTCTGGTATTCAGAGAAGCACTTTGAACTGAGTGTACACCCACACACCCACACACACACACATACAGAGACAGAGGCATTGTTCAAAGTGAGATACACACACACACACACACACACACACATACACCTTTGTACATTTCTATGTTCTAGGACTTCAGTACTTCCTCTATATGAATTTTATTTTCCTAAGTTTTTAAGCATTAAAAAGGTTTATCCTTAGTTTTACCATTCTTATCAGCATTAGGATGTACCTTGCAAATAATAAACTATACAGACTATACAACTAATTCAATTTTAACTAAACTTGAAGTCTCTCTAGATATCAACCCCCAAGCATATTGCAGCTTCCTATGATAGGATTCCTTTCGGTGGGGAAGATAGATTAACTCATGTTTAATTAAGAGAAATCACCTTTGCAAATTCCAATTGTTTTTGTAATCAGAGACAGAGCAAATTCAGAATCTTTTGTTCCTTAGTAACCCCAAAGCATATTGCATTTAGAAAAAATGTGTGAATATTATTTGATAGTGCATCTCATTTTGTTATATCTACTAGCTATCCAATAATTATTCTGTTACAAATCAGTAGACAAATGGGAAATGGGAAATATCGAGCTACAGCGTTGAAATAGAAACACCATGCTGTGGTCGCCAGAACTGGTGTGATGTGTAGGCACTATAATAAAATGCCTTACACATTGTTTTCATATGAAGAATAAAAACTTTCCATAGAACAATTAAAAATTACTTTAAGATAACTGTAAAATCTTACTGGAATTTTCAGATGTAGGGAAATAATTCTTTGTGTTTCCTGATACCAACTGTGAGGGTGTTTCCTCTGACTCTGTGTTACTTGTTACTGAATTTCCACTCTATGGTTCAGCAGTTGTGATCATTATTAAATCATTCATCACTGATTTAAAAGAATCACGAAGCAATGCTTTAACCTGAAATGCAGATAGTGTTACCTTCCCTATCTATGAAGATACATAGAATCAATCAACTTCAAACATCTTAAATAAATTGTAAGTTTGTGAAGATAGAAAGAAGATAACATTCATTAAAAATAAATGCCAGTTCATTATACGCAGTGTCATTTACAAGGCTCTGACACTGGAAAAGCTGGCTACTCCTTGGTAATGTTTTCTTTAGAAAACTAATAGTGAAATCTTGTGGAAATGTTAAGCAGAAGCAGGACGATGAGTCTAGTCTCTTCTGTGAGTGAAATTGACAGAAACTACATTCACTCCCTTTAATAATAAATGGACCTATCACACTTCAGCTTTCCAGGCAAACTCATTTTTTTGTTTATTAAAAGTTTTAGGTTTCACACTGACACAAGAACAGAAAACCAAACATCGAATGTTCTCACTCATAAGTTGGTGTTGAACAATGGGAACGCACGGGCACAGGGTGGGGAACATCACATACCGGGGCCTAAGGCTTGTGGGGCTAGGGGAGGAAGAGCAGTAGGAGGGGGGATTGGGGCGGGGATAACATTAGGAGAAATATCTAATGTAGATGATGGGGCAATGGATGCGGTAAACCACCACCATGGCACGTGTATACCTATGTAACAAACCTGCACGATCTGCACCTGTACTCCAGAACTTAAAGTATAATGAATACATTTTTAAAAAAGGTTTACTTTTACTTTGCTCAACTCTTCCTACAGAAATTTGCATCTTCAACTCTTTACTAGGCTAAATGCTGCTTAAGTTCTTGTACTGGACCCTGAGTCCTGTTTCTTAATCATCTCTGGATGCTTGTTCTTGCCAGAGTCATCTCCAGCATGGATCCCATGAAGATCTTGAGGCCCCTGGAGCCAAAGTATAAGAAGAAGACACAGTGAGAAGTCCTCCACTCAGCTCCATCAGTGAGCCAGGCTGACTCATGCTGGTGACTTTGTTATCACTATTATTACTGACAGAAAAACCACGGAATTCTACCTCTTTGACAAGAGCATCTACTGCTTTGTCTTTTGATTTTGGTAAATGGGAATCTTGAAGACAACCAGAAAAGGTCAGACAGACATTATGAAATTTTAAAAGTCCTGAAATTTGCAGATGAACTGTAGTATTATGTTTAGCACATTTATGAAATTTTCCCTATACATTTTACTGTCACAGGATACCAAAAAAAATCTAAAATAAAAGGGTATGTTACAGTAAAGCATTTAGGGTAGATGTGGGGTTTGAGTGGAAATTAAAAAAAAAAATTTCGACTTTTATTTTAGATTCAGGAGATATATGTGCAGGTTTGTTCAATGAATATATTTCATGATGCTGAGGTTTGGGGTATGAATGATCCCATCACTGAGGCAGTGAGGATAGCAACAAATAGGTAGATTTTCAGCTCTTGCTCACCGCTCTCTCTGGTATTCCTCTAGTGTTTATTGTTTCCAATGAATGGTAGAATGATTTATTTTCCTTTGGGTATATACCCAGTAATGGCATTGCTGGGTCAAATGGTAGTTCTAAGTTCTGTGAGATATTTCCAAACTACTTTCCATAGAAGGTGATCTAATTTATATTCCCACCAGCAGGGTATAAATGTTCCTTTTCCTTTGCAGCCTCACCAGCATCTGTTGTTTTTTGACTTCTTAATAATGGCCATTGTGACTAGGGTAAGATGTATCTCATTGTGGTTTTGGTTTACATTTCTCTGATGAATAATGATATTGAGCATTTTTTCATGTATTTGTTGGCTGCTTGTAAGTCTTCTTTTGGAAAGTGTCTGTTCAAATCCTTTGCCCACTTTTTAACGGGGTTATTGATTTTTCGCTTGTTGAATTATTTTTTCTTGTTGAGTTGAATAAGTTTGCTATGGATTCTGGATATTAGATCTTTGTGGAATGCATAGTTTGCTAATATTTTCTCCCACTCTGAAGGTTGTGTGTTTACTCTCTCAATAGTATTTTTTGTTGTGCAGAAGCTCTTTAGTTTAAGTAGGTCCCATTTGCAAATTTTTGTTTTTGTTGCAATTGCTTTTGAAAACTTAGTTATAAATTCTTTGCTAAAGCCAATGTCCAGAATGGTGTTTCCTAGGTTTTCTTCTAAGATTTTTATAGGTTAAGGTCTTACATATAAAATGTTTAATCAATTTTCAGTTAATTTTTGTATATGTGAAAGGTAGGGGTCCCCCCCTTCAATTTTTTTGTAGTTTCAGTAAAACTAGCGTCAGCTCTTCTTTGTACGTCTTGTAGAACTCGGCTGTGAATTCATTTGGGGATTTTTTGGTTGGTAGGTTTTCTACTACTGATTCAATTTTGGAATCGGAAATTTGTCTGTTCAGCATTATAATTTCTTCCTGATTCAATCTTGGGAGGTTGTCTGTTTCCAGGAATTGATCCATTTCCTCTGGATTTTCTGGTTTGTGTGCATAAAGGTGTTCATAATAGTCTTTGATGAGCTTTTGTATATTTCTGTGGGATTGATTGTAACGTCACGTTTTGTCATTTCTGATTTTACCTGTTAGGACTGTCTTTTTTCCTTTGTTAATCTAGCTAGTGGTCTATCAATCTTGTTTATTATTTGAAAGAGTCAACATTTGGTTTTGCTTATCTGTTGTATGGATTTGTGCATCTTAATTTTGTTCAGTTCTACTAGCTTTGGGGTTATTTTATTCTTGTATTTGTGTGATGTTAGATCATTAATTTGAGATCTTTCTAACTTCTTAATGTAGGTTTTTTTGTACTAAAAACTTTCCTCTTAACATGCCACAAGAAGATGCTTTTGTGGCATCTCAAAGATTTTGGTATGTTGTGTCTCTGTTTTCATTTATTTCAAATACTTTTTTGATTTCTGCCTTAATTTTATTGTTTACCCAAAAGTCATTCAGTAGCAAATTGCTTAATTTCCATGTAATTGTGTAGTTTTGAAAGATTTTCTTGGTATTGATTGCTACTTTTATTCTACTGTGGTCCAAAATAGGAATTGGTATGTTAAGTTTTTTTGAATTTATTGAGACTTCCCTTATGGCCAAGCATGTGGTCTATTATGGAGTATGCTTTGTGTGTAGATGAGAAGAATGTGTATTCTGTGGTTGAAGGGTGAAATACTCTGTAGATCTCTCTTAAGTCCAATTGGTCAAGTGTCGAGTTTAAATCCAGAATTTCTTTGCCAGTTTTCTGCCTCAGTGATCTGTCTAATGCTGATGGTGGGGTGTTGAAGTCCCTCACTATGATTGTTTGTCTATCTAAGTCTTTTCATTGGTCTAGAAGTATTTGTTTTATGAATCTGGGGTGCTCCAATATTGGGTACATATACATTTAGGACAGTTAAGCCATCTTGTTGAATTGAATTCTTTATCATTATGTAATAATGTTTTATTTGATATAAGAATAGCAACCCCTGCTCTTTTTGGTTTTCCTTTTGCATTATAGATCTTTCTCCAACCCTTTACTTTGAGCCTATGAGTGTTCTCACATGTGAGATGGGTCTCTTAAATACAGAAGACAGATGGGTTTTCTTTTTATCCACTTGGCCACTCTGTGACTTTTAAGTGGGATGTTTAGCCAGTTTACATTCAAGGTTAATATTGATATGTGAAGTTTTGATCCTATTGTGAAGTTGTTCACTGTTTGTAGTTTCTATATATTAGTAGCTTTATAGAGTCTATGAGATATGTATCTAAGTGTGTTTTTTTGTCATACCAGGTATTGTTCTTTTGTTTCTATGTTTAGAACTTCCTTAGGGATTTCCTATAATGCTGGTAAAGTGACAATGAATTTTCTTAGTGATGGCTTTTCTGGAAAATATTTTATTTATCTCTCACTTATGAAGCTTAATTTGGTGAGATATAAAATTCTTGGTTGGAATTTTCTAAGAATGCTGAAAATAGGCCTCCAATCTCTTCTGATTTACATATTTTTTACTGAGAAGTCTGCTGTTAGCCTGATGGGCTTCTCTTTGTACATAGTCTGATTTTTCTTTTTTTTTTTTAAGCTGCCTTTAAGATTTTTCTTTATCGTTGACCTTAGACAGTATGGTGACTATATGCCTTGATGATACTTGCTTTGTATACTATCTCACAGATGTTCTCTGGATTTCTTATGCCTGGATGTCTGCCCATCTAGCCAAGTTAAGGAAATTTTATTGAATTATTCCCTCAAATATATTTTCCAGGTTTTTCTTCTCTCTCAGAAATTCAGATAATTTATAGTTTGGTCACTTTACATAATCCCATATTTCTTGAAGGGCTTGTTCATTAAATTTATTTATTTATTTTTCTATTTTTGGCTGACTGGGTTAGTTAGAGACTAGTCTTTGAGCTCTGAAATTCTTTCTTCTGCGTGGTCTAGTCTATTGATAAAACTTTCATTTGTATTTTGAAATTTCTTAAGTTTTTCCATTCCAAAAGCTCTGATTGATTTACTTTAAAGATATGTATCTGTTCCTTCATTTTCTGGATTGCTTTAGAAGTTTCTTGGTTTTGATTTCAATCTTGTCTTGGATCTCATTTGAGTGTCCTTACAATCCAGGCTTTGAATTATTTATGTCATTTCTGAGTTTCCATTTTGATTAGGGAGGACCGCTGGAGGGCTAGCGTGATTCTTTGGTGTCAACACATTCAGATTTTTCATGACGCCATAATTCTTGTGTTAGTTCCATCTCCTCTGGAGACAGTGGCACTTCTAAATTTTGTAATTTTTCTTTGTTTTTTCTTTCTTCCTCTGTATTTGGTTTTTTTTTTTTTTCATTTTCCTTTCCCCCTCTTTCCTAGGAGGTGTGAATAGGATTTTCTTCTGCGAGTTTTCTTCTACGCACTTCCGTCAGCAGGTCTTATATTGGGCTGTGTAATTCAACCTAGAGGCCAATAGATGGCGCTTATGGGTAAGCGTTCGCAGCAAATGGGTCTAATATTTGACTATTATTTATTGAGAGAAGCTGTCTGTTGTCTCAAGCAATGGGCTGATCTGTGGAGTGTGTAGGGTAGTCTGAGCTTTTTGCTCATCCCTGTAGGGAGGGTCCGAGATGGGTGGGACTGGACCAGGCAGGCCTGCTTGCAAGTCCACCAATGGCAGGCACAAGCTTCAGTGCTGAAGGGATGTTCAGTGGGAAGGCACTAAGCACTGAGAGGTGTGCCTAGGCATGGACCTGGGAATCCTCTTCTGCCGGAAGTGCTCTGCATCGGTGGTGGGGAGGTAAACTCCTAATCCTGGGCTTGGAACATAGAGGACCCTGCTGTACCACAGTCTCTGCACAGGAAGGACTGGGCAGCTCAGGCTGCTGATCTAGCTTCCCAGGCGCCTGGGCTTGGAGTGGAGAGGGCCCTGCTGCTCTGTAGAAGTTTTATGCTTTATTTCTGACAGGTTTTCAGAAATATAGCTAATTTTATAAAGTATGTGCAGGTACCTTCATAGTTGCACTATGCTGTGAGAGTGAACATACATTCAAAAATCAGAAAAAAATGATAATAGAGATAATATAAAGCAAAAGGATTTAATTTAGCTTTAGAAAAATGTAAGGCAAATTATGTTAATTGGGCCCTTATAATGTACAGGAGTCTATATTAAGTATGTTCATATGTATTATCTTATTATTTACTTCCTTGGTTAATGCTATTTACCATTTATATCAACCCTTGAGTTTACTGTTACAACTCAGATTTAATCCTAGTACACTTCTGCATATTGAATATAAAAAGTCTGGATTTTTGTTTCTTAGTGGAAGAAAACAGTAATAAATATGAATCATAGATACTACATAAGTGGCCACCAAAAAGTCTATAGAAAATGTGCCAGGTAACTTTTAGCCCTGGTAAAAAATGAAAACAAAACCAGAAAATAGTGGTTTCTGAAAGTGTATCTAGAAATTTTTTATGTTCTATCATGACTCTTAGATCCCTTTCATTTCTGCCTTTCAGAGACTACTTTGAGATCCTTGAGTGTGAAATATATGTATTGACAATAGAATTCTGGCTTCTCCTTGATGCATGCTTTTGCTTTTTTTAGTAACTAGAACACAATGGTTATTTCTTCATTTTGTTCTTTTTCCACTTTATTTCAAATTTAATTTGAAGCATATGTGGTAATTATTTTTTTCCCTCTCTCTTTCTCTTTTTCATTTTGGGATGTTAGGTGAAAGGAGTAATCTTACAAGAGTCTAGTTTAGGCACTAATAGCTCTAATGGATTAAAAAGTTTGTATTTATATAAAGAGAGGTGGTTATAGTTTTTAAATGACTTTTCTTTTAAATAGCTCTATCTATCTATCTGTCTAGTTAACAAACAATAAAATAAATTTAGCCTTGCTAATCTTGCCTTCATGTTATCATTCTTACTTGTCAAAAATCATAAACTAATAGGACTTTAATATCCTATTGAAATGATGTAGCTGTTTATGTCATACCATTTTTTGCAATATTTCTGATCTTGTTATCTCTTACTTTTCATGCCCATTTGGAATTTATCCTTTGCTAAGCTCTGTTACGTCTTGTAGAATAAGCCAACTTCAGGGAGCTCTCTACCTGGTTTGCTTATAGTATTTTTTTCTTTACTGTTTCTTTACCTTTTGTGGTATTGACATGTGACATCGTTCTGGGGTACAGCTACTTCAAATTAATCTTTTCAGGGTGACTGAAATGCTGGGGGTCAAACATTAGGACACAGAAGAACCAAGTGGGAAGCCTGTTAAAACTCTGAGTGTCTGGATCCCCCAATTCAAGAGATTCTGGTGCATTAGGTCTGGTATTTCTTCACAACACTTCAGATCATTCTGATTCAGGTTGCTGAGGTTGACACACTAAAAAACCTCTGCATAAGGCAATAACTCATGACTCTGAAGCCTACTTTTTCTTGGAGAACTGTTTAAGTTCTGTACTATCTATTACTATATAACAAAGATATCTATTATTATATTATCTATCAACCAAGTTGACTATTACTATATAATAAACCTCCGCAAACTTAGCAGCTTGAAACAACCCCAATGATTTATTTTGATTATGAATCCGCAATTTAGAAAGTGCTTGATGGGATATCTCATCCCCATCTTTGTGGTGTCAGCAGGGGTGGTTTGACTGAGGCTAGTTACTTCCAACACACTCATTCACTTACATGTTTGGCAAGTTGGTACTGGCTGCTGGCTGGGAGCTCAGCCAGGACTGTTAGTTTCTTTCTTCACGAGATTATCCATGGAGCTGCTCGGTTGGGCTTTCCCACAGCATGGCGGCTGAGTTACAAGAGTGGGTGGTCCATGTCAAACGAGAAGCTTCTAGTTTCTTAAGATCTGGCTCCCCAAATGGACATAGTAACATTTCTTCTGTATGCCATTTGTCAAAGCAATCACAGAGCTCTAACAGATTCAAAGAGTGGATATAAACTACTCCTGTCTCAATGGGAAAAGTGTCAAAACATTTTTGGCTATTTATTATAGTAACCTTGTTGTTTCAGACTATGATCATCTCTAAAAGGGAATTTAGAGGTAATCTAGTCTGTTGGTTCTTAAATTAATGTGAGTAAGGACCCATGAGGGTGTAAAGAGAAAGCATTAGAATTGGATTTTTTTTAATTGGTATTTTTGTATATTACCATACAATAAAATGGATTTTTTGGCATATGTTTTACAGTTCTAAGAATTTTAATATGTGTATAGATTTGTATAGTCATATTACAACTAGGCTCCAGACAGTTTTACCACTTCAAAGAACTGTCTCAGGTAATCTTTTATAATTATATTCTCACCCCACTTATAACATCTGGGAAACACTGATTAATTTCATGTAACAATAGTTTTATCTTTTCTAGAATGTCAAAAAAAAAGTGGAACAAAAAGTATGTTGTCTTTTCAGACCGGCTCCTCACAATGTTATTGCATATATCAATAGATTGCAATAGTTTTTTTAATTTTTTTTTTTTTTTTTTTACTACTAAGTAGCATTGCACTGTGTGAACATACCGGTTGGCTTATCTCTTCACCTGACAAAAGACATCTAGGTGGTTTCTAGCTTCCAGCTGTCACAAATAAAGCTGCTACGAACATACATGTGTAAAACTTGATTATATTTTATTCTATGCTTTTAAATTTTGTACTTGTGATATGTGTTCTAAAATGTGCATAATACATTGGTGTAGCTTATACATGTAAAATAAATGTTTATAATTTACATATAACCATGTGCGAGTACTTATTAACCGAATGTTTCTTAATGTTAATTATTAGAAATTGTATTGCTAATGGTTGAAGCTGGGTGATGGATACACAGGGCTTCATTATACTGTATTTTCTGCGCTTATTTGTTTTAAAATTTAAAAAATATAATTTGTTTTAAAGTTTGTAGACCTCTACTGGTCTACCATATTCACGTGATAGAGACTTGAGGATAATAATGGGAGCAGTTAGCAGAGAGACTTGCCAACAGTTAGCAGAGAGACATACAGGTCTTCTGCCTCTTTCCAATGTGTCATGCTGCCAACCTGGTGATTTAGGTGAAATAACAAATTACATAAAAACTTCAAGTTAACTATATGTATTCTTTACATTTTAGCATTTGCTCTCCACATATTTGGAAGAATTGATGGATAATTTTAAAAAATCACGTTATGAGAGCAAAGCAAGGTCAGTAACACTGCTCATGTCTAATCTGTAAGGCTATTTTTTCCTCTGGCACACTTGACATATAAACTGCAGAGAAGGCAAATTACTAGGCTTGTGAGAAATGGAAGTGAGGACTTCCATTTCTTTGCCCGGTGTATAAAGAGATCCTATGTTCTCTTAGCCTTTTGTTACTAATGTCAGCTAACAGGAAAGCACTGTATAAAGACTTTAGCACAGGTACAATTCTACAACATTGATGCAAAGCAGTTTACTTTGTCAGAAACCATTACATGCCAGGCTCCTATCTCTTTATTGATACCAGCCTTTTGGTTTGGGCTGGGAAATTGTTTATTTGCTATTTACTGTTACTTATGTGTCTATTATTTTCCCTTGTAAAATGAAAATTAAACCATCCAGATCAGCTTAGTTTGGCTAAAACCTGCCAAAGAACAGCCTAATTTCCTTTCCACACTCTTAGACCTTGATAGCCCGTTCTGATAAAGAAAAAGACTTTGAGACTAGGTATATTAAGTTGTACTTAAGCCAGCAAAGGATCCCAGATTTGCAACAAATGACTATAGTTCATTACAATTCAGCATGTCTCAGCTATTTAAGTTCTTATTTATTTACTCTCTTTTCCCAAGTACAGTACAAGGAAAGCATTGTATTTTCAATAAATAATGTGTAATTAATTAGCATTTCCAAAAGCATAGTACCCTTCGCATCTAATTGTCTTCTCCCTACCCAGACAGCAGGTACTAATGAGATCAGGTTTTTGTCTTGGAGCAATCAGTGCCTGTTATTTGGTAATTACGGAGTGCTTAGGGAGTGGAACTCAATTTCTCTGGGTTCATCCATTTAAAATCAACCTTGTTACTATGGAATGGATAGAAGTATTTTACATGGGAAATCTTATTTAACAAAGTTAGAGAAAAGAGACTTTTGCTCTAAGGAAATTTTAATATGTACTGCCTAAGATAACAATTCTGAATTAAATAGAATATAGAATTCAGTAGAGATGTTGATTGCATTTTTGAGTAGGGCTTGATCTGCCATTGTGATAAATACATAAGGCCTTACTCAAGCAAATTTAAATAAATAAAGTTAATTTTCTTTCACTCGATTTTTAAGAATACACACACACATACATCACTTGTTACTCTTATAGTAAGACCTATTTTATTCATGCCTTTATGGCCTCAAATAGCCTTCTTGGTATTTTCAATGATCTATTGTTCTTTTAAGTTAGAAAAGAGGCTACGGTAACATAGGTTACCTGAGTATCTCTTCAGGCAATTTTGAACATGATTATCAGAGATGAGCAGAGGAGGGTGTAGAGTATGTGACTTGATGATTAGGGGAGGAGGAGGCCTGAGCCAGGAGCAAGTATTGTAATATTAGAGTGAGGCACTTGTTATAACTCACCTTCAGGGATGCTATCGATGTGGCATGCAAAATATGTTTGTGAGTTTTCATGGTGTGGCTGCTGCTGTGCCCTTCCTTTCCTCTCTCCAGACCTCTCTATGACTAGTGGGGCTGCCTGAAGCTGACCAGCAGTTAGGGGCCATAAGCCAGAGAGCAGGGCTACTCTGCCCTCTGTAGCAGCACCACAGAGGAGCAAGCTCTGTCACCCTATACTTTACAACAATACAATTTCCAAGCCTGGTTGCACTAAGGATTACCAGGGGAGACTCTCACAGGTAGCTGTTTGGAACACATTTCATACCCGGTCACTGCAGATCTCTAGAAGCTGAGACTCAGGAATATTTGAATACATCTCTGGGTAATTTTGATTGTCAGTCAGGTTTAGGGACCATTGTTTCACTCAGTAGATTTGGCTGGTTTAAATATAGCGATGCATAAAGATCACACACAAACACACATGCACAGACACAAATTTTCATAATCATTCAAGTCAGTAGTTCATCTAAAGTAGTGAATCTTGTCTCATTACAGCACCTGGGCACTTTTGGAAACAGATTATGGAGATCAGAGAGAACAAAAACATTTTCAATATTTTCAGTTTCTCCATAGTAGCTTAATTGGACACACAAAATTTATTATGTATTTGCCCCAACCATTTGCTGAATCTATAGTAAAAGATACTTTTGATATTCACCTAAATATGTCTAGTAAAACAGAATAGTCCATGGGAATCATAAGATCACTCAGCTTGATAAAGTTTGTCTATTACTTTGGTAAAAAAAAGTCTACTTTGTAACATGTACTTCAAAGTTTCCTTAAATTTTGTTAAGACTAAACTTGTGAATGGTTTCATTCCTTGGAAGAGATAGTGTAAGGCAATGGGTGGGGTCCATGGACTTGCTCCTAAGGTTAAATCTTTGCTTTCTTTGCTAAGAGACCTCAAGAAAATCACAACTTCCTTTCTTGCCTGGCCACTCCCCTGCAGTTGAGATGCTTGATCAAGATCATCTCTAAAGTTTTTTTGGGTTCTACATTCTGTGATATGACAATTTTCACTTAAGTATCGTGTTGACTCTGTCCTGCTGGTTTTACCATTTAGATGGAGTGACATGACACCTCCAGGAGAAAGTAAATGACATGTGGCATCAGATGCCAACTGTAGTGCAGTACAGAACAGGAGTTGCTCAGATCATAAGGTGGATTGAAGAGTGGTAGATATAGAGCTTGCGGGAGAGTTAGGACGGGTCAGAGCCATATAGAACAGGCTCTAAATAGGTGAACAAGAGTGGAGAGGACAATCAGGCTAAGTAGAAAGCATGGAAATTGTAATATACATGTGTTAGGTCTATGCTTCCATCTCCCATGAAGACTGGCTGAATTTCCTCCTCTGAATTTCCAAAGTATGTTGTGTCTATCATTATTAGAACATTCACCACTATTTGTGTGTGTGTGGAGGGGGCGGGGAGGGAGTTATTTTTTCCTCTTACACTGCAGAATCACATTACATTCACATTTATGTTGCCAAGACCCAGCAGATATCTTGCATTCAGTAGGTTAGATACCTAATAAATATCTGTTACGTTATTGGATAAGAGGAACAAAGAGAATACTGTGGAGGAGGTAAGGCTAGTGTAGCAGGTGTTCTGGCATGCCACTCAAAGTCCCCATACAGGACCAAGTACTCATTCTCTCAGCTATTGAGAATATTGGTGGTTGATAGTTTGTAGCTCAGTCACTTCCACAAAATTACTCTGAGCTGAAGAAAGCTATCCCACCCAACATCGTGTCCTCTATCCTGGAAGAGTCCCTATCCAATTGCTGGTCAATGCAGGAGTATAAAATCTCAATCTCCTTCCCCTAGAGTGAATAATTTTGAAGGAATATCACAGCTCAAGTGCTGTCTTTGTAAAGATTGCATAGCAGTCCTAATCCTATTTCCTCTACTTCCTCCAGGTGTTCGTTCATGCAAGGGCATATGACATTAACTTTCTTGCACGCAACTTTCCACCTATGAGCTTGTTTCTCATGGAATCCAACTGAAGACATCTGGTGTGGGAGTTTGATTTTGGATACTATAGAGAATAAGGTTGGAATGACACTGCCCTGAGCCCAAATGACACTTTTCTGAGAATTAGAAGGCCTTGCCTTTAGTCATCTGTCAGAAAATTTTTGCCCTAAATACACAAATCTCCAGAGATTATAAGGGTAGAAGGTACTCCTGCACTTGAGCTGTATAAGAGAAAGTGGCCATCTCGAAGTGGAAAGGTAGATTTGTACCAGATTATGAAGGGCTTTCTTAATCAGTCTGTTTTAATCTTCTCAAAGTAACATTCTTCTTCTGGTTGAAATCCAGGGACCTTAGTATAATGCTAGGTTTTATAACAAATTACACAAAAAAATAATTTTATAAAAACTATATTTGAATTTGCTATCAGTCTTCAACTTTATAACATCACTGAATTATATCCTGTGAGTTTTTCTGTTCAGTGTTACAGGCAATTTATCTGTATTAAACATTATGATATCAAGGAAGAAACATCTATGGTTTCCCTTGCTTTTGTAAATAGTCATCTCCTGCATAATGACATATTGGTCAAAAATGGACTGAATATATGACAATGGTCCCATAAGATTTTAATGGAGCTAAAAAAGTCCTATTGCCTAGTGACATTGCAGCTGTCATAACCTCATAGTATAATTACTTATTGTTTTAACAAATGTTTTAAACACTGTACACTTAGGCTACAGTGTTTATAAAGTCTTCAGTAGTGTATAGTAATGTCCCAGGCCTTCACATTCACTCACCACTCACCCACTGACCCACCCAGTGCAACTTCCAGTCCTGCATGCTTGATTCATGCTAAGTGCTCTGTACAGATGTACCATTTTAAATCTTTTATACCACATTTTTACTGTATCTGTTCTATGTTTAAATATATACATAATTACCAGTGTGTCACAGTCGCCTACAGTAACATGCTTACAGGTTTGTAGCCTAGGAACAATAGGCTATGCCATATAGCCTCAGTGTGTAATAGGCTATGCCATCTAGATGTGTGCAGGTACACTCTGTGATGTTCACGCAGGGACAAAATTGCCTAAGGATGCATTTTTCAGGATGTTTCCTTGTCATTAAGTGATGTATGACTGCATTTATTCACTGGCAAACATCTTCAGCAAAGGAAGTCCCCTAGAGACTGCCCCTAGGACTCCTCAAGGAACACAAAACAGTGTAAGTTGAATATTTAGCCTAAGAATGACAAGTATAATGTAATATCAGTGACCTCTCACATCACTGCAGAAAATGAGAAAGAGTTGAAAATTATGTTCCAAATTGGGTTCAAACATAATTGTTCCTTATATTGTCCTTTCTTAGATCCTCCTGAATTAGTTAATTTAGGTATTTAGGTATTCTGGGATACTTTCATTTTAATACTTAATAAACCATGTAAAATCAGCATGCATGTTATGTACATGCAAGTCAGACTATAAAGGTAAAATGCTTTAAAATTGATTAGTACATAAGTTACTTCATATTAATGTTCTTATTGAAACATTCATACTAAAGATTTCATCTGCTTTCATTTCTTTTTGTATTTTTATCAATAGAATTTTGCTTTTGATTCCTTTTACTCAGGCTCCTTCAAAGATTCTCTTCCATCCCAGTGAGTGGAAATAAATTATGCCCTGGCATCAAGAAGATAAAATCAGCAATAGAACAATCACTATAGATCAGATGGTGCCTTTTCCTTTTGACAATATGCTTCATTTTGATAACAGAAGGATTTTTGCCACCTTGCTCAACCCAATTTTAACTTCACACTGGGTTGTAAACCAGTAATGAGAAAATGAATCTTCAAATTTGTGTCCTGGAAGGATTCGTTTTTTCCAGCCCTAATCTGTAGCTTTGGTCATCACCTTCTATAATGGCTTTTCCATAGCAAGGCTATAGGAACATTGCATCAAAAAGTGTACCTTCTGGGGGGTTCCTTTTCCAATGTTCAGCAAATTAGAAGTTTACTATTTTCCCAGTTTTCCCTTTCTTTTTTTTTTTTTTTTTTTTTTTTTTGAGGGGATCAAAATCTTTTTTTTATTTTTTATTTTTTATTTTTTAATTTTTTATTTTTTTTATTGCATTTTAAGTTTGGGGGTACATGTGAAGAACATGGAAGATTGTTGCATAGGTACACACATGGCAGTGTGATTTGCTGCCTTCCTCCCCCATCACCTATATCTGGCATTTCTCCCCATGCTATCCCCTCCCCAACTCCCCCACACCAGTTTTCCCTTTCTAATAATTTAGTGTCATTTAGTAAAACTCACACACATGGGCTTGTGAATGCCAAGACCTGACCTGGTAGTATTCTCAGGAAACTCCCACCTGTCGTGTCCTCCAAATGACACGGGTACAGAAGCTTAAAAAGGTCATTTTAGCAAGCTTATAAGTCATATTTTATCATCTCAACTAATGTTTAGGTTTCTTTGCAAAAGATGTAGATCAGGACACACAGGTATTTGTCTTTTACTTTTAGTATATGATTTAGAAATTGATGGTCACTTTTAAAATAATGACACAATTCAAAAAAGGAAGCAGAACTGTCTTCCAAATTCTGTTTCTTGCTCAAAGAGTTCCCCTCATTACACATTAAATTACCTATAACACTAATGGAAAGCACCAGCTAGTATTCAACTGCTCTTTCTCCATCTTCTGAAAAGAAACAACATAAGCTTAAAAGAAAAGTTTCCCAGAAATGTTTGTTAAGGATAGAAAAGATATTTAAGTGTATGAGTGTAAAAACTGAACTTTGGTATGGAGACAAGACCTCTGTCTTGATAGTCAAAGAGGAAGCAGAAAAATAAGCAAAGGATAAAATAAAATCCACCATTGTGTTTCTGTTTTAATAATGTAAAATTTTGCCACAGATTCTCATGTTTGGCAGGGAGATATTTGAGAGTTGACTTTACAGGTACAAAATAAAAGGAAACATTTGCCATCAATAAAGAAGGGAAAGACATGATACCAGGAAATAATTGGTATCATTCTTACCCCAACTGTCATTTTATAAAACTCAAAAGCTAAAACCCTTAGCTCATTGTTATAAGATACAAAAGTTTTGAATTTTGCAAGTGTCTCAAATAAAATGTAATCAGCATTAATTAAAATACTCCTGCTTATTATTATGCCCATGATAGGTTCGGGAGAATATAAACTACCAAGAAAGCAAATACTACAAAGATAATTAAACAAAAATAAAGGCTTTGTAGACTCAGATTGCTTCAAATTACTTAGCTAAATATGCACATTCATGTTTATGTTTGTTTACTTAGAATTTCTTCTTCATGGATTCTTACAGCTCCCTAATATGTCATTCTAACATAATCAAGCATTTCTTCATCTCACCTACTCAAAGAAGATTTTCTGAAATTATCCCAGATAACGTTTTCCTATGATTCTCCTCATCTCTGCCAATTATTCTTTCAATCTACAACTTCTTTCACATATTAGTTTGTTGGTTCACCAGAGTTTTGCCTTCAGTTTTCTTGTTTTACAATAGACAATATATTTTGCTTCAGCAAAGGACAGCTAACCCCCAGTCCTGAGTTGTGCCTGGTTGTCCTGTAGAGCTTCATGATTAACATGTCTAATACTGGGCTTATGTCCTCCCTCCCCAAAACTACTCTAAATTCTGTATTCTCACACTTGGTTAATGATGTTACCATCAAGTAATTTGTTTTTCTTCTTCCCACCTCTTACACTGAGCCTCCAAGTCTTAACTGAATCAGTCTCAAACAAAGCATTTACCTCCACTCTCAATGCCATGATGTAGTTTAGAATTGTCTATTGTTTATACAATTAAAAAACGTTCCACATTGATGTCCCTGATGCCAGCTTATTCTCCCTTTGTTGCATACTCCATATCATTACCTGAGATACATAAAAAACAAACACAGTTCTGTTATTCCTTCATTGCAAATCTGCATTGGTTCTCCCTTGCCTATAGGGATTAAATACTGAAATTCTTTGTGAAGAAGAACGTTAGTTAGGAAATACTATTAGTCATGTGGTTCCTAACTATCTTTCAGCTTCATATCCTCCCTATCCCCACCTTGGTTCCCAGTCTACCCTTGGCTCCAGTCAATATTGCAACATTTTCCTAATATATACTTTTTGTTAAAAAATTAATACTGTTTTCTCTGCCTGGAATGATTTTTTTTTCTTTCTTCACCCAGCATCCTCAGCTCCAAACACTGTATATTTTACTTTATTTTTAAAAAGCAAAATGTATTTACTGAGACTATCTGAAGTTTTTTTAAAAAATTATTGTGCAGTGTTTTGGAGAGAAGGTTTTAAAATCTTATCAGCTCATTCTCAGAGTCAAAAGTGTAGGCTTACAATTTCAGAACTGATAAAGTCACTCACACATCAAATGGTAAAGACAGAGTGATCTTCTTTTCCCAGTAATTTCCCTGAAAAAGTTTTTTATCTTCATTCGATGCACAGTGGAAACACAAATAACTTCAATAAATTATTTTTATTCCTGATGCCATGGCTGGCACCTAACTGGAATACAGGAGACCATGACTGAGAAGAAAATATTACTACCATGACTGAAAAAATTAATTAATGCTATCTATGATTCAGAATAAATTAAAATGAAGATTAGGCACTAAATAATCTGAAGCTGCTAGGTAAAGTGTTGATGATTGTAGAATAAATTTTACTTCTTATTAGGGAAATTTCCCAACATAGAATTAACACAGGGAGAAGTCTTAATGAATTTCCATTTACCTGTCAACTAAGTTCATGATTTCATCACTTTTTATTGATCATATGTCATTACTATTAACTCATTATTAACAATAATTTCTTACTATCTATTCAGTTTGTTTTCAAATTTCTTTGATTATACCATGAATGTCTTTTTTACAGTTGTTTTATTCAAATGATGACTATGTTACATAAGTATCTTTTAATCTATAGCAAACCTCCCAACACCCTTTTCATTCATATCATTCATTTGTAAGAAATTAGGCCAGTTATCCCATGAAATTCCTCACATTCTAAAAAATCCCTACTTGCCCTTTATGATCCAGCCTGTGTGTCCACTCTGGGATGCTGTAACTAAGTCACAAAAACAAATGTTCTCTGTTCTGTGTTCCTGCAGCACTTACTTCATATAATTAGCAGGTTATTTTGTGGTGGCTTACATGTTTTTTCCTTTCCAATAGATCATAAGACGCTTAGAGAAAGGAATTGTATCTTATTAATCTTTGATATTCCAGGGCTTACTGTAGTGCTTGACACATAATTGGTGGTTCAAAAGAATTTGCCAAGTCAATGAATAAATGAACAAACATGAACAAATAAATGAACAAACAAGACACAAGGCAGATCATACTGGGAAAGAAAGTTGGCATAGAATTATGATTACTAGGAAAGGAGATAAAGTAAAACTTAATGCTTTCCATGCGTCATGTACAGGGCTAAATGACTTTATATGGCGTATCATTTGTTTTTCCCCAGAACTGCCTAATTCTATAACGAAAATTGATAAAAGCAATTATGATATTTGTATAATTACATAACCTTGGTTTTTAACCTTTTATATTTTGAAATAATTGCAATCTCACAGAAAGTTGTAAGCATAGTACATTGAATCCTGAGAACACTTCATTTAGCTTTTCCCTCTGTGACATCATATATAACTGTTGTAAATATCAAAACAAGGAATTGACATTGGTACAACACTAGCAATGATTATGGACCTCATGCACTTTTCTGCAGCTTGTATACTAATTAGCTGTGTTTGTGGGTATGTATAGCTAGGCAGTTTGATAAAACTCTATCATAAAGTCACACAGATAAAATGATATTTGTTTCAAGTAGTACCATTCACATTCTAATATACCTCTTCTACTTCAAATATATAGCAATAAAATATTAAAAGAGGCCATGCAAAAAGGTGTTGATGGGTTTAAAAGATGAGTTATATATACAATCAAAAACAGAAAAGAAACACAGAAATGGTGAGTGAAAATGAAGCCTCAGACCTGGTGGACCCTGGTCTGTGAGCCAGCAGTGGCTGTGACAGTTTTAATCTTTAGAGGTAAATGTAGACAGTGATTTCCACAAAATACTAAGGACAGGTTTACTGAAGCCTGGAACTGAGGTGGAGGCACTCTTCTTATGTGGAAAAGGGGAGAATGGCTTTGTTTTTGCTGCCTGAAACTGTGGCTTCACAGGATGCTCCCAGGGGATCTGGGGAGATAGAACAAGCACTCATACCCACAGAACTGAACCAATCACCAAAATTATGGTGATTGGTTTGTGATAGTCACAATATCAGAGGGGGAGAGCTCTGAAAAATCACTGTTAGACTTGTTCTCAACTGAAAGCCTGGAGTCAGTGAAGGTGGGAAGAGACTGGGAGCTGTCAAAATTCCAGACCAGAAGAAGGTGAATCTAGGAGGAAAGAGAGAAAAACAGAAACTTCCCACTCAAAATAAATTTAACAGCTAAAATTTAAAAATATATGAAAAGCTCACAATATGAAGCTCTCCTAGTAAGAAAGTCAACAAAATCAACAACTAGAACACATATTTAAGTTTTAAAAAAATTGTGGTTGCGACAAGAAGTTTACGCATTTTTAATTGGTCATCAAGATGGCTGACCAGAGGCATGGAACACTCACCTCCTCCACAAAGAAAGACGAAGACAACAAATAGATAAACACACATCAAACAGTATATCTAGGGGAGAACACTGGAATTCAGCAAAGAAGTGACAAAGACTCTCGGAGGCATAGAAACTCAGGATGGCAGCACAGAGAAGGAAGCAAAGCACCTGACTGGGAAATTGGCTTGGAGCCTAAAGGAGCTCCCCATTGTGAGGGGAAGGTAAGCAGGAGATCCCCAGAAGTCTATATTTCCACCATGGATGCCTGCAATTCTTCCTACAGAAAAGCCCCACAACTCTTGCAGGTCTTGAGCCCAGACTAGGGAGCTGCCTGGAATCCATGTGACTACGTCTTTCCAGAGAGGAAATTCTGTGGAATTTCTGACACAGCTGCTGCAGTGTGGTGCCATTTTGAGAGTGGAGCCACCACCAGAATTCATCCTGCCCTGGGGCTCATTAGTCTCTGCACCTCCACATAATTGAAGTCCTGCTGACATCTGCCGCATGCACTCAGAGGCCTGAATTGTCTTGATCCCAGCTGTACTCAATGGTGCAGCCCCGACTTCAGCACCTAAGCCCACATAGCACTCTACAACCTGGTAGCACAAGTGATCCAGCATAGTGGTGAGGCTTCCCTCAGAACAGAAGGATCTCATGTCTGTACTTCCCAGAACCAAGAGCTGCCATGGCCAAATTCCCTCCAGAGGTAGAACTGGCAATGTATATACCTCCCAGTAGCCTGAGAACCAACCCTTCTAGGGACAACTGTTGCCACCAGTAAGCCTAACTTCTCCAAGGCAGAGCTGCTGCATACCTATGTACACCCTAAGAACCTGAGAACTGACCCACCTCAGCAAAGGCATACCACAGCCTTCACAAACAATCACAGACTAGGCCATGGAGGCACTTGTATACACCAACGACACTGATTACAGCTGAACAAATCATACAAAGACTACATTACTGCACCCACCAAGAACCAATGTCAAAGCACCATACCCAGCCACCACAGGACACATCTACAGGAAAATGTATTTCCCTGAGAAAGTTACTCCATAAAATTGGAAGAAGTGACTGTTTCACCAAATTCACAAATGTCAATATAGGGACATAGAAAATATAAAAAAGCAAGGAACGATGACATCCTCAAAGGAACACAATAACTCTTCAGTAATAGAAAAGGGAATCGATGAAATTTCTGAAAAGGAATTCAAAATGATGATCTTAAGGAAATCCAGTGAGATGTAAGAGAGTACAGATATAGATAATTCAACAAAATCAGGAAAACTATTTATGATCTCAATGAGAAATTCAACAAAGAGACTGATATGAAAAAGTATCAAACAGAAATCTTAGAACAGAAGTCAATGAGTGAAATAAAATACAACTGAGAACTTCAACAATAGACTAGATCAAGCAGAATAAATAATTTATGAATTTAAAGACAGGTCTTTTGAAAGAACCCAATTATTTTGATTTACAAAGAAATAGAACATTAAAAGAATAATAAAAGTCTATGAGACATGTGGAACATAATAATTAAGTGAAAGAATGTTTGCCTTTTCCAGAAGAAGAGATTGGGGAAAAGCATTAAAAACCCGTATAGCAAGATAAGAGCTGAAAACTCCCCAAGTGTTGGGAGAGGTCTGAACATCCAGATATAGGAAGCTAAAAGATTCTCAAATAGATTCAATCCAAAGAAGTTCTCTCAGAGACACAGTATAGTCAAATTATCAAAAGTCAAAAACAAAGAAAAAATGTAAAAACTGCAAGATAAAAATATTAAGTCACATGTAAGGGAATCTTTATCAGACTAACAACAGATTTCTCAGCAGAAACCTTACAGGCCTGGAGTGAATGAGATGATATATTCAAAGCACTAAAAGGCAAAGTTTTCAGACAAGAATAGTGTTCACAGCAAGGCTATTTTTAAGAAATAAAGTCTTTTCCAGACAAGCAAACACTGTGGGAACTCATCACCACTAGACTGGCTCTGCAATAAATGCTTAAGGGAGTTCTACATCTGGAGGCAAAAATACATTGTCTACTGTCATGAAAACATGCACAATTATAAAGTTTACTGGTAGAACAAATACATGAAGTGAGAAAAAGGAATAAAATGTTATCACTATAAGAAGACACCAAATCACAAACACAAACAATAAGAGAGGAAGAAAGGAACAAAGAATATACTAAATAACCCAAAAAACAACTAACAAAGTAATAGAAGGAAGTCCTCACCTATCAGTAACAACTGTGAATGCAAATGGATTAAATTCCCCCAATTAAAATATATAGACTGGCTAAATTGATTAAGAAAAAAAAGAAAACTTAACTATATCCTGCCTTCAAGAAGCTCACTGACCAATAAAGATACACATTGACTTAAAGTGAAAGAAGTCTACAGATGCAATGTAATATCATCATCAAAATACCAATGACTTTTTCACAGAGATTTTAAAAAATCCTAAAAGATGTATGGAATCACAAAAGACTCAGAATAGTTAAAGCAATCCTGAGTGCCAGTACAAAGCTGCCGGCATTATATTAACTGAGTTCAAAATATACTACAGAGCTATAGTAACCAAAATCACATGGTACTGCTATAAAAACACATAGACCAATGGAATAGACTAGGGAACCCAGAAATAAATAAATCCTTGTATTTACATCCAACTGATTTTCAAAAAAGGTGCCAAAAACAATTAATGGGGAGAGGATACACCCTCTTCAATAAATGGTGCTGGGAATATTGGATATCCATGTGGAGAAGATAGAGGCCTTAGGCCTTCACTTAATAAACAAAACACTTAGTAAAGGTACTACTTCAGCAACAAGAAAAATGATCCTGGAGGAAAGGTGTATGTTACAAGAAAAGATGACAAACACAGAAACTGATAAGATGTGTCAATAATTTTAATAAACTATTGATTATATTAGAAAGATCAGCCAAAATTTGTGTGTGTGTTTAAAGCAGGTAAAAGAAAACTCTCAGAAACAATAACATGACGCAGTTAAAGTGTGATGTTGTCTTATTCAGGGAGGAAAATAGCCATTGAATATATTTAATTTTCATTAAGAAATGTATATATCTCTAGAAATTAAAAATTGAGCATAGTAAAAGGCAAACTGATTGGAAAGGAAGAAATAAAATTATTTTCATTTGCAGATGACATAACTGTGTATAGAAAACAATTCTAAGAATTAAAAAAACCCTGCTAGAACTAATAAGTGAGTACAGTAAGGTTATAGAATAATATGCACAAAATCAGATATTAATAATCAACATACATTGCTATATACTAATGAAAACTAAAATATAAAAACACAACATTTTTACAATCACCCCAAATAAAGTCAAATACTTGGTAAATTTAACAAAACATGCACAGAATCATTATGCTGTAAATTATAATATGTCATAAAAGAAAGAAAAGTTCTAAATTAGTAAAGAGACATCATGTTCATACATACATGCCATTAGAATACTCTAGAAAGTAAAGATATCAATTATCCCCAAATTGATCAATATATTTGATACAATATTTAACAAGATCCCAGCAAGGATTTCATAGGCATAAATAAGCTTCTTGTAAAATTTGTATGAAAATGCACATCCCCTAAAATATGTAAAACAATCCTGAAAAAAAAATACAGTGGGAAGAATTATTCAACCCAATATTAAGATCTACTGGATAGCTGTTGTTATCAGAGTGTGGTACTGATGAAGAGGCTGATGTGTAGAAGAGTAGAACAGAAAGGGGAATCCAGAAATAGATTCATACAAATATATACAATTGATTATTGACAAAGGTACACAAGCAATTCAATGCAGAAAAATAGTCCTGTCACAAATTGTGTGGGAACTATTAGATATCCGTAGGCAAAAATAAAGCTCTACCTAAATATATTTATTCAAAAATTTACTCAACATAAATCATGGACTTAAATGTAAAGTGTAAAATATAAAAGCTTTAGGGAAAAAAAAATACACACAGGAAAAAGTATTTGGTGTCTATACCTAGGCAAAGACTTCTTAGACTTGATATCCATAGCATGATCCTTGGAAGGAAAAATGCTTTGGGAAAGACCCTGCTAAGAAGATGAAGAGAGAAGCAACAGACTTTGAGAAAATATTTACAAGCCACATAGTCAACAAATAACTTGTCTCTAAGAAATATAAAGAACCGTCAAAATTCAACAGTAAGGAAAGCAAAAAAATCTAAATACAAAATTGGCAAAAGACACAAATAGACATTTTATCGAAGAGGATATGCTGATGGCAAATAAGCACACAAAACATTATTCTCCATTGTTAGCCACCAGAGAAATGCAAATTAAAACCACAATGCAATGTTACTATGTACTTATAAGAATGGTCAAAATTAAAAAAAAAAATGACAGTAATGACCAATGCTGGCAAAGATGCTGAGAAACAAGATCACCTATATATTGCTGGTGGGAATGTACAATGGTGCAACTACTCTGGAAAATAGTTTAGCAAGTTATTTTAAAACTAAATATGCAAATACCATAGTATACAGCAATTACACTTTGGAGCATTTATCACAGAAAAAATGAAAACTTTTGCTCACATAAAAAACTTTACATAAATGTTCATAACAGCTTTATTTGTAATGGCCCAAGACTGTAAGCAACCTAGATGTCCTTTCACAGGCAATTGTTTAAACAAGTTATGGTATACCCATATCAAGGAATACTACTAGTAAAGTAATAAAAAGGAATGACTGATATATGAAACCACCCAGATGAATTTACAGGAAATAATTCTGCAGGAATAGGGCAGGGATTATCATAGATCAAGGATGGGGGTGGGAGGGAAAGGAGACAGGGATATAGTTATAAAAGAGCAACAGAAAGGATCCCTGTGCTGATGAAATTGTTCATTATCTTAGCTTTAACAACGTCGACATCCTGCTTGCAATATTGTACTACAGTTCAGTAAGATATAGTTACCATTGGGGGAAAACAAAGTAAAAGTATACAAGCTCTTCCTTTATAATTTCCTATAGCTGTACGTGAATACACTTATATTTTTAAAAGTTTAATTTAAAGATTAGAAAGAAATTAAAAGTAATCATTAATGGAAGAAAATATAGGTACATTTTTCAAGTGAGCAGCAAATACATACATACATACATACATACAGGCATGCATACATACATTAAGAACAAGAATATTTAAATTGCTATCAGTTTAACAGAAGTCAGGAAAAGAGAAGAAAGAAAGCAAAAACAAACAAACAAACATACCTTTCTACCTATATATGGGCAATCATACATACAAAATATGGTAAGTAAAACATAAAAAGATCAAAGTTTGTCCAATAAATGGAAACGTCTTCAGCTCACCTATTAAAAGAGATATCTAGTTTGAATTTTACATTTTACAAATGAGAAAACTGAAGCCCATGGAGTCTAAATGACTTGTGGGTGTTCCCAAAGCAAATCAGATCAAGGGTCCAGACTGAAACCCAGATCTTCTCATTCCCATGCTTGCATGGTATAAATAAAAAACTTTTTTACCCGAGAAATGACCTACTCCTCCAAATATATCCCCTTAGACTTGCTGGCATGCCTTGTGATATCCTCAAATCATAAAAGAAGTGGAATGTGCCTGAAAACTGAATTACATTTTTCTCCAGAGCAAAGGCTCCTCTGTATTTCAAAGGTCATTTATTTTTCAATTTTGCCGTTTTTCAATTTCTCAACATGTGACTGAGGGAACTACCCAGAATCTAAAACTCATGAATATGATTACTCAAGGAAGTGGCTGAGTTCCTGACTCTCAGGCTTTGAAGCAGAGTGACTTGCCCAGTCCTCAGGGGGGATGTTGAGGCTTCAAGTTCTGACTTCCACCTTAAACCCGTGAGAAAGATTTCCTCATGAGCTGTGTGATTTTTAAATGAGAGTGATCAGTGCCTTTGGATGTTAATGACAATTATTCTATCTTCTTTCACTGTCATAAAAATAAGTGGGGGGATGAAAATACATAATATTGACTCTAGAGGCAACTCTACTGGATTCAGAATTAGAAGACCTAGGTTACATCTGGCGAATGCCATTTCTCAGCGGTGTGATAAAAAGTAAATTATTTGACCACCCTGGGCTTCAGTTTCTTTATCTGTAAAGTGTAGAGATATTAAAACAATTTCCTAAGATTGTGAGAATAAATAGGATAAATTTATAAAAATCTTTGGCTTGCAATATGCATTCAATATATATATATATTTGTAATGAAATTTGAATTATTTTGATAAGCTAAGTGCAGTAGTAGTGTAATTACTTAACAACCTATACAATTGTTTTCCTATGAAACTGAGTCAAGTATTTTCTTCATACACACATTCTGTTGTGAATGCTTATCAACCTAGTGTGATTGATAACATCAGACAGCAACAATAGACACCAGATGATGATGCGCTGAAGAAAATAGTGTTGGATTAGAAAAACTTGAGTCGAACTACTGTTATAAAATGAGACTGAAATAAAAACATTCAGAGCCGTAAAGAACTACTAAAGAGTTGACAAGTTTTTGGTGAAAGAACTACTAAAGCATAAACTTCAGGAATAGGAAAATAGAGCCCAAGATGGTATGTTAGAAGAAATAGTGACCAAAGACATTGATAAGCCTGTGGACGCACCAAAGTAAAACATGGGTTAAGTTGTGCTCCTAATAAATAAGGGTGACCCAAAAACTAGACAAAATTTACATGAAAAATGGGTGAGGAATGATTACAATAAAGCCTTTATTGTGTTCAAAAAAAGACAAAATTTTAAATTAGTTTACATTTTAAAAATTGAGTATGTAAGTCTTTTTAAAATTGGAGAATAATTTTTATTTTTTTATTAATAAACATTCCAGTATTCATTCTAAAAGAGCCCATTTTTTAACATAATTACAATATCATTCTTTTACTTTAAAATGAACAATAAATTCTTTTTATAAAATTGATTGATAAAATTGTATATATCTATCATTACAGCCTGAGTTTTGAAATATGTATGTATATATTGCATATGTAAGATTATAAGAGTAACTATTGCAAGATGAGAAATTGATACATAATCCTTAACTAGCAGAAAGCAAATGAAGAGAGTAGGAAAGAAAGTTGATCAGTCCTCACCAAAAGTAGGAAAGAAGACTGAAAACAAGGGGAAAATATAGTAAATAAACACAAAAAATTTTTAAAATCTATAATCTACATGTAATTCCATATACATTAATAAGATAAGCGCATGAGGGGAAGGACACAATCCAACTTGAAGAGGAATGGAGGAAACAAAATGCAAGGTGCTTCAATGGCATCAATCAAGTTTATTAAACAAAAATAGCAAATATTAACATTTGTTCAATTTGGATACAAGGGTATCTGTTGTATTTTTTGTTCACTTGAAATATAATAAATATTCATAAATTTGAAATGTTCACAAATGCATATGTGTACAAATTAACAAAATCTATCCTTTATAGTAAAAGATTTAATAAACTAAATACTTGATATATAAAATAGTGAAAGAATAATATGTGTTTTAGGAAATATTCTAGTTATGATTTTGGACAGGGTCATCAGTGGACCATGTTGTTCATCGCCACCTTTCATTGTACACTACCCTCTCTGCCCTGCAGAGGACAGGCATTGGTCCCCTGCTTGGTCTCATGTAGACAACTGGAAATAAGCAAGACATCTCTCTGGTAATTTTGTTTTTAAAGAAAAAAACATGGCTTTGTTGAAATTCTCCATAGTGAATTTATAATAGAGAAAATCTCCAGAAGGTACAGGCTGTATGTCTGCATATCTACATGATGATTTCAGTTTTGTGTACTAGGAATTTCTCCTTTTAGAAATAGATCTGAGATTACAGTATAAAATTCAGTACTAGAAAGGAATTCCATCACAGCAGATAAGTGGCAGGGTGGTAGGCTTGATCTTTGGTCTTACTCCAGAGATCTAGCAAGCTTTGTACTAGAATAATTTGTATGACAAACAGTGCCTAGCAGAGGGTCTCACATGAACCCTCCTGTGAGTAGTAATTGGCAGAATCAACTACTGGCATATACAAAATTATGATCACGTTGCACATGCAGTATCGCCAATTTAACTTTTTATTTATTTTTTTGTTTATTATTTCAATAAGTTCCTGAGGAACAAGTGGTGTTTGATTACATGAATACGTTCTTTAGTGGTGATTTATGAGATTTTTGTGCACCCATCACCTAAGCAGGATACATTGTACCCAATTTGTAGTCTTTTATCCTTCATACACCTCCCAGCCTTTACCCCTGAGTCCCCAAAGTCCATTGTTATCATTTTTATGCTTTTCCATCCTCATATCTTAGCTCCAACTCATGAATGAGAACATACAATATTTGGTATTCCATTCTTGAGTTACTTCACTGAGAATAATAGCCTCCAATTCCACCCAGGTTGTTATGAATTGCCATTATTTTGTTCCTTTTTATGGCTGACTAGTATTCCATGGTATATATATGCCACATTTTCTTTATCCACTCATTGGTGGATTGATGGGCATTTGGGCTGGTTCCATAGTTTTGCAATTGCAAATTGCGTTGCTATAAACATGCATGTGCAAGTAACTTTTTAAATAATGACTTCTTTTTCTCTGGGCAGTACCTAGTAGCGGGATTGCTGGATCAAATGGTAGATCTACTTTTAGTTCTTTAAGGAATCTCCACACTGTTTTCCACAGGGGTTGTACTAGTTTACATTCCCACCAACAGTGTAAAAGTGTTCCCTTTTCATTGTATCCACATCAACATTTACTATTTTTTGTTTTTTTGATTATGACCATTCTTGCAGGAGTAAGGTGGTATCACATTGTGGTTTTGATTTGGATTTCCCTGATAATTAGTGATGTTGAGCATTGTTCCATATACTTTTTGTCCTTTTCCCTTGCTGATCTGAGTTCTTTGTAGACTGTGGATATTAGTACTTTGTCAGATATATAAATTGTGAAAATTTTCTCCCACTCTGTGGGTTGTCTGTTAACTCTGCTTATTATTTCTTTGAGTAGGAAATATGCTCCAAACATGACGACGTTCTTTTGGGCAGACTGGGTCCTGGTTTATGCATCCCTCCTTACCACATTCATATTCTCTAGGTCCCCACATACAATTCCACTTCATTTCCAGTCCCAACATCAATTTAAACTTGATAAAGACAACATTTAACCAGGTCTAACTCTGACATTGAAGGAGGCCCTCATGTGCTATGGGATCTTTAGCCCCACTTTGATGGCTACCTTGGTCCTCTGAGTCCCCATCTGGTCACTGCTTTGCTGTCAGGTCAGGGGCCTGTTTCTTTGAAATGCATTAGAGTCTAGTTCTTCCATCCCAATTAGTGGTTAGGACACTGCCCCTGGTAGCAATGTTTTCTTCATATCTCCTTTTCTTTCAACATTTTTGGTACTCTTTCTACTTCCAAATTCTTAATTGCTGTGTGTATTAGCATCCTAGGGATGCTGTAAAAAACAAAACAAACAACCCCCTCACTCCCAAATAACACATCACAAACTGAGTGGCTTAAACAACAATAATTCATAATCTCAGGAGGCCAGACATCTGAGATCAACATGTCACCAGGGACGTGGATGAAAGGAAACATTTTGAACTATTCACCAATCTTTGAACTATTAGACATAATTGTATTTTTATTTTTACTTTCTAATAGTGGAGCTGCAATTAAATGTTATCAACCCAACAGGAGATGCATAGCTTTACAGATCTGACAGAGTTGACCCCTGAACTCTGCAAGGTGCTGCAAGAACTGAGTTCTCTTTTCTTACATGATGAGGGATTGTCTGTCCATCTTCACTCACAAGCTGTGTAACCTTGGGCACATTTTTTAACTTCTCCATGTGTCTCAGTTTTCACACCTGTAAAATGACTACAGTAACACCGCCATTATGGATCAATTTGAGAATGAAGTGAATTCATATTTGAAAAGCACTTCAGGAAGAATCTGTTCCAGGCCTAGCATCTGGCAGTTCATTAATTTGTGGCAGCGGAACTCCATTCTTCTCATGACATTCTCCTTGCGTGTGGGTCTGTCTGCAAATTTCCCCTTTAATAATGTCAATAGTCATATGGAATTAGGGGCTCACTCTACTCCACTGTGACCTTATCTTAACTAATTACTATCTTCAGAAACCCCTTTCCAAGTAAGGTTACATTCCGAGTCACTGAGGGTTAGGACTTCAACATACGAATTTCTGGGGGCATACAATTTAGCCCGTAACATTATAAGTGCTTTTGCTCATAACATTACAGTTCTTTTTAGCTTGTTTAGACATTGCTACTTACAATTTTTAAATTCATTTATTTGTTCATTTTTTCCCACTAATATTTCCTGGAAATCCACCATATATCAGACACTCTGCCAGACATGACAAGAAACAAGTAAGGCCCTGCAAGTGGAGTGAGGCCACTGTCTGGCAGGAGACACAGGTGAACAATGAAAGGGCACTCCATTCTGCATTGTTCATCTCAAGTATAAAAAGGATGAGTCCTCTTTTCCCCAACATTGTTTTAACTGCTCATGATCTGCCAGATTTTGGTAGAATCATCCTTTTTAACTTACATGTGTACACATTTTCTAAAAGTACCTGTTGCTAAATTCGCCTATGACCAAGAAGTCTATCATATGGATTTCCACCATTTGTTATTTGCAGACTGCATTTTCCTGAACTTTGGGTGAACTAGAGAACTCATTTATGTAAGTTATAGGGCCTGGAAAAAATCCATTTAATATGCTCTTGTTTAGATACGAAAGTGATTTCTGTTAAAGAGCTGCAAGAAAAGAGTTTTCATCCTCCTGAGGAGAGATCCTTCTGTGAAACAAAGAGATTCTGCCTTTTCCAGAGAATAGATTAAAGATCAAGTCAAATAACAAATACAGAAGAAACAATAGGTAGAAGATATTTTCATCTAATTCCTGTTATATCACAGTGGGGCTATTGTTCTCTAAACAAATGGAATCAAAGAGCACTTCATGCTCTTTTTAAATAGCTCTAAAAGACTTATGAGAAAAAGTCCACCTTTTTCAGGAGAACCAGCACGTTAGAATAAAATCACACTCAAAGTGCTAATGGACAGATTTCAGAATGGTGCCTTGAAATTTTTGTTAAGCTCTATGTGTGTATGTATTTGTTTGTATGTGTGTGCATGTGTAAAACAAAACTAGTGTTCTTTCAGCATAAAAATCATGCTTCCTCTTTCTACCAAATTAAATTGCACAGTGCTCAATATCCTGTACATACTTATTCCTCTGCACAGTACAAGATAGGTTAAGACTAGATCCTAGGTGTAAACAATTCTTTGAGATCTAAGTGTTGTTATGAGAAAATATGCTCTGCAAATCCAGATCTCTGGATACATTTAGTTATCAATGTCCTACACGTGAGGAATTCAGATTGGCTGTCTGCAATTAGATGAGTGCCAAGCATCATGTGTGCATTTGGGCAGTGTAATCATCTAGTCAAATTGAGCAGCCTTGAGCACCTGCAGAGATTGGAGGCAGTATCTAGCATCCATTGCCGACATTTTTTTTTTTTTTTTTTTGAGACATTGTCTCACTTTGTTGCTCAGGCTGGAGTTCAGTGATGTAATCTCAGTTCACTGCAACCTCTGCCTACTGGGTTCAAGCAATTCTCCTACCTCCACCTCCCAAGTAGCTGAGATTACAGGCATGCACCACCATGCCCGGCTACTTTTTGTATTTTTAGTAGAGATGGGATTTCACTCTGTTGGCCAGGCTCGTTTCAAACTCCTGGCCTCAAGTGATCCACCCGTCTCGGCCTCCCAAAGTGCTGGGATTACAGGTGTGAGCCACCCTGTCTGGTCCACTGCTGACTTTAAAATCACATCACAGATGAGAGACATTTAATTGGTAAGCCTCAAACAAAAAGTGGAGAATGGAAGGCAGTCATTTTTTTTGGTCAAATCAACGCTTTTAAAAATGGTTTTTGAAAGGGTTTGAGGCTTGGTTGGGATCTGGATATTTGGTGGAGTTACAAAGATTCATAAATTGCAGAGTTAGGGTCATTTTATACACACACACACACACACACACACATCTTATTTGAAACTGTGATTAACACTTAGTAATTTCAAATGAAAACATGACTAGCTGGTGTGGTTAAAGTGAGTTCATATAATATTGATTTTCCAGGCCTAAGGATGCTTCAGGTGACTTAGCTTAACATGGGGAAAGGTGAAGAATATAATTTTGAACATTCATAATGTTCCAAGATACTAGCTATGATATCTAATTGAATTTAGAAACTTAAAAAGCATTATTAAGTTACTAATTCTCTCTAATTCCATTTTAGAGCTAAAAAAAAAGACAAAATGAAGACATTGAGAAGTTAAATACCTTCTAGCTAAAGATTCTATAGCCAATAAATTCTGGAGCTGGGATCTAAACTTAAGACTGCTTGATTCTAAGATGGGTGGGTGCCTTTTGCACTACACAGCACTGCTGCAAAATTCCTGCTTACAGTACTTCTCAAGCTGGAGTCTACAGGCACCCAAGGGGCTCGTGGATGGAATTCAGGGGCCCATGAACATGGTGGGGAAAAAAGTACATTTTTATTTTCACTAACCTCTAACTGAATTTTAACATTGATTTCAATAATAAATGTTGGCAAAAACCTTAGACATATTAGTTCTTGATTTTGTTTTGTGTTACATTTGTAAAGGAGGAAAATAATCAGGATAAGTTTTAGTAGCAGATAAGGAAAAGTCAAAGGGGGACCTCCTTGATGATAGCAGTCCAGGTCAAACATATCTGGAGCTGCTAAATAAGCGGTACTCAGACTAGTCCGAGAATCAGAATCACCTTTGGTGTTGATTAATTATACAAATTCCTGGACCTTGCTCTCTACAGATTTTGATATGGCTGAGCTTGAGATAAATTGTGGTCATCGGTACCATTATATACAGACACAGGTACACAGTAAGTTCTCTGAAGGGGATGGAAAGATCATAGATGGATGGATGGATGGCTAAATATTGGCATGAACAAGCTAGAAGAGGGGAAAGGCAATAAAATAATCAGCAGGAGCCAAGAGACAGCTAGAGCTGTGTTCTTCAGCTACACCCCCTCTCAGTATCTCTGCCCTCACAGTCCATGTGTCAGGAAGTTATTCCACATTTCTACCACATCGGACTCTTCAATGCTAGAATACAAATTATATGCAGTATCATGGGACTGTAGGTAACTACCAAGAAATCTGAAATTATTTGTAATCCTCTCCCAAATAAATAAGTAAAAAGTGTAGGAGGTGGAAAGGAAAGATCATGAGGATAGAAGGAGGGCTGAGCTCAAACACATGGCTATTTCTCCTCCTCATCACCCTTATGTTTCCCTTCCCAGCTCCTCACCTCAAGAAATACTTTAATAGATTTGTAAGAACAGTATTTTATGTAGATTTGGTGGGGGGCGGGTATAGATTTTCTGCAGAGCAGCTTCAGAATCCAGGACTATTTTATAAGTACTATTACTGAGCTCTGCTTTTGCCTGATGACATTTTATGTATTAATAGCGTTTGTTAGTGACCGTTGAATGGATTTTTTCTGTACTTATACACTACATAGGAAGTGAAAAGGAGTTGTCTATGACATTTGTCTCATGCTTTATTTGATATTTATTGGGGCCAGACTAGAATCTGAACATGTTAAAAAAAATCAGCTAATTATGAGGCTGCTTATTACTAGTCAAGCCACCTTACTTACTGTAGAGAATCCAAATTAATAGGCTTCATGTGCAAAGGCTGCTAATGGTGACAGAAGGCATAAGAGGTGATAAGAAGAAGGAAAAAAGCTATTGCTAGGACTGAAGCACATCTGTTCTAGCAGCCACTGACCTTGTAAGAGAGGCCTTTTATTTTAAAGGCTAGAAAGCAGATATTCAAGCACATCCAATGTGAGTAGGTAGAAAAGAAACGACTGGCAACAATTGCTTATATGCTCAGATGCATTTAGTTAATAAAACAGGGCATCTTGCTGTTGTGACCTATTGATTTTTTCCCCCTTGGCTCAAATTCCAGCAATGTTAGGAATTAAATAATGTAGAAATATCAGGTTTGATGAAGATTATAGACATTCTGGGTAATGACATTTAGGATGCATATCTTAGATGTTCTTAGAGCTGAAACTTCAATGCTAAAGATTAGGTTTTCTTAGACCTTAAGAATCAACTCAGAGGCTTTCATGACAAATTTACTGGGAGAAATAAGCAGAGCTGCTCAGCATCAATAGGCCTGCCCACTACAACCACTTCTGAGGGAAGTGGTCCCATCCACCCTCCTACCACTATGTCACCATGTTATTCCCACAGTCACAGATGCTGAACCTACTGATAGGTAGTGGACTCAAGAGAGACAGCCAGTTCATAAACTGGCCAGTAACCCACAGCCTAGTAATATGATGAGCTCAGTCAATGAGATTCATCCTTTTAGGATTTCAAAACAGGTTTGTACTGTTCTCAGTTATTGAGAGCTGAAGCTGAAAAGTTTTGATTTGGAGAAGAGCTTGGGGTGCCATGTCTACAGCAAGATAAAGGCACGAGGGAGCAGAAACCACAAGTCAGAAACATCAATTGATAGAGACAGAAAAGTAAAATTGATCTATAAGAAAGCAGCAGTGCTGTGGGGAAGGCAGGGTGGGGATCATTTCTATCAGCTGAGTCCAACTCTTGTTCTTGGACTTTGGGGAGTGCTTTTTTTAAAAAATTTCCCTCGGTAAACCTACCCACTACCTGAAAAACATTGAGTGGGCTTCCTTTTCACACAACCAAATGTGTTAGGTTAAACAAACTCACTTCAAAATGCCAAAGTTGAAGGTGGCTTAAGACGCCACAGATGAATTGTAGTAGTTTGAATCTCTGAAACTCCAATAGTTGACTCTTTGGCCAACATAAAGGTTAATCTCTATGGCTCAACCCAACAGTGTGCCCTGTGTGTACCACTTCAGGCATTGACAGAGTAGAAAGCGCTCCATGGTTTAGTACTCCCCTACCCATTTTGTTCCTCATCTTCCACCACTTTTCCTATTGAATCTTTACACTAAATCATTACACTCACCTGAACATACCATGCTGTTTTTTATCTTCATAAAATTGTTTATGCTGTTCCCTCCTCACTGGAATATTATTCCCTGACTTTTTAACCTATAAATTCTTATTCATCTTTCAAGACTTATACATATGGCAGCCCATCTGGCAAATGTTCCCTGATGTCACCAGATCCCTTCCTCATCACTTTTCCTTGATACCATGTTCCTCTAACATTATGTTACTGTGTATCACACTGAGCTATTCTTACCTGCTGAAGGTCTGTCTTACCTAAAGGGCTATGGGGTCCTTGAGAACAAGGACCATGTTTTATTCTTCTCTCCATTTTTGTCATGAGCAAGTACTCATTATGTGTGTGCTTTTAATTGACCCAAGGACACATGGAACTTCAGAAAAAGATCTCGCACAACTCAAAAATTCAAAATCGAAAGGCAGTCATCATGCAGCAACATCATATTCGGTATTCTTTACCACTGACACGTGGCGAGAAATAAGCCTGGAAACTAAAAACAAACCCCAGTACTTTGAAACTGAAAGCACCAGATGCAACTTATATCCAATGTCTCCACTCAAATAATTGTTGAACATGCTGCGTGAATTATAGCCAAGAAAATGAATGGTCTGGCCTTTGAAAAAACAGTCCAATTTCCTTGCAAATGTATACTTTCTCTTGTTGAAAGTTTGAGATTAGGTTAAATAAATCTGCTAATTTATACTGTAATCCATTGAAAATATTAGTTTGGAATGGACTCTGGTAGAGACATTAACTTTTTTTAAGTTGATAAGCTAATACTTAGATTTACATTTTAGAAACATAGAAAATAACTTTAAAAGAGGAAGCTATAAAAGGGAGACCTGTTCAGGAACTGTTTCAAGTCTAAATTAAGGCAGTGGCTGCATAGATGCAGAAAGGAAGACAGGAAGAGATATTTAGGAGTATTCACAGTGAAGCCATCAGATTTTCATTTACGTGGGTACGGTTGAAGATAAGAGGTCTCAGATTACTGTAATTTTTATATTAGTATCCCTGGTCATGAATTCAACTAAAGAGGTGGTGATATCTGGAACTATGTGAGGTAATAAATACATTAATTAGCTTGATTGTGATAATCATCTTACAATGCATACATATCAAAATATCATGTTGTACACCTTGAATATATACAATTTTTGTCAACTGTACCTCGATAAAGCCAAAAAAGATTGAACAATCAGCACAGAAACAAAAAAATATATTCAATAATATTTAGCCTTGGGCCTTTTGTTAACATAGTGCTGTTAATTTTTCTGGAAACTGTTATGAAGAAGGATAATAGTTTTTTCACAGAGAAGTTTTCAATTATTATATGAGTAAAAGTCAAAACACCTTAAAGTGAGCTAATTCTCACATGGAGGAGATAGGAGTTTACACTGTTAGGAACACTTCAACATCATTGGTATCAATCAGGACATACGTGGAGTTTGTTGTGATGAAACTAGTATAAGTAATTTATGTCGTGGTCTACACACTGGAGAGTGCTTTTAGTTTTGAGGATCAAAGTCCAAAAAAATTCAACAATATTTAATAATATTGAGGATTGTGATTCTTATACCAGCCTGAGTCATTTAGCTGAACCTTTGAAAAAGCCCACATAACAAAATATTCTGAAATTATTGGTCAAATTTTAACTGGTTCTCAACTCAATACCAAGTGATTTGCAAAAATACCCACCTAGTTTGCTCTGGACGGAAAATGTGGTGTCGTCACTGGCTCCTTTTTTCCTTTTTCTACCACTTCCCCACATCTAGTCATACCCTAATAGCTGTTCATTTTACGTTCTTGTTGGTCCTTCATCCCACTGCCATGTGGAAGATTGCAAAAATGGCCATGGTGCTTTGCAGCTTCCTCTGAAGGAGTGGAAACTATTTCCCCATCCTTTGAATCTAGGCTACCTTTGTGACTTACTTTGACTGGTGGGATGCAGCGGAAGTGAGATTTGAGGAGTTTCAAGACTAGGACACAGAGGCCTTGAAGTTTCTGCTAATATATTCTCACTCATGAGACTGCCATGAGAAAAAACCTATTCAGTCCTCACAATAAGACAATTACTTAGGAGGTAGTTACTACCATTATCCCCACTTTAGAGATGACAGATCTGGAACACAGAGAAGCTGAGCAACATGGTTGAGGCTGTGGGGCTTGGTATTGGCCAAGATAGGATTTAAACCTAAGCATATTTAAATCTACTACTCACCTAGGCAGAGATAAATGCTCTGCTGACCGGGCCTAAGTTGAATCTCCTTGCTATCTGTGATGAGAGGATTATGCACTCATTACTGTGGGTAGCATTTATCAGAGTTGTAGTTACTTGTCCCAAAGCATGTCTTTCTCAATAGCTTTCAAGTGCGGTGAGGGCAAGACCACATCTCTCTTGTTTTCTGTGTATCCCCAGTGCCTGGAAAAGCACTAGACATACAGCAGGTATTTAAGAGAGAATAATTATTTTCCTTTTAGAATTCTTGCTACACACACACACACACACACACACACACACACACACACACACACAGCTCACTGCCTATTGGTATTCATCATCACACCAAGACAGCAAGAAAAAAAAGGTGTATTGATGTACAGTTTTGAGAAATTCTCATTACTTTAAAAATAAGAGGATGACAGTATTTTTTCACTGTTTTGTTCTTTGCCCTGGTTACACAGGATGTTTATAATTAAGTATCATGGTTAACTATTGGAGAATTTTTTGGGCAGCAGGTTTTCTTCTTTTTCTTTACCTTTGCCTTATTTTTGACTATTTTCTTTGTTTTATTAATAGCTATTTTTTTGTTTTTTCAATTTTTGTGCTTTTATTATTAGCTGCCTAAATCTTTTGGAGAGTAAACAGAATATGAAAATATCTGTAAAACTATAAGCAATGTTTTTAATATTTATTTACTTGACACATACAGCATATAAAATTGGAAATGAAATATGTTTATTGCTTGAGGAATGCCATGCCTTTCAAGGAAAGCATCAGTTATTTCCCTCAAGCCACAATGAAGGATTAACGTTATTTAATGTACACAGATACACAATCATCTCAAGAAAAGTATTTTCTTTCTTGTTTTTCTTTTACTGTTCTTGCATTTGTTGTACTCATAATGGATTGATCCCTGTTCCCAACCATTCAAGGTTAAATCTGCTAATCTCTGGGTTTCCCATTGTCCTGCCTTGGGTTCAGGGTAGAGAGCAGCTGAGGGTTTGATAGCTCACCTACTGAAACATATGCTTACAATTGTCCTCCAGGAACAAGTACTGACAACTGCATTCAAACTGTTCACATGTGCCAAGTGCATTCCAGACGCTAATATATTAAGAAGTAACCAAATCATCAGGGTTTCATACTTTACTGACACCATGGATGTTACAGACCTTGTTCAAAGGGCAAAAGCTTACGTTGCTTTTTTTATAGTTCAGCAATAAATATTTATGGGATTACTAGCCCATTGTAAATAGGATAACCAAATGCATTCTAATGCAAAACTACTGGCTGCTTATCTAGCTGTTTGACAGAATGCAATTATAAGACCAATTTTCTTTCTTGTGCCCTTCTGTTACTGTTCCCTGGATCACCCATTATGGACACTCTGCATGTGTTTTTTTCAACTTGGCTAGGTAATTCAACGTGAATCCTTTTGTATGAGTAGATAAGTAGTGAAGTAGAATTTGGCTACTCTACAAAGCAGGTGGCAATCTCTTAGGAGTACAGGAGTGGGGCAGGGTTTTACCAGAAAGTCTTGATCATCCTCAAACTGTCCCTCCCTGCAATATAAAAAAATGAAAGGCACTTAATAAAAATACTACCCCAGATGAGATAAAAACAATTCAGTACTATACTGTTAACTAAGTTATTCTTAGTCATTTATTTATTCCACAAATATTTATTTATAATAGGAAAGTTTAATTATGATTCCACATGTCTAGTGTAAGTAGCTCTGCAAGACCACTTGTCAGGGAAGTATCATCTATCTCTATTCCTTAGTCCCTCCATCCCCTTGGAGGGACTAAACCTCCTTTGCTGAGGTTGGGAGCACTTGAATTGAGCACTTTTTTCTTTTTGTTGCAGGCAGAGGGGGCATGGGGATGGTGGTATGGAAGTAGGGGATGGGAGAACCAGCCTGCCTCCAGAAAGCATGATTTGCTATCTGCCACTTATTTGAGTAGTGGCCTTATGGGGAACACCTGGCTGACCAGTTGTGAGGGTGCTCAGTTTGAGAGGCAGGGATTAGAAAGCCACTTTAGTTGCCTATCTAAAGCCATGCTCTTCAACTGGATTTATGAGGAATAAGGCTCATATTCTCATTTCCATTTGTTGGTTTCGTGTGTCATTTTCCAGCTTATTTTTAAACTCAAAAGAAAACAGGCAGGTGCGGTGGCACATGCCTGTAACCCCAGCACTTTGGGAGGCTGATATACTGTCTCTTAAAAACTCTCTAAAAAGATGGCAATATGTCTATTCATTGCAGTATTATTTTTAACACAAAAAAGCAGAGAAAGACTGAATTTCTGGATGGTAGCTAATCTTGCATTCCTGGAATGAATTCCCCTTGGTCATAGTATATAAAACTTTTTAAAACCAGTTTAATTAAGATGTAATTTACATAGCATACGATTTACCAATTTAAAGTGAGCAATTCAGTGATTTTTAGTAAATCCATGGAGCTGTGCAACTATCACCACAATCTAATTTTAGACATTCACTTAATTGCCAAAAGAAACCCAATGCCCATTAATAGTCACTCTCCATTTCTCCCCCCTCCTCACCACTCCATCCTGTGTGTAAATGACCACTGATCTACTTTCTGTCTCTACAGATTTGCCTATTACATACAATTCATATAAATAGTATTATATAATATGTGGTCTTCTGCGAATGGTTTCTTTAACTTCCATTGTTTTTGAGGGTCGTCTACGTTGAAGTGTATATTAGTGATTCAGTTATTTTTATTTCTGAATAACATTTCATTGTACGAAAATTATTGAGTTAGACATTATGGCTTGGCTATTATAAGTTGCTGTGAACATTTGTGTACAAATTTTTGTGTACACTTATGTTTTCATTTTCTTGAGTATATACTTGGAAGGGAAATTGCTGGTTTACATGGAAACTCTATATTTAATTTGTTGGGAAACTATCAGACTGTTTTTCAAAGCAGCTGCATCATGTTACACTTTGAACCAAAAGTGGATGAGGATTTTAATTTCTCTACATCTTCACCCACATTTATAACTGTCCGTCTTTCTAAATCATAGCCAAATTAGTAAGTGCAAAGTGACTATTTCATTGTGGTTTTCATTTGAAAATAAAACTTTTCATATGTTGCTGGATTTGGATTGTCAGTGTCTGAAAAAAGATTCATATATCTATGTTCATAAGAGATACTGGCCTGTAATTTTATTATTTTTGTGATGTCTTTATAAAACCACCAGATCTTGTGAGACTTATTCACTATCATGAGAAAAACACAGGAAAGACTTGCCCCCATGATTCAATTACCTTCCACCAGGTCCCTCCCACTGCACATGGGAATTATGGAATTACAATTCAAGATGAGATTTGGATGGGGACACAGCCAAACCATATGAGCTATCCTGAGGAAAAATAACAAAACCAGAGGAATCACATTACCTGATTTCAAATTATATTGCAGAGGGACAGTAACCAAAACAACGTGGTACTGGCATAAAAACAGATACATAGATCAATGGAACAGAATAGAGGACCAAGAATTAAATCTATACATCTACAGTGAACTCATTTTTGACAAAGGTGCCAAGAACATAAATTGGGGAAAGGACAGTCTCTTCAATAAATGGTGCTGGGAAACCTGGAAACCCATATACAGAAGAATGCAATAAGACTCCAATCTCTCTCCATAAACAAACATCAGATCAAAGTGAATTTGAAAACTTAAGTATAAGATCTCAAACCATCAAGCTACTATAAGAAAGCGTTGGGGAAGCTCTCCAAGACGTTAGACTGGGCCAAGGTTTCTTGAGTCATACTCCATAAGCACGGGCAATTAAAGCAAAAGTGGACAAATGGGATCATATCAAGTCAAAAAGCTTCTGCACAGAAAGGAAACAATCAGCAAAGAGACAATCTTCAGAAAGGGAGAAAATATTGGCAAACTATCTATCTGACAGGAGATTAATAGCCAGAATAAATAAGAAGCTCAGACAACTATATAGGAAAAAATCCAATAATCCAATTTAAAATAGGCAAAAATGCCAGACGCTCACGCCTGTAATCTCAGCACTTTTGGAGGCCACGGTAGGTGGATCATGAGATCAGTAGTTCGAGACCAGCCTGGCCAATATGGTGAAACCCTGTCTTCACCAAAAATACAAAAATTAGCCAGGTCTGATGGCAGGCACCTGTATTGCCAACTACTTCGGAGGTTGAGGGAGAAGAATTGCTTGAACCCGGGAGGTGGAGGTTGCAGTGAGTAGAGATTGAGCCACTGCACTCCAGCTTGGGCAACAGAGCGAGGCTCTATCTAAAGAAAGAAAAAAAAATAGGCAAAAGATATGAATAGACATTTCTCAAATGAAGACTTACGAATAGCAAACAGATATATAAAGAAGTGCTCAACATCACTGAATATCAGAGAAATACAAATCAAAACTTCAATGAGATATTATTTCACCCCAGTTAAAATAGCTTTTATCCAAAAGGAAGGCAATAAATGCTGGCAAGAGTGTGGAGAAAAGGGAACCCTTATACACTTTTGGTGAGAATGTAAATTAGTACAAATTAGTATAAACACTGTGGAGAAGAGTTTGGAGGTTTCTCAAAAAACTCTCAAAGATATTTACACTTTTCGTGTTTATTGCAGCACTAATCACAATAGCCAAGATGTGGGGAGCAACAAAAGTGTCCATCAACAGATAGATGGATAAAGATAATGTGGTATATATGCACAATGGAGTACTATTCAGCCATAAAAAGTGAGATCCTGTTATTTGCAACAACATGGATGAAACCTGAAATCATTAAGCTAAGTGAAACAAGCCAGGCATACAGGAAGAAAAACTGCACATTCTCACTTATTTGTGGGTGGTAAAATTTAAAACAATTGAATTTATGGAGAGAGAGAAAGTAGAATAATGGTTACCAGAGGGTGGGAATAATAGTGGGGGGGTAGTAGGGATGTTTAATGAGTACAACAATATAGTTAGATAGGATAAATAAAATCTAAATCTAGTATTTGATAGCATAACACGGTGGCTACAGTAAACAATAATTTACTCTACATTTTAAAATAACCAAAATAATAAAACCAGATGGTTTGTAACACAAAGAAAGCATAAATATATGAGGTGATGGATATCCCAATTATTCTGATGTGATTATTATGCATTGTATGCCTGTATCAAAGTATCTCCTATGCCCAATAAACATACATACCTATTATGTTCCCATAAAAATAAAAAATAAAAAAGACTTTCTCCTTGATTTTCAACATTTTGACAATGGTGAATCTAAGTGTGAATCTTCTTGTGTTTATCCTACTTGAGGTTTGTCAAGTTTCTTGAATCTTTAGATCATTTTTTATCATACATGTGATAAGCTATGGGTCATTTGTTCTTCAAAAACATTTTTTTTTATTACTTCCTCTCTCTCTCACCTCTCTTTCTGACACTTCAATTACATTTATGTTGTTATGTTTCATATTTTCCCCATATCTCTGAGGTTCTGTTATTTGTTCTTTATTGTTATTGTTTATCAGATTGAATAATTTCTGTTTTTCAACTGTAATGATTGTGCCATTTCAAATATATTATTGAAACTATTTAGTGAATTTTTCATTTCAATTAATTGTAACTTTCAATTCTAGCATATCCATTAAAACGTCTCTTTCTTCATTGGGGTTTTCCATTGTTGAGTAATTGTCATATTTTTCTTTTATTATGAATTTATTCATTTATTTTTTGTGGAAATGGGATCTTGCTATGTGCCCTGGTCGGTCTTGAACTCCTGGGCTCAAGTGATCCTCCTACCTCGGCCTCCCAAAGTGCCGGGATAATAGGTGTGAGCCACTGTGCCAAACCACTTTCATTATTTAAACATGATTCTTTTAATTTTGGAAATTTTAATAATTAGTACTTTGAAGTCTTTGTCTGATAAATACAATATACAAGACCAATTAGAGACAGTATCTATTTGTTATTTTTTTTCTCCCTCTGGAGTTTGAGTCACAGATTCCTGTTTCTTTGCATGTCTCATTTTTTGTTGTTGTTGAAAACTGAATATTTTAGATAATATACCACAACTTTGGATTCTGCCTTCTGCACGCCCACCCCTGCCTCCTGTGAGTTGTTCTTGCTACTTTGTTTTGTGTTAAAATAACTTGTCTAGGTTTAATCTTGGCTTGTGGTCCCTGAATTTTCTGCTTATTTTTTTTTTAGATTCTGCTTTTATTTTATTTTATTTTTATCCTGGGCTCTTGGAGGTCACCTGTATGTCTGCATAACTTAGTGGCTGGTCAATGATTGGTTAGAAGTTTGCTCAAACACCTTGCTATGGACTGCCTGTTTGTGTTCCCTCCAAATTTATAGTTTAAAACCCTAACTGTCAATGTGGTGGTATCCATGGATCCCTTATAAATGTTATTAGTACCCTTATAAGAAGAGACATGAGAGATTTGTTTCTGTCTCCACCATGTGATGGTAGAATGAGAAGATACTCTGCAATTTAGGAAATAGGTGCCCATCAGACACTGGATCTGCTGGTACCTTGATCTTAGATTTCCTAACATCTAGAACTGTGAGAAATACAGGTTTGTTGTTTAAACTACTCAGTCTATAGTATTCTATTACAGCAGCCTGAATTGACTGAGACACACCTAAATCCAGTAAATCTCCTATCCTCCTAACCTGTGTGAGGGCCACAGAGTACACTACAAACTCAGGCAATTTATAGATTATCCCTGGATCTTCTATGCTCTCCAGATCTTTCTTGCCTAGGCACACAGTGCCAGGGATATTGCTTGGGCCCCCTCACTTCTCTTCTGCTAAATGTGCAGGCTCCTCCCAGTCTTGTGTAATGTAAAATAATCATGGGAGTAATATCCTAGCACTTTTGCCATATACCATAATGAAACGTGGGGATGGACATGTCATCTTTGTCATATTCTGTTAGTTAGAAGCAAATCCCAGAAGCTGCTCACACTCAAGAGGAGGGTATTATATAAGGGCATGAGTAGTAGAAGGGGGAGATTATTGAGTCACCTTCGGGTCCATCCACCAATAGAGAAAGCTAATTGGGGGACCACAGTGTCTACACATTCTAGAGTAGAAGATAAAAAGGTATAAATTCAGAATCTTTTCAGAGGATTGTTCAATCTCCAAACTGCTTAGAGGAATTACTTATACTCTTTTAATTGTCCAGGAATGGTCTAGAGATGAGACTTCAGAAACTTTGGGCTTAATGATACAGAGAAGGCTTATTGAATTAGGGAAGAGAGGTACCATAAGATGCAGAAGTTTATTGTAAGTGGAAGGAAGAAGCAAAATGACTTGTTGAGGAATAGCGAGATGGGAGGAGAGCCCTGGCTTATCAGACTGTCTCTGTCAAACCTTCTTAGGCTATGACTCTCTGATCAATGATTTTGGTAAAATTAGTTTGTCAATTCATTGGTAAATTTTTTGCATATTGAATTAATTGTGTTGAATGAACTGAGTTAACTAAATGTTTGGGGCATCATACAGACAGAACTTCAGTTTGTGGCTGTTGATAGTAATTGAAACAAGACAATTGGGGGAGGGGGGTGTTTGAATGGGTTCTGGAGTGTCTCAGCATGTATTGGTATTTTGAATTAGATTAATCAGAACACAATTTATTACTTCTTAAATTTCATATCCAGATAATTGGGGCATATTATTTTATCCACAAATCCTAGATGCTCTAACTAGTGCCTGGTATAAACATTTGAACTTGTCTTATTTAACTTTTTAATTAAGAACTTCCTTTGCAATAAAAAGTTTTCCCTAGTCCAGAAAAACTTTTGTTTGATCACTAGACTAAAATGTAGATTTCAGAGATTAGTGATCCAATTTAAGCTGAAATGACAAGAAATGAAAAATACTTGGTTTTGGACAGATGAGTTTTTATTTTCAAGAGTGCCAATTACCTGAAGTAAAAAAAAAAACAAAACTCAATTAAAAAGGCATAATTTTGGGTTGGTTCCAGGTCTTTGCTATTGTAAACTGTGCTGCAATGAACATTCGTGTGCATGTGTCCTTATAGTAGAATGATTTATAGTCTTTTGGATATATACCCAGTAATGGGATTGCTGGATCAAATGGAATTTCTATTTCTAGGTCCGGGTGTTGAACAATGGGAACACATGGACACAGGGAGGGGAGTATCACACACTGGGGTCTGTCGGGGGAAAAAGGGGAGGGATAGTGGGGGGGTGGGGAGTTGGGGAGGGATAGCATGGGGAGAAATGACAGATATAGGTGATGGGGAGGAAGGCAGCAAATCACACTGCCATGTGTGTACCTATGCAACAATCTTCCATGTTCTTCACATGTACCCCCAAACCTAAAATGCAATAAAAAAAAAGGCATAATTTTTCATGGATGTCCACAACATTGCAATGAAAATACTTTGAATAAATCATGATCACAGGCAACAGTATTTGAAACCATGGCTTTTTTTCTCAAAAGATTTTATTTTGTTTAATCATGAAAATAGGCATCAAGAACTAAAACTTGAAATCTTCATGACATATTTAAATAACAATCTGCTGCATTCCACCTTACTTGTTTGGATTGTTAAGTTTAAGCAGGAAATTAAATTTCTTGGGTGTTTCATTAAAGACACTAGTGACATGAAAACCATTTCACCCTTTGTCAGCCCCAGTCTGTCTTAATGAAGCTTAGGGTGGAGTAGGTAACATTGGAATAGACTGTTGTCTGCTGAGGATGAACTCAGAGCTGCTATTTCCTGTTGACAACTGTCCTTTTCTCATCCCAAAGTCCACATTCACTTCCCAGTGATAGAACTCAGAGCAAGGGCCGACATCCCTGATGAATGTTCTTAACTTCTGCATCTCTCCCAGTCAGACTCTTGGGGCGGAGTGAACTTCCTGAATCTCAAGCAGAGGTCTCTACCTTGTCTGTAGCTTCACAAGAAGATGAAGCCTAGTTTATCATTAAGCACAGAGAGATTATGGCTAACAAACCTGCAACTGTTGTTAATGTAAATAGGGGATCCTGCCAGCAGAGCAGGAGTCAAAAATGTTTGTGATGGCCTATTTCATAAGATTGTGAGACACAGGTTAGGTGGCAATCTCCCAGTAAGAAGTAAAAATAGCTGAATATGTATGAGAGAAGATACTCTATGATACACAGGAGGCAGAACTAGTGCCAGTAGATGGAAGTTCCAAAATGATGGATTTTGAATGAAGAGGCACAAAATCATTTTTACACTTAGAGCAGTCCAGTGATGGATATGGCTGCCCAGAGGGGTAATTAGCTGCATTTTCAAGCAGAGGCTGCATCACCCTTTGTCAAGGACTAGCACTGTCTAACAGAAATATAATGTGAGTTGTACATATGATTTTAAATTATCTAGTAGCAGCAGTAATAAATTTAAAGAAACAAGTGCAATTAATTTTAATAATATATTCTATTTAACCCAATATATCCAAAAGACTTTTAAGATATATAATCAATATAGAATAATTCTATATGATATTTTATCTTTTTTTTGTATGAAGTTTTCCAAATCCAGTGTGTATTCTCTACTTAAAGCACTCTCAATTGGACCTGCCACATGCCTTCTCTCTATGGTGGCTGTCACATTGGCCAGCACAGCTGTAGATGATGTTCCTGCATTGTGAGAAGATTGGTCTAGAGGACTTCAAAGTCCATTTCAATTAAGAATTCTAAGCTTCTAAGTAAGTGAAAAACACTCACAAGTTAAGAGACTATGCAGACACTAAAAACGTTTTGATAAAGAAATAGTACTGGTAAGAGAAACTCTCCTTAAACTGATTTAAGAAAAAAAAGAGTGAGAGAGAGTTTATTGACTCATGTAATTGAAAAGTCGAAGGGTAGAGCTAGGTTGGGCATAACTGGATCCTCTGCCTGCCTGTCTCTATCTGTGTGTGTCTCTCTTTTTTATAGCCCTGCTTTGCTCTCTTGTAGGTGCTCTCCATGAGGTGGCTACCAGCCTCTTCAGGTGTATGTCCTCCTAATTCAGCAGCCTTAGAGGGGAAAAGTTATCTTCTCCAGTAGTTGAGAGTCATTGAGTTGAGATGCAGTGACCAGTTTATCTCATGACTATCCCTAAACCAACTATTAGATCCAAAGCAAGAAATATGTGGACTGACAATTCCTGAGTCTCATGTCCACTCCATATTCTTCAGAGGATGGAGGATAGTGGGGTCAGCCCCACTCTAACAAGAACCCACCTTCACTATGCAGAGGGAAAGAGTTAACTAAAAGGCAACTGAGGTACTATTATAAAAAGTTAAGGGAATGAAAACTGACAGGCAAAGATAATAGATGTCAACTGCTCCTTACTGTATTCCTTGCTCCCTATTCTCGTGGCCAAGCTGCAAGTTAACCTGAAGCTATAATGGAGAGTTTTCCTACATTCTGGCTACTGTGATGCTTACTGGGGCAGGGGGGCTTTTTCTGTCCCCAGAGGAACCCACTCAAGCCCTAAGCAGGGCATTCTGGAATGTCATAGGTTTAATGGTTTTAGAAAGTCCTCAACTAAATAGGGATGGGATTTGGTGAACAAGTAAATACTCCAGCTTCTTTGCTCCTCAGTGAGGAATTTCTGGGCTGTATAGAACATACTCTGATTTGAGTGGGGGAAATCCCCAGGGAATTGAGCCCTGTCACTTCTAGTGGATACTTTGCTCAATAATCTACCATTTACTGGATTTTCTCCTTCCTTTCTCATTGGAAGGCAATTCTGAAGGTAATCTTTATCAGAGTATCAAAATACAGAGGGAGTGTTTAGCAGACACTTGGAGGAACCAGAGTACCTGGTTTCAAATCTCAGTTCTGCCACTTGTTAGGTGTGTGACACTGGGCAAGCGGAATAGCATTTGCTTGCTTTAGTTTTCTTATTTGTGAAATGGGGTTAATAATATCATTGCTAGGAACATCAAATGAGTTAAGAAAGCACTTAGAAAAATGCCTGCGTATAAGAGTTGTCAGATAATTTTTTTTCTTTTCTTCTGTGTTATTCTAATAACCAATAATCATCAGCATAGGGCTATGTCAACATGTTTTAAATCTACCTGGTTTAGTGCTAGGCCAAAAGTAAGTCAATCATTACTTGATGTTGATGACTGCATTGGAAATAAAGCAAGCAAGAAAGATTCAAGTAACTTGCAAAGTGGTATCAAAATAATTCAGAAATAAATATTCTGAATTGATTTGATCAAATTTTAATTGCATTTTTCAAGTATATTTTTAAAATTATAATGAAATATTAGTTGAATGTTAATACTAATCTTATAGAAAGTCTTGTACTGAAGTGTAATATAAAATACTGTTTAATAGATGAAAAAATTTCATTTATGGTAATCAAATATGCATATGCAGAGAGCTATATATTGACAATTTATATTTGATACATATTTACTTCAATATGCTTTAAAGCATTATTTTATTCAATTAAATCTAATAGAATCATCTGCAGCATCAAGACAGATTTTGAGATTAATTAAGTTAATGTAATTAACTTCTTATATAAAAGGTATTGGATTTTTGTTGACTCATCCTTTCTTACAACGTAGCTCCTATACAAGTATAAATTCTGACTCAATAGTCAGGAAAGAAGATCAAAACTGAATTTACCACATCTGCTCAAGAAAGAAAGAGTCAAAATGAGAGCACACTTCTAGATTAGGGGCAGGTAAATTCTGCTTAGGTAGGGCCTTTCCATCAATCTGAAAGTTAGAGGGGCTGAAGGAAGTACTAGCAGTTTGAGAAGGGGTTCCAGAATAAGAGAACGAAATCTTTTTATGAATTGTACACTCATGCTCTGATTTCCCTATTTGTTTTTCATCCAGTACCTGAACCTGACATAATTTCATATTCTCATGTAAGCATAGAAAAATCTTCCAAAGCCCCACCTAAAAAAATTATCTGATAATTAGATTTTCCTTCTGATAATTAATTCCATTAATGAGAATGAGAATAGCTTTGTTTTCTTTGTTCAGTACCTGTAGGACACATAAATCTCATGATTTGAGGATTTTGACTTGTATAACATAGTCAGACAAAATTTGCCAATTGACTCTTTACAACTCTAATATCTTTCCAAGGCATATATTTAAAAATACACAAACTTCAAGCCTAGGCAACATACTGAGATCCTGTATCTACAAAAAAATAAAAATGCTGGCCAGGTTTGTTAGCACACACTTGTAGTTCTACCTATCTAGGAAGGGAAGGCAGGAGGATTGCTTGAGCCTAGGAGTTCAAGGCTGTAGTGACTCTGATCTTGCCACTGCACTCCAGCCTGGGTAACGAAATAAGACTCTGTCTCACAAATACACTTATTTGTATATTACCTTTTATTCTATGTACTGAAAAAGTATCCTCAGTAAGTTCAGCAGTTTTGAGATACATCAGAACCAAGATTAATGCCCTCTTCCCAACACTGACCACAGGACCTTGAACAAAATACTTATTTTCTTATTTTTTTTGTATATAGAAATAATTAAGCCTATTTCACACTATTCTCAAGAAGATTCTGAAAAATAGTATTTCAAAGAAAGATACCAGGCACATAGCATATGTTCAGTAAAGGGTAGCTGACAGAGCAGGGGCATTGCCATCTTGGACAAGCACTGTCATTTTAAAGTTCCCCTTGATCAAAAACCGCCCAAATTCAACCAAAGGGCATCAGCATAACCATAAACCACAGATGACATCTTCGACCAGAAACATTCCAACCCTAAGATAAACCCCTCCCTAACCAGAGACATGCCAGTCTCTAGAGACAACCTCCCCCAATCGGAGAGATGTTAGTCCAAGATAACCTCCTCTTTGGCCAGAGACATTACAATAAACTTCTTCACACAGAAACATTCCAAGCCTATGATAAATTTTCTCGTCCTGAACCCTTAATTACTCTTAGTTTCTAAGAGGGAATTTTCCTGACTGAAATCGGCCAGAAGCCCTTCTCAGGTTTATTCTCCCAAATAAACCTGTCTTTGATTGTTGAACCACTTTTCATATTTCTTTCTTCTTTCTTTAGCTCTTACGGTAGCTATGATTCTTCTTCTTATAATCATTGGCTTTAAAATTCATTACAGCCAAGACTTACAACACAGTTCCCTATTTATTTGGATTAGTTTAGCTCATTAATTAAAAGCTTTGTGTATCCTGAAGATTTTAATTGTTCATGTTTTATTGTCTGTGGGACTTCCTGATTGTCTTTGCTACTAAGTAGTAATTGTGCATTGCAAATATTTTCTTGAATTTATATAATTTTCTTGAATTTATATAATTTTCTTGAATTTATATAATTTTCTTGAATTTACATAATTGAAATTTCATTTCAATTTTAAATGAAAGAGCTGTTTACATTAATACATTTAAATAAAGAATACCACTTCCCTGTAGCTTTCTTGTTAGCAATTTTATTTTTAGTCAAATGTAAATGCTGATACTACACTAATTGCTTTAAGCCATTATGAAACGACAATCAATTTTGAATCACCGGAGTAGCCAGGTTTCCCAATCTGAGAAGGCATACCTCCTGCTTCTAGAGGATGCTTCTTTTAGGCTATGTAAGTTTTTTTGATAGATCTACAAGTATTTCTCTAATTATTGAAAATATTTAACAAAATCTATGTTTGTTCTGTACTTTTTATTTAAATTGAAAAGAGGTAAAAGCTACCAGTGGAACAAAATCTCTGAACTCCTGTCATCTCAGTAAGCAGCAGTATCATCTACCCTATGGCTCAAATCCAAAACCTAAGCCTCATCCTCTTTTTCCTTTTCCTAACATACCACTTCCTCTCTTCCTGCAAGAACTGCTGTCTAGGCATTTGTATTTCTACTGGTACCACCCAAAGCCAAGCTACCATCTTCACTCACTTGGTCTACTGTGGTAGTCTTGTTTCCTCCAATCCATTCTCTTGAGTATTTCCAGAGTTGCTTTCCCAAATGCAGACCATGCCATTCTTCTGGTTGAAATATGGTGACAACATCCCAATGTCTTAAACTCAAATTGTGTGTCACATCTTCTTTAACCTCTACTTACCTCTCTAATTTCATCTCTAATCACTCTTTATTTGTTAAGCTCTACCCATGTGAATCTTTGTTTCCCTTGAAATATTCTTAGCTCCAGTCTTTAAATGACTTCATTTGTTTCTCAGCTCAAATGCTCCCTTTTTTTTTTTTTGATAGAATTTTGCTCTTGTCAGCCAGGCTGAAGTGCAATGGCATGATCTTGGTTCACTGCACCCTCTGCCTCCCAGGTTCAAGCTATTTTCCTGCCTCAGCCTCCCAAGTAACTGGGATTACAGGTACCCACCACCATGCCAGGCTAATTTTTATATTTTTAGTAGAGATGGGGTTTCACCACGTTGGCCAAGCTGGTCTTGAACTCCTGACCTTAGGTGATCCACCCGCCTCGGCCAACCAAAGTGCTGGGATTACAGGCGTGAACTACCACGCCCAGCAATGCTACTTCCTAAGAGAAACTTGTCTGGGAAACTCTGATAAATATTGACTAAACTAATTTGATTATTTACAATCATAATGTCTTTTATTGAGAGTAGATATTTAGAGAAAGTCAAGGGCCAAATTTTCCTCTCCCACATTCTAGCTACCAGAAATCAAGCAAGTCTGAGTATAAACTCTGCCTTACATATACCGATGTTCATTAGCAAATAGCATAAAAACAGTCACAAAACCTAGTCTGCAAGCTTGATAATGTCCTAGCTCTATGTTCTTTTGAGCAATATATAAAGCTGCTTCTGACAATATTCCAGGAGAAGATGCAGCCATACTTTGAGTTGGAGTCAGGCAATGAAGTCCTCAAATATCTGAACAAAGCACAGGGCCAGCAGTTCACTGCAATCAGATGCTCTGTGCATGCAAAGTAGCTAGGAATGCCTGAAGAATATGTCCAGTCAATTTGTATAACTTCAGATCCATTCATTTCACCAAGATAACATAGTTTCTAATACTAGTGTACTAAGTAAACACTTCTTGATGTTGATAAGGGAATAGATGCTGAAAGCTTTTAGAAGCTTCCTGTGACATGTGGGCTTCAGTTTAGAGTCTTTCAACTGAACTGCCCTTCTGATTCAGATACCGTGTGAACTGAGCCCAAGGGATCAATGCCTGCCCTCCCCCACCTCCCCAGGATATGCAGTAAACCCAGTATACATACACAGAACATTATTTAAAGTAAATTACAGAGCACATAACACATGCTATTATTCCTTCGCAGCACAGTTTTCCTTCTTCCACGTGACTTTTGAGTCTCTACAATTAGTTCACTTAGTTTTGCTTCCCTATGCATAAATGTCTCATATGGTAGTAATTATGCTATATACATTGTGAGCCTGTTATGTCCAAGGCAAGGGGCCAAGGGCCTTTGAGTAAAAAAAAGAAAAGAAAAATTAAAAAAAAATTCTTCTAGGACAAATCTACTAGAAGAAATAGGAAAAATAAATTAAAAGTAAGGAACAATAGCATTCAGTAGATGTAAAGTGCTAAGCTACACCTGACATTACCCATTCAGAGTCAACTCCCCCACCTTGCTGACAGGTGCAGAGGCTCTCCTGTATCCCAGTATTGGTTAAGGTTCCTGATTGCCAGGAATAATTCTTTGACTCTCCCTCCTCAGATTATAATTAAACTATTTTATAATTTTTTATTATGTGATAGATTAAATGAAATGACTAAAGTTTACCTCCCAGTGACTTTCTGATCATTATTTCCCTCTTTCTGCAGCATTACTGCAATTTCCCTTGCCACCCAGGCTCAAAACCTGAGTATTATCTTTGAGATTTTTCTTTCCATTGCTCTTATCCAGTTAGTTACCATATTCTTTTGATTTGATCTCCATCCCATAAGTCTCTCTAGTTCCACATTCCTCATGCTATTCTAGCTGAGACCTTCATAATCCTTCACCTATCTGCAGCGCTGTTCTGTCTCTAAATCTTCCCTGAACTCAAGTCTGCAGCTGCTACAAAATTCATCTTCCTTAGGCACATTGCTATTCCTATTATTCCATTGATGAAGAGCATTCAATTGGTTTCTACCATTACTAAATTAAATACTGTTAAAATTTAGCAAGTTTTAACACTCAAGACAAATCCTCTATTTAGATCTCCAGAACAACCTATCCCTGAAGGTGCTCTATAATTAAATTAGTAAGGTATCATATTAAATAAGTTTTCATCAAAAATCCATTTATATCTAAAACTAAAATTCAGACCATAATCTTGATGTGGTTATTATCTTATGGTAAAGAGAATGTAATTTTTTAAAAAATTACTTTGTGTTTTTATTGCTTTATAGGCTATAGAAAGAAGAATGTGATTAACTATGTCTTCACTGATAATATCAGAGTATTAGGGTTTGAGGAACCATTTATGATTTGAGAATTTCCAGGGCCCATATACTAAGTGAAGAATCCCAAGTTTACTGTTTACTTCTGAATAATGTGGAGATATGAAATAAACCATGTTCTCAATAATTCATATTGGGATTCTTGTGAATTCTTTTGGATAATTCTGTTTCTAATTTCCCTTTCCCAGTCAGTCATTGCAATGAGGACTATTCTGACTGAAAGAGCAAGAAAGGGGATTTCATTATCTCAAGTAGGTAACTAGGTTTAAAAAATATATATTTACCTAAAATATGTTAAGAGCAAGAATGATGTCAAGATTCATCATGTGTCCACTCTGTCAACACAGCTCTTTGCCCAGCTGCTCTGTGGATGTAGATTCCCCTGCCTTTCATGGGAGTGCAGGCTGAACATTGTGTGTCTTTCACTCCTCTTGCCTTCAGGGAACAAGTCTCAGTAATGTTTTTGGATCTATCCTTTGATTTATATTCCCATTGATACCTCATAATTTTTCCTTAAACTTTTCCAGTATTTCCAAAAATGCTTCTTTTAGATGATTGTTTGGAAATGCAGTTATGCTTTTAATTATAAAAATATTTTTAAAGTTTAATTTTGAAGTAATTTCATATGTACCAAAAATTTGAAAAAATAATACAACAAAATTTTGTGTATCTTTCACCCATATTCTTCAAATGTTGGCATCTTATACAGCCACAGTATAATTATAAAAAACAGGAAATTAACATTGGCACAATACTGTTATCCAATCTACAGACCTTACACAACTTTCAACAGTTGTCTCATTAATGTCCGTTTTTTGGTCTAGGATTGCAAATTTTATTAGTTGTTATGTTTCCTTGGTTTCCTTTAATCTGGCAGAGTCTCTCACTCTTTGTTTTCCTTGAGCTTTTTTTTTTTGTTAACAGTAGAATTTCTCAGGAATTTTAATCTGTTAATTCACATAGTGAATCTCTAAGAAGTGATATAACATGATGCTAGTCAAACTTATGTCACTGTGAAGTCCTTCTCAAGGTTCAACTTCTGGGACAGGCATTTCCAGGATACTCTGTTTCTGCATATCTGATCCACCCTGCACATGCCATTCAGAATAGCCTCCTTCCTTCAGGATTCTGTATATGTCACTTACCTGTTTACAAATGAAAACATAGCTCTTTGAATTACTGCAAAGTTCCAAAGCCTTAACTTGACATTCAAGCCCCTTCATGATTATCCTCAACCTTTCTTTCCAGCTTTAAGCCACTACTTTTGTGCATAAACGCTTTGCTTAAGCCGAAGTGCACTGCACTTATTCCCCTGATTTCTTATTTTTATTTCTTTGCTAATGCTGTTTCTCCTGTATAGAATTCCTTTTCCTTTCTTCCCATCCAAAAGTAAACTCCTTAGATGGATGTTAAATATCACAACTTTCCTGGACACTACTTCAGTCTATGAGTTCTCATGGCACTGAGAAATTAAGTTTAGAACTCTATTTTCTTCCTAAGTTTTGGCACTTTGATTGCCTGCCTCATCTCCCCTAGTAGACTGGAAGGTACAGCAGATAGGACCATATCAGTTCAACCTTTTTCAGTTGATCTCCATCCTTGTATCCCCAAGCTCTCAGCACAGTGTTCTTACAGAGTAGGGGCTTCTAAGTATGTTTCTCTGAATGAATGAAACAGCCTGTTTTCATTTAGAAAAATATAAAAAGTGATATAAAATTTTCTTAATGAAATTTATGCAAAATTTGGTAATTTCAAGGAAGATGGAAATGTATTTGAATGAACTCTTGTTATTATAAAAAGGTACTTTTGTTAACCTAGTAGTTACTCGAACCTAAGGCTAATGGTTGAAAATCTGCCAACATCTGAGTAACATTAAATTATCCTAAGTAAAGCACCAATAAAATGAGCTTTCTTGCCTTTAATATTTCCATAAGCCCTCAGTCACAATGTTTATCTTAATTATTAAAAAGATCTCAGATTATCTATATTAATGGCTTTTGTGCTAGATATGATTTCTAATTAAGTTTTTCATTTCTGTGATAAAACAATATTTAAGTCTACCAAATGTCATAATGCACATGTGCATTTAATAATCAATGTTTAGGAGATTATTTGAAACTAGTATGGTGGTAATAATTTATGAAGACCCACAAACATGTCTGTCTGGGGTTATCACGAGCATCAGGGCTCAAAAGACTGAATTCTGTTGTTTAGCGATGGCATAGAATTTGTGATTGGGGTAACTGATTGACATACAGAAAAAAATCTAATCATATGCCTACTGTTATGAAGAATGTTATGGTATAAGAGAAATATAAGCTTTAAATTTTCACATGCTTTAAATTGTTAAAAGCCACAGATGCTGTGAACAAATGATAGATAACCATAATACTGGATTTATATAAGACCAGATATCTGTGTAAGAGCTGTCAGTTGCTATCTGCAACCCAGATGTTTCCAGAAGATGGACATCTGACATTATGTAGATCAAATATACTGTGAATTGCCTAAATTCCTCTTAGAATTTATCAGTGGGAAGGTGAAGGCTATCTAAATTTAAATTTTAGTTCTGAAAATTCTGCTAAATATTGTACATATGTCTGTGACAGGCACAGATATTAAAGTAAATGTATGATAGAATATTATTCAGCCATAAAAAGGGAAGTTCTGATACATGCTATGTGGGTGAACCTTAAAAATACGTGCTAAGTGAAAGAAGTCAAACTCAAATGGTTTCCTTTATATGACCTATCCAGTGCAGGTAAGTCTATAGAGACAGAAATTAGATTAGTAGTTGCTTAGAGCTGGGGAAGAAGAAGGAATAGGTTGTGGTAGTTAAGGGGTGGTGCTTTCTTTCCAAGATGATGACTATGTCTTAAAATTGACCATGATGATGATTGCACATATCTGTGAATACACTGAAAACTATTAAATTTACACTTTAAAATGATGAATTGCATGGTATGTTAATTATATTTCCATAAGTCTGAAAATAATGTATACACATTTCACCAAGAGAATATACTGCATGGACATGAATACAGAGAAAGAAATGACTTAAAATCACAGCTCACTAAATGGACAGTTCCAAGCCCTAACAATTTGACTGACCAGGTATGCCCTGGCTTCTGAACACAAATGTTTGTGCTAAAACCCTCTGAATGTTTTTGGCATGGAAATTCTTCTCATACAACCATAAACCCCTCTCAATATTGTGATGATTCAATAAATGATTCCTTGGGTGAGTGTAACTTTAGATAAACTGTTGCTTTAATTTTCTGAGGATGGAGCAGAATACAGAGACCAGAGATGGTGTATGGGTAGCAACTCAATCTAAATCTTTAATAGCTCCATCCAGTTCATAGAAGCAGCTCAAAATTTGGTATGGGCAGAAGCCATCCATTTTATATAAAAATATATTTTTCTGGGAAAAGGGTAGTTCTGGGAGGCGTTTGGGACAGGAGAGGTTGGTCGTAATTTCTTTCCTCTTACCAGCCCCTGGAAAGTCCTAGCAAGCAAACAAAAAAGAGGAAGAAAAAAAGAGTCTATTGTATTTAGCATTTGACAGATGTTGAAATAATCCATTAAAAACAACAACAACCAGAAAGGCTGTTGAGAGGTGTTTTCAAGGGTGAAAGGAAACATTTTTAACTATTTGCCAATCTTTTAACTAGTAGACATAATTGTACTTTCATTTTTACATTCTAATAGTGGAGCTGCAATTAAATCCCATCAGTCCAACAGGAGCTTTTCATAGGTTTACAGGGCTGACAAAGTTTACCCCAGAACTCTGCAAGGTGCTGCAAGGAGAAGTTCTCTTTTCTCACATGATGAGAAATTGTCTGCCTGGGTTTGAGGTCCACCTTCACTCACAAGCTGTGGGATCTTGGGCACATTTTTTAACTCTTCCATATATCACAGTTTTCACACCTGTAAAATGACTATACTAACACCACCCTCATGGGTCTTTTTGAGAATTAAGCCAGTTCATATTTGAAAAGCACAGAGAGCAGTTCCAAGAGCGTACTGAATAAATAAATGCATATGTTAACACAAAAATTAAAAAATACTTTTAACTATATTTACACTTTTGGAGAGGTACAATTAAAAGTAATTGGTACGTATTTCAAAATTTCAGTTTCACTTATCTTTTGACTTACAATCTTACACTCTGTGAACATGTTACTGAAGCAGCAACAGTAATGTCTGCTCTGTCATTGTGCAATTTACTCTATAAACAGATGAACAGATAGCTATGCGACCTTTGGGGAACAAAGATTCAACAGGATACCTTGTGGTCTAATGTTACTTTTTTCCCTTCTCTGTTGAGTTTTAATTTATCTTTAAGTTGAATGTGAAGTTGATATGAAGGGCAGAGAACAGTGATGAATGTTTACGTGAACAGAGAGATACAATGCAAAAGACATAGGGATGATGGAAAACCAATTCTCATAGGACCCTAGCTCCGACCATGTTGACAACCTCCAAAGATGTTAAAGAATGAGACCTGTCACCTATTAGATATGAGGGAGAATATATTGACAATGAGGATTCAAGACCACATATGTGTAAAATTAGCTGCAAAGAGAAATCAATAAGGTGAGTTTTAAAAATATTTTCCAAGTTTAGAGATTAGGATTTTTCTCTAGTTATAAAAGTAAGCTCCATTATGTGTGTGTGTGTGTGTGTGTGTGTGTTCTACTAATCAACATGAGCATATGAATCCATGTTTTCCAGTAAATAACTAACACTGAAAATTAAAAACGGCCTTAAATTGCATATTGTTGTTATTGACTTATTAACCCCAGAACAGGGCAGTCCACTGAAATGAAATATTTTGTAGTAACTAAGATTTATGAGTGCCTCTAAATGATCAAATAAATATTATGAGATTTAGGATTGGTTGATCATTTAGGAAAAGCAACTATAATAACTCTTCTGCTGTTCTATACAAATCAAATCTATAAATATGATAAACTACGTTATTTAAAATATCATACAATGTGCAAAAACATTTTTTTGGGAAGGCATTCTGCATCTTTTGGTATCTAAACTTTCTTCCTGGATTACCTACTTGAATTGTAAAAAACCTTTTCATGTTTTATATATTGTCTTAAAAGTTAACATAGTTATTGCTTTCTATTCATCAAGTTTGTGTACTATAAATTGTTATGCCATGCCTTTAATTGCATATATTTATACACATCCAGATTTGCTATTATAAATAACATTGAAATGAACATAATGGAGGTAGCTGTTTCTTTCTGTTGAATTATTTTCTTAGAAGAAAGTCCATTGAGTGGGGTTACAGTACCAAAAGGTATGGGCATTTTAATAGTCTTTGAGACAAAGACTGCCTCTACCAATGAGTGAATTACAATTCTATGTAATATTATCTTTAAAAATTGCTAAATTAGTGAAAGTAATTTTTCAAACTTAACTCGCATGCATCAGGTTATTATCAATAATTATATTTTATACCACATTGTTTACAATTTGGATGTTTTTCCCTTGTGTGAACACGTTTGTTCATATTGTTCATTGAATTAATTACTAAATTTTCTTTGCTTTAGTACTAATTTAAATGAACTCATCGTGTATTATGAATAATGACCCTTTCTTTGCCATTTGTGATACAAATATTAAAGTTGCTTTTTAATTTCAGTTTTGTAAGCTTTCATGTTTCAGATGTTCGGGTGCTAAATGAGTAAAATACAGCACTGTAGAATGACATTAATTGGTAATAGAGATTTTTTCAATCAGAAATATTTTATTCAGATTCTCTAGCAGAAAAATGAAATGCTATACTCGTGTGTGTGTGTGTGTGTGTGTGTGTGTATGTGGGGGGGGGGGGGTGTGTATTCTCTTTAAATCTGTAGTATTAAAGTCCCAGAGTAAGAATGTTGATTTAAAAATATCTAAAATATAGTGCTCAAAATTTAACTAGACATAGTTTTTAATTTTCACCAGAAATTGTTTTGAAACCCCCCTTCCTAGAAGCAAAGCAACTAATGCAGTCTAAACTTGTTAAAATAACTCTCGAAATAAAGAACATGTGGAAGAACAAACTCAAGGAGTTGCAACCTTGGAGCAGATTGACTCTCCCTTTTCCTGTAGCTAGGTATCCTCACCAATCCAAACAAATAGCGTCTGCATCAGAAATGATTTGTAGTTTTTATCAAATGATATAAAATAAAATCAAGACATAGCCTCATTAAATTACTTCCAAATAAAAAAATTACATACTTTGGGGTTGTATATCTAAAATCCAGAAAATATTTACAATTTACCCAGTAACTATGACAGAGTGGCTACTGTGAGCTCGGTACAGCTCTAGGTAATAGGGATATGGGATAAATAAGAAGTTAAAGTGTAGCTTTTAGGAGCATACTACTAGCTGCTGACAGGCTACTGAAATCTTTGTTCCACTTTATTCCATTGTAATAATTCTGAGATTTTTTTTCACAAAAATGTGAGAATATATTCAGCCCACCAAACACTCTTGTGGGGCATAGATAGAAAAGAATTCTGGGAAACCAGATTGAGGAAAATACATACATATTAAGTAAAAGTTCAGCTCTCCTAATAGGGATTTATGATTGCTGTGTCCTATGAAGATCCCAGGAATTATGTACTTATGCAGGGAACGGGTGTCAGGTGTGGAATTAAAGAACTGAGAATTCAGTAGATGGAGTGTCACCAAAATGGAACACTTTGGCCTTCAAAAGAAGGACCAGTGTAATTAGGATAAGGACAAGCACAGAGCAATGTAATAATAACATTAGTAATAGCAATACAAAACTAATATTTATTGAGTGCTTCTGTGCTATGCACTGCACAGAACATTTTACTGACATTTCCTTAACTTCCCAGATGAAGCACATCTTCACTCTGGCTCCTACATCTTCTCCATGCATTCACCCCTGCTGGTTTTTCTCAGTAGACTCCTTTTGTGTTCACCTATTTCAGACTTTGCAGTCTCTTGTTTGTTGATCATTTATTAATTCAAGAAATATTTATGTGCCATCATCGTGCTACCTACTGAAACCACAGACATGAACAAGTGAAAAAAGAACACAATTCTATCCTGCAAAGAGCTTTCCTTCTGGTAGATAGAACAGGGACTCGATGATTACGGTGCACTCAGGTGTCGGGGCAGCTAGTACAGCCTGAGTGAGTGAGTGGTGCAGGACCAGGAAATGCTCTCAGTACACACACACACACACACACACACACACACACGCAGGTTTTTAGTATAACACTGTGTATAATAGTTATATGACATATTATAATATGTAACACATACTATCTATATATTATACTAGCTATATTATATATACACATATATACATAGACAGGTTACATATACATCTGGAGTTATTTTCATATTTGCATAGAGTTAACAGTCCAAATGTCCATCAATATATGTAATAGGAGAATATTAAAGAAACAATGATACATTGAGTGCTGATACGGAAATAGCTACAAAATAAATAATAATAAAAGGAAAGGCGCAGAAGAGTGCATATCATATGCTAGCTTGTGTGGGGAGCAGATAAGAATATATAGTCACATTTTCTTGAATTTGCATAAAGGCACTTTGGACTCATAGGCACACACAAAAAAGAGTAAAACAGGATGCCTGTGGGAAAGCAGAGTTGGGAGAACCAGGCCTATGGGGCCCAAACGTCAGGCAGAGATTTTATTGTACATTTTTATGTTTTCCAGCCAAGTAAATGTATTAACTATTTAAAAAAATTAAATGACCATATCCTGAGGTGTTTTTGGGAAAGAAGTCTGCCAAGGGCCAGGTGGATGAGGAGATCAGCTGGGGTAGGAGGGAGAAGGGACTTGGGGGAGAAACCATTCCATGCAGGCCGCTGCCTGAGGAAGATGCGGGAAGGGTTTTTTGCGGGATGCCAGGAGGGGAGGGTGGGAGTCAGGGCAGCGCAGGTTGTAAGGATCTCCCTTGCATAGTAGGGAATTCCGATTTCACCCTGAAGGTGATGAGTATCACTGAAGGGTGAGCGGAAGGAACATGACTGATTAGATTTGCCCTTTGTGGTCATCTTACAGGGAGGAGGCATGCATGACGTGTAGGCCAAAACTCCGTGGGGAAGATTATTTAGGAGGTTACTGGCCAGCTTCAGGTGAGAAGTGATGAGCATAGGAGCAGAGACGGGGCAGTGGGCACTGAGCAGGGCACTCATCATCCCTCCACCGGATTTCTACTTGTCTTCGACTTCTCGCCTCCAGCATGGATTACATTTTGCTGCTCCCTCCAGTACTGTCCACAACCTTTCTATGGATTTCCCGCGGATCTTCAACTTGGTGTTGCTGACAATTCACAGGAACTCTGCTTTAGGATTTGGTGACTTTCGGGCAACAAGAACCTTTTCTGGGCCTAGCACTTTCCCCTCTCCTTCTCAGCCTGAGCGCCTGGGGAGGGGAGGAAGCAGGTGGCACAGGGACCGAGGGGCTGGCAAGAGCTGGGGGCATCTGCACCCGGGCACAGGCGGTTGGGAGCAGGGATGCTCCCTGGGCCTGGCGCGACAGCCTGGTAGGAGAACCCTCCCCTTGGTTGCCTTTCTGAGTTCAGTTATTGTATTCGTTCCCTCAAGCATATACACAGTCTGTGGAATGCTTATGACCGAGGTGACTTTTCTTCCAGTTCCACTCACGTGGGGCCCTTGCTCAGGCCACACTCACAGAGGAGCTGTGTCCGTGGGCAAAGCACTCAAATACTTCCCTCTCATTCGGTGGAGAGCCGCTCCCGGAAACCACCTTCTGGGCCACATCCGTTGGTCCCTTCCTAGGTTATTCTAGACATTTCTTTTTTGTTTTTTAATTGCATTTTAGGTTTTGGGGTACATGTGAAGAACATGTAAGATTGTTGCATAGGTACACACTGGCAGTGTGATTTGCTGCCTTTCTCCCCATCACCTATATCTGGCATTTCTCCCCCATGCTGTCCCTCCCCCAACTCCCCACCCACCGCTGTCCCTCCTCTATTTCCCCCTATGCTTCCAGTAATTAAAGGGGTAACTCCCTCCAGCAGAGACACGGAGCCTCTGCGCCCCTTCTCCAAGCTGCCCCTCAATTTACTTGGTTGTTGATCACACCCCTCCAGATGTTAAATATGGTGACCATCATCCCTGATTTTGAGTAATAAGGTAAACATTTCAGCACATATTGGCCAACAAGAAGGATTCTCCTAAATCAAATGTTTAAGAAGCACAATTCTGGCTGGGCGCAGTGGCTCACACCTGTAATCCCAGCACTTTGGGAGGTCGGGGTCAGGAGTTCGAGACCAGCCTGGCCAAATGGTGTAACCCCTCGTCTACTAAAAATACAAAAAATTAGCGGGACATGGTGGCGTGCGCCTGTAGTCCCAGCCACTCGGGATGCTGAGGCAGGGGAATCACTTGAACCCGGGAGGCAGAGGTTGCAATGAACCAAAATCGTGCCATTGCACTCCAGCCTGGGCAACAAGAACGAAACTTTGTCTCAAAACACAAAACAAAACAAAAACAAAAACAACAACAAAACAACAATTCTAATAATTGTAAATGTAACCACATAAAATAAGTGACAAATACAAGAAATCCATACAAAAATCAGTGACACCACTAACACATAATTGGATAGTTGTGAAACAATTTCATGATATATTTTAATATGAAAGGCTAAAATATTAAAAATCTTGTCTTGCAGGTGTATTACACAAGAAAAGTAAGGGAGCAGGAACTAATCTTTTATTTCTCAAAGGCTGAACACTATAGAGCTACGCGTGCAGGGTGGTAGCTTTGAATGTTTACTAAAATAACGTGGATAAATTCATTTATAAGTGACAAGTACTTTTAGCTGGCAACACATACAATTTATATAGAATGCCCTTTAGGGAATGTTTTTATGTGACAGTCCAGCTCCTTATCAAATAAATACTTGCCGTTCATTTGAATTGGAGTTACTAAGGGGAAATGGCTTTTGGATTCCACAGTGTTCTGCTGTATTATAAAGGACTGGCCGTGCCATCACTGCACAAAATGGTTTAGCAATTTGCTACAACATTTTTTTAAAGGAGAGTAATCTGTTCACATATGAAAGATTTTAGAAAAATATTTTCATGATTTAAGATGATTAATAAAAACTGTTAGTGTCTAGCATAGAGTAATAGAGTTATTTTATAACTTAAACAGCCTACACATTTTTAAAAAGAAAATTTGCCTCCACATTGTTTCACGACAAAAATTTAAACATATGTATTTTGCCACAATTTTATATGTTATGGCTACATTAAAGATCAGAGAATAAGGAGAGACTGATAATCACATATTGATGATTGACTATATATTATATTTATACTTATAAATATAATTGTAGAAACCTAGAATGATGAGATTTTTTATTACATGTCTGAAAGGAAATTCCTTGCCATCAAGATGCAATCCCTGTTTTTTGAGTTCAGAGTCAAATTTGTCTTTCTTTGAACCAGAACCCTAAAAGATCTTTGATTTTTGTTTTATTCAGATCTTTATTCTTTCTAGAAGATTGTAATTCAAACATACTCTAAAACATTATTTTAAAACTTGAGATGTGCAAATTAAAGAACAGTAACTAGTAGATTGAGTAAATGAGGTAAGACCACTACATTGGTGGCCCTAAAAAAGCCATGCCTCCTTGTCTTCTTACCTTTTGATAGCCCCCTCTCACAATGACTACAGGCTGGGTCATAGATTTGCTGTAGCCAATGAAACAATAGCAAGCATTACTCAAGTAGAAGCTTGATAAATGCTCTCATGTTGGCTTCTCCTTTTATTATTCAGCTACCTTGTTGCTTGAGAAACTGTCTATATTTTTTTTGCAGAAAGAGAAGCCATGCACATGTGCAGGAGAATGGGGCCAACAGTCAGCACCAGAAATGTGAGTGAGGCCTCTTTGGACATTCTAGTCCTAGCAGAGCTGCAGATTGACAGGCTCACATCAGTGACCCTAGCCAATCCTGTGTGGAGTTTTGGGTGACCTTATCTAATACCACATAAAGCAGAAGAACTATCTGGCCAACATGTGCCCAAATTCCTAATGCACAGAACTCTAAGAAATAAATTAATATTGTTTTATGTAATTGTATTTTGGAGTGGTTTGTTACATAGCAGTAGATAATCAATACAGTGAGTGATAGCAAAGATTTCTCATAGATTTTTCTAGAATTAATTCCAGGCTACCTTCTTCATTGACATACCACTCATATTTCTGTTATCTATCTATTTACTATTGAGTCTGTGTCTCTTATTCCTACTAAGCTAACCAGTGAACAGAACTGAGATGGTTGGTTTATGTAAAGAGCAGCTTAAGAATGTCTTTATTGAATATTGACTCAAACTACATGGTAAGTCCTTTTTGGGTCTCAAAGGAACATTCTTGATGATGTTATACATCCTTAAATTAATTCCACTCCTCATTGTGATCAAACTGTGAGTGGGGCAGCCTGGTGGAAGAAAATTACTTTTAAGGAATCCCTGGCACACAAACCTTCTGTGGACTAATCACATAATTTCCTTCTTGTTTCTGTATATGGAATTGTATTCTGATGCCAGATTTTAGGCACTAAAATGCAAAGAGTCTCTGGTGGGATTCATTTTTTAAGCAATACATATTTGAAATGTCAGGTTTATTAGATGGAATAAGCCATTGGCTCTCATCCTTCTTTTTTGGAACTGAGGTGCCTTAGTAGGAGAAGGCATTAGCAGAAGAGCCTGAGGTAGCTAAGAGAAAAGGTACCACTTCTGGTGGATGGAGATACAATTTCATTGAATGGTGTGAATTGTATCTCAAGTTAGAAATGCTTCTAAAAGACATAGACATAGGCAAGGGCTTCACAACTAAAACACCAAAAGCAATGGTAATAAAAGCCAAGATAGACAAATGGGATCTAATTAAACTCCAGAGCTTCTGTACAGCAAAAGAAACCATCATTAGAGCAAATCTGCAACCAACAGAATGGGAAAAATTTTTTGCAACCTACCTGTCTGACAAAGGACTAATACCTAGAATCTACAAAGAACTAAAACAGATATACAAGAAAAAAACAAACAACCCCATACAAAAGTGGGCAAAGGATATGAACAGACATTTTTCAAAAGAAGACATATATGAGGCCAACAAACATATGAAAAAATGCTCATCATCACTAGTAATTAGAGAAATGCAAATCAAAACCACACTGAGATATCAGCTCATGCCAGTTAGAATGGCGATCATTAAAAAATCTGGAGACAACAGACGCCGGAGAGGATGTGGAGAAATAGGAACACTTTTGGTGGGGGTGTAAATTAGTTCAACCATTGTGGAAGACAGTGTGGCGATTCTCAAGGATCTAGAAATAGAAATTCCATTTGACACAGCAATCCCATTACTGGGTATATACCCAAAGAACTATAAATCATTCTACTGTAAAGACACATGCACACGTATGTTCATTGCAGCCCTGTGTATAATAGCGAAGACCTGGAACCAACCCAAATGCCCATCAATGATAGACTGGACAAAGAAAATGTGGTACATATACACCAGGGAATACTATGCAGCCATAAAAAATGATGAGTTCATGTTCTTTGTAGGGACCTGAATGAATCTGGAAATCATCATTCTCAGCAAACTGACACAAGAACAGAAAGCCAAACACCATATGTTCTCACACATAGGTGGGTGTTGAACAGTGAGAACACGTGGACTCAGAGAGAGGAGCATCACACACTGGAGGCAGTTGTGGGGGGGATAGGGGAGAGACAGTGGGGGGGGGGGTGGGGGAGGGAGGGGGAGGATGGGGAGGGGATAACATGGGGAGAAATGCCAGATATAGTATGCACCTAAAGTAAAATAAATAAATAAATAAATAAATACTTCTGCAAACAAAATGTCTAGGTACCAGAGAAAAAAGGTGTAATCTGCCATCAGGTATACTAGTGGTATCAAAATTGCTGCTATTTCTGTTGTTGAAAAGATGTTCTCTGTGTGTTTATCTGTGACACTGTCTACCAGTGAGGTGTGGAGAAGAAAATGCCAATAAAGAAGAGTTCTGATCAGAAAATGACACAAAATTGACACTTACAGAGAGTAGTATTTGGACGGCACTGTGGATGACCTCCAGGTACTGGAAGTCAACGATGCAGCCTGTGACAGAGACGTATGTGTAATCGTCCATCATACCATGGGCTGAGGGAGGCAGCACTCTTCTGACACAGCCAGGCCCATGTTCTCTCCACCATGACCGATGGACAGAGATATTGAATGTCATTAGATCGGTGTCCTAGGTGGGTAGGAGACAAAAGAGCAAAACGAGACAATTGCATTACATCACGTCTTTGACTTTGACCTTAGGAAGAATTCAGGGTGGGTGAAATTGCTACAATGACTTCTATTTCAAGTGAAAAGTAACAAAAGACAAAGCCTCAAGTGGCTGCATGTATTATATGCCTAAACTATTGGATTGTGATTATTCACGGTGGAGATACAATCATTCGATTAATATTAGCATTTTAAGGGTAACACACATTAAAAAAAATCCAGAGATGAGATCTTCCATGTACTTTTATTTAAAAATAAGTTCTACCTGGAAACTTTTAGGCTGCATTTTCTTGTTCCTGCATCATCATGAATATCACTATCATGGGCAATATATTGTTGAATGCTTTATGGCACGATAGATGTTGTTCTAAGTGAATTTCACATATTATATTCTTGAATGTTCATGTAGGTATTTTTATTATCAACCTAATTTATAGCAGGCCAAATAATTTTCTCCACCAATGATACTTAGTTTCTACTCCCTGGAAGTTGTGAATTTTACCTTACAGGGCAATAAAAGGACTGTGCAGATGTGATTGAATTAAGGGTCATGAGATGGGGGAGATTATCATGAATTATCTGAGCGGACCCTAAATGAAATCGTGCGTATTCTTAGAGAGGCAGAGAGAGATTAGACACAAGGAAGAAGAGGCAACTGCAATGTGACCATAGAAGCAAGACTGGGATGTGGCAGCCACCAAGGATTGCTGCCAGCCATGGACAGTGGGAAGAGGCAAGGAAGAATTCGCCTCTAAAGCTTCAGAGACAGCATGGCCCTGCCAAGACCTTGAATTCAGCTCAGTGAAGCTGATTTCAGACTTCCGGCCTTCAGAACAGCACAGTGAGAGAATAAATTTCTGTGGTTTAAGCCATCAGTTTTGTGGTGATTTGTTGAAGCAGTCAGGAGAAACTAATACAGGTGAGGAAAGTAAGTCACAGCGAGGGAACTTAATTTGTCCATGTTAGCATAGCTATTAGTGGTGGTAGAGCTGAGACGTAATCCTGTGCAGTCTTTACTTTTAGCTATGATGTGGTACCCTATCTTACTTGTTGTTTTCCACCTCTGAAGTCTTGGTGATTCCTTATACCCTCAAGAAAGCCAGGTCCTTCCTCTTCAGTTGTTTCAAGAAAATTGCACCACAGTCAATCACAAGAACAAAGAAGACAAACCTTAACTTTTATGTTTTAAAATATACTTTCAGAGCTCTTCATGGAAAAAAAATAGTCTGGCTTTTGATCCTTAAGAGATGCCCTTTAGTATTTCTGGGGTGTTAACATATGAAGAGCTAAAATAATAATGTTTTGGTCATAAACAATAGATTGAAAAGAACAGATTAGGGACCAGGGCTTTGACTTCCGAATAAATCAAAGACTGCAACCACCCATGTGGTTCAGGAAGAAGAGGAAGGAATGATGGAGAGAGGCCAAGGCAGTCCCTGGGCCAGGACACTGCTCTCCAGGTCAGCTGAGGATGCAGGAGCAGAGTCAGCTTTTGTTGATTTCCCAGCCTCCACTCCCTCCAAGAGTGAGCTCTGTCTTAGTGTCAGGGGACCATGTTGGAGCAGGATTCATATGCGACCTTTGCTGAGAGGTCCAGAGGATGCCCGCAGGCTACGCAGCATAACTGAGGCCCATTTGTATTCCAAGGTTACTTTGAGGACAGTTTCCACTTCAGTGGCCAAGGATACTCCTAAATGCCTGAAATTGAGGTTGGAACTCTGAAAACTTAGAAGAAGCTAGTGAGAAATGGAAAGCCTTGAACTTACACATGAGTGGCACTGAAAGTAACCAGGTTGGAGCTCTCTGAAAAGGACAGTGGGGAAACCCTCCTTTTACACTGCTGTACATGGTAAGTGAATCACAATGGTATTAACATTCCCAGTGCATATCAGCAGGCAAGGTTTCTATACAGTTTTAGATTTTCCTCAGTTCAAGGAATTCAAAGTACCATTATAAGTACGCCTCAAATTATATCAATAATAAAACATGTTACACCTTTTTCCTTTTGGTTGTTGGTTTGCCATTCACTTTCCTTCACAGTTATAGCATTTTATTGATAATAAAACATTTAGGTCATTTTTTTGGTTGTTGGTTTGCTACCTGCATCATTTGCAGTTACTCTCTGAAGGGAAAATATTATACAAAAATAATTGCTTCAGCTACTGAATTCAGTTTAATGCAAGGCAATTTACCTGCATGCAAACTTCGGAGATGCACACTGATTGCTCCCTTTTCTGGTCATCAGTTTTAATTTCTTGCAGTTAAATTTACTCACTACAGAGGAACTATGTATTATTTCTCATCTTAATAGAATCCACTAGGTTCAGGATGAACTAACATGATCTCGAAATTCACAGTGACTTCTATTGCTTAAGCATTCTTACCCAGTGACCTTCCCTATTGCAGACTGTAAGTTCCTTTCAATATGACTTTAACTAAAATTTATATTATACAAATAAAACAAGAGTCGATTTATGAACTAATCATACATATTTGTTACACTCATAAAACCTTTCAGCATAGGTCTGACTAAATTTGTTGGAACTATAACATATTTATAAACGGTACTATTCCTTGCAATGACTGTATTAAATTTGAATGAGAATATCAATAACATCAAATTATACTTCAACTTCAAACTTCTTAAACTTTTGTTTGGGGACTCAGAAAATGACACTCCAAAATTTGATGATTTGGTGTGCTGACTACTTTGAACCTGAAGGACAATGGAAGACGCTCAGAAGCAAAGTCTCTTTTTGACCTTCTTCTGCCCTTCTTTCTCCTGCTTTTCTTTCTCCCCCAAGGCAGGATATAGAAACTGGAATTCCTCTTCTCTAAGAGAGATCATAGAACTAGAACCATTCTCCCCCCACAGCCAGCCATAAAACCTAGAAATATTACTCTATCACCTGACTTTCTGTGTAAGAGCTAGCAATAAAGAAATTCTCTGACCTATCTTGTCTAAAAGTAGATCATAAGACTGTTACTCCAGAAAGGTCTTACCCTATACCCAGGAGAAAGAAATGCACACAGAGAAGCCAAGAAGAATCTGAGAAGACAGGCCTTGTTGGGTTTCCATAGTCAGTCTCTTATCATTAGGTCATGGTCTTTTGGTCCAATCACATTTATTTTTTATTTTTTGAGACAGGGTCTCCTTCTCTTGCCCATGCTGTAGTGCAGTGGTGAGAACATTGCTCAATCCATTCTTGAACTCTTGGACTCAAGCCAGTTCTCCTGCCTCCCACTCCTGAATAGCTAGGGCCATCGCTAGGACCATGAGCCACCATGCCGGAGTCTGATCTTCATTCTACATGGCGTGCATTCCATCTCCAATCAAGACATAGAAATAGACAGTTTTCTGTCAATCTTTAAGTCTTCATTTCTGATGGCTTAATGTATTCAAGGTAAAACTTTGAATAAATCTCTAATGTTTTTCTCTTGTTTACCTCTCTTTTGTTTTAGGAGTGTGGACTATGATCCTTTCAATGGGGAAGAAAAGTATCACACCCTTTCCATTTCTACATTGTAAAATTTGATCTGAAGTTTGTGTCTGATTTCTATCTCTTTCAGTACTAGATTTTAAACTTTTTTTAAAAAAAACTTAGCACTTGACAACTTAGTTTTCTATACAAGGCCTATCAAAGGAAATATAACATAGAAAATAACATTTTATAAAGAAAAAGAGACATAAATCACTTCATTGTTGAAGTTTTAGTTACCACATCAAAGAGTGTAGTTTTGAAATACATGGGTGATATGGTTTGGCTGTGTCCCCCACCCAAATCTCGTCTTGAATTGTAGTTCCCATAATCCCACATGTGGTGGAAAGGACCTATGTGAGGTAATTGAGTCATAGGGTTGGTTTTCCCCGTGCTATTCTAGTGATAGTGAGGAAGTTCTCATGAAATCTAATGGTCTTATAAGGGGCTTCCCCCCTTTGCTTGATTCTCTTTCTTCTCTCTCCTGTGAAAAAGGATGACCGTGTTTCCCCCTTCCACCCTGTTTGTAAGTTTCCTGAGGCCTCCCCAGCCATGCTGAACTGTGAGTCAATTAAACCTCTTTCCCTTACAAATTACACAGTCTCTGGGATGCCTTCATTAGCAGTGTGACAAGAGACTAATGCAATGGGTTAATCTAAACCGTAAGACAACAAAGTAATCTTAAAAATAATACTAGTAATGCAAATGCCATTTTGATTTCCTTTTTCTTATCTTTACAATTAGGCATTGCTATAATTTTTCAATTCTTTATCATTAATTATAGACTAGATTCAGAGCTAAAGGTGATCAAGCCTTTTATCTTCATTTTGGGGCTCACTTCCTTAGACAGGACCACTTCAGGAATCAGTAAAGCCTTATCGATCCATTTAACAGGTAGAGGGGTCTCTAAAAAGTTCATAGAAAATTCTATTTTTTTTAAAAAACTCTATGCATGGATATCAATTTTTTTTGCACCAAAATAAACTCATACTAACTTGTTATAATAGGTCTGAACAGGGTCTAGTTTGAAGCAATGAGAATGGTATGACATCAGTTTGAAAATAGCCCCTATCAGAGTAACATGAATTCTGATAAATTCATCCATATCCACACACACACACACACACACACACACACACACACATACATATATATATATATATATATATATATACACCTTAAATTCTGGGATACATGTGCAGAACTAGCCGGTTTGTTACATATGTACACACGTGCCATCGTGGTTTGTTGCACCCACCAACCTGTCAGCCACATTAGGCATTCCTCCTAATGCTATCCCTCCCCTAGTGCCTCAAGCCCCAACAGGCCCTGCTATATGCTGTTTCCCTACCTGTGTACATGTGTTCTTATGGTTCAACTCCCACTTATAAGTGAGAATATGAGGTGTTTGGTTTTCTGTTCCTGTGTTAGTTTGCTGAGAATGATGGTTTCCAGCTTTATCCATGTCCCCACAAAGGACATGAACCCATCCTTTTTTATTGCTGCATAGTATTTCAAGGTGTATATGTGCCACATTTTCTTTATCCAGTCTATCATTGATGCACATTTCAAAAGCCAAAATTGACAAATGGGACCTAATTAAACTTAAGAGCTTCTGCACAGCAAAAGAAACTAGCATCAGGGTAAACAGGCAACCTACAGAATGGGAAAAAAATTTTGTAATCTATCCATCCTATGGGCTAATATCAAGAATTTACAAGGAACTTAAACAAATTTACAAGAAACAAACAAACAACCCCATCAAAAGTGGGTGCAGGATATGAACAGACACTTCTCAAAAGAAGACTTGTTTTTTTGTTTTTTGGAGATGGAATTTTGCTCTGTTGCCAGTCTGGAGTGCAGTGTCACAAACTCAGCTCACTGCAACATCTGCCTCCCAGGTTCAAGCAATTCTCCTGCTTCAGCCTTTCAAGTGGCTGGGATTACAGGGTCATGTCACCATGCCTGGCTAATTTTTGTATTTTAGTAGAGATGGAGTTTCATCATGTTGGCCAGGCTGGTCTTGAACTCCTGACCTCAGGTGATCCTCCTGTCTTGGCCTTTCAAAGGGCTGGGATTACAGGCATGATCCACTGTGCCCGACCAAAAGAAGACATTTATGCAGCCCACAAACGTATGAAAAAAAGCTCATCATCACTGGTCATTAGAGAAATGCAAATCAATACCACAATAAGATACCATCTTATACCAGTTAGAATAGTGATCATTAAAAAGTCAGGAAACAACAGATGCTAGAGAGGATGTGGAGAAATAGGAATGCTTTTACACTATTGGTGGGAGTGTAAATTAGTTCAACCATTGTGGAAGACAGTGTGGCAATTCTTCATGGATCTAGAGCCAGAAATACCATTTGACCCAGCAATCCCATTTCTGGGCACATACCCAAGGAATTATAAATCATTCTACTATAAAGACACAAGCACCCATATGTTTATTGCAGCACTATCCACAATAGCAAAGACTTGGAATCAACCCAAAGTCCCATCAATGATAACTTATTTTAAGAAGAGACAAGACAATGTTGAAGATGAAGCACATATCAGATCATTCACATCAATTTGCAAGGAAAAAAATTATCTTGTTTGTGCCCTAATTGAAGAGGATTGATGATTAACTGCACATAATTAGTCAACACCACAGATATTTCAATTCATTCTGCTAACATGATTCTGACTGAAAAATTAAAGATGAGCATATTTTCCACTTGATGACTGCCAAAACCATTTGACTCAGATCAGCTACAGACAAGAGCAGGGCTTTTATTGGAAATTTTAAACAAGTGTGATTAAGATCCAGAAGTATTTCTTTGAATAATTGTCACAAGAGATAAAACATGGATCGCTTCTCGGCCTTTTGGCTAAGATCAAGGTAGTATCTGTAAAATAGAAACAAACAAACAAAAAAAGAGATAAAACATGGCTTTACCAGTGTGATTCTGGAGACAAACCACAATCAAAGCAATGGCTAACAGGAGGAGGAAGTGGTCCAGTCAATGCCAAAGTGGACCAGTGAAGGGCAAAGGTCATGCCAACAGTTTCTCAGGGTGCTCAAGGCATTTTGCTTGTTGACTTTCTGGAGAGCCAAAGAACAATAGTATCTGCTTATTATAAAAGTGATACGAGAAAGTCAGTCAAAGCTTTAGCAGAGAGACATCCAGGAAAGCTTCACCAGGGTCCTTCTCCACCATGACAATGCTTCTGCTCATTCCTCTAATCAAACAAGGGCAATTTTGAGAGGTGGGCAGGAAAAAATGGCGGATAGGAGGCACACCTAACTTGCAGCTCACACTCAGATGGACTGATCGGTTTGTGGAGACTCACATCATGAACTTTTGCTCCAAGGACTACTGAAGGAACACACCAAAAAGCCAAGAGAATCCACAGACTCTTGGGTGCAAGTGGATTGATGCTGCAGGCTCTGTGAGATGGCCAAAAAACTGTGAGTGCCTAATGGGTGAAAGAAGGCTGTCTGCCCTCAAACACACATTCTCACTGGGGAACCTGAAGGTCCAGATCATGGGAGAATTAGACCTTACCTGGAGCTGAGATGAATTTAGAGAGCTAAGGAAAATATAGGGCTAGAAGAAGCAGTGGGAAAAGCCCTGTGGGAACTCTCAGTCCCTAGGGAAGCCACTTAAGACTGTCTCACTGGGGTCCTTTGTTTCTTTAGTCAAATTAGGGAAAGATCACAAGCAGAAGGAAACTTCCAGCTGAACTCTGTAACAATTTCGACTGAATTAGAAGTTTCCTGGACAGAATCTGGGAGAGACAGTGGACCAGGATACAGACACAGCACATGGCAGGTGGAGAGGTGTGAAACTTGAAAGCCTTGCTTGCTTTCTCAGCGGGGGAAGCTGGTAGCCTGGGGCAAGTTCTCAGCCCTTTCTGGCTGCCTGGAGATAAACTTGGTGCTGTTGCGGGGGTATGGTGGTGGTGGTATTGAGTCTGGGCTTTCAGGCTGTGTGGGAGCTGAGTGAGGCCTGTCACTGCTGGCTTTCCCCCACTTCCCTGGCAACTTGTATAATGCAGCAGAGGCAGCCATAATCCCCCTTGGAATACACCTCCATTGGCCATAAATCCATACCCACAACCCTCACAGCAGCCACAGCAAGCCTTGCCTAAGGAGAGTCTGAGCTCAGACACATTTAACCCATTCCCTACCTGAAGGTCTTTACCCACTCTGGTAGGCAAAAGCAAAGGACATAATCTCTTGGGAGCTCTGTGGTTCTGCCCAGCACCTGAGAAACTTATCCATGTGACCCTGGGCAAGCCTGTATCCTTCCTATACTACTGCAGCTGATGCGCTCTTGAAAGCTCTACTTCCTGGCTGGAGACCACCAAACACAAAACCAGAAAACTAAACAAAAATAAAACCAAGGTCTTTCACAGAGTCCACTTCACTGCCCTGCTACCTCCACCAGAGCAGTTGCTGGTATCCACAGCTTAGAGACCTGAAGACAAATCACATTACAAGACCCTTTGGAGATACTCCTCAGTACCATCCTGGATCCCAGCAGGCTCTGATGGGAGCCTAGATTGAGGAGAGAAGTAACAATTCAAGAATAATTGGTGTTCCTGAGGAAGAAGAGAAATTTGAAAGTGTGGAAAACATATTTGAGGGAATAATCAGGAAAACTTCCCTGACTTTGCAAGAGATCTAGACATTCAAATATAAGAAGCTCAAAGAACACCTGGGAAATTCATCTCAAAAAGATAATCACCTAGGCACATAGTCATTAGCATATGCAAAGTCAAGACAAAGGAAAGAATCTTAAGAGCTGTGAGGCAAAAACATCAGGTAACCAGAAAGAAAAACCAATCAGATTCACAGCAGATTTCTAAGCAGAAACCTCACAAGCCAGAAGGGATTGAAGCCTTATCTTCAGCCTCCTTAAACAAAGCAATTATCAATGAATAATTTTCTATACAGTGAAAGAAAACTTCATAAGTAAAGGAAAGATGAAATTTTAGCAAATTGGCTTTCAGATGATAACCTGTCTCTTAGCTATTCTGGCTAAATTTACAGATATCAATATGTCTGACACAGACTTCTTGGCATTTATCTTTCTTGCCTTTCAGCAGTTTTTGACATTACTAACCCCTGACTTTTTCTCAAAACAATTCTTTTTTCCATGACTGTATGCCTTCTTGGTTTTTCTTATTCCTCTTGGAGCTTTCAAATTGAGCTAAGATTTTAGGAAAAGGTAAAATTCCCTGAGAAGAAATTTACCATAAGAAAGGGAATTCTGAATGAGTTCCAGCATAAATTCAAACATTCCTTTCTAAAGTAATTTATTTTAAAACTAGATCTCTTAGGTTTTCCAAAGATTAAGGCTAAATAGTTCTAATAACCTCATGGTAAAAATTTGCCAAATCCCAAAGGTAAAAAATTCTATGAAAAAGAGTCAACAGGAAATATGTAAACAGCACAATTTAAGAATCAGTAACTTTAGATTTTAGAATTATTAAATAAAAAGTTTTTTGTTTGTTTATTTGTTTTTTGAGACAGAGACTTGCTCTGTCACCCAGGCTGGAGTGCAGAGACTCAGTCTTACTCAATGCAACCTCTGCCTCCTGGGCTCAGGTGATCTTCCCACCTCAGCCTACCAAGTAGCTGACACTACAGATGCGTACCTCCACACTTGGATAATTTTTTAAGGCTTTTGTAGAGATGAATTCTCAAAATATCACCCAGGTTGGTCTTGAACTCCTGGGCTCAAAGAGCCCTCCTGCATCAGCTTCCCAAAGTGATGGAATTACGAGTGTGAACCACTGCACCCAGCCCTTAAAATGCTGATAAAAATAAAAATGGGGATGAAAAATCACTAAACGGAAGAGAATATTAAAATAAATAGGTATGTTTAACGGTAAACTAAATAAAGCTTCTAGAGATTAAAAACATAATTGAAGCAATAAATCAATAGGTTAAAAAGCAGATTAGAGAGATTGAAGAGATTGTCAATAATTTGGAAGGCATATTTGAAGAGATCACCTTGAATTCAGCACAAAGAGACACATATACAGAAAACATGAAAGGCCAATAGGCATGGAGAATAGAATGAGAAGGTCTGATATACATCTGATCAGAGTTTGGAGGTGAGAATAAGATAATTAGTAGGAGGCAATATTAGAAGAAAGTTCTTGACAAATTTTCAAATTCAATGGATGGTAGACATTTTCACATTCAGAGCACTACAGTAAAATAATAACATATGAAATAAAAACCAAGTTATTAAAATGAAGTCAAGAGAAAAACTTGCCTACAAAAGAATGTTTGATTAAGTGTGGTTGTCAACAGCAACATTGGAAGCAAGAAGCTATTACTCTCTCACTGTTTGAACTCAGAAATTTATATACATATACACACACACACACACATATATATATGTTTGACATATGATGATGATAATGAAACAAAAGCATTTTCAGACAAATAAAATCTAGACTATTTACCATCAGTGGAACTTCCTAAGTGTATTTCAGGAAGAAAGAAAGACCTAGAAGATGGGCAAATTCCTGTAAATATTACTTATGTGAGAGAAATATAATGCCTAATTTATGAGGCAAAAACAGGGTGGAGTTAAACATTGTTCATCAGTGCCATGCACAGCGAAAAAAAGGTGAGATTTTAGTATTGTTTAGGTGGAGGGTAGCAATAATGATTAATTTTAAATGTAAATGTGAGTTGTAAAAGTTGAGGATAAAATTTTAATAGAATAAAAATAGAAATGAATATTTGATTTTGAAGTAGAGAATAAATGAAAAATTTAAAATATAATGATAATGATGTCAGGAATAAAGAAAAATAGTATTAAAATCACAATGAATAGAAAGCAAAAAATTAGATGATAGAAAACAATGACATCTATCAATCATCTCAATAAATATTTATTAGACTAATTCTACAACTTAAAACTTTAGCTATGTGTCATTTACAAGAGGCACATTTAAGCATCTGAGCACAAAAATATTGAAAGTAAATGCATATAAAAAGGTACAATAGACAAATATTACATACAACAAAGATATAAATGTGACATAATTATACTAGTATCAGAAAAAACAGTGTATGAAAGAAAAACTGTGAAAACTGTGTGTATATAACACATTAGCATCAATACATAGGAAACAAAAATAAACAGAACTGTGTGGAGTAATTGTTGAGTCCACCATCAATATTTGTCAGATGAAACAAAAATATTAGGGATGCAGATTAGAACAAAATAACAAGTTTGATCTAATGCATGCATATAGAACTCTGTGCCCCTAAATTAGAAAATACACATTTATACATATATATAATTATACATGAAGTATTTATGAAAATCATATTATATAGGTAATGTGGACTGACAATAATACAATTGAAGTAAGTGTCATTAGCAAAAAAATGTATAAAAGAATCTCACATTTAAAAACTTTTACATTTTGGTAAGAGTTCATTCACTGAGAAGAAATTAAAAGAAAAAATGAGAAATATTTAAAACAAAAAAAATAAACCCAATATGATCAGTAAAGTTTAATACAATTAACTCTATGCAAATCAATTTGAAAACTAGATATAATAAATAATTTTGGAGAAAAATATGATTAGTGACACCTGTTGGGGCAGGTAAGACTTTTCTTAGTTTACTTAGTTATGACTTCTGAGTCATAAGTGTAATACTCTTAAAAATAATCTAAATTATTAAAAAATATTTTAAATTAAAAATATAACCCAAATGTACCCAATTGCATATCCATCTGGTACTATACACACATAAAAAAGTATTTAAGGTAACTTTATGATATGGTATTTTGGTTATGTATTCATAATTAGATACATTCTATGGGCAAAAGGAATGACATCTCAAACCTCTCTCTGGAGTTACATTGTTCGTAGTTGTCTTATGTAGCATTTCCTAGAAGCAGAATCTGAGACAGGAGATTTGGTGAAAGTGAATTTTTGAGGAAGTGCTCTTGAAGAAAGGCTCGTGAGGGAGGGATGAAAGAAACTGGATCTGATCTCAGGTAGCCTGTCGTTGATCTGACCTTCAGTAGAGGGCTCTGGATCTTAAACCATGACTCAGTGATCTCCTCTTCCCCACCAAAGGACGCTGGCTTTAGTGGTTTCGGGGGCTAGCTTTTTGTACTTTTATGCCAGTCAGCTGTGTCCTGCTGTCAGGGATGGCAGCAGGAGATAACTTCCTAGGCAGAAAGTGTTCCCTTGGAGACATCAGCAGCCAATGACTACAGGAACTGGTGAGAGGGCACATTGGCTTTGTCAAGGGGATGAAAACGGCACAAAAATGGTATTTACCAATGTATTTATATCAGTTTAGTATTTTAAAATCATTTTCCTTGTATTGACGGTTAAAACCATAAGTAATCACATCAATGATTTCAGAAATAAAGATTTTCAGTGTAAGAGAAAAGACAGTTATATGATCAAAGAAAACAAGTGTAAATATCGTGATATTGAAATTAAACTGAAAATATCAAATTGCATGCATGATTAAAAATAATTGTATAGAATGTAGGGTGTGTGTGTGTGTATATCATGTGATCCCTGTTCACTGAAATGACTTGGAAAAAATGTTGCTCCAGTATAGCAATGAGCACTCCAGTTTTGCTGTCTGACACCATTCCTCACTGAAAAGAGCCAGGGGTCCTCCCCAGAGAAATGCCCAATCTAGGTGAGGTTCAAGGAAGAAACAAGGGGAGTGTAGGGTACATTTTTGTGCTTGAAAGCCTGAAAACTTTTACAAAGTCTTGACTCACATTGAAAGGATGTAGGGGCCACTGTGAAGACTCTGCCATTGCCTAAAGTTGTAATAATTTCAGTATCAAAAGGAATGATTGAAGCCTACCAAAACACACTGAATCAGTGAAAATCTATTATTCCATAATACACAAAAAGAAAGGCAGAAAAGCTCAATTGTTAATATTTAAAACAGCTATTAAAACAATACCTTACTTAAAAAATGAGTAATTAAAGGGAAAGAAGAATTTATTTTGCTTTTCCAGTAAGAATTGTATATCAAGATAACAGAGTTGATAAGGTAAAAGTCTTCATTATTGAACATGTGAGGCAATAAATATAAAAAGAATGGAATAATTTTTTTAAAAAACACAATCTTGCAAATTGAAATGAAATTATTTGATTCTTATAGGATTAGTGGGCAGTTTTTAAAATAATTAAGTAAATGGTTAATTCATATAGCACCAAAGTCCATAATACAGATTTCTTTTCATGGCAAGTAATATTTACAGAAATAATATGAAAACATCCCATTTCAGAACTTGTAGAATATACAGTAAATGATATTTAGGGAAAATGTATAGCATTTAATATTTATAATAGAAAAGAAGAAAGAAATTAATGAGCTGAGCACTCAGTTTAAAATTTTTTAAAGACTAACAAGACTAAAGATGTTAGAATAAAAGATTAATAGATTTACATTTAATTAACAAATATTTGTTATGTGCCTACTCTGTTCTGGGGTTTGGAATTAATCCATGAACAGAACGGGCAAGAATTTCTGCTCTAGTGGAGCTAAAAATTCTAGGAGGGCAATTCAGAATATAAATGTAACAAGAAATAAATTATATTTTGTGTTAGAAGATGAGAACTATCTTAAAAGAAAACAATAAGAATATTAAAAGTACATGTAAGAGCAAAAAATAATTAAAAATCAAAAATACAAAGGCTAAACACTGTACCAAGTGGGGCCCTTTAAAAATCCAATAAAATTAGCAACACTTGGTAAATGATCAAACTTGATATTATTTGTTATTGTCCAAACATGGCAAGTTGTTCACTCATATGCAGTAGAATGGCCAATTTTAAACAGAACAATGTGGCAGCATTTAGCAGTTTAAAATGAGTATATGTTATGATTCTGCATTTTACCTCTCTGCATGTATCCTTGTTTTGTCACACATTCACCCATATACACAAGTAGTAGTGTTCATAGCAGTGGTTTATTTTTACATTTAGATTGGAAGCAATCTAAATGTCTATTAAAAATTAATAAATTTGTACAAACGCAATCCATACTATGTGAAGTGAAGATAAATTAAGTAGACCTACATATATGTTGAAAAAGGTGATCTCTCAAACATAATGTCGACAAAAACAACTTACGGAAAAAAATATTGTGCTACTTCAGTTATACAAAGTTTAAAAGTTGAACAAATATAGTATATGTCTATAGTATATCATATATCTATTATAATATATAATTACGGATAAAGTTGCTATAAACATCAAGGTGTAGGTTTTTAGGTGGGCATAAGTGTTAATATAATTTGTGTTAATACCAAGGACCAAAATTGCTAGATCGTATGGTAAGAGTATGTTTAGTTTTGTAAGAAACTACCAAACTGTCTTTCAAAGTAGGTATACCATTTTGCATTACCCCCCAGTATTGAATTAGACTTTCTGTTGGTCCATATCCTACACAGAATTTGGTGTTATCGGTTTTCTAGATTTGGTCATTCTGAGTAGGTATGTAGGTATGTAGTGGCATTACATTGTTGTTTTAATTTGCATTTCTGTGACAAACTATCATGTGGAGTATATTATCGTGTGCTTTTCTCCATCTACCTATCTTCTTTGTTGAGGTGGGGCTCTGTTCAGGTCTTTGGGTTCTTTCTAAATAAATCAGATTATTTTTATTGTTCCAAATACATTGTATATGTTGGACAACAGTCTTTCATCAGGTATTTATTTTGTAAATATTTTCTCCCAGTCTGTGGCCTGTCTTATTCTCTTGACAATGTCTTTTGCAGAGCAAGAGTTTTAAATTTAAATGAAGTCCAGCTTTTCAATTCATTCTTTTATGTATTATGCTTTTGATATTATATCTAAACTGTCTTTGGCAAACTCAAGATCATGTGGATTTTCTCTGATGTTCTTCTCTGATGATCTTCTAGGAGTATATAGTTTTGCATTTTACATTTGGGTATGTGATCCATTTTGAGTCATTTCTTGTGAAGAATATGAGGTCTGTCTCTAGATTATTGTTATTTTGCAAAGATTATAACAGTGAAAAGACAAACTCATCCAATGGTATACTTTCATGGGTACATTTTATTGTATGTAAATTACACCCCAATAAAACAGATTTTTTTAAGTAAAAAAGAATCAGTTTATCAATATCCACAAAACAACTTTGGATTTCAATTAAGATTTTGTTGAATATATAGACTAAGTTGGAAAAGACTGACACCTTGGCAATATTGAGCCTTCTTACCCATGAACATAAAATATTTCTTCATTATTTATTTCTTGGATTTCTTACATCAGAGTTTTGTAGTTTTCCTCATAAAGAACTTGTACACATTTTATCAGATTTATAACTATATAGTTCATTTTGGGGATGCTACTGCAAATAGCATTGTGTTTTTAACTTCAAATGCCACTTGTTTATTGCTTTTGTATATTAACCTTCTATCCTGCAACCTTATAATTGCTTATTAGTTCTAGGATTTGTTATTGTTGTTATTGTCAATTCTTTCAGATCTTCTACATAGATGATCATGGCATCTGTGAACAAAGTTTTATTTCTTCCTTTCCAATTATTATATCTTTTGTTTCCTTTTGTTGTCTTACTGCCTTAGTGAGGACATCCAGTATGATGTTAAAAAGAGTGATGAGCTTGGAAGTTCTTGCCTTGTTCCTGATCTTAGTCGGAAAGATTCTAGTTTTGCACCATTAAGCATGATGTTAGCAATAGAGTTTTCGTACATGTTTTTATTAAATTGAGGAAGTCCTCCTCTATTCCTAATTTGCTGACCATTTTTTACCAGACTGCATATTGGATTTTGTCAAATGCTTTTTTTGCACCTATTGATATGACCATGTAATTTTTCTTCTTTAGCCTGCTGATGTGGTCAATTACATTAACTGATTTTTTTAACACTGAATCATCTTCATATACATGCAATAAATCTCACGTGGTGTGGCACATAATTCATTTTGCACACTGTTGGATCCAACTTGCTAACATTTTGTTAAAGATTTTTGCATATGTTTTCATGAGAGATATTGGTTGGTAGTTTTCTTTTCTTCTAATGTTCTTCTCTGGTTTTGGTATTAGAGTAATGATGGTCTTAGAGTATGACTTAGGGAGTACTCTCACTGCTTCTATCTTCTAAAACAGGTCATAGAGCAATGTGATAATTTCTTCTTTAAATGTTTAGTAGAACTGACCTGTGAACTCATCTGGGCCTGATGCTTTCTGTTTAGGAAGGATATTAATTATTGATTCAATGTCCTTCATAAATATCAGCTTATTTAGATTGTCTATTTCTTGTGTGATATTTGTCAGACTGTCTCTTTCAGAGAATTGGTCTATTTCATCTAGGTCATCAAATTTATGGGCCAAAAAATTAACCATAGTATGCCCCCTTTATTATCTTTTTAATGTCATGAAGCCTGTAGTAATGTCCCCTCTCTTTCATTTCTAATATTTGTAACTTGTGTCCTCTCTCTTTTTTCTTAGCCTGGCTAGAGGCTTACCAATTTTATTGATCTTTTAAAAAACTAGCTCTTGGTTTCATTGATTTTCTCTATTGATTTCCTGTTTTCAATTTCATTGATTTCTGATTTTGTTTTTACTTCTCTTTTTTCTGCTTACTTTGGATTTACTTTGCTCTTCTTTTTCTAGTTTCCCAAGGTGCAAGCTTAGATTACCTTTCTTTTCTTACATACACATTCAGTACTATAAAATTCCATCTAATTGCAGCTTTCACTGCATCCCACAAAAATTTTGATAAGTTGTATTTTCATTCTCATGTTGTTCAAAATATTTTAAAATTTCTCTTGGATTTCTTATTTGCTTTATGTGTTATTTAGCCACTTGTATTGTTTAATGTTCATGCATTTTGAAAATTTCCAGCTATTCTTCTGTTACTGATTTCCAGTTTAATCACATTGTGGTCTGAAAGCAGACTTTGTATAATTTCTTATCTTTCAAATTTTTAAGGTGTGTTTCATGTCCTAGAATGTGGTCTATATTGGTGAGTTCTAATATGAACTTGATAAGAATGTGTATTCTGCTGTTGTTGAGAGAGAGAGGAAAAGAATGAGAGAGAGGGGCATTGGGGGAGAGAGAAAGAGAGAAGAGACTCTCTTTGGGAGAAAGTGAGAAACTTATGGAAGAGAACAATTGTCTCTGCCAGGTAATCCAGATAATTCTTCTGGATCTTATCTAAGACCACCAAAACAGTACCTCTATGAGTCTGAAAGAACCAGAGCATTACTGGGCTTAGGGTGCCCCATAATGCAGATATGGCTGCAGAGATGAAAAATGCAGATTACAACACTTAAATACCTATGAATACCTAAAAAGCCTTCCCAAGAATTATGGGTACAAACAAGCCCAGACTCCAAAGACTGTAATAAATACTTAACTCTTTAATGCCAAGACACTAAGAAACATTCACAAGCATCAAAACCATCCAGGAAAATAAGACCTCTGCACACCAACTAAGTAAGACACCAGGGACCAATCCTGGAGAGACAAGGATATGTGAACTTTAGTCAGAATTCAAAATACCTATTTTGAGGAAACTCAATGATATTTAAGATAATATAGGGAAGAAATCAGAATCCCACCAGGTAAATTTAACAAAGAGTTTGAAATAATTAAAAAGAATCAAGCAGCAATTGACATACAGAAAAATGCATCAGAGTCTTACCAGCAGAAAGGATCAAGCACAAGAAAAAATTAGTGAACTTGAAGGCAGACTATTTGAAAATATACAATCAGAGAAGGCAAAAGAATAAAGAATAAATAAAACAGTAAAAGTGTGCTATGAGATCTAGAAAAATAGCCTCAAAAGGGCATATCTGAAAGTTTTTGGCCTTAAAGTTAAGGTAGAGAAAGAGATAGAGGTTGAAAGTTTATTCAAAGGGATAGTAACAGAGAACTTCCCAACCCTAGAGAGTTATAAATATTCAAGTACAAGAAGGTTATAGAACATCAGACAGAATTAACTCAAAGAAGACTACCTCAAGACATTTAATAATTAAACCCTCAAAAGGTCAAGGATGATAAAGAAAGAATCCTAAAAGGAAGCAAAAGAAAAGAAACAAATATACAATTGAGCTCCAATTCATCTGGCAGCAGACTTTTCAGTGGAAACCTTACAGGCCAGGAGAGATTGGCATGACATATTTAAAGTGCTGAAGGAAAAAACTTTTATCCTAGCGTAGTATATATAGTGAAAATATTCTTCAAAGATGAAGAAGAAATACAGACTTTGCTAGACAAACACAAGCTGAGGATTTCATCAACATCAGATCTTTCCTATAAGAAATGCTAAGGGGAGTTCTTCAATCTGAAAGAAAATGATGTCAATGAGCAATAAGAAATAATCTGAATGTGTAACAATCACTGGTTATGTTGAATACATAAAAAAACCAGACTATTATAACACTGTAATTTTTGTGTCACTCATATCTTGAATAGAAAGACTAAAAGATAAACTGATAAAAAGTAGCAGCTACAACAACTTTTTAAGACACAGACAGTTCAATAAGATGTAAATAGAAATAAGAAAAAGTTTAAAAGTGGGTGGATGAAGTTAAAGTATCAAATTTTTATTAATTTTCTCTTTGCTTATTTGTTAGTTTGCTTATGCAGTCAGTGTTAAGTTGTTATTAGTGTAAAATAATGCGTTAGATATTGTTTACAAGCCTTTTGGTAACCTTAAATCAAAAAACATACAACAAAAACACACATGCAAAAACAAGAAATTAAAACATACCACGAAAGAAAACAACCCTCACTAACAGGAAGAAAGGAAAGAAGGAAAGAAGAAAGAGAAGACAACAAAACAACCAGAAAACAAATATCAAAATGGCAGAAATAAGTCCTTTTTTGTCAATAATAACATTGAGCGTAAGTGGACTGGACTCGCCAATCAAAAGACATACAGTGGCTGAATTATAAACAAAAATAAAACCTGATAATCTTTTGCCTAGAAGAAACACACATCACCTTTAAAACACACATAGACTGAAGATAAAGGAATGAAAAAAGATATTTCATGCGAATGGAAACCAAAAAAAGAGTAGGAGTAGTTATACTTAATACCAGACAAAAGAAATTTCAAAGCAAAAACTATGAAAAGAGACAAAGAAAGCCATTATATAGTGATAAAGAGATCAATTCAACAAGAGGATGTAACAATTGTAAATATATATGCACCCATTACTAGAGCACCCAGATATGCAAAGCAAATATTATTAGAACTAAAGAGAGAAACAGACCTCAATAAAATAATACCTGAAGACTTCAGCACCCCACTTTCAGCACTGGACAGATCATCCAGACAGAAAATCAACAACTAAACATCAGACTTCATTTGCACTATAGACCAAAGGGACCTAACAGGTATTCACAGAACATTTCATCAAATGGCTGCAGAATGCACGTTCTCTTCTTCAACAAATGGAATACTATCAAGGATAGACCACGTATGAAGCCATAAAACAAATCTTAAAAATAAAAAAATTGGAAATTATATCAAGTATTTTCTCTGATTTCAATGGAGCAAAACTAGAAATCAATAACAAGATAAGTTTTGGAAATTATACAAATATGGAAATTGAAGAATATGGTCCTGCATGACCAGTGAGTCAAGAAATTAAGAAATTTAAACATTTCTTGAAACAAATGATAATGGAAAAACAATATACTGAAATATATGAGATACAGTGAAAGCAGTACTAAAAGGAAATTTTATAACTGTGAGCCCCTACGTTAAAAACGTTTAGCAAGACTAATATCAAAATAAATAATATCAGAGATGATAAAGGAGACATTACAACTGATAGCACAGAAATTCAAAGGATCATTGTAGGCTACTATGAGCAACTACATGGCAATAACTGGAAAATTTAGAAGAAACAGATACATTCCCAAACATATGCAACCTACCATGGTCGAACCATGAGGAAATCCACGACCTGAATAGATTAATATCCAGTAATGATATAGAAGTCATTATAAATATCTCCTAGCAAAGAAAAGCCCAGGACCCAATAGCTTCATTGATGAGTTTCATCAAACACTTAAAGAAAAATAAATACCAATTCTACTCAAACTATTCTAAAAAATAGTGAAGTAGGGAATACTTTCAAACTCATTTTATGAGGTCAATATTACCCTAATATCAAAAACAAAGACTCATCCAAACAAGAAAAAGGTCAATATCCTTAATAAACACTGATACAAAAATCTTCAACAAAATGTTAGCAAATAAAATTCGATGACATGTTAAATAATTGTTTATGCATGACCAAGTGGGATTTATCCCAGGGATGCAAAAATAGCTCAATATACACAAACCGAACCATGCAATAGATGATATCAATGGAATGCAGGATAAAAACCATGTGATCATTTTAATTGATGCTGAGAAAGCATTTGATAAAATTCAACATCCATCCAAGATAAAAATCTGCTAAAAATTGGAGAAAGAAGAAGCATACTTCAACATAAGAAAAGCCATATACTACAGACACACAGCTAGTATCACACTAAATGGAGATAAACTGAAAGCCTTTCTTGTAAGATCTGGAATACAACAAGGATGCCCACTTTCACCACTGAACTAGCAAAAGCAATAGGAAAAGAGAAAGAAATAAAGGACAACAAAATTGGTAAGGAAAAAGTCAAATTATCCTTTTCTGCAGATGATATAATCTTATATTTGAAAAAATTTAAAGACTCCACCAAAAAATTATTAGAATTGATAAACAAATTCAGTAAAGTTGTAGGATACAAAATTAGCATACAAAAAGCATACAAAATAAGTGGCATTTCTATATACCAACAGCAAACAAACTGAAAAAGAAATCAATAAAGTAATCCATTTATAGTAGCCCCAAATAAAATAAAGTACCTTAGAATTAGTTTAACAAAAGAAGTGAAATATCTATACAATAAAAATTATAAAACATTGAAAGAAACTGAAGAGAACAAACAATGGAAAGATATGTCATGTTCATGCATTGGAAGAATCAATGTTGTTAAAAGGTCCATACTAACCAAAGCAAGCTACAGATTCAGTGCAATCCTTATTAAATATCAATGATATTCTTCACATAAATAGAAAAAACAATCATAATATGTATATGGAACCACAAAAGACCCAGAATAGCCAAAGCTATTCTGAACAGAAGGAGCAAAATTGAAGGAATCACATTACCAGGCTTAAAATTATGCTACAGAGCTATGGTAACCAAAACAGCATGGTACTGGCAGACACATGGACCACTGAAATAAAATAAAGAACTCAGAAATAAATTCATACATCTACAGTGAACTCATTTTTTTTCACGAAGATGCAAAGAACACACATTAAGGAAATTATAGTCTCTTTAACAAATGGTATTGGGAAAGCAGAATGAAACTAGACTCCTATCTGTCTGCATATACAAAAGTCACATCAAAATGTATTAAATACTTAAATGCAAGACCTCAAACAATAAAACTACGAAAAGGGGAACCTCTCCAGGATGTTGGGTTAGGCAAAGATTTCTTGACTAATACCTTACAAGCACAGGCAACCAAAGAAAAATGGACAATTGGGATCACATCAAGTTAAAAAGCTTCCACACAGCAAATGAAACAATCAACAGTTAAGTGATAACCCTCATAAAGGGTGAAAATATTTGGGAACTAGCTATCTGATTAATAGCCAGAATATATAAAGCAGCTCAAACAGCTCTATTGGAAAAAAATCTAATACTCTGATTAAAAAATAGACAAAAGATCTGAATAGACATTTTTCAAAAGAAGACATACAAACAGAAAACACATATATCAATAAGTGCTCAACATCATTGATCATCAGAGAAATGCAAATAAAAACTACGATGAGATATCATCTCATTCCAGTTAAAATGGCTAATATCCAAAAGACAGGCAATAATAAATGCTGGTGATGGTGTAGAGAAACAGAAACCCTTGGACACTGTTGATGGGCATGTAAATTATCACAACCATTTTGGAGAACAGTTCAGAGGTTCCTCAAAAAAAACAAAAACAAAATCAAAAGCTATCATATATGATCCAGCAATCCCGTTGGTGGGTGTATACCCCCAAGAAAGGAAGTCAGTATATCGAAGAGATACCTGCACTGCCATGTTTATTGTAGCACTCTTCACAAAAGCAAAGATTTTGGAACAACAAAAGTCTCCCATCAACAAAAGAATGGATAAAGGAAATGTAGTATGTATACACAATGGAGTACTATTCAGCTATAACCAAAGAATGAGATCCTGTCATTTGCAACACCATGGATGGATCTGAAGGTCATTATATTAATAAAATAAGCCAGGTACAAAAAGATAAACTTCGCATGTTCTCACTTATTTGTAGGAGGTAAAAATTAAAACTGTGGAACTCACTGAGATGTAGAGTAGAACGATAGTTACCAGAGGCTGGAATGGGTAGTAGGGATGAAGTGGGGATGGTTTACGGTTACAAAAATAGAGTTAGATAAAATGAAAAGAACTAGTATTTGACAGCAGAACAGGGTTACTACAGTCAACAATAATTTTTGTACATTTAAAAATAACTAAAAGGGAATAATTGGATGATAACACAAAGAAAGGATCATGGTTCAGGTGATGGATATCTCATTTACTGTGAAGTATTATACATTGTATGCCTGTATCAAAATATCTCATACACTTCATAAACATATGCATATACTATGTACCCAGAAACATTAAAAATAAAAAATTTAAAAACGAAAAAGAAAAATAAGTATAGGGAGGATCAGCATACTTTCTTATGTATAATTAAAATAATTGAGACAATATACAATATTACTAGGAAATGAATCATGGTTTAAAACCTAATTTCGTTCCTTCAGTTAGCTTGTGCGTGCCATTTGGTTCCGTTGCAAGGGAACAAACAAAAGTTCCCGGTTTCCTACTAATGACTCAAGAAATCATTAGTCCTATAACACAAAGTGATGTGAATGAAGTCTACTCTTACTGCTGGACCACCTTGATGGGGTTCAGAGAAAACACAGTAAGAAGTTAGCAAAAATCTGTAGTTTGCTAGAAAACATTTTCTTTTAAATGTCACGCTCCCCTTCTCTTATCTGTGATTATTTCTGAGTTGGGCATTCATTATCCATGTTTTCCTTTATAGTGCTTTGTCTACTTTTAAAGTGTGTCAGATCCATCGGCAGAATCAGATCTATCCCTGTGAAAACAGCCTTAGGAAAGCTTCAAAGAATTTGAATACCTAAGACATTTAATAAGGATGCTTCAAGTATTCTTTGTGATAGTATAGTTTACAACCATGAGTATTGTGTGTTATTGCTCTATCTGAATACACTAAGATTCAGCTACAGGTAATTAAAAAAAAATAAGTATACATTTCATTAGTAATCTATGAGTTTTAAACACCTGCAGTTTACTTAGTTAATTACTAAACCCATTCAACACATCTGGCTTTGTGTTAATCAGTAGTTATTTGATTAGGATGTTTTCCCTTTTATGCTAATTAGGACTTTGAGACTATAAAATTGTGCTACCTTTGTGCTTCATGCTTGTACTAATGTGTTATAGTGTTGTGTACTTATAAATCATGCATGCATATGCATGTATGCATGCATTTTACCTAATTTACACAACACAAATTTTTGTGTGTGTTTTTTGTTAAATTTGCCTGCTGGAAAGAATATGTGCTTATTTTTCAACTTAGGCAGAAAAAAATTACTTTTTTGAGAAAAATAATAAATGTTGTTTTAATGTGATAGGATTTTTTAAAGCCATATAATTATTTTAGTTTTTCCGTTTTGAAAAATAGCTGAATAAATGGAACAATATTGTTATTTTTGACTTATGGATGTGGCAGCTGATGTGGTTTTGAATCATCTGCAAAATAAGGCCTTTTTCTTAATTGCTTCCTTTGCTAACGTAATTATGAAGGCTGGAAACAGGTCTGATTAATTATAAAGTTGAAGATGGTAAAACCTCTCTGGCAGGTTCTTATTTGTCACCACCAATCTCAAGTTATTGATTGACCATCTTGGATGGCTGTAGGAGACAGCCTCTTGCGATCTGGAAGTTTCAGAGACAGTGATTCAAATATAATCACTGGGTGGATTTTCACTGTAGCCATCAGTTGCGTGTTAGCCCATTCTTGTTGCCTGAGTCTCCATTAGAGTTATGAGGGTTCCATACATATTTTGATGTGTCTATGTGGGGAGGAAGGATGCTATTCACTTTGCTATAGCGGAGGGAAATAAACTGAGATGAAATCCCATATCTACCCACTGTAGCTACATTCATTTTGAGAATATTGTCTCTCTTCATGTCTCCATGGACTCCTTGATTTGATGGTAAGTAATCATACCAATCTTGCAGATTCTTCATGCCAAAATTACCTCTGTGCCCCTCACCTAAACAAATTACTAACCAAATAGTTCGTGAGTGCATAAAGTCCAATGGGCACAAAGGATTTATCTAAATTATGAACATCCTTATGTATTATTACTATTTAATTTGTTGGGGGAATGATAATGATGGTTATTTCATTCTTCTAAATGTTTAAATTCATGGCTGAATCATGGAGGTATCTTTCTTAGTGTTTTAAGGATCTCAAGGGCTTCCAAGCCATTACTTAATTCATTAGAAAATAAATGATTTCATTATTACTGGCAATGACTAATTCCAACAATTTAAATTTCTTTAAATGAAGCAAAGCACTTTTAGCTTTTCTTTAATTAAAGTTGAATTTGAAATTTTCCAAACAGTATTTAAATTCTTTTAAATCTTCAGATCATGGGGGAGCCCATTTTATCTATGAGACATTAGTAAATTTCTGATTGTTCTCCCTTATTGTTAGTGGCTAATCTTAAAACATTTTTTTTCTCCCCAAAATTTTACTTAGCTATACTTTCCATAAATAACTAGATGAATACACATATTCTTATCCAAGGTGGAAAAACTCTTTCATTTTACAGATCTGTCTCTAGGCATGAAACAACTCTTCTATCATGAGGTAGGATTATCTCTACAGGGACACTTGCCAGGTAGAATCTTCAAGAGATGGTGAGTAGATTATTATTGCTACATGTTTCAAGGTGTCTGAAGTGACAACAGTTGAGGGCCACAAGCATTGTCTATGTTCTACCTTATTTCCCCTTTAGATAACACACAGGAGTCTTCAAATGATGTGGGTTTCCTCATGAATGTAATAATCTTCCTACATAGAGATCATTATAAATTGAAAAATCTCACTAGGTTACTTAGATCTCTGAGAATGAATGCATATCTTTTTTTCTGCCACAGATTCATGTATTTTTTAACATACTTTAAAAATGAAGAACAAAAAGGATATAATGGCCCATTAGGAAACATCAAATTCTGATCATTTTGTTAATGTTCCTCACAAATATGTGTTCTATAAAGTTGCTCACTTTTATAACTAAGAAGTCAATGTCATGGGTTAATGATCCACATAGCTTCTAATGTACAACTGTCATGAATCCATTATCAGAAAAGGCTAATGGAATAGGCCTAGCAGATAGATCAGAAATCTTGTAGGAGTAAATTAATCCTTATCCTTCACTGCTATATACAGTCTTACAGGTCGAAAGAACATTTACTCACACATATTATCATATTTGATTCTTAAAATCATTCTCTAAAGTCAGGATGATATGTATTATCATTTCCATTTGTTTCTAGGGCCTGGCAGGGAAGTATTGTGTCTTGGGTATCATTGACCACAAAGGGCTGCGGAAAGGGGTGTCTTCTTTTTGGGAAGATCATTGACTGTGAAGCTACAGGAGGGACACCCTGGGAAGTAGTAAAGGAGGAAGACAATCCACACTCATCCAGTCATAACAACTTTGAGTGATGTTCCGATTCTTAAATGAGGGATAAGTGTTTCAAGCAAATAGCAGTTCCATGGCAGAGAAGGAAGGCAAACTTGCTCCAATAATGCTGCCTTGCTCCCTGTTCTCTGAACACCCCTGTACTAAGTGCCTTTATGTCATCTTCATAGCAGACAAAAAGGTTGTTGCAACCTGCTCCTTTTATGCCTCATCCCTGCGTGTCCTCATGACTCAGAATAGGTGACTCTACCCTCATCTCCAGAGTGTCCCAAGTCTAAGGGTAAACCTATTATCCCATTAGGTGACTTCTTCAGGAATTGGCTTGAAACCCAACTCCCACCAGGCAGCAATTTAATTAAATCCAGATCTAAGACAGTGCCATAATTTCTTTTTGACATTGTTACAACAACGCAATGAGAAAAACAATGACAACAACTAATGTATTTGTAGTACTTACAATGTGTCAGACACAGTTTTTAGCACTACATGTATCTCAACTTACTTAATCCTCACAACACTTCAAGGGGTAGATAATATAATTATGCTGACCTTGCAGATGAGGAAACTGAGGTATTGAGATATGAACCTTGGAACTGATGCAGTCTCTCTTTCCAGTCCTACACCAACACTGAAAAGTTGTCATTCTTAGTTACATTTGAATGTATTTAGGCTCAGTAAGTTTAAATGGCTTGCTTTAATTGATAGCCCGCAAGGAGCAGAGGAGCTAAACTGATATGGTAAAACAGAGACATGTAAAGAACCCAAGTTTTTAATGACGTTATCCATTGACACTGGCTGTACTTCTGTACTTTGTGATGTGTACTTGATATAGTTTGGATTTGTGTCATCACCCAAATCTCATGTCAAACTGTAATCTCCAAAGTTGGAAGAGAGGCTTTGTGGGAGGTTACTGGATCAGGGAGAAGATTTCCTTCTTGCTGTTCTCGTGATAGTGATTTCTCATGATATTTGGTTGTTTAAATGTGTAGCATCTCCTACTCCCCCTCTCTCTCCTGCTGCCGTGTTATGATGTATCTGCTTCCATGTCACCTTTCACCATGATTGAAAGTCTCCTGAGGCCTCCCTAGCCATGCAAATTGTACTGCCTGCAGAACCTCTTTTCTTTAAAAAATTACACAGTCTCAGGTCTTTATAGCAGTGCAGAGAATGGACTAAACAAATAGCACTGTTAATGGCCTTAATGTTGGAGGCATTTGTGTCAAGAGTTTATGATACTTGTAGCATAAAGTATTGCAAGTGATCCAAGCATCATATTTTAGCACAAGCTATGAACAAAGCTGCTGATGTTTGAATTTTGGCCTTGTAATTTTTGGATCTTCTTCTTCATTTGTAAAACAAGAATAATAACACCTATTTCATACTTGTAGTGAGGCTCAAAGAGTATGATATACACGAAACACTTAGAATAGTGCCCTAAAAATAGCTTGTATTCATTAAATATTAAATATTGTTAACATGATTAATTTATTCTTTTATTTTTTATATTAGGACTTGATATTTTTCTAATCTATAAAATATGAGGAACAATAATGTATAGGGTTGTATTGAGGATTTAATGAAACAACCCATATAAAGTGTTTAGCAGATTTCTTGGCATTTAGAAAGTACTCAATAGATATTAGCTACTTTATTTCAAATTAAGTTTTAATTTTAATAAATAATATACATGTGATATAAAAGGTCAAATAAATACTAAAGATTTATAGCTAAGAAAAGCAGTCTCCTCTATTTTTTATTTTTATTTTTTTATTTCAATAAAGTCCCCTCTATTTTTGAGTTAGGTATCCTAGCATGTTATTTTAATTTTAAAAATATCATATACAGTAAATATAATGCTTTCATTCTTTATTTAAAGATTTACACTTCAAAAAACTTATCTGAATATAAACTTTATACTTTAAAAACTAAGTCAGAACCAATCACAATCTGTGAAACTGTTACAGAAAAAATGTCATACTCTTGTACAAGAAATTGGTTTATTTCTGAAATAAAAAATGGAGAGGTATGGCAAATTATATTGCCTGCTGATCCATAAACTTGTATTGATTAAATATCCAAGCACAAAAATTAAATCTCTAATGTTACCCTTAAGGAAATATTATATTATCTGGATAAATTGAGTCTGATCGATCTAAATTTGTTTTATATAATTCTGGTTGAAAAAAATATTAATAAAAGCAACCTGTTTCTAACCAAATTCCAAATACATTACAATTAGCTTTATAGCTTCCTCAGAAACCTAATGAAGTTTATACAGAAGCAATAAACTAAAACTCCATTTGTGTTATTAAATTTGGTAATGAATGTGAGAGTCTATATATCAAAGTTGTATTTAGTGACACATATAAACCATAGAAATGTTTACTTCAATCTGTTCTTGATTTGAGAAATAACAAGTCTCAATATATAAAAATTTATTGGAGGAACATTTCTGCTGAGTGATGCCCAGTTTATAATAGACATGCTGTATAACAAAGTGCAAACATTAATCTTGGTGTTTATGAGTGACATTGTGGTTGCTCAATAAGTGTTTGTTGGATAGATAAGAACACAGGGTTAGATAAAATGCTCACTCAAATATTGTTAACTTTTTCCAATGTAGATTTTTTAAACTGGTGGAGTTATCTATATGTTGCATTATTGGAGGAGGAAAGAGACATTTAATTTTATTAATTTGTTAAAGGTATAAATCTGTAGTATGTGCAAATGCTGTAGTTCTATGTTTTGGATGTGTTTAAAATACTCATTTATTCAATCCTACAAATACCAGGTTAGTGTCTACTATGTGCAAGCTTTTGTCATATGCCATGAGAGTCAAAAATAAAAACAAAGAAGCTGATAGTGGATCCTGAGTGCATGTGCACCCTGGAGGGGATCCCTGTACCTCCCAGGGCCTCCCTGCTCCTTACTCAAACCTCGGCTGCAAGCAATCCGAAAAGGACCCACAGACCCTCTGAAGGAAGCGGACTGCTCCTGTAGGACCTGGGAGACACCACCCCAAATAGTGTGAGTGCCCCCCACTGTGGAAGCAGTCTATGGAACACACCCCCCCCACTGGAGAAGCTGAAGTTCTGTTTGTGAGAGAAGTTTCTGACTTTACCTGGAGCTGAGTCAATTTAGAAAGGCGAGCAAAACATAGTGGTAGAGGAAGCAGCAGAAACCCTGGGAACTTGCTGGGTTCCTTAGCAGGCCATTCCTGCCTGGCACCACAGGGATCCATCAGAAGGGTAGCCAGAGGAGCAGGGAGTAAAAGTCCACAAGGAAAAGGAAATATCTAGCTGAACTTTGTAACAATTTGAATGTGGTGAGAAACCTCCTGGTCAGAACTTGGGAGGAGAGTGCAAATCCAGTGTGCAGACTCCACAGGCGAGGGAATAATCAAGCCCTTTTCTTTTGCAGCTGGGAGGCAGGTAGCCTGGCGCAAGTTTTCAAGCCCTCTACCTGAAAACACACTCAGAACCATAAAATATCTTTTTAATAAAAGTTGATAGTTCTAAAGGTACATCATATTTTTATATGGATATGAATGTTCTAAAAGATTGCATAAATGAGATTATGAACAAATTTCTCTTTCACTTTATACAACTTTATTAGTTTTCAACTAAATTATCAATAAGAATTTCAGAGTTTAGTCTTTCATATTTCGAGGAACTCAGAGAGTTTAATGAGAAGACAAACTGAACAGAGATCTTGAATCATAATTTGGTTTGAGGGATTATGAGAGCTCTTTAGAGACAGCATTGGAGGTAGTGATTGATGAGTTCTGGGGAAGCGGGGCTCTTTACAGGCAAGACATTTCATGCTGTACATTTAGCTGGTCCTCTCTGGAAATTCATGACGTATATTTTTGAAAACTTTTCTTAAATTATTTGTTGATGATTTTTCCCCCTTTCATATTTTGTGTCCTTCACCTTTTGATGGGAATTTTTATCACTCAGACATTGAGTATTCTGGACTGTTCTTCTGTTTCTTGACTTTTCTACTTTCCATTTGTTTGTCTTTTTTACTCTACTATCAGAGAAATGTATTAAAACTTTGTCTTCTAATCTTTCGACTGAATTTTTCACTTATGCATTTATGTTTCTGATATTAAATATATTTTTGTTGTTGTTTGAGTGATCTGCATTAAAGCAACCTGTTTATGGTTTCTGCATATCACAAATAGCTTTGTTTTGGTTTTCCTTCCTACATGTTTCCTCCAAGTTGCTTTACATGTTTTGTTGTTTGTTTGTTTTGATCTTTATGTCAAGAGCCTTTCCTCAGATTTTTCTCATCTTTGACTTTATGGGCATTTCTATGAGTAAGGGATTTAAAACCTGATTGCTCCTGATAAACACATGATGGGACTTCTCAACTCTGAGCTGCATTGTAAATTGACCTGTGTGAATATTTTATTGGGAAATCCCAATTGTTTTTGTCTTTATCTTTTCTGCTTTAGAGTGGATCAAATTATCAAGGAACGACTTCCAATTTGTATCTAGAGGATACAAACATGGTGAAACCCAGTCTCTACTAAAAATACAAAAATTATCTGGGTGTGGTGGCATGTGCCTGTAGTCCCAGCTACTAGGGAGGCTGAGGCAGGAGAATCACTTGAACTGGGAGGCGGAGGTTGCAGTGAGCCGAGATCGTGCCACTGCACTCCAGCCTGGTGACAGAGTGAGACTCCATCTGCAAAAAAAAAGAAAGAAAAGAAAAGAAAAGAAAAAAAGAGAGAATTCTTGGCCAAGACTGTGGTTTGACAAATATGCTCTGGTTCCTTCCTCAAACTGAATTAAAATGTAAATAAGATTTTTAAGAAAAGTTTATAAGCTTGCAAGGAGCAATTCTGGCGTTTTGTTCCAGGTGGAAATCTAGAAGACTCTCTTTGAGATATCTGACCAGCTGGAGAGCAAAGCCAAATCTGTCATCTTACTACGAAGAAGATTGCCAATAAGACTCACAGCTTGTGTTAAGAGATTTGGAGCAATTCCTATCCCCACTTTTACATATGAGCCTACAACTAAGAATTGTTAGACCTTTGAATAAAGCCACTAAAATGGGGAACAGAGACTACAACAAACAGGAAGAAACATACAAAGTACTTGAAAGAAACAGACATCTGAATGATGCAGACAGCTCCTTCTCTAGAAAAAGGACTATTGTTCATATCTGCAGAAAGCCAAGATAAAATATTATAACTATGGAGCAGGATTAAAATACTGTAAGAAGGGAAAATTTAGGCAGGAAAAATTATCTTTTAGGTATGAAACGTATTGTGATGTAAACAAAAATCTCATTTAGAAAGTTTAGGAAATAAAGAAATCTTCTAGAAGATACGTTTTTTTAAAAGATGAAAAATAAGAAAGAAAAGATAAGAACATGAAACATTCAACCATGGAATATGGGTACTCAAACATGGATGTTCCTGAAATACAGAAGAAGGGAACTGAATGAGCAATAAAATAATTTGAGACCATTTCTCAAATGAATTATCATGAGTTGCCATATTGAAAGAGTTTTTGGAGTATCCAGCAGAGTGAATGAAAATGGACCAATATCAAATCAAATCATCCAGAAGTTTCAGAGTATATGAACAGAGAGCAAATGCTACCAGCTGGCAGAGTAGGGTAACGAGTCATAAACAAAAGACTAGGATGTAAATTGGCTTGATTTTCTCACCAGTGATATTGGGTGCTAAAGAATATGGGAAGAATATAATGAAAAAAAAAATGATGTTATGCCAAGCATTTTATACCTAGACAAATAATAGATCAACTGTGAAGCTTAAATAAAAATACATTAAACATAGAAGGCTCAACAAATGTACTTCCTGTGCCCACCAAGATGTGCGCCACTAAATGAGAGAGAAAACCAAGAGAGAGGGAGACATGAATTACAGAAAGAAGGATATTAAGCACAGAGGGGAAGCAAAGGAAATCTCCAGGATGTTTCCACTGGGAGATCTCTGAATGAGAGCTAGGCACATAGGTTAACAAATCCAGATTGTATTACCTCAAAAGATTTGAGGGAGTCTCAAGAAATGAAATTGAGAATTAATTTCTAAGTGATTAATAATTAAATTGGAATAAAATTGGTTAAATAGCTGATATGTCTAAATGTTTTAAGATTTTTTTAAGGCAATTTGTGTGGAGTTGGGAAATAATTTAATGGTAAATACACTTTAAAAATCTAAATTAGAAAATTATATTGTTAAAATGAAAATGAGAATTTGTTTCAGAGAATATCTAGTGAACAATGACCAAAAAACAGTGAATATCATGAGATTAAGCAATGCAATTACTTAACTGTGATTTTAGGTAATATATTTTTAATATATTAAATTAATGAATGTATGTACTGCTAGCAGGGTAGAGGTAATTAAATTTATTAGTGGTGATATGGAATAATATTTCTCTTCCCAACCCCCACCCATAGTGAGCTCCTTTCGAATATATTATACTAATAGTGCTCATTCCCATGATGCTACAGAATGAAAGGAATGATATATTGGTGTAAATGTAGGCAATCATTAATGCTGACAATTTGATTCAGTACAGCATACTTCTCTGTGGGTTTATTTTTAATTCTTCTGTTATTATATGGCTTCATTGATGTTTACATTGACATGTTGTACATGTGGTCATAATATTTCTACAGGAGGAAAATTAAATTTAATCTAAAAATCCAAGTGAAACCACACAAAAGTTCCTAGAATAAAGTTCTGGCAAATAAATCTTACATGTTTCTAAGTAGGTTCCACAATAGCAGAACTATTTGAAATAAAATTTTAAAACCATCTAGAATTTTTCAAAAATACATCTGTGAGTAATGATAGCATGTTGGTGACATAATTTACAAGAGGGGGTTAAAATATAGTGCTAGTCTCCAGCCTCTAAATTTCAAATTTTAAACCATCTAGAAAACCACATAAACAATGTTTACTTTAGTTATTGGTATTTACTCTTCATAATACAAGTATAATAATTATTAATTTGATCAAGAAACAAATTTTACACAGAGATTTTGTCTTTCTATAATATGTGAATAAGAATCTAATGTACATAAGAATCAACTTTCGAGATTGTAATAACCAAACATATGCTTCTTTAATTTCCATAATCTCGGTATTAAAATATTTCCCCAATGCCTTTGACCCCATCTCAGTTTTTTAAATATAATTGTGTATTCTCGTGTCTTAAACTGGATACTTTCGGAGTGGAATCATACCAAAAACATTGGTTTAGAAGTTGTATGTTTATGTCAAATATAATACACAGCTGACGTATTCAAATTCTTAGATGAGCGTACGCCACTATAGAATTGAGAATTACAGAGATGTATTTGATACTATATATTTACTCAACTTTGACATCCTTTGGTCGCAGGTCAACTGTGAAGACACTGTGGGAATGGTCTATAATCCAAATATGAAGGCGAGAGTATAAAGAATTAAATCATCAGGTTATGAAGGATGGAAACGATATATAACGTGCACACACACTCAGGTGGCTACTATAACCGCTAGGGAGCCCTAGCGGAATTCGAGGAAAAGACGCCCCCAGTGGACAGATGCCGCCCTGCACATTCTGAATACATTGGGGTAAGTGGAGCGCAGGTGGACATCAGCGCTTGGAATTAGTGTTTTGGAATTGCAGCGGAAATGTCAGTTCCAAATGGCCATGCAAAGAGAGGCTTCAAGGAAGAGGTGGCATTTGGAATTTGAACAGTATGCAGCTCCTCGGTTGGGGAGAGAAGCCTGGGGGAGTGTCTGTTTTTTCCTCTGGCTCATTGCCAAATGATGACAACAGGGTTCCAGAGCTAATTTGAATAGATGAGGTGATTGTATCCTTCATATCATTTTTTTTTCACATGTAATTCTGTTGCGTAGCACTGTAGCGACCCCATTTACTCAATACTGAAAGTAGGATTTTACTTTAATTTCAACATAAACTGAGCTCAGGAGGAACTGTAATTCGCCTGCCTGTGAGGATACTTCCTTGCTTGGTGTTTCGCTAATGTCTTTCAGCTGTCTGGCCATTTTAAGGACCCCTTGTGCTTTCACAACCCATAAAACTTGTAATGACTAAATTTGAGATTTTTCTAATTGAGAGTTACAAAGCATGACTAAAGCCCACGAGGCCACAGTAAACTGTTGGATACAGGCTGTGCATTTTTGACAAATGGCTGGTCATGTGCAGTAAGGAGGGAACATCAGATGCTACACCAAACTCAGATTCCACTGGTCTGCTGCCATGTTTTAAAATGCCCAGATGGCCAAAACCTAACATCTATTGCATTATAGTGGCATTATGAATCAAATTGAGAGAAAAGATTCTGGGGCCAAAAAGTGGTTATAGAGCAGTTACAACTTAAGCAACAAACAGGGATTAATAAAAGGTAAATCTGGCTGGATTTAATGCTGACCTTCGACAAAATAATTTACTTTTCAGCTATCACAGACGGGTTTATAGGAGAAACGACTCACTATGTATAATTTTACAGCTAAGATAAAGGATCAAAATGCAAACATAATAGTTAGAAATAATTTGTTTCTGGCCAAGAGCACCATGAAGCAGTTAAGGTATATAAACAAAATGGATGGAAGACAATAGTATAAAAATACAATATTTTTCAGTCTAGAAAATATGATCTGATGATGATTTATTCTGCATAAATCAGAGAAAGTCTACTTCTTCAAACTATGTTGGCTGAAGAATCAGTTAACTAGACAACATAAAACAGTTAATTGATTATCATTTTTAAATGGGCTTCTAAAGTAAATTTCTCTCTTCTTAACTGAGTAAACACAACTTTGCTGCAGATCATGTATTTAAGCTTTTTATACAGAACCTACTTTTGCATCTCCATTTTCTTTGCCAAAGGTGATGATTAATAGGTGATTCAAGGTTTAACTAATACATGTCTGCCAAATTGACCATTCTTATTGAATTAGGGGATGAATAGAAAAAGAGATTATATTTCTGGGAATCTGCACTGCATTTCATAGTTCATAAGACACTTCCACATTTGAATGAAATTATCCTGAGGCAATTCTGGAAAATATTATTTCTACATTTTTTGGCTAAGGAAATTGCAATGCAGAGAGTTGTAATAACCGACTGAAAGCACCAGTGTTTAAATACAACATGTGGAATCTGTATGGTCTTCAGGTTCTTTGCCTCTTTATTTTACCCTGTGTAGCTTCTCTGAATTGTCAAGCACATTTGAACCTCCAAAACTGTCTGAGAGATTTCTTCCTACTCCCTACATTTTCCCAAGTTGACCATTTTTACATCATAGACACATAACCTAAACTACCTAAAGTCATTCTGAATTTTAAAATCACCATCAAGCAACTAAATAGTTTTTTTTAGAGACAGGGTCCTGCACTATTGCCCAGAGTGGAGTGCAGTGGTGCAATCATAGTTCACTGCAGCCTTGAACTCCTGGGCCCTAGTGCCCACTTTAGCTTACCCAGTAGCTGGAACTACAGGCATGTGCTACCACAACCAGCTAGATTTGAAAAAGAAATTTTTAGAGATGGAGTCTTACTACATTGCCCATGCTGGTCTTGAACTCCTGGCCTCAAGTGATCATCCTTCCTTGACCTCCCAAGCCATTAAATGATCAAATTTTCTTTAACAATCTTTTTCTAAAAATACTAAATTCTAAGTAATAATTCATAGATTACTTGTTTTTTTTCATTCTGCATAGTAGATAAGTTTGAATAACATAAGATACTATGACTTTACCCTTCTGTGAGATTCTACTACAGACTACAGTTCAAGAGTAATCATAACCCCAGGAATATCAATAACAGCCAAGCAAGCTTAAATATCTTCCTGTAACAACACCAAAGGAGAAGACAGGTATGAATAAACCATGGAAAGGCTTTTGAAGATCTAAAGTTCAACTAAGAGACCTCTTCTTTTCTCCCTCCTCATCACTGCCAAATGATAGAAAAGTAGGTGAAAGAGAAGGAGATATTTAGAAGCATTCAATATGCAAGGTTGCACAATTAGCTACAGAAGCAATCATTTAATCAGATTTTCACAATATCAAAAGCAGTTTATTTCATTAGCACTAATTCCATTTTGAAGGGCAATGCCATTTAAAGATGTTTTTAATTGATCATCATTCAAGGTTTAATATAGATTCTCAATATAATTGATTTAGAATTAAAAGTATAATTACAAAGAAATCTAGCAGTGTGCTTTATAATAATGCAGCATATCATACTAATTTCCTTGAACTTGCTTGACCTTTTTTGAACAACTTTTGTGTAGCTATATCAAATTAATTTCCTAGTTTTCAAAAAGTAGAAAGAAAAATTATGCAAACTATTGATATGAATCTTGAAAGATATTTTAGAATAAATTATTAAGAGATAGCATGTAAATATCCCAAGGAAGGTCAGAAGAAAGCCAGTGTGTTTCTAATGATAATAGCACATCAGAATTTATTTCTATGATAGGGTTAGTGGATGTAGAATGCAAAGAAATAATTGTCCAGGACTAGTTCTTAAATTGGAAAAATCTTAAACATTGTTCTTACTCTTAATATAGAAACACATGAAATTTCAAAAACAGATAAGTAGCTCAATCACTACCTCAATAGTGCTTATTAGTGTGTTGATGTCAATCACAAGGGAGGTTTCTAGTGGATTGTTGCATGGTTATGTCTCCTTCATTATCCTTTTCAGCCTTTCCCCAATTACTTACATTTCTTAAATAAAGACATAACATACTCTCCCAAATTTGTAGTTGAAATTAACTTTATGATTCATGAATATGCTGAATCAAAATTGCACTGACATGATGTAGCCATGGGCTAAAGTCTACCAAATTGTTATTTCTTTGGAAAAGAATCAGGTCCTATACTTGGTTGTACACAGTGAAGAATATGTAGCCTATTCTGAGGAATTAAATTTGGTAAGGACTCTATGGGAGTCATTAACATAGCCTCAAAAACATGATCTTAGGTCAAATAATAAAAGCAAAATATCTAGAGCAAGTGAGAGGATGTTTATGCTCTCCTTTGTGTTGCAGGGACCACAGCTAGAGTTTTTGTCCAATTCTGGCAGCCCATCTGCAAGAGGAGATAGAGTAGGAGACTCAGATGACAGAGGAACTTGAACTTCTATTGTATATGGGATAGTTCAAAGTCTATCATGCTTTACACATACTAAGCACTGGGCGGGACATAATAACTCTTCAAATATCTGAAGGTCTGTTATGTGGAAGTCACGTTTAAGAAAAGTACTTGTACGTTTTTTTTCTCATGGCGTCATTACACTAAAACAATGCTTATTCCATTGATGCTGTTTGTAAATAATGGGAACTTTTTCTCCCAATTTTTACTTTGTCCCTTCTATTTTTTTCTATTTCCCAGTTTGTACTGATTTAATCTGTTATTTTTAGATCCAATTTGTGATTACATTATTACATTATGTTTTCTCCTTCAAAAATTATTTTTGAAATGTGCATTATTTTTAAAAAGGCTAACAAAATGAAAAAGATTTAATTCTATATTTTGTTGGTATTGATATTCAGCCTTAATTATTTTATACTTTGCCTTTTCATTTTATTTTGAGTCACCTTTCAATTTGCTAGAGTATATTTTTGAGTAATTTTTCAGGAATGGCAAATTTTTGCTCCTCTGACCATAAAATGTCCTTACATAGAAGTTACATCTTTTGCAAAGAGAAAGCTACCTATTAGTCACTTGTAATCATTGCTCATCTTACTTAATGAATATTAATTCATTTGTACAAAACACATTATTAAGAACTAGTATGTGACAGGCACCATTTTGAAATTAATCAACAAACATCAACTAAAATAGACAAAGATCCTTGCCCATCAAGAGCATATGTTCTAGAAGTTGGGAGATTCTAGAGGTTGGGAGGAGGGGGAGAGACAACAAAAATAAACATAAGTAAGCAAGTTATGAAGAATGTGAAAAAGTGACAAATATTATGGTATAAAAGAGTTCATTGGAGGTGAAAGAAGTCTAACCTTTTAATTAAGCGGTAATGAGGATAGTCTTATTGAGAAAGCAACACTTGAGAAAAAGTCTTTAAAAAGGGGAGGCCAAAAGCCATAGGTATAATTCATGGAAGAGAATCCCAGGCTGAGGAAACAGCACATGCAAAGGCCCTGAGGCAGAAGCAATCTCAGCAGAGGGACCACAAGGCAGCCAGCGTGGCTGGAACAGAGTAGGCAAGTAGTAAGACAGAGGATGAGGCTGGAGAGGTAATGGGGAGGTGGGGAACAGATGGCTCTGGAGATCATGTAGGGCTCTGTTGGCTGTTGAAAGGACTTGGCTCTTCCTCTAAGTGAAACAGGGAGCCATGCAGAGTGTTGAGCAGGGGCTGCCACGGTCTGACCTACATTTTTAAAGGATTACTCTGGCTACGGTTTTGAAAATAAACTTTAGAGAGACAAGCATGAAAAAATTTAGCTCAAGTCTCTTCCTTTTATTCCCGAGCAAAAAGGAAGCAATTTAATAGTGTCATTTTGCATTTATATATGTATTTTTGAGTCTTACTAAGAAAAAAAGTAATAGAGCATATCAAAGACAAATCATTGAATTTTATGACTAGAAGAAATCTTGATAAATAATTTTTCCACCTTGCTTCAATCAGATAGTATTCCCATAAACTAGTCCAGACATATGAATCTGCTTTATGTTAGAAGACTTCTAGTAAAAGAAATTTCACAGCTTCTTATAATCCACATTCCAAAGCCTCGCAAATGTCTCTCAGAAATGTTTTCCTTACATTAAATTAGAATTATTCATTCTGTAAATTACAATTTATTTCCTTGTTTCTTTTTTTAAAAAAATGGGAACTTAAAGCAAAGAGTACTAAATGTAGAATCAAAGATGTAGAATTCTGATCACATTGCATTCTAATAATACAGTGTAACCTTTGTCAAATGACTTTGTCTTTATGTATAACTTACTTAACAGATGCTGACCTTCCTTTAGCTCCTAGGAAGAAATGAACTCTACAAGTCCGAGATATAATTAGAATCATTGTTGGTATTATTCTCTTCTCATTAGAAATGGAATATTAATCCAATCCTTGCTAGGATTTTAACTCAGCAAGATGGTGCATGTTGCCTATAGATATGAAATCTTCAGGGAGCATTAAGTCATTAATTCTGAGTCGGGGGAAAAAACACTCCAAATTCACCAAAATCTTTTAATCCAGATTTAAATTCATTCTTACTCCATTACAATGAATGACCTGAAAGGAAAAAATCCTGACAATAATTTAAAAGTTTAACAGAACAGTTTAGTATAGTTAACATAGATTCCCTTGAAAAATATACTTCAGACACTAAAACACAGTGATCAAATTAGATATCTCACTGAGTGAAAATTAGCAGAGGCCATTAAAAATTAAAAAGCAGAAGCTCAGTTTCCCAATAGAAAGATTGTATATTTATATATATATAAATTTGTATATTTATTTTTGCTTTCATAGATATATATACAGAAATAAATGTACTTTATATGTGTGTGTATATATACAATACGTGTTTCTCTAAAAAATGCTTTTTCATTTGGAGCCATTCATTTTAAGGTGCTGGAAATAAATCATTCTAATTAAAAATTCTACTATTACATGGTTTACAATGTGAGAGAAAAGAAAATAGCAGAGATTACAGCTTTGACCATGACTACCTTCAGTGCTTTTAGACATATGTCACGCAGTGAACAATTCTGAGCCCTCACTGTCCCCTGAGTTCTGCTTTCAAAATTCAGGAGAGTACAAAAAAAGCAACATGTCAGCAATAGCTAGCATTGTGCACAGCATAGAATCAATGCTTATCATCCCGCAAACTGAGTTATTCAGCTTCCCTCCTGCTTTCCCAAGGCTTGTTATTAAAATCATTCATTCCTGGTTCTGGGCTCAATTTTGTATTTATTGCCACTTACTCCTTTTGCCCTTTCAAACTCTTGCTGAGTATTGTGGATTCTGTTTTCAGAGATACCCAGTATTCTTTCTTACTCCATATATACTGACAATTTTCTGCCTCATTATTATTTTTACCTCATTATTATTATCACCAGCCAGGATTATCTCAATACCTGCTTAACTGATCTTGTGCATATGGCTTTCTCTCTGATTCACTTTCCATGCTGTTTCTATACTTATTTTCTTAAAGCTTTATAGTTTATTCATCGAATATCACTAAACCATTGCCTGATGCCATGTACTGTGTTAGGTGTGGGTGATGAGAAAGTAAATAAGACTTGGTCTTTTCACCTGTAGAAATTGCAATTAAGTTTGGTACAAAGACATGCCATGAAATAACTGTAATACAGTATGATTGGTGAAACATTTTGAGTATGTACAAAGTGCTATGATAATGTGGGGAAGGAGGGATCCAGGCTCAGGTGAGAGGATTAGGAAAGTCTTCAGAGAGGAGAGGGCAATATGAAACCTGCATAGTGAGGGATAGATTTGCTTGCACCAGTTAGACACTACAGAAAAGCTAATTCTAGGCAAAGAGAACAATATTTACAGAGATATAGAAATATAAAATTTAGAAAGTTTGAAAATCTCTACTTTTTCCAGGATTACTGATGTTTAGGATATGAGTTAAGAAAGGCAGAATTGATCAGAGAGTTTGGTCAGGGACTCCTCAAGGGTGGGTTTTTCTGGGGAAAGCTATATAATTTGAACTTTATTCCATATTTCACAGACAATAAGAACTATGAGATAATATTTGGTTTTCATGAGATGACTTTGGAAAGTGTTCTACTCATTTACTGGATGGGTCAGGAACTGACAGCAAGGCAATCAGGTAGTTTAGATCAGGAATCCTGGTAAGCTATGATCAGGTCAGTCTAGGAAAGGGAAGAAATGACAGAAGACTGGGGAGAAAAAGCCTCATTCTAGAGTTGTGACATAGAGGAGGTTCTACTGGAATTGAGGGAGACATTCTGTCTCTTTCTTTGTCTGGTCAAGATTCTGAATCCACTTCCATATGATCTATTACTTTGGCTCCCTCATATGACTGAGAACATGTGGTATTTGTCTTCTATGAATGGCTTATTTCTCTTAACACAATGATCTCTATTTCTGTCTATGTTGTAGCAAATCATAAGATTTCACTCTTTTTATGGCTGAATGACATCCTATTGTGTGTATACACCATAGTTTAAAAAGTCTATTCCTCCATTGATGGACACAAGTTGAATCTATATCTTGACTATTGTCAATAGTGCTGCAATTACCAGAGGCTAGGAAGGGTAGTGGGGAGAGTAGATAAAGAGAAGATGGTTAATGGGGACCAAAATACAACCAGATCGGAGGAATAAATTCCAGGAGTTAATAGTCTAGTAGAAAGACTATAATTAACAATAATTTATTGTCCATCTCAAAATAGCTAGAAGAATTGGAATGTTCCCAACACACAAAAAAGCAAATGTTTGAACTAACGTATATTGCAGTTACCCTTATTTGATCATTAGACATGGTATACACAAATCAAAACATCACATGTATCCCTGAAAATATGTATAATTATTATATATCAATAAAAATATGAATTCAATCTGTTAAGATTCATCCCACTTTTTTCTTTTTTGTTTTCTAGGATTGATCAGATATAGCTCAAGTCATTATGTACTTCTGCATAAATGACATTTGTTCTTTTCCTAGAGTATATTGGTCTCATGTTTCCCTTAGGTTCGTGATATTTTTACTTGGATTCTTCAGAGCCTTCAGATTAGTTAGAAGTGCTTCACGGGCTTTGCAGGAGGTGATTAGAAAGACTGGGGTGGAGACCAGGCGCAAAGTTTGAGTACCTTTATCCATGCTTTAACAAAGCCAGTTCTTCTTGTATTTGTTTTATGTGTGAGGTTCCACATAAAATTTTGTTTTTAGAAAGCTGCTTAAATAACCCTTGCTCAAGGGAATGAGCAGAACTTACGAAATTTCAGTGTTCATTGTGTGTATTGTTGTCAGACTTGGGGGAAGAGCCCAATTCATACTGTGCCAGGATGTAGATGATCTGTTGCACTGACCATGGAGAAATGCTATATGCCATATGACTGCAAGTCACAGGAAAACAAGATTTCTGAGTCTAGTGCATAAAATGGTCAAAAGTTACATTGAAAGGCATGCTCTTGCCAGTCTTTCAGGACAACACACCTGCCTCTTTAATGAGCTGTATAATCTTATGTTGTTGGGGGCAGATTATGGAATGCTTCAAAAAATATATTTTTTATTTATATATGACTTGGTCACGATATCATTAAAACATCAGTACAATAATTGTCCATTTAAAATTAGGTGAGGTAAATTATCTCTGTCCTTGCTACACAATTAGGAGAACCCAAGGAGCCACAAGCCACAGCCACAGCTCATAAATAGAGCATTCATATACTGATAACATATTAGGAAATATAATTGACTCAGGACCTAAAGACTCAATGTAAGAAATGAGGGAGAGAGGATGTTCAGGTGTTTCCTGACTTTCTGACTTGTGTATTTGAATGGATAATAGTGATCTTTAACTAGGAGAATACACAGGAGAATGAGGACCATAGAAGGCAAAATAAGGAGATTCTCTTTGAAACAAGTTAAGTTAGAACTGCAGATGTATATCAAGGACACAGTTATATAAACAAGGCCACAGCTCAGCAGAATCTGGGAGGGCTATAGATCTGACAGCCATCAAATAACATTAGTGAAAATTAATAAAGTGGATGAAATTATTAAGGAGGAATTTTTGAACAACAAAGGCTAAAGAGGGAATGTTGAATGGCCTCAAATTAAGGGAGGACAGAGGAAGAGAACTAATACCCGTAAGGAATAAACATCAGAGAAATAATAAGTACACCAAGACAGAGTAGTTATCATTGCATCCACAGAAAGGGGCAGTTTCCAGAATAAGAAAATGGAGATGAGTGATAAATGCTACAATACAAGAATTGCTATAATTCTTGGTTGCTTCAACTGATCATAGATTCCTTAGTGTGGAATGGAAGGTCAACCCAAGTCTTATTTCTATTCCTCTTTCTCATAAATCCTGAGTGTTCGTCTATGCCTGCACACACAAAATCTTTGTACTGGCAGTAATTCTCTTTGTCCTTTATTTAACCTGTGTTCTGCTTTTCTCAAATTGCTTCTTATACCTGGATGCATATTTATACATTATCTTTGCCAGTTGGCCTTCTGCTTATCTTTGAAATCTGTGATAATTTGATTATAAAAATGGCCCTTTCTCTATGCCTTTTACAATAAACTGTGAAGATCCTTCCTTCAAGAGACTGAGTGCATTTCTCCAGCTTCTGAATCTGGGCTGGCTTCTTCATTTTCTCTGACTAACAGAATGAGCAATGTGAAGCATGCCAGCTGAAGACGAGGCTTCAGGTGGTCTTGAGAACTGGCATTCTCTCTCGGGACCTGTTGTGACTGGAGAAAAAGGCCAGGGTGGCCTGCTAGAAGATTATGCGGAGAAGAGCCAAGATCACTATAGGCCAGCTAAGAGCAGTACACCTCCAAATATGTAAAAATGCTCAAAGATCAGCAGAGCTGCCTGCCTGACCTGAAGCTGACCCATAGACACATGAATAATTTCAAGAGAGTCCAGAAGACCTACTAGCTGGCTCTTAGATTCATGAGAAAAAACAATGGCTATTATTATTTTAGGTCACTATGTTTTAATGTGGCTCGTTTTGCAGCAATAGCTAACTGGTACAGTGTACCAGCTCATACCTCCTTACTTTCATGAAAGCTGCCTTGATACATTTTGTTAGATAAAAAAATTAAAACAAAGTAGTTTCTTTCTTTCTTTCTCTCTCTTTCTTCTTTCTTTCTTTCTTTCTTCTTTTTTTGTATAGGTGAGTGGCATGAGATGAGGTGACAGAGGAAGACAGGACCCAGAGCATGCAGGACTTAGCAGGCCTTATTCAGTATCTTAGAATTTAACATTCTCAAATATTCCATTTTTTTTTCTCACTTGGTTTAAAAAACAAAATCCAAAAACCAATAGCAACAACATTGTAATTATGTTAAAAATTCTTGAATCTTGAGAAAATTGGAAATCTACTTGAAAATATTCAAGAATCCTCCATTTTCTCTAACTCAGGCAAACTCACCCAGAGGGAACCCACCATTTCGCTCAGCCTCAACTTCCCCCGCTCTGCTTGTTATCTAAGCCCTACATTTGGAACAGTGCCAGGATCAGACACAATGGAATGGCCCCGCATCTCTCCTCTTTCTCACATTACCTTCTACAGCACAGGCACTTAACATCCTCCAAGCTTTCTTTCAAGTCCATCTCTCTACAATAACACCTGCTTCAGGGCTGAAAGCACTTCTACAAAGTAGGAGATAATGGGTGATGCAAGATAAAGAAGGCTGCCTGCTACTTAGCTTCAAGAACGTCTTATAAGACAAACACTGAACTATGTACTTGAAACTGAAAACTCTAAAATATGTGAATGTTTTTAATGGCCTCTGAGAGTAGGACAACTTGATCCCGTGTTATAGATGGCAGGGATTATAGCTCTGATATGCACTTGCATTATATCAGGGGAACAAATCATTGTTTTCATAATTTATTCCTTGGCTTCTACTAGGATTCAAAGTATTAGGGCACATACTGGCAATTGGTGAAGAAGTTGCTATCCGTAGTGTCTCCTACCGCCAGTGCTGGAAGCAATGACAATGGCAATTGCTCTTGCATCCTTCCCTTGTAGATGCTGCGTGGTGACGCTCATGACTTTACAGTTTCCCAGAGGTTAGTTTATTCAGACAAACCCAATCTGCCACCTCATCAGTGGAATGTTTTGCTCATGTGGCATGTGGGCAGCTCTCAGGGAAAACTCTTAACGGCTCTGCAAACTGAGAAGCTGGCTAGGGATGCCTCTGTCACAGGGCTCTAGCTCCCACCTTCCCAGCCTCTGGAGAACCGTCTACTCTTCAGGGCAGTCAGCCAGACTGACTGAGACAGAGACAGAAACTTCCACGGAGGTGCTAATGCTGAATACTTCATGCTTTTCAGTGATGAATTTGGAAAACTTCCCAGATTGCACATCTGCCATAGCATAATAGTTTGCACTTCAGAGAATAAAGCTTTCTAAGGAGACAGTGAGAACAATCATATCTATTCACAGAGGGAGGGTGACATTTCTTCCTTCTTTCAGGGACAGTGCCTGCCCTGGAGTGGTGGCTGCTGGTGAATGTGTGTAGTCTGGAGGGGTCCAGGGGCACGGGGCCCTGCTGGAAGAAGCCCTGTGATTGGTGCATGGCCCCGCTGGCAGAAACCTCATGATGGTGCATGGCATCTCTGGGTGAAGCTCTGTGTTTGGTGCACAGCCTTGCTGGGAAACACTCCATGACTGGTGCATGGGCTCCTGGGAAGCACCCTGTGATTAGTGCACCGTCCCACTGGCTCTTCTGAAGCAAGCTAATTCAGATGGGTGCGGTGGGTCAAGAAGGGACCTGAACTTAGACACTCAGTAAGGTAAAGGAATCTTCTTCCCTCTTATCTCCTTTCCTCACCGTATGCTATTGTTTCTTTTTTTTTTTTTTTCATTTTGTTTAGTGCAGTGGTCAAATAGCCCAATGCCATGAACTTCCCTTGGTACCAGCTGAGGAAATTGAGATATGATGTAACTTTTCTTAGGGCTTATTTAGGTCCAACTGAGACTTTGTCAGTTTCTTTATTGGGAAACTCATCTAACTCAATCATTAAACGTCAAAATTTATGTTTAAATGTATTTAATTCCAAGGTCAAAGAGATAAAGATAAAGAAGAGGAAATTCAGATAGGGGCATAGGAATTCTGGACTATGTAGAATTATTATCTGAATGTTCTTTAAAATGTGCTCTTCTAACATCAAGTCACAGTGAACTCCAAGGAGATCTATTTTATAAAGAAAGGGAAACAGTATTTCTGGAACAAGCACATCGTCTACTGAGGTTTTAAAACCTGATATATCAGTACAACCGTGGTTGTTAAAATGCATATCAGTGGGGTAAAGAGTGCGGATTCATTGTTTGGGAGCTTCTGATGGGGTCAGTTCCAGGCATGCCTGAAATGCAAAATGTACAAGCCATCTCCACAATCTCCCGTTGTGTCCTGAACAATTCACATGTGATCATGTTACGGAGTTCACACTTAGACTGTACTTAGTGAAGATTGATGTGGTCTTCTTTTTCATAATCATTATTATCATAGGAAGCATTATGCTTATGTTGCTTTATCTAGTTCTTCTTAAAACCAGAAGCAAATGAACAATGTGATGTAAAAGCAGACTGATGGCTTAAATACTAGAGTGTGCGGGAGGAGGGAGGAGAGATCTGGTCTCTGGGTGCTGTGTTTATGAGCAGGAGCCCAGGGCAGTTAGACAGAGTAAGCATAAGACTAGAGGTATTTAGTTGAGGTGTCTCCTCATAAAGGATGATACCCAAGCACTTTTTGTCACTTCGCAACAGCAGTAGGTATAGCAATGAGGAGACACTTAGAAACTCAATCTAGGTATAAGTAATTTTAAAAATAAGTTTCCAAAAGAAAATAAATTATAGTTTCTCTTAAAACTTATTTCCTCCCTCAACATTAAAGAAGCAAACATAATAGCAAATAAAAGTTGACAGGTAGAATGGGCAGACTATAAAAGGAATACACACACTTGCAGTTGTCTTTTTACACATTAAAAGAGACATAAATAACATGAAGAATTTAACATAATATAAATTCTTTATTAGGTTTAAAGTTAATATTAAAAAAAAGATTTTTCAGCATTCCACATTGTGATAGGAAAAATTGAGCCATCATATAACCATGCTATCTGAAGAATATATGAAGACTTTGGAAGGTTTATTCTTGATATAAGAAGATTCTGTAGGGGAGACAATACATTATGCTGTGTGTATGTGTATGTTTGTGTCTGTGTGAAAGATTGAAACTAGACTTTTTAATGTTTCCTTTGGTATGTGCTATCTCTAAGTAGACTTTTTGCTTCACAGAACTTTTCACATTTATAATTCAATGTTTATGCTGGATATACTATCTTCGTTACACCAAGGTATAAATTTGTTTTATTCTTTGCTATATTACCAGGGTTTATTCCAGGGTTTGAAATAAGATAAATGCTCAATCAATGTTATATGAGTGAATGAAGGAATGAATGAATGATTTGGAATATTACTGGATGTTTTAGGGCACACAGACCTGTTTAGTAAAAGTCTACCACAATAAACAGTATACCAGGTATTTATGTATATTGATTTCACTTAATCTTCCCAGTGATTTTGAAAGACAGATATAATCTGCACCATTTTGTAGGTGAAGAAACTGAAGCTTCCAGAGACTATTTGAACCATCTCTGTCTGTTTAGATCCAAGGCCAATATTACTCCCGTAGCTTCTGTTACCCATAATGGAAACAGATGCTTACTCAATATAAGAATGTACTTTCTAAGAAGTCTAACGATTTTGGAAGGAAGGCACTCTCTTATGAGGAACTGAATTATTTGTCACTGAAATTATGGAGTCTGCTTGACCATCTGCCAGAAACATGTAACAGAGAAGATAAGAAAAGAGGTTGAATTTGGAAACCTCTGATGTTTCTCCCAACTCGAAAACTTTAATTTACTGTCTAGCCATATGCTGAAGTGGCAGAATAATATGGTTCTTCCTCTCTCTTGGTAGTTTCCCCTTTTTCTTTTCCTTTAAAAGCAGATGTTTGCTATTGTGCTTGTTGCCCCAGGAGAAGAATCTACAGAACAACAATCAGAGAAAGCCTGCTATCTTTTGGCTTTCCAATCCAAAAGCCTAAACCTTCAAGGGAAGTTGAAAGCTTAGGGACACAGACAACATATTTGAGAGAAAGATCAAAAAAGAGAGCATGGCTTTCTGACAAATTTGAAAAAGGTAATCTTGACGGGTGAATTAGAATTAGATGCATGAAATATGGAAAAGTTAATGGCAAGCAGAGTGTTTTTGATGCTTCAGAGAAAGAAGTGATTATACGCTCAGTTTTGGGTAGAGCCATGTGGAAGTAGAACTATTCAGAAAGCGGGATTGAAGGGCTTGGGAATACAAGAGAACACATCTGTTTTCTGTTTTCTGGTAAAATCCTGAGCAGATAGAGGGACCTAGCAAAACATTGTCTGGAAGGAGTATCCAGGCAGAAACAGCCACAGAGAGCATCAAATGACTCAAGGTTGAAAGGGTCACTCCCTACTCAGGGACCTTGGCCCCGTAGGACACTCCCAAACTTAGACACCACTCTGCAAAAAGGAGCAGACTCTGAAGGGACAAGAATAGTGGAATAAGGGACCTGAAGATTTGTTCTGAAGCCCGAAGACTAACCAAACAACAGATTGAACGTTTCATTTTTAACTCTTCACATTCCTGTGTTTCCCTTCTAGTTTTTTTTTTTTCTAGTTGAAACGAAAACACACATATTCCTCCAATAAGAAGAGTTTAATTTGTGTCCTGAACAATTCACATGTGATCATGTTATGGAGTTCACACTTAGATTGCACTTAGTGAAGATTGACGTGGTCTTCTTATTTTTAATAATCATTATTATCATAGGAAGCATTATGCTTATGCTGCTTTATCTAATTCTATTTAATACAAGTAAATTAGAGCTATTCACTAGATTAAATTGCATTTGTTACCTTCCCATTCTAAATATCTGTTAGCCTTGGGTAAACACCAATCCTGTCATACAGATAACATCTCTAAGTGATCCTGCAGTTTTTGTGGTAATTAACCCGTATGCTTGTGGTTGTTTACTTAATATATTTATATTGTTCTTTGTGCACAGGGAGATACAAAGCACAAGAAGTAATGGGTATGTGCTTCAAACTAAAAACTAATGGATATTAGTTTTTAGTTTGAAGTAAGATGTAATTGAGTTGGGAGTGTTGTGGGCAATAAAAAAACTGACTGAATGAAAAAAGTGGGGCTAACTTGCTTATTTTGAGAGGCCGTCTTCATCTGTTTTCCATTACTTATTCTAGTGTCAAATGTTTAAAAAAATACCTAGATTTGGAAACTTAAATTAAACCTTTCTGTTTCTCCCAGAAAATAATTGTTTGCTGCAGTAAGAGAAGTGGTGAAGAGTATCCCTCTATTCCTTTCTTAATAACGTTTATTTTCTGCAGACAGTACAGATATTATCACACTGGGTAGAGTTCTTTCTGAAGCTGACACCAAAAATGCAAGAGAATAAATGGAAAAAATGTGTGAAAGATAAGGCACAGGAGAGCAGGAATAGGAAGGGAGAGTTTTCAGTACACAACATAGGTCTGATACCTTGCACAGGAGAGAGGGAAGGAGGAGAGCTGGGTGTGAAGGATTTAGATCACCTTGCAGCTCTGAACACAGACTGATGAAAAACCTCAGATCAAAGGTGGTCTACTAAAGGAAGATCTCATTAGGCAGAAATAGTCCGGTTTGTGCCCTTGGTGTGATCAGTGATTTGTTAGGTGCAAACTGGGGAGAATGTGACCTTGGAGAGAGTAAGCCAAGACAGGTCCTGAAGGACTGGTAGCTGTAGGCTGTCAACTAACTTCTTCAGTGCAGATTTTCTCTTGAAAGGAGAACTGAATGGCATATGATCATGGCTTCTATAATCACCATTATTTAATTTTTAAATGTAATTAATTCTTAAAATTTTATGGATACAGATATGGAGTCAGTTCATGAGGATATTTTTGGAGACAGAAAATAGGAAGGGGATGGCACTAGACATATAGACAAGAAGTATTTGGCCTAAATGATCTGCCAATTATCTGAGAACACTTTATCCAAAAGTCTTAATAGTTGCACTGTCAGAGTGAGTCATTTTTCCATGCCACACTTGCTAGAAAAACTTAATTGTTCCTATGTACACTTTTGCAGGTACCTTTTGTATGGATTCTATTAACAGCCCAATTAAACCTCTTAGGGCAAGTATTTGAATGCCACTGTGGCTATACATAGCAATGAAACTTAGAAAAAAATAAAATTCCCTACTTGACTAAAAGAATAAGCAAAGAATTAATGTTCCTGAATTTGCTTTGTTAAAATGAAAGAAAAAGGGAAGTCCTAGTGATTCATTTAAAATGATGGTTATCGATTACATTTCCAACAATAATGAACCAAGCAGGTGTTTCAGGAGTAAAAAACTATAGCTTATTAGAATCACTTTCCTCAGTTGCGAAGAATGGAAAGATACTAAAAATGGATAAAAGAGAGGATAGTTTACAAGCTAGTGACTAAAAATGAGGACTGAACCCTTTTAACATTATTTTTTCTAAACCAAGTGACATAATAATAGAGACTAATCAGAAGATATCACCCAAGTCCCAATCTTCCTGAGTTCAGTTTGCCCCCTTGAGCTCCGGTAAGTTTAAACTATATATTCCTCAGAGAAAAATATTAAAAGCCTTTCCTACCTGCTGTTTTGTCATGAATCTCACCAATGCTAAACTAAGCCTGCTTGGGAGGAAAACCATTGCTGGAGGTAAGAGCCTTTAAAACAACTTGGCAACACTGTCTCCTGGAGCATTTGAACATGGGATGTTATGTGTATAGCAGGCTTTTGTCTTCCTTTGTGAGTCTCTTAGGACTATGTGAGCTCTTAGGGGCTTAAACAACAGAAAATTATCTTCTCAATATTTTGGAGGGTAGAAATTCAAGATTAAGGAGTAGACAGGGCTGGTTTCTTCTGAGGACCTCTCACCTTGGCCTATGGTTGGCCATCTTCTTCTGCTGTCTTCATATGGTCTTCCCTCTGTACATGTCTGTGTCATAACCTCCTTTCTTATAAGGGCACCAATCATAGTGGATTAGGGCCCACCCCAATGACCTCATTCTAACTTAATTACCTCTTTAAAGATGTTATCTTTAAATACAGTCACATTCTGAACTACTGGAGGTTAGGGCTTCAACATAGGATTTTGCGGCTACAAAATTCAGATTCATATCTGAGAACCGAAGTGTTAGTAGACCTATATTCTTTCCTCATGGATACAACAGCTTTGAGCCAGCTATGCCCCATCCAGTTTTGCAGAGAAGTGCTCTCTCAGCAGCACTGGCTTTACACCCCTCTTGTCCCAACATTCCCACTCCCCAAACACACTCAGACTAATAAGATGACCTGGAAAGAGAAGAGGTACTGCTTTGTCAAGAGAACAGACTTTGTTGGGGTGTGGGAAGGGGGCACTTTATTTTTCCAAATCTAAGGAAGGAAAATCTGAAAAGAATAACTCATTAGAGTTAGTTGTGTCTACAAGAAGAAGAAATTGACCATTCTTCCCTGGCTGGACATCTGCATTGACACCAGAATTTCTGTGCTAGTGGAGTAGGGGAAGAGAACACTGGGGAGAGATGGCATGGTGGCTTCTTCCAGGCCAAGGTGAGTCTCACACCACTTTCAACTTGAACGTTCTTGGGTTTCCAGTTTCTAATATGTAAGATGGAGTCTGAACATGCCTGTAGGACTCAAGTTGATAGTGAATGTTTGATGAGATTGGTGGCTGCAGTCTGTATTTGAGAAGAAGGCAGGGTAGGGTTGCAGTGGGAATCGGGCAGAAGATGTGACTAAATCTCACATGAAAGCACAATACTGGGGAGACTAGCTAAGAGTAAGCCTCGACTAGCTGACAGTACCCCATCCATCCTTGTCAAACCACGTATCAGCCAGGGCAACAGTGAGCCATCCAGACAGGGAATGGCCTCCACATTCAGGGAGGCCTCTGAGAGCCTGCTTTACTTCATCGCTTTCATTTTGCCAACATGTGGCCAATACATGTGAGGGAGAAGCTTGTGAAAGCCAGACCAAATCTCCTTTCATTCCATTTTCTGAGTGGTGGAGCAGAAGAAGAGTTATGAAATGTTTATGAGATTCTGAGTTTTAAGAACTCTGACTGTTTTAATAAATAAATGAAAGGCAAGATTATAGCTATAATTCTATTATTGAAGCTCACCCAACAAGTGTGAAAGGTGAGATTCAACAGTGCACTTTAGAGCACTTACTGACAAATAATAACACAGTGTTATTTTTATACCCTAACACATTATGATTTCTCAATAAATCAGCTATGCCTTGCACGTAAAGAGCTAATAATATCTCATTTCCTGCCGCATGAGAATTTGACCTTTGGTAACTTCTTAGTATTGTTTTCCTGGTAACTTCGTAAAGGCATGTATCAACTTCATTATGAAGCAACAGCGAGTATCATTAACAAGTGACCCATAGATGGCAAATTACTACTTTGAAATTATAAATTGGAATTATCTATTATAAATGCTGGTGAGAAGCCATTTTTAGCTTTCTTGAGTTAGCGCCATGTCCCCAATGGGGACTCTAGAAACTATGCCTATGGAAGTTTTGCAAAATATATTAGTTTTTCTGGTGTATAAAGTTTTTAACCCAGAGCAACTCCTAGATGTATTTGGTGTAAAATTCATCTCAGGCCTAAACCACTATATGGATGGCTTCAAGAATTCCTACGAAGAATATTCAACAGTGCCCTGCTGGTAAGTTCTGGTCCTTCTTAAATCCTGTGACTGGTACCAAGTATGGCCTATAATAGTCTTGAATTTGAATATTTGGTTAAACACAAGAAAACCTCTGTGTGAATGTCACTCATATATAAAAGTAATTGAAAAACAATTCTGGCTATGACAGTGTGACAAAGAGAATATTTGTAGGCACCACTGCTATGGCTTGAATGTTTTCTTTAAAATTTATGTCAAAATTTAATTGCCATTGTGACAGGTATTTAGAAATGTATTAAGAGGGGAGATCATTAAGTTGTTATTAGGTCCTCAGTTTTCTATACTCATGAATGGATTAATACCATTCTCACAAGAGTGGATTTATTATTGTAAGTGAGCTTCTGATAAAAGAATATATTTGACCAAATTTCCTCTATCTGTCTTGCATGTTCTCATGCCCTATCATCTGTTATGACACATCAAGGTTCCTCACCAGATGCTGGTGCTATGCTCTTTGACTTCCCAGCCTCCAAAGCCATGAGCCAAATAAAATTCTATTGTTTATAAATTACCAAGTCTGTGGTATTCTGTTGTAAAACAGCAGCAGAAAGCTAAGACAAGCACTATGCAATAACTTTAGAATGTCCGTGAGGAATCAAATATACTGCTTAACAGGTCTCCAGTCACTCCCAATGAAAATGGAAAATTCTCCATGCTCTCTTCAACTTCCCAAAACATACTTCAGCATCCATTTTATGTGGATTTCTAATCTTTCTGCTTGCTTTGTTTTCCTTGTTAATTGCTATTTTAAAATAAAAACTGCTAATATTTACTGAGAGCATTCCAGGTGATTTTTCTTAAGAATATCAACATTATCTCATCTAATTCTCATAACAAATTGTAAGAAAGGTACTATGAGCTAGGATGATAATCCTCATTTAAAAAATTTTGATTTTATTTTATTTCCATAGGTTTTTGGGGAATAGGTGGTGGTTGGTTACATGAACAAGTTCTTTAGTAGTGATTTGGGAGATTTTGGTGCACCCATCATCTGAGCAGTATACACTCTATCCAATTTGTAGTTGTTTATTTCTCACCTCTTTCCCACATTTTCCCCCAAGTCCCCAAAGTCCACTGTATCATTCTTATGTTTCTGCATCTAATAGCTTAATTCTCACTTTTGAGTGAGAACATATGATGTTTAGTTTTCCATTCCCGAGTTACTTCATTTAGAAATAAAACCCATTTGATCATGGTGGATTACCTTTCTGACTGTCTGTTGGATTCAGTTTGCTAGTATTTTGTTAAGGACTTTTTTATTGCATCTATAGTCATCAGAGATATTAGTCTGTAGCTTCCTTTTTCTGCTATGTCCTTTTCTATTTTGGGTATTAGGGTAATGCTGGCCTTACAGAATGATTTAGGGTGGATGTCCTCTTTCTCTATCTTGTGAAATAGTGTCTGTAGGATTGAAACCAATTCTTCATTGAATGTCTGATAGAATTCAGCTGTGAATCCATCTGGTCCTGGACTGTTTATTTGTTGGAAATGTTTTTATTACCACTTCAATCTCACTGCTTGTTACTGCTCTGTTCAGAGTTTCTAATTCTTCTGGGTTTTAGCTCTGAGGGTTGCATTTCCAGAAATTTATCCATCTGCTCTAGCTTTTCTAGTCGATGCACATGAAGGTGTTCATAGGAAGCTTGAATGTTCTTTTGTATTTGTATGGTGTTGGTTGTATTACTACCTCTTGTTTCGTTTCTAACCAAGCTTATCTGGATCTCTCTCTTCTTTTCTTGGTTAGTATTGCTAATGGTCTATCAGTTTCATTTATCTTTTCAAAAAACCTGCTTTTGTTTCATTTATCTTTTGTATTTTTTTTTCTTCAATTTTACTCAGTTCTGTTCTGATCTTGGTTATTTATTTTCTTCTGCTGGGTTTGTATTTAGTTTGTTCTTATTTCTCAATGTGAGAAATAAGAAAACCTCTAGAGTTCCTTAAGGTGTAAACTTAAATTGTCTATTTGTGCTCTTTCAGGCATTTTGATGTAAGCATTTAAGGCTATGAACTTTCCTCTTAGCACAAACTTTGCTGTATCCCAGGTTTTGATAGGTTGTATCACTATTACTGTTCAGTTCAAATAATTTTTAATTTCCATCTTGATTTCATTGTTGACCCAATGATCATTCAGGAACAGGTTATTTAATTTCCATGTATTCACATGGTTTTGAAAGTTCCTTTTGGAGCTGATCTCCAATTTTCTTAAATTTATTGAGACTTGTCTTGTGGCCCTACCATATGGTCTATCTTGGAGAATGTTCCATATGCCAATGAAAAAAATGTATATTCTGCAGTTATTGAGTAGAATGATCTGTAAATATCTGCTAGGTCCATTTGTTTTAGGATATAGTTTAAATCTATTGTTTCTTTGTTGACTTCTGTCTTAATAACCTGTCTAGCGCTATGAGTGGAGCACTGAAGTCCTCCGCTATTATTGTGTTGCTGTGTATCTCATTTCTCAGGACTAGTAGAAATTGTTTTATAAATTTGGGAGCTCCAGCACTAGGTGCATATGTATTTAGGATTGCAACACTTTCTTGCTGGACAAGGCCTTTATCATTATATAATGTCCCTCTTTGTTTTTTTCTATTGCTGTTGCTTTAAAGTATATATTGTCTGATATAAGAATAGCTACTCCTGCTTGCTTTTGGTGTCCATTTGCATGGAATGTCTTTTCCACCCTTTTAACCTTAAGTTTATATGAGTCTTTATGTGTTAGGTGAGTCTCTGGAAGGCAGCAGATACTTGGTTGGTGAATTCTTATCCATTCTGCTATTCAGTATTTTTTATGTGTAGCATTTAGGCCATTTACATTCAAAGTTAGTACTGAGATATGAGGTACTATTCTATTCATCATGCTAGTTGTTGCCTGAATACCTTTTCTTCTCTTTATTGTGTCACTGTTTTTTAAGCCCTGTGACATTTATGCTTTAAGAAAATTCTGTTTGATATATTTCAAGGATTTGTTTCAAGATTTAGAGTTCCTTTAGCAGTTCTTACAGTGCTGGGTTCATAGTGGCATATTCTCCCATCACTTGTTTGTCTAAAAAACACTGTATCTTTTCTTCATTTATGAAGCTTAGTTTCTCTGGATACAAAATCTTCGGCTCATAATTGTTTTGTTTAAGGAGGCTGAAGATATGGCCCCAATCCCTTCTGGCTTAAAGGGTTTCTGCTGAGAAATCTGCTGTTAATCTGACAGGTTTTTCCTTTATAGGTTACCTAGTGCTTTAGCCTGACAGCTCTTAAGATTCTTACCTACGTCATCACTGAAGATAACATGGTGATGATATGCCTGGGTGATAATCTTTTTGCAATGAATTTCCCAGGTGTTCTTTGAGTTGCTTTTATTTTGATGTCTAGATCTCTATCAAGGCCAGGGAAGTTTATTATTCCCCAAAATACGTTTTCCAAACTTTTAGATTTCCCTTCTTTGTCAAGAAGGCCAATTATTCTTAGATTTGGTAGTTGAACATAATCCCAAACTTCTTGAAGGGTTTGTTCATTTTTTAAAATCTTTTTTCTTTGTCTTTTTTGGATTGGGTTATTTCTAAAACCTTGTCTTGGAGCTCTAAAGTTCTTTCTTCCGCTTGTTGGGTTCTATTGCTGAGACACTCCAGTGTATTTTGCATTTCTCTAAGTATGGCCTCCATTTCCAGAAGTTGTGATTGTTCTTTATTTATGCTACCTATTTCACTGAAGACTTCTCCTCTGATATTTTATATAATTTTTATTTTATTTTATTAAATTGGACTTTGCTTTTATCTGGTGCCTCATTGATTAGCTTAATAATTAAACTTCTGAATTCTGTTTCTGGCAAATCAGGGATTTCTTCTTGGTTTTAAGCCATTGCTGGTGAGCTAGTGTGATTTTTTGAGGATATTTAAAAAACCTTGTTGTGTCATATTGCCAGAATTGTTTTTCTGGTTCCTTCTCATTTGGGTAGGTCATGTCGGAGGGAAGATCTGGGGCTTGAGGACTGCTGTTTAGATTTTTTTTCCCATGGGGTGCTCCCTAGATATAGGACTCTCCCTCTTTTCCTAGGTATGTGGCTTCCTGAGACCCAAACTGTAGTGATTATTATTTCTTTTCTGCATCTAGCCACCCAGCGGGACCACCAGATTCCAGGCTGGTACTGGGGGTTGTCTGCATAGAGTCCTGTGATGTGAACCATCTTCCAGTCTCCAAACTATGAATAGCAACACTTGATTTGGTGCAGGTGGCAGGGGAATTAAATGAATTCTGTGAGGGTCCTCAGTTGTATTATTATTGTTTATTGCACTAGTTTTGTGCTGGTTGCCCTCCTGCCAGGAGGTGGCTCTTTCAAGACAGCATCAGCTGTGGTAGTATAAGGAGGATCAGTTGCTGGGCAGGGCCCTAGAACTCCCAAGAAAATATGGATTTTGTCTTTAGCTACCAGGGTGGGTAGAGAAAGACCATCAGGTTGTGGCAGAGTTAGGTGTGTCTGAGCTCAGAATCTCCTTGGGTAGCGCTTGCCACAGCTGCTGTGAGGGATGAGGGTGTGGTTCCCAGGTCAATAGAGTTATGTTCCCAGGAGGATTATGGCTGCCTCTGATGTGTCATGCAGGTTGCCAGGGAAGTGGGGGGAAAGCTAGCAGTTATAGGCCTCATCCCAATCCCATGACACTTAAAAGGCCAGTCTCACTCCCACATTGCAGCATCCCCCACCTCAACAGCACTATGTTTTTTTCCAGGCCGTGGGCGAACAGTGCCCCAGGCTATCAGCCTCCTGACTGAGAAAGCAAACAGAGCGTTCAGGTTTCATGCCTCCCCCACCTGCCCACATCTGCACTTAGTATTCACCTCTTCCCCTGAGTTCTGTCCAAGTAACTGCAATCAGTTTGAATTGTTACAAAGTTCAGCTGGAGGCTTACTTCTTCCTGTCTTTTTTCCTAGTTCCTCTGGAAGCCCTCCCCAAGGACCCCTGTGAGATAAGTCAGAAATGGCTTCCCTGGGGACTGAGAGAGCCCACAGGGCTCCTCCTGCTGCTTCCTCTACTCCAATATTTTGCTCGGCTCTCTAAATCATCTCTGCTCCAGGTAAGGTCAAGTCTTTCTCCTGTAATCTGGACCTTCAGGTTTCCCAGTGAGGGTGTGTGTTCAAGGGGGGAATGATCCCCCCTTTCCTACTTTCACACTTGAATACTCACAGTATTTGGGTTGTCTCTCTAGGTCCAGGAACAATCTGCTTCCTTCATAGAGTCTGTGGATTCTCTTGGCTTTTCTGGTATGTTCCTGCAGTAGTTCTTAGAACAAAAGTTCATGATATGTCTCTACATGCTGCTCTGTTCATCTGAGTGGGAGCTGCAATTTAGTCCTGCCTCCTATCCACCATTTTCCCACCTTCTATCCCTTTGAAAACCTGGTTTCTCTTTTCTCACTTGAAACTCCTAATTTGTCTAAGAAAGCAGATGCTTCGGAGGCAGCCTACTGCTGAGGTTTTTTGCAGTTTTGAGCCTGATTCTGATAATCCTCATTTTAAAGACTAAGATAAGTTTAAATAATTTCTCAAGATTTTACAATTATAAAGTGGTATAACCAAGATTCAAGCATGGGAGGATATATAAAGTCATATTCTAATGACATAGAAGATCATTAGAATGATTTTCCCTTTAGTGATTTATATACATAAACTTATTTATTGAACAAATACATAAAAATAATATAATTTTCTAACACTCTTTTTTGAAACTCCATCTCCCCTGCCTTCAACCCCCTCATCACTTTGAGTCAAAAAGAAAATAAAAGGCCATATGATCTGTTTTTTCTTACACCATTCCAGAATAGTTTTATTGGTAAACCACAATCAGAAAAAGAAGAAAATTAAATTTGAAACTCCATGTTTGTGAGAATAAAAGATAAATTAACTGAATATCAACTCTGTATCTAGAACTTTCTAGAAAAGACTAAGACTTTCAAAGGAAGACTAAGTCCATGAAATGAATACTTTTTCTTTAGGAAGGAAAGGGGAATGTGAAAGCTCACTTACTGTAAACTCTCATTCAATAATCTTTCAAAATACATCTAATCTAAGGCATCTTTTAGTTTCACTGAGTTACAAACACAATTTTATTTATTTTTATTAGACTTTAAGTTCTGGGGTACATGTGCAGAACGTGCAGTTTGTTACATAGGTATACATGTGCCATGGTGGTTTGCTGCATTCATCACCCGGTCATCTACATTTGGTATTTCTGCTAATGCTATCCCTCCTCTATTTCCCCCACCCCCTGCTATCCCTCCCCTACCCCCCACCCACCCCAGCAAGCCCCGGCGTGTGATATTGCCCTCCGTGTGTCCATGTGTTCTCATTGTTCAACACCTACTTATAAGTGAGAACATGTGGTGACAAACACAATTTCTAAAGCATTAGCATTTTATCCACTTTTAAAATGGACATTCAGAGCAAGTATAGCTTATTGGGACAGGATTGGCATTGAGTATCTTGAATGGTTGTTCTCATCAAATATGACGATTCAGGTGTGGTATGCATGATTCAAGATCAAGGGGCTAAATAGCCACCAAAATTGCTGTTCCACCTTATTAAAATAATTCTAATTTTAATTTCATACTACAAAAGTTTATGTTCAGTTGCTACTGTCTCATAAAAGTGTAGGAAATGTCAAAAATATATTTGAGGTTATTCAATTCACTAAAAACAATTACTTATCTTTATAACTTTCCTGTACAGTACCAATTACTATGATTGGAAGCAAAAGTGGTTATAATTAAACAAAAATTGGCAAGGAAAAGTTATATAACTGAATGGATAATTATTTTCCCAAACAATTTAGTATAAAAGTATGGTGAATTATTTTTGCAAAGAAACATTAAAATGCACACACACTCACACACCCACACACACCAGCCTTCAAACTTTTTAACTCAAACCACATATTACATTTTTCTTTACTGAATTTTAGGGATGAAGACGTTAGAAAACCCTGTCATATAATGTAAGAGTTCTACAGAGTATGTGCAAAGAAATAAAAAAGTCACCTTTGTCCCATTTCTGATAATAGCATAGTACTAAATTTCCCAGGATCTTGACATTTGAATACATTTTAAACAGGAAAACAAAGTAAAAGAGAGAATAATAGTCAAAATCTTTTTAAGTCATGGATGTGTCAACAATTATAGAATTTTTTTTTACTATCTATATTAGTTTTCTATGCCTGCCATAACAAACTGACATAATTTTAATGGTTTAAAACAACATAAATTTACTATCTGCAGGTAGGTTTGGGCTGAAATTCTGCTTAGGGTCCCACAAAGCTACAATCAACATGTCAACAGGGCTGTGTTTTTTTCCCCGGAAGCTTTGAGAAGAATCCACCTCCAAGCTCATTTTGTTTGGTGGTGCAATTCAGTTCCATGTGCTTGTAGGACTGAGTTCCAGGTTTCTTTGCTGACTGTTGGCTCAGGATGACTCTAAACTTCTAGAGACTTCTGCATTCTCTGGTTCTAGGTCTTCTTCATCTTCAAAGTCAGCAATGATGGGTCAAGTCCCTCTCATCCTTTCAGTCTATATGACCTTCCCTTCAGCTTCATCTTGCCAATCTGTCCTCCCAGCTGAAGACATTCTTTGCTTTTAAAGGATCATGTGCTTATATAGTGCTCACCAGGATAATCCACAATAATCTGTCTCTTTAAGGTCCCTGAACTTTATTATACCTGCAAGATCTTTTTTGCCGTGTGATATGGTTTGGATCCGTGTCCCATGTTGAATTGTAACCCCTAGTGTTGGAGTTGGGGCCTGGTGGGATGTGATTAGACCATGAGGTGGTTTCTCATGAATGGTTTAACACCACCCTCCTGCTCTTCTCATGATAGTGAATGCATTCTCATGAGATCTGGTTGTGTAAAAGTGTGTAGCACCTCCCTGCTCTCTCTTCTTTTTGCTCTGGCCATGTAAGACATGTCTTCTTCCCCTACCCCTTCTGTCATGACTCTAAGTCTCCTGACACCTCCCCAGAAGCAGAAGCTGCTGTGCTTCCTGTACAGCCTATGGAACCATAAGTCAATCAAATCTTTTTTCTTTATAAATTACCCAGTCTCAGTTATTTATTTATAGCAGTTCCAGAATGGACTAATACACCATGCAAGGAAACATGTTCACAAGTCCCAAGAATTAGGGTGTGGTCATCTTTGGAGGATTCATCTGCCTACTGTGTTGTTAAGAGTTGGCCATTTTCTGTCCTATTGTCTCTCACCTCTGCTAGATGCACCCTCTCACCTCCAACTACAAACTCTGGGTGTGTCTCCCCAGGCTTTGTTTACTTCTACATGGGAAGCATATAATGATTCTTGTCAGAAATGGCCTCAGTTTCCAAGGTTCCTATTCTTAGTGAATCCTCAAATCTCCTCTTCTGCCAGTTTTTTGTTGCCTCATTAATTCTGACAAATGACCTCTTTGCCGCTTAGTCTGGATGTTGGAATATATGATTTTGTCTGTTCTCAAACCTGTCTGGGTTAAACAGCATGGCTTTCAAACTTGTCAATCCCAATCTGGGATCTCTAATTATGTCTTTCTGGAAGGTCTCTGGTTCTGGTCTGAATTACTCATCCCTTACCACAAGACACTATTGCTCCTCTTTTCATATTTGTTAATAACTACCATTTGATATGGAATGCTCCAAAAATGCCCTGTTTGTGTTCCAGCCTTATTCACTAGAGATATGACACATTTATTAGCTAAGTTAGTATTCATGTGTTATGTGATAAATCACAACACAAACTCTAATGTTTTTGACAATCTGTGTACCTAGGTTAATAGAAAAAAATTTATATAGCATGGATCAAGTATTTTCTAGGTATTTTTGATAAATTACTCAATGACAATATAGTTACACTGATAATATGTTTGAAATGACTGACCTATAAAATATTTATCTTGGTTACGCAGGCCATTTAAATGAACTGTATTAATATTGTAACGATCTAAGAAGCTATTAGATAATTGGTTATTATGCAACCAATAAGAGTGGGAGAGAACAAAATGTGGGTATTGGGTGGAATTGAGCAGTCCCTATCAAATCTCTTACTTGCCTCTTTCGAATATTGCATAATCTCCTAAGCTCAATCTACAATTTTTTAAAAATGTCAACCCAGTGTAACTCACTGCAATACAAACAAAGCAGACATAGATTCTTCCTTCAAGGTGTTTACAGCCTATTAGAGAAGGTAACTGATACCTCAATGCCTGTTGGGTTACAGATACATAAATCTCATATAGCTCAGCCACAAAGTTAGAGATATTTTTAGCTTTTAAACCTTTGGTAATTTAATTTGACCCATAATATAGTATACTTTCAATATCTATCCTACTCTAAGCTAACAGGCATGTTCGTTGGAGTCAGACAGATCTGGGTATAAATTTCCATTTTTCCACTTGCTAACTATATATCATTGAACAAGTTACATAGTCTGTATGAGCTTCTGTAAACTGAGGATCAATGTTACCTAGCTACCTCAGAAGATTTTTGTGAATATTAAATGAAATACCCTTCATGCAGAAATCTAGCTCATTGCCTATCATGTGGGTGGGTACTTAAAATAAATAAAGTTAATATAAAGAATAATAGAGAAAACAATGTCAAATAAATCTGCTCTTTCTAATTTAAAAGCAAACTCAAAATAACAAGGTCCATATGTTACTACTAGAAGGCATAGTTGGCCTGGCTGTGGTCCATCTAAGACAGCAGGCAGATTTGATGAACCTGAGATGACATGTCCACCTGCTTTTATGAGGAACTTCTTATCAGGTCAGCGTGTCCTCCTGTGCCACCAGTATGCCATTGTCTGGTGGTCCTGAAAGTGTACCTTGTAGCTGTCAATGAGCAACAGAGGAGAACAACAGCTGCTTGTTTGGGTGTTCTTCCTTCCTAGTCCACATTGGAATCTTAGAGTCCCTGACCCTCAAAGCCCAGCATGGAACTTCCACAGGTGTCTGGCACATCACTAGTGTGGGTGGTTTAAATACAGTTGCTCTACCCTTGCTACTTCCCATCATCTGCATAAATCAGGCCACCATAAAGTTTGGATAAATTCCTCAAGCCTTAGAAGAAAAATGCATGTATTCTGTCTGAATAGAAAGGTCATAAGAAAAAGCATTAACTTTGATTTGCGATAAATTATTCAGTTATTTTTGTGAGTATCTATCATGGTGATTTGTAAATATGCGGGTATAGATAATGAAAAAAGGAGTAGAAATCAGTGATATTTGGCAACGTAATTGAATTGGCACAGGTAAAAGATCTTGCTACAGGTGGAAAAAAATTACTTCTAATTTTTACATCATCTTGCAGTCTACAAAGCTCTTTGGCATATATTAGTGTGTGCAATAATCCTTTAAGATAGGTAGGTTACATATTCACAACCTTATTTCGCAGATGATCAAACTGAAACTTTGAAATATTAACATGAAAAATATAATTAACTTCCATGCTCCCAGACAAAAGCTGAGCAAAGCCTACACTGTTCCTCAGCACTTCAAGGAAGCCTGTGCAGATGCTTCCTGTGGATGCCTGTGTGTCCTACAGCTTAGCCTAAGATTTGGGGAGGAGAGTGTGGAGGGAAGAACTGGATGCCAGGTCTGTCCCCCACTTTAATTATCCTTATCTGGAGGTTTTGTGATTGGTGCAGCAGAGCAAGACCATCTGTTCTTCTCTATAAAGTAAGCAACAATTTTAAGGAATTCTCACAATCCTATTGCCTCTTCCCTTCAAATAGTCTCTCATTGGAATATCTTCTACAAATGAGCTCTTTCCCCATTTACAGAGACTTTTCTGGGCATCCCTGCCTGATTGCCCACCTGGTACCACCTGATCATGTCCCATCAAAATCTACCCCTCCACATGTTAAGCAAATTTATAGCCAGGCACCAGACACTTTTAATTGCAATTAAGTAATTATTCACTTCTTTGCCATTTATTATGAGTAGTGTTTCTAACAACAGTGATACTATTCTCTTGTCCCCACCCCAAAGCAGGATACTTGAAGTCATTCATTTAATTAATGCAAATTAGGGCAGTGCTAAGCACAAAGAGCTTCATTAGTAGTGGGAGTTTGACACATGGACAAATAAGAACAGGATGGTGGATGTTTGCTAAAAAAGTATTGAGCCTGTAAAGAAGGTAACAGGTACATCTGCTTCTGATGAAATAAACAAGAACTGCTGAGCTGTTTTTGCATAAGTTCACCTGGAAGACAGGCTGCAGGCAGGAATTCCAAGTCTAGAGACAGCATGAGCCAAGACCCAGACCACAGAAGAGTCTGACTTATTTGGGGAATTTTGAGTTCTTCCACATGTCTGGATGTGGCCAGAACAATAGGTGGGGGTTCAGATCACAGGCATCTGTGTGTGTTTGCTAAGTAGGGGGACATTATTCTGTAGCCCAGTACTTAGCCCTGGCTGCACAACTGCACAATAGAATCACATGGAGGGTTTTAATAAATAAGTCCCCTCCCTGCCAACAAAGCAACAAACAAAAGACTGATTTAATCCTTCCACTAGAACCCAGAAATTATTTTGTATAGTTCTAGAGGTAATTCACAGGTGATTTCTAGTTTTTAAACATGGGAGCAACACATTCAAATACATATGCTGCAAAGTGATGTTAACAATGGACTGCATATACAATGGCGGTCCCATCAAATTGTAATACTGAATTTTTACTGTACCTTTACTGTCTGAATATGTTTAGATGCACAAATACTTACTATTGTGTTACAATTGCCTATAGTATTCAGTAGAATAACACACTGTACAGGTATGTAGCCTAGGAGAAATAGACTATACCATATAGCCTAAGTATGTAGTAGGCTCTACCATCTGGGTTTGTGTAAGTACACTCAGTGATTACACAATGATGAAATTGCCTAACAACACATTTCTTAGAACATATCCCTGTCATTAAGAGATGCATGACTGTAACTAGCCCTCACGACACTACTTATTATTACCTAGAGAGACAAGACCCTAGGTAGATATTCTGCTGTTTACTTTGGCTCTTTCATCTCTTTGGTTCCTTCCTTTTTTATATTTAGCAATCCATAAAGATTGTACCCTTGGTTTTCTTTAACTACTTCTCTCTTTTCTGTTTTTATGATAGTTTCTTTGTCATTACTGTACATTCTGCTTTATAGGGACTTATTTACTCTATGCATAGAAAAAGTAAAATAAATAAATACTTTTCAATTAAATTAGAAATAATGAATTAGGAATTGTCTTTAGACATGAAGAAGTTTGCTTTTTAACAGTTTAATGAAAAATTGTGAAAAACACAAACTTGATCTTAATATTCCCCAATAGTGGTTACATGTATAGATCACTAATGCTGGAATCAGGCAAATATGGAGTTGAATCCACCTCATCATTTACTAACTGTTTGACCTTGAGAAAGCTGATAGACCTTTTTGAACCTTAGTGTCTTTTTTTTTCTATAAAATCACACGGCTATTGCAATGTATAAATAAAATAACATAGGGCATGTGTTATAACCAGTAAACCAGTTGGGTATAATAGATATGCCCCAAGTATTACTTCTATTTGCATATATTAAATTATTTAACTCTATAAAAACTCCATAACGTATGATGTTTGCGTGGTATATAGGAGAAAAAAAATCAGATTATTTTCCTATAAGATTGACTGTATAGTATTAAACTTTAAATTGATACATACTATGAATATATTTTAAAGAGATAGAGTAAATCCTAGACAAAAAGACTTAATTTACGGTTTAAGTTCATCTAGAAAATAAAAGTCATCAAGAAAAGCTATTAGCAGCCATAAAGTGTAGGAATGGGGGAGATAACGAGGCAGACATGATCAGTATCTGTCTAAGCCTGTGCCTAACCAAGGACTCATCCACTCACATCTTGTAGACAAGGTGAGGGCATTTGACTCTAATGGCCTGATGCCACAAATATTTGAATTATAAAACGAAACATGTCTCTTCTGGTTCCAAGTATAGTAAACATCCTTCTGATAATAATCTGGCTTTTCTTAGAGCTGGCAAGTATCTAGTCACTTTGAAAGCAAGGATTTTTTTATTTTATTGGATCAACTGGCTTTTTGAGTTCTGCATCAGAGTCTCATGAGTCCTATTAGTGAGGATTAGTGTTTCTTGGTCTAATACTTCTAGGGCAGTCATGAGGCCAACATTCTGAGACATTCAGGGACAAGACACAGTAAATAGGTTTCCCTGGCCAAGTTATATAACATTTTTCTGTTACTTCACACACCAAAGCTGATGCACAATGTTCACATGGGTGAACCTTGAACCACACATCTAGCTGTAGTTCTTGCTCCTAATTTACAATGGTAATACAGTGGAGGTGCCTGGACATTTGTTGGTTGCCTGAGCTGCATTGTTTTCTGTGTTTCCCCCTTCCCAATAGCTTCTTTTCAGGATTCATGTGGTTTTAGAGAAGCTGAGGCCATTATTGCTCCAGAGATGGAACACATGACCTAGACAGGCTAATCAGCACATCTCAGCAATATGGCTACAATGGGTATGTAAGCTAATCCAGACCAGTCAAACCGAGCTAATCCAGACCAGTCAAACCTACATCTTCCTCTTGGAGTTGTGAGACAAAGTTAACTTCCTCTAGATGATATGTGGGTATGGCAGTCACATCTGGGACTGCTGAAGCCATTGTTTGCTGTTATGTGGGATGCTTTCCTAAAGAAAATACCTTGGAATAAGGAAAAAAAAGAAAATTTAAAGAGGCAGAAACAGAACCCCAGTAATAGTTTAGTCCCAAGAATCAAACTATGCCTGAAGCCTGACTCATGTGTGACACACACACGCACACACACACACACACACACACAAATATAATTTCTTTTGTATTATTTAAGTTTAGTTTAGTTTTGTACTACTTGGAAAACAAAGGGCATTTATCATTAATTTTTATTTCCTCATTTTAAAAATAAAAATCCAGGAAAGAATAAATACAATTATAAAGTACACAGTTTCCTTGTATTAAATTCCCCAGAAAAATATCATATTTCCATTCTTTTAAAAGAATTCTAACACACTGTAAGCAACTTTCTGATGTCATAAAGAAGGGATGTTTATTGTGCTTACTTATCTCTATTCTCAATACAACCCTGGCACTAAATTTTTATTTTTAAGCATCTAAATCTGAAACTATTGTTTGTCAAGAACACCTGAAGGATATAACAGAATGTTCTTGGACATAAACAGGTTTTTTAAAAGTAAAACGTTGTCAAGCAGGCTCTCAAAAAAAAAAAATCTCAATTCATCAAGGGAAGTAGGATAAGAGGTGGCCTGTTGTCATCTGGTCTCATCCTGGGAGACCTGTCTCCCACACAGACTTAAGAGTTTCAAATATGTGAGAATGAAGACAGCATACTAAACCATTTCAAAAGTGCTGAGAGTCTTAAATAAAACAATAGGAATTTATGGGAAGCCACTCGATATAGCTTCTTTTGTACAGAAAAATCTCTGTCATGCCACTGTTTCTTCACACAAGTCATGGTAAATGTTCAATTTTTGAGGACTGGAACAGACACCTCACTGAGTTTTGCGTGTGTGTGTGTGTGTGTGTGTGTGTGTATACTTTTGAATGTGTACATAAAAATAGGAAACAGAAATCCATGTCTATCCCTTAACTTGTTTTGGACCCCAATACCATGGGGACTTAAAATAATCTGCCACCATTGCCTCTGTCAAGGCTTTACTTACTTGTTTTGAAGTCCCAGAAGAGAATTCATTTTGGTCACCTGCTTACTCAGGAAGGAAAGAACCTGGTCTCTTTTACCTTCTCTAGTGAGCACCTAAATTGCCCTCCCAAAGAGACCATATGCAATGGTGAAAAGGGCCATTTACAAAAGAAAACTGGGGCCTATTGGGAAGAGATTACCCTCAGCCAACCAACACAGCACACATTTTCACTACAGTATTTATAAATCCAGAGACCCTTAATTACATCACTGCCTCTCCAGATAGAGAATACCAAGGGAGTTAACAGCATGGTAACTGCTTTCTTGGTTGTGTCAGAAGTCTAAAGTATTGGGTCAAGAAATGTATATCTCAAGGATAAAACGCCTACCCTCTTCAAGACACGGAGACTGGAGACTGAGTAGAAGCAATTTTTCAAAGGAAATGTCTGTGATTAGATGTTCTTTATATTGCAAGTAGAGGAAAATACCTGGGGATGACCATGGATGTCCTGTTCTCCCATTTAAAGACATTGAGCCCCTGAAGCCACCCACACATCATAAAAAATGGACCTCTTAGAGAGAAGGGCTGATTTCTTTAATTCTTGAGCAAGAAATGGAGTTTTTTTTTTTAATAAGTCTTCATTCTCTATGTCTTATATCAATTTGTTTTTTTTTTAGTTTATGGTATAGACTTGATTCTAACTGTGTTGTCTTTGCTAATCTGGATTATCTAAGACTAACTGAAAAACATAAATTTCATCCTTAGACTAAAACTTTTGTGGACAAAAACATTGGGAGTTTGCTTCCATTATAACCAAGAAGTACAAAACTGGTGGTAAGAAAAGAAAAGGAAAATATATTGTTTTTACAATCAAGTGACTCTCCAGTCAGTAGCTGATTTCCTTAACATGCACAAGAACACACAGAAAAGGAGGCAATCACCCTTCCCTGTAGTGCAGCTATTTGTAAACGTAATGCACTCATGCAGTGTCTAAATATTCAGTGGGTTTCTGACAATCCCATCCATCACAATGTAGCCCTCACCATGCTACTGCCTCGGATGAAGGATACAAAAGCACAGTCATTCAAATAAGCCAAACAGAAGAAAAAGGTGGATACATTATGAAGCCACTTAGGTCTTTGACATAACTTTGCAATGAGTATCTTTTGTACTGCTTTTTGTTGTGTAGTCATGATTGTACATGCTAACATGGTTACACATTATGTACAAAGTCATTTGATAAAATACCTTTCCCCCAAATGAAAGAATAAAAGAATTTAGAAGATGTGTCATTTTTTAAGAGGTTTGCTCTGAGTCAAATATGAGTGACCATGGCCCAAGGCACAATCTCAAGAGATCCTGAGACCATGTGCCCTGAAGATGTGTCATTTTGGTCCTCCTGGAAGCTAAGGCAACCATAGAACAGAAAATGGTTAGTCTAGGATTAGATACAGAATTAGTTGCATTGATTGAGGTCAAAATGTAAGTATCATTGATTTACTTTGTCATCGTTATGATGGCTATCAAGGAGCACCATCCTAAATTTGTAGGCAGATTAAAGGAAAACTTGACAATTAGTTATAATAACTATTCTATTTTAAAAAGTATGAATTTACTATGAACTGATTAAAATTTAAAACATTATTTTAAAATTAAGGAATATCTATAGATAGATAGATAGATAGTAAGTATAAACCGATATCTCTCCTTCCATCACCTTTCACAGGTTTATTTTTAAGCAAATTGCATAGGCATGTCAATACTCAGTGTGGCCTGGTGTTAACTTAGTAATTTTTATTCCAGATGTTTCATCATAGAAGACTGCACTGTGTGGAATCTTGAATAAGCATATCTTACCTAACATAACATTTAGGAAGACAGGATGCATAGTGTAATGGAAATAACTCTAGGCAGAAAGTTAGAAGGCTTCAGCACTGGTCTTGAATTTTCCTTTCATAGTTAATATCTAAATTCTGAATTCAAAAAATAATTTACTCTCAACTAAAAATTCCATTGTGATTTTCATTTGTATCAGTATTGTCATAGACAATACCAAAAGTTTTTAAAGTCTTTAAGGATATCCTTTCCTTTACTCAACAAATATGTACTGAGTACAGAACTGATGTTAGGCCCAGTTCTAGGCACTGGGGATGCAAAGTAAAGTCCATGCCTTATTGAAGTTTATAGTTTCGTGGGGAGGGCATCAAGAAAAAGAAATGCAATTTGTGATAGATACAAGTGCTGTGAAAACAATGAAGCACACCAAGGAGGCAGAGAATGCCAGTCTGACTTTCTCTCTCTCTCTCTCTCTCTCTCTCTCTCTCTCTCTCTCTGTGTGTGTGTGTGTGGTGGGGTCTGAATTTAGGTAGGGTGTTCAAGGGCATCTTTTAATAAAGAAGAGAATGATAGAGCCCAGATCTGTATTGCGTGAATGGGAAGACAGAGGAGATGTAGGGGTAGAAGGAACTGCAGTGGTAAAACCCTGAGGCAGGAATAGCTGAGATTTCTGGAGGAATGCCTTGAGAGTAAGTGTGGGTAGATGATTATAAAAGAAACGAGTTGGAGAGGTGGGGTGCAAAGGCAGGGCAGATCATGTGAGGCTGTAAAGGCCAGGCATGGAGTTTGAGGTTCATGCTAAACTTAAAGGAAAGTTCCAAATATTTTTAGGTAGGATGGCTTGATCTGATTTACTTTCTAGAAAGATCACTCTGTATGTGGTAAGGAAAGCACCAGCAGGGTGGCGGGCATGGAAGCTGGAGGCTAATGCAACAGCCCAGGTGAGTGATAAGGATGGCTTAGACAGGGATGGTGGCAATGGTCTGGTCTGCTTCATAATACGTTTGGAAGGTAGCATTGCCTTGAATTGAGGATGAATTGGGTATAGGATATGAGGATAAGAGAAGGATAAGAATGACTCCTAATCTGAGCTACCGCATAAAGTGTGGAGCTCACCTGTATGGGTTAGTCCTCATTTTGGTTCTGCTAACATAAACAATAAGTAGGAATTTCAAGACATGAAAACGGGTGTGCTGTTCTGTGTTTTCTACTCACAATTTCGTTCTTTACTCACTAACAACACAGTACTTGACCTTCGATATGAGTTAAATTTTTTATATATCCCACAGGATCCTCTTTGGGGAGATAGAGAACATTTAGGCTATAATTGGGCATGTGCATCAGAGGACAAAAATGGTTGGCAGTGATGACATTCAACCAAATCTAGCACCTGACTTGAAGTGGGTTTGATGAATAAGCCTCCTTTCCTTTGGTAACAGGGCTGGAACAATTTTTAGATAAGGATTCCCTGTAGGAACTTGGTAGCATTAAAGTTCTATTTGATACCATAATGTAAATATTATCTTTTTGAGAAAGGCACATAAATACAGTGTTAGGACTTCCTTTAGAACAATAACCCAGGACAGAACCAGCTACTTTGTAACCTGAGGTTAAAAGAATGTAGGAGACTTTCTTCAAGGTAAAGAATAAATAATTTACACATACACAAATTAGAATAAGAAATTATTTAGTATGAGAAAAAATCACAAAATGATAAATATTTAAAACTGATAAAACAACAAACATAACATAATATGCACAACATAATCTTCTTTTATACATGAAGTGCCTGACATCTCTCTGTAATGCTTTTTCATATTTTGTTGTTATATAGACTTTGTCTTAACATAAAGTGATAATTATGTAATCTCTATTAATATAACACCAGGTATAATTGGGCTCTTCACTACTATCAGAAAAAAAAGTCTAGTTTTTAAATGCATAATTCACACGTGGATACCTCCTCACTATACATATTCTTAATTATAGATTATAAAACTAATTATGTACTCTCTGGTGTTTCTCTCTGAAGCTTCTCCAGATATTCTACATTCATCTTCATGACATCTTTGTAAGGTATGATCAAAAGATCAATAATTTTTCTCTAATAGAAAGAAGAAATGGAAAGTGGTTTGCCAAGGTCACTCATCATTAGTGCTGGAACTTGGTGGTATGAAGCCCAGGTCTCATGAGCGTTGCTCCTTTGCTCAATCCAGGAAGTCATGTTGCCTCCCCAACCATGTTGCTGCCTCAGGAGTGGCTCTAAGTAAGATAAGCAGCAGACATCCCCCTGAGCCATTCAGCAAGTCTATCAGTCCGTTTTCACACTACTGATAAAGATATACCTGAGACTGGGCAATATACAAAAGAAAGAGGTTTAATGGACTTACAGTTGCACATGGCTAGGGAAGCCTCACAATCATGGTGTAAGGCAAGGAGGAGCAAGTCATGTCTTACATGGATGGCAACAGGCAAAGAAAGAGAGAGTTTGTGCAAAGAAACTCCCCCTATAGAACCATCAGATCTTGTGAGACTTACTCACTATCAGGAGAAGAGCATGGGAAAGACCTGCCCCCATGATTCAATTACCTCCCACCAGATCCCTCCCACAACACATGGGAATTCAAGATGAGATGTGGATGGGGATGCAGCCACACCATATCAGCAAGCCAGAGAGGATGCAACCAACTGCATGATCAAACCTGTTCTCACTCTTCAACCAGAAAGCAGCATATACGAAATAGATTACACAACAATCAAGAAGCAGTCGCCATCCGGTGCAACGGACCATGCTGGAAGCACCTCTGTCTTATAAAGCCCTTGTTGCTACAATGATAGCAAAAGCAAAGGTTCTATGTCACATTAGTGGCATAGTCAGTCACGTTAATCCCTTTAAAAATAAAAAGTTTAATATATGTAAGGCTCTAAGGTACTTCTCATGGATCACCCAATTTAATATTTACAGTAAATTATGAGGTACATATAATTACCCTGACATAGAACTGGCAAGTGCCAGAGTGAGGATCTAAACCCCGCTCTGTCTCATTCCACCCTCCCATTGCTAGAGCAGGAGGCAGCATGACGGTGGGGACATCACAAAGCAGGTCACCACCACTTATGAGGATGGGAGAGATAGACTCAAGTAAATCACTCTTGGAGGCCAGCTCAGTAGGGAAGAGGAAGCAAAATGGAACAAATGTCCCTTGAGTTACCTCTTGACGGTGGTACTTATTTAACTTCGTGACCTTGGCATAGTCAAGCCCAGTGACAAAGTGATTCCATGGATACAAATGATTTCAGACTAAAATGGGTACCTGGAGAGTGAAAAATAATGAATTTCCATATGGATGAGGGGATTATGGAACATGCCTTTCTAGTGGACCAAGCTTCTTTCTCAGTTTTTGTCACTGCTTTCTCCTCATCACTGCTGTATTTTAAGGGCCTTGAATAACTTCTGTATTCCAGATATATACTCCAGTGTAAATATGCAGAACATTTTGACACTTAAAAATATGTCCATAGCCAAGTAGGACAGGTTGGAATTACAGTAGCCTGGAGGCATAAGGGAGAGAAAGGAGTGAGTAATACTTCACTTTCTGAAGTTACAAGGAATAGTTTACCAGCCAATTGCTGCAGAGGGAGGATAAAATTACAAACCAAATCAACAAATGCATAAGCAAGAAAGCAAATAAATTATTTTAACACTATTTCAGAAACCCATGTTTCATCACTGATAAATCACTGAGTAGAAGGGAAGCTATGAATACTGTACTTATTTTAAAGACTCAAAATATGACTCAATATCTTTGTGGAGTGATATATTTATTTATTCAAAAGTGAACCATCATAATATATGAATGGGTAGACCTCATTTACATATAATATGCCAGGCAGTGATAAATTAGAACTATGAACACCTACTGCCTCAGTTCCCCAATGACAGCCTCAACTAATTTCTGCCTGATAAAGCAAACAAGTAAACAAAATGATTGTTCCAGTTTCCTAAAGAGTCTTGTATTGAATCCTCACCACAAAATTAAATTTTGCCAAAGGCTTATGTGTTGTGTTTATGATGCCTGCCTGACAGAGTGCTGCAGATGTAATAAGGATACTTAGTGCCTGGGGAGATTCAGAGATTGTTACAAGTTTACCCCAAAGCCAGTGTCAGAGAACTAGATCTTTATATGGCATGATTTCATGACTGTGTTGAGAATATACTCTCAAAATGTTATACAGAGCACATTCAGTTTGATTCCAAAGCCAAACATAAGTGCTTGGGATTATCTATGCCTTGGCTGCCCTTCATTAATGCAAATAATTACAAGCTGAGGGTAAACACAAAGGCTTATGGACCGCTGAGATAAAGCGAGAGATCTGCACTCTCCTCAGCCATTCTATTTTCTTTTGTCCTTTTGGTTATTTGGATGTTTACTGGGCTCTCCCCATTTGCTCCACTAAATGCCTGTTGAAGGACAGGACAGGTAGTTTCATCCCCATCCTGTAAATGAGAAACTTCAGGCTCTGAGGGACATGCACTTTTCCAAGGTCATTCAGAAAAGAGCAAAAACCAGAATAGATTTTAGAGCTCCCATTTTGTAGAACAAGGTTTTTCTGCAATACCATCTCCATGGCATATTATCCAGAATGCACCAATAGTTGGCATCATCGATCATGCAACAAGTGTTTACTCAGAGCTCACTGCACGCATGAAACTATTTTAGTTACCACAGACAAAATGATGAACAACAAAAGGACCCAGCCTTTCTGAATACTATGAGATTGGTAATGTGATATGTAAACCACAAAGTTTTATTCTTTTTTTTTTCCTTTCAGCTTTTTACTCATAGGGGAAATTAATACAATTACCAGATGAACTTTGAACACAGAAGATGATAAAAAAAGATTGCTTATATATTTGTAAAAGTCCTCTTCTCCTGTTCTTGAGAATGGCTATGGGCACATGATGGGATATGATTTGCTTTTTAAATAAGGCATATGTAAAGTGGATCCAAATGAATATAATTAAATGTAGAGTACAGCCAACCAGTCTATTAAAATGAATATTATTAATACTGCATTATTTCAGTTTCTAAAAGGGATTCTAACATCTTAAGAAGTTTTATTGCATACCTATGAAATATTTAAAAAACTATTTTGGGCAGTTGATAAATGATGGCAAGTTTCAGATATACTCAGATATTTGCTTTGCAATGTAGAATTCCATATAGAGGCAGACATTTTAAAAAATACAACAGTCAAAATGTTTAAATACTGTTTCTAGCCTGAACAACATAGCCAAAAACAATGAGAGTTATAAATGGAATAAACTGTAACATAACCTCATCTACTGAAAATTGACCTTTCCAATGTTTTAGCTTAGAAAACACAAAGAATATGCATTTGTTGAAAAATGATTCATTTCTCACAATAGATATTTTCTAAATCTTCAATTATTTGGTGACATGTTAATTTAGTAATCACTTCCATTGTGTTTCCTTGTTCATAAGTTTATCAGTCCTGAATAGCTAGAGGTAACATCAGAACGCCATTACAGGTTTCTCTTTAAAAGAAGAAAACAGAGAATTGTGATCCAAGATGGCCAAATAGGAACAACTCTGGAGTGCAGTTCCCAGCAAGAACACAGAGGGTGAGTGATCACCACATTTCCAAATGAGTTTTTACTGCCCATAGACCAGGAGATTCCTGGGCTGAAAAGCGCCATGAGTTTCCAGCATGGCTGTTTCAGCTGACATTACAGGTCTCTGCACAAAAACTCACACAAATCCGGGTGGCCATTTCAATAGGTTCTGGAGTGACTGGGAGACAGAGTTGCCCATTCAACTGAAAAAAAAAGGGGGCTGAAACAGGGAGCCAGGTGATATGGCTCAGCGGGTCCCATCCCCCCACCAAGACCAGCAATCTGAAACACTCTGGATTGAGAGATTAGCAGCAAGAGGAGCTAGACCCAAGACAGTGCAGCTCAGTAGGGGGAAGGGTGTCAGCCATTACCGAGGCAGTCTGCCATTACCAAGGCAGTCTGCCATTACTGAGGTGGTCTGCCATTACTTAGGCAGTCCACAATTACTGAGGCAGTCTGCCATTAACCAAGGCAATCTGCTTTTACAGAGTCTGACATTACCGAGGCAGTCCACCATTACTGAGGCAGACCACCATTGCCAAGGCAGTTCTAACAGGAAGTTCACATAGCAGCTGGGCAGAGCCCACAGCAGCTCAGTAATACCTCTGCTGGCAGACTGTGACTAAACTACCACCTTGCTGGGCAGGGCATCTCTGAAAAAAGGCAGCAGCACATCAGGAACTTATAAATAAAGTTTCCCAGGACAGAGCACCTGAGAAAAAAGGCATTTATGAGTTCTGCTGCAGCAGACTTAAATGTAATTGCCCAGAAGCTCTAAATGGAACAACGGAGCTCCCAGCTGAGCACTTGAGCTCCTTAAGGGAGAGACTGTCTCCTCAAGCAGCTCCCCTGACCCTTGTATATCCAAAGAGACACTCGTAGAGGAGAGCTCAGGCTGACATCTGGTGGGTATCCTTCTGGGAAGAAGATAACAGAAGAAGAAGAAACTGGCAGAAACCCTTACTGTTTTGCAGATGCCACAGGTGATCCCCAAGCAGGGTCTGGAGTGGACCCGCAGCAGAGGGGCCTGACTGTTAGAAGGAAAACTAAGAAACAGAAAGAAATAACTTCATCATCAACAAAAAAGGACATCCACTCAGAGACCCCATCCAAAAGTCACCAACTACAAAGACCACAGGTAGATAAAGCCAATAAGATGGGAAGAAACCAGAGCAAAAAGGAAGAAAACATCAAAAACCAGAACACCTCTCCTCCTCCAAAGGATCACAACTCCTCACCAGCTAGGGATCAAAGATGGATGGAGAATGAATCTGATGAATTGACAGAAACAGGCTTCAGAAGCTGGGTAATAACAAACTTCTCATAGCTAAAAGAACATGTGCTAACCCAATGCAAAGAAACTAAGAACCTAGAAAAAAGGTTAGATGAGATGCTAACTAGAATAAACAGCTTAGAGAAGAATATAAACGACTTGATGGAGCTGAAAAACAGCACTAGAACTTCACGAAGCATACACAAGTTTTAATACCCAAATCGACCAAGCAGAAGAAAGGATATCAAAGATTGAAGATCAACTCAATGAAATAAAATGAGAAGGCAAGAATAGAGAAAAAAGAGTGAAAAGAAATGAACAAAGCCTCCAAGAAATGTGGGATTATGTGAAAAGACCTAATCTACATTTGATAGGTGTACCTGAATGTGACGGAGAGAATGAATCTAAGTTGGAAAACACTCTTCAAGATATTATCCAGGAGAACTTCCCCAACCTAGCAATCCAGGCCACCATTCAAGTCCAGGAAATACAGAGAACACCACAAAGATATTCCTCAAGAAGAGCAACACCAAGGCACATAATTGTCAGATTCACCAGGGTCGAAATGAAGGGAAAAATGCTAAGGGCAGCCAGAGAGTTACCCACAAAGGGGTTTGTGTCGGGTTGCCCACAAAGGGAAGCCCATCAGACTCACAGTGGATCTCTCAGTGGAAACCCTACAAGCCAGAAGAGAGTGGGAGCCAATATTCAACATCCTTAAAGAAAAGAACTTTCAACCCAGAATTTCATATCCAGCCAAATTAAGCTTTATAAGTGAAGGAGAAAGAAAAACCTTTATGCACAAGCAATTGCTGAGAGATTTCATCACCACCAGGCCTGCCTTACAAGAGCTCCTGAAAGAAGCACTAAACAAGGAAAGGAACAACCAGTACCAGCGACTCCAAACACGTACCAAATGGTAAAGACCATTGACACAATGAAAAAAATGCGCCAACTAACAGGCAAAACATCCAGCTAGCATCAAAATGGCAGGATCAAATTCACACATAACAATATTAACCTTAAATGTAAATGGGCTAAATGCCCCAATCAGAAGACACAGACTGGCAAATTGAATAAAAGTCAAAACCATCGGTGTGCTGTATTCAGGAAACCCATCTCACATGCGAGGACACACATAGGCTCAAAATAAAGGTATGGAGGAAGATTTATCAAGCAAATGGAGAGCAAAAAAGCAGGGGTTGCAATCCTAGTCTCTGATAAAATCGACTTTAACCAACAAAGGTCAAAAGAGACAAAGAAGGGAGTTACATAATGCTAAAAGGATCACTGCAACAAGAAGAGCTAACAATCCTAAATATATAGGCAGCCAATACAGGAGCATCCAGATACATGAAGCAAGTTCTTAACGACCTTCAAAGAGACTTAGACTCCCATGCCATAATAGTGGGAGATTTTAACACTCCACTGTCAATATTAGATCAATGAGACAGAAAATTAACAAGGATATCCAGGACTTGAACTCAGATCTGGACCAAGCAAACCTAATAGACATTTACAAACTCTCCACCCCAAATCAATAGAATATACATTCTTCTCAGCACCAGATCACACCTACTCTAAAATTCACCACATAATTGGAAGTAAATCACCCCTCTGCAAGTGCAAAAGAATGGAAATCATAACAAACAGTCTCTCAGACCACAGTGCTGTAAGGCCAGTTGCCTCGCCAGGAGCTCGGACATGCCCATTCCTCCCAGCGTCTGGGAAATATGTCGCCACTCCGCAATCAACATTTAACTCCTCCACATAGCCTCCCCAACACCCCCCTGAAGCAAACTCCACACCCAACACCTAGCCCGACACCTAGCCCGCCACTGAAAACCCCCGCCCAAAAATTTTCGGAAAACCCTGACAAACCTTGCCCAATAGCACTTTCTTGCCCAATAACACTTTCTTGCCCAATAGCACTTTCTTGCCTAATAGCACTCCCTGGCCTGATAAGCACTTTGCCCCGTCAAGGTCATTTTTCCCCCAAGGCTGCCCACTCACCAAAAATCCCACCTGCCCACTAGTAACAGCTTGCTTTCTCCACGTCCTGTGTTCAGATATCCAATCAAGCGCCTTATGCTTTGTCTCCTCAGTTCCCAATTAAACGCCTTTACTCCCTATAAAACCCCTTGCCCTAAAAAATTAGACACGACTTCTCTGGCCCCCTCCCGGACCGTAGAACCTTGCCCGGTAGCTGAATAGATTGGTTTTTCATTTTCTTATACTGGTCTCAGTTTCCTCATTTTAAACTCGGCAATAACCCTTACAAGTGCAATCAAATTAGAGCTAAGGATTAAGAAACCAACTCAGAACTGCACAACTTCATGAAAACTGAACAACTGGCTCTTGAATGTTGACTGGATAAACAATGAAATGAAGGCTGAAATAAAGATGTTCTTCAAAACCAACAAGAACAAAGACACAATGTACCAGAAACTCTGGGACACATTTAAAGCAGTGTCTAGAGGAAAATTTATAGCAATAAATGCCCACATGAGAAGCGAGGAAAAATAGAAAATCGACACCCTATCATCAAAATTGAAAGAGCTAGAGGAGCTCATTCTCTTGTTTCATGGAAAAAAGCCTCTTGTGTTTCATGTAAATGTGTGTGTGTGTGTGTAAGTATGTGTGCTAAATTTCTGAAAATCTTGTTTGCCTGAAAATATCTTTATTATACCTTTATTTGATTGATAGTTTGGTTTGGTCTATATTTTAAATAAAAAGTATTTTCTATATAAAGTTCAACTTTAGGTACACTACCATTGTTCTGTAGCTACTGTGGCACCATTAAGAGATAAAGTCATTCTAATTTTTGGTCTTTGGTAGTTGACCAGTGGATTTTTTTCTTTAGAAGGTTGTAATATCTTCTTGTTGCAACTGCTCTGAAATTTCACAGTGATGTGCTGTATAGTGGATTTATTTAATCCACTGAAGCTTTTGAGTGTGACAACTTATGATCCATCTTAGGAGAGTTTCTTGAATTATTTTCTCCTTGCCTTTACTAGAACTCCTATTATTTAGATGTTGGATTTTCTTAACAATTCTTTTAACTTTTTAATCTTTTCTTTCTATTTTCCTTTTCTTTCCCTTCCAGTCTTTATGAGAAAAACATTTTATTAACTCATTTATTGAGTTATTTATTTCTGCTATAATATTTTTAATTTTTATAAACTCAGTTGCAGTTTTTTTTTTGCATCATTTTAACCACCTTATTCTTTTGCTGATGCTGCAAAATATTCTTTTATTTCTCTTAAGATGTTAATGATAGGAGTTTCCTAGCCTTTTTTTTTCTCTAGTATCTCCGTTTTCTCCAAGTTTGTTTTATTTCTGCTGTGTTTTGGCCACCATCCTTTATTTCTAAGGCTTTCTGTAAAAATCTATAATTTCTTGAATTATATTATTAAAGGTGAGGGATTAGAGCTGTGATTAGAACCCTTGAGTCCATAAAAATGCTTGTCAATTTTGAGTTTCTCTCTAGGGTGATTAGGTTATCTGTAGTCCTAACCCATAACATCACAAGGTTTCTTGTTTTTGTAGAACTTTGAAATAAGATCATACAGGTAACAAACTCCATCCTCTCACTGTAGAATACTAGGGCTGATGGAGACTTTTTCATTATCAGCCAACCACACTTCCAGACTCAGTGCAAAGTCTCTTCCTCTGTAGAACCTGCTTTGATGTCATCCTGCTCCCAAGATCCAAATAAAATTAATTGCATCCTCCTTGTTGCTTTCAGGACAGTTGTATATTCCTTTATTTTTGAACTGTCAGGTTGTAATGACTTGTTTATGCATCCCCTTACATTCTTACATCCTTAAAGTGAAGAGCTGGGTCTTTTTCAACTTTTCCACCCTAATACTTTGATGAGTACCTACTATGGACTGAATTGTGTCTCTCTGCTCCCCCCAAAACTCCTACATTGAATCCATCATAATGTGATGATATTTGGAGGTGGGGCCTTTGGGAAAGAATTAGCTTTAGATGAGATCATGATAGTGGGGCCCTCATGATTGGATTAGTACCCTAATAAGAAGAGGAACGACAGAACTTGCTCTGGTTCTTGTTCTCTCTCTCTCTCTCTCCCCTCTCTCTCTCTTTCTGATCTCTGCTACTTAAGAACATAGAAGGTGGCCCTCTGCAAGCCAGGAAGAGGGACCTCACCAGAACCTGCCCATGCTGGCACCCTAATCTCAGACTTCTAGCCTCCAGGACTTTGGGAAAATAAACTTCTGTTACTTAAGCAACCCAGTTTATAGGACTTTGTTAAGGCAGGCTGAGCTGACTAATATAGTACCCAACACAGAGAAGACTCTCACAGTAATTCTGAATACACCAATGTGGGGTTATTGTCCTGAACACAAATTCATAATGACAATAGAGAATTTGGTTCAATGTGCCAAAAAGAAGAAAATCACATTCCCCCCTTTTCCTGGTTCTGTTTTTCTCAGGGTCTCATTATCAGTACATAATAGTTCAGAGGATGGCTTCAGGATCAGACCTGAGTTTTGACTTTGCTCTAACACTTACTGGTAGAGGGACCATGAGCAAGTTCATAACTTGTCTGTGGCTCAGATTCCTTCTCTGTAAAAGAACAATAAGTATTATATATTTACCTCAAAGCGTTGTTTGGAGGATTAAAGATACAGTGCTTAGAAGAGCTCTAGCACAAACTATTTTCACTAAAAAGTGTAGTTCTAAAGCTTTGTCATCCACATCATATGCCAGGACAATTCTGACCAGCAACCAGCCAGCTGGTATATATTAGACCATTCCCAGTTTACCCCAAATAATCTTGTTCCTCTTTAAAACCTCCTCAGAAATAGTTTTTGCTAATTGTCTGACTGAAAAGGAGACTACATACACTTTGCTGTCTAATAAAGGACAGTGGGAATGATAAACTTTTCTTATAATTCAAAAAACTGTTATCTTTATTGTAAGAACAAATGATTAATCACACTCATGTCAGCCAAGCCACAAGATAGTGTGGTGAGAGGCTTTGTGTAGTTTGTTAATTGGTCTAAATGCCATATTCTCTTAAAAGTTGAGTGATTATTCTATTATTAGAGGCCAAAAGTTATTGAGATCATATATAAAGTATTGAATGACATTGTTGATCTGCCATAAAAATTGCCAGATAATAGTCCTCTTAAACTGCTATGATCTGAATGTTTATGACTTCTCAAAATTGATACATTGAAACCTAATTCCCAAGATGATAGAATTTGGAAGTGGGGCCTTGGGGGCTGATTAGGTCAGGGGGATGGACTCCCTATGGGTTTAGTGCCTTTCTAAAATGTTGAGACCCTAGAAAGCTTTCTTGCCCCTTTTGCCATGTGTGTTAGGCCATTCTTGTGTTGCTGTGACCTGAGACTGGATAATTTATAATGAAAAAGAGGTGTATCTGGCTCATGGTTCTGCAGACTGTACAAACATGGCACCAGCATCTGCTTAGCTTTTGGTGAGGTCCTCAGGAAGCTTACAATCATGGCAGGAGGTGAGGTGAGGGCAGGCATGTCACATGGCAAGAAAGGGAGCAAGGGAGGAGGGAGGTCCTAGACTTTTGACAACCTGAACCCATGTGAACTGAGTGAGAACTTACTTACAAGGGATGCTGCGAAACCATTCATGAGGGATCCAACCCCACAATCCAATCATTTCCCACCAGACCTCCACCTCCCACATTGGGAATCACATTTTAACATGAGATTTGGAAGGGACACATGTCCAAACCATATCACCATGTGAGAACACAAAAAGTGCTATCTATGAACCAAAATTAGGCCCCCACCAGACACCAAATGTGCTGGTGCCTTGATCTGGGACCTCCGAGCCTCTAAAACAGTGGGATATACATTTCTGTTGTTTATATTTCATGCAGTATGTGGTATGTTGTTATAGCAGCTTGAATTGACTAAGACACAGACCCTCTATGAGGAAGCCAATGATCTGTCAATAAGATTTAATGAGATGAAGATTAGAAAGTAATGCAAATTGCTCCAGTATGAGACTTGAACATTTTTATTCCTGTTTGATTCCTTGGGGTGTCTCTCTTTAGCAATCAAACAATATAAGGTGCTTAAGAACAATGTGGCACCTTTTTATCATGCAAATATGAATAAGAATTAAATTATAAGTTGAAGAAAATGAAAATGTATCAGCATTGTTCTGTTAAAAAAACATCCATTTTTCCTAGGAGGGAAATAATCTTGCAAATACATCCTTTTATCCTTTCGAAGAAGATTTTTTTAGGTACTCATGGGAAATAAAAATTATATTCATATGGAGGTTTATTTAAAAAGAAACATCTTATAGAGGGTCTCTGAATTTTTAAAACAGTTTGAAATGCTCAATTAAGATCCTGCTAAAAACAAAACAAAGGACTTCTTGTTAGAATGTCTTGCAATAAAAATTTATATTTTTCTCATAAAGAAAATATTATTTCAGCCAATATAAAATGACTATTGTTTTTCTAGAATATTCTCAATGGTGCTCATGCCAATTGCAGTTTTTATATATTTAAAAATATGGCATCAGATCTGACCTTTATTTCTATCCTCACCCATGCAATGAAATAATGAGAATACCATGGCAATGGCAGGCATCTAACAAGAGCCTGTGGTCTACCCGAGAGCTCAATGTCCACACATCATACTTTGGTCCTTAAGTAGTGATAAACAGAAATCTAGGACTCAATATCTACATGCTGTATATTGGTATGTAATTAGTTATAGATAACGTATCTTTATTTGCCTTACTCATGAAATGAGATCCACTAAAAACCATCTTAACCTCAAAGAATGCACAGTCAAGACGAATGAGAAAGAAAAACACAGAAGCATATACAACGAATAGTAATAAAGGCAGACAGTGTGTCCTTAGAAAACAGAAATTAAATTCTCTAGGAGTATTTAGGAATGTGATTTTTAACTGCCTGCTTTAAGTGATGCCGGGACATTTAATTAGTTTGGGGATTATTGCTTGATGATGGATTGGAGCAAACAGTGATTAGAGGCACCAACACCAATTAGAGCATTGTTACCCTATTGAAAGGCAGAAGCAGTGAGCACCTGAATTCTAGAAAATAATTTGAGTAGGAAAGAAGAGTTGATAAGAGAAATGTTGTGAAAAAAATTGAGTCTGTGATGACAGATTTATTGCAAATTCAAGTAAAGAGTTATGATGAAGCAAAGATCTCATGGAATTGATAATAAACATATCTGCCTCCATAGTAACCAGAAGGACCAAACTTGGAATCAAAATGCAGTTTTCTTCAGCCATCAGAAAGACACTGTAAAACTCTAGATTGAGTAATTTTTGTGAGCTTATCCTTGCTCAGGTAGGTGGGGAGTCTCAAATGAATCTATATTAAATAAAAGCCCGCCGGTACAGGATTAAGTATTTGGGAGAAATAGAAAAGTAAGATCAAGTCTATTTATTATCATTGGGACTTTGCAATTGTTTAAAATAGATAGGGTCTGTTTAGGCACTGGCAGCACTTGGAAATTTTCCCCCAGCCCCTGTCCAAAGCAGCACACCTGATCCTCAGGTGAGGTCCAGAGCAGCGTGGCTCTGAGATGCCAACACTGTTTTCTGCTTTCTCCCAGGAGTACTCTAAACATTTAGTTCATTTTTATCCCTCCTTTTACAAGTAGATAAAACTGTGTTTTAAGAGTTGAAGAAGGAAGGTGAAGATGCAGTGAGAATGTCCCCCAACTTCTGCCAGCACCATTCCACTGACACCATCCTTGCTGAGGGTTCCAATAACCTTTGCCATTATATCTAAGGGATGTTTTTTGCTTCTGTTGTAATTAGGTGTCTTTGGGGTACAAATGACAGAAAAACAACTCAGCCTGTCTTAAGAAGAAAAAGGTTTTGTTCACAAAATTTAAATATATTCAGTCTTCAGTTCTTTACCAGTTGTTCCAGCACAATCCCTGGTATGGAGCTGGCCTGGTTAGATGAGGCCACCCCAGTGCTTGGGGGGAGTCACTCATAATTTTTTGTGCTTGGACCATGTACTGACCATGGGAATTATTGGGCAGAATTAACTCAACCCAAACTGAATAAACCATGAGTAGGCAAGGCATAGTTCCCCACAGGAAAACTAAAATACCTTACTAGAATCACAGAAATCCATACATAGCCATTATGGTTTTTATTTTATTGAATTTGAAAGAAATATTTGACACAGATGATCCATTCTTGAAAGATGCCCTTTTATTTCAACTTTGACATTATTTGTTTTCTCCCACTTATCTTACCAGTCCTTCTCAGGCTTCTTTGCAGGATAAACCTAACCCAGATTATGCATTATCCTGAATTGTTTCAGACCATCAACTGCTTGCTCTAATTCCTTGCTGAAGAGAATCCACTGAGGCTCACATCATTGCACCACTTACAAAACTCCAGCTGCTGATGCCATTGCTCCATCTCCCAATAACACCCTTGTTTCAGCCTCCTCCAGAGCTTATTGACTGAGCTGTGGCAAGACCTCCCTCAGGTTCATGATGGGGAGGGCATTAGAAGCCCCAGCACCCTGGCTACACCAGCCTGGACCCATGGAGGCTCTGGCTTCTCCAAGAACTATCTAGGAGAACTAAGCCCTAGAATGATTAAGAGACAAATGTTGATCAATGAGAGGCAAGAAAAGGGAAGGCGATGGAAGACAAATTGTACATTCACCCTTTTGTCAAGGTGATTCATTCCATAACGTAAAGTTTCCCTGCATATGTCTCAGTGACTGAGCACCAGGCTGTGATTCCTGTGAAGCAATCTAGGTGATGTACATCCATGTATTTACTTTCCTGCCTTTCCTGCCTCACTTCTATTTTTCTATTTCCTCTATCCTGCTATGGTATCCTTCACCACCCCCATAAGGTGTTAGCATGTAGCTTTGCTTTCAGCTTGCTTCTTAGGGAACATGGGCTAAGACACAGGATCACTTTTCTCTGCTCATCACACATTTATGGTGCTCTGTAGGGTTCTTCATAGATCATTTCTCCAAACACACATTCTTCTGGGGGAGACACTACCTACTCCATGGAATTCAATCACCAGTTGTAATCTCATGACTCTCAGACCTCCATCTCCATCCCAGGTTCCCATCTGGAGCTCCAGGTCCACAGATCGATGTCTTACAGAACACACTACTTGGAAGGCTCACAAGTATTGCCAACCCAATAGACCCAAAACATATCCATTTGTTCAACTCAAACTGCCCTTCCTTTGATGTTTCTTTTCTTAGGGACTGCACTACCATGCACCCAGCTGTCTAAATCAGAAACTCAAGAATCACTTTGGTTCCTCACTCTTTCCTACTTCTCATTCTATGCATCTTGTTTCTCACAGGTCTTGACAATCCCACCTCTAAATCCACCCACCTACATCCACTTCTTTCCATCTCCACTGCCACAACCAGTCCAAGCCATCCACCTACCTCACCTGCATTGCTTCAGTCCACTTTGCATGGAGCAGTTTCCTTGAAACATCAGTATCAAAGACTCTTTCTTGTCTTCTTTAACGAAACTTACTCTGCCTTTTATGCCTTATCTGCTAACTTTATCTCCAGGTTCACCTCTTTCAGGCTTCAGTGCTATTGAGTTTTTATTTTCTCTTGGATCCATGTTCTTTCTCACCTTTGAGTCTATGTAAGCTATTTCCTCTCCTTCAAACAGTCCTCCCTTCTCTCTACTTTGCTAACTTCTGCTCATCCTTCAGGTTTCCCCTGTAGATATCCCTTCATCCAGGAAGCCTTTCTGGATCCCCACCCTTTTCCCAGTTGAGGTCAGTGATCCCTGCCAAACCCACACCACTCCTGCAGATTTGCTCTCACAGCACTTAAAGCACTTAACCAGAGATACTGTTAAATTCTCCCTTCCATATAAGGCAAGTTCTCTGTCTACCTTGCTCATAATTGCTTTCCTCAGAACCTGATATAGTGATTGGCTTAGAGATTAGCCTAGTGGATGAACACCTTTATAAGTAATTCTGCAACTTTGCTTTTCACTTGTATCAAGTCCCAGAACATTCACTGTTTTCTCTCAAGAATTTAAGACAACTGTTGTATGCATTTATGCCTTTGCAGACTCTTAACAGCTTTGCTTACAGAATCGCAAGGGATGGTATTGAAATAACTTCTAAGATGTGAGCTCCAAAGTGGAAGTTTTCGTTGAATAGTTCTAGGAAATTACCATAGGTAGATGTGAATGCTATTGCTATTATGTTTCTCAATGTTTATCGCCTTTCTGTCTTACATTCTAATATTTGGTGAAATATAAAGTGTAAAAACCAACAGTCTTTAAGAACTGATTTCACAGCAAGTGAGTAAATTAAGAATTCTATCTGAATTGCTTGCCAGGGGCTTGATGCTGGGAACTGGAGGCACAAGTCATCTTTTTATTCACTGATGCATCTTGGAGATGACATTTACTACCATTTCTTCCCATGGCTCTCTACCTTGGAGTTTTTATTTTGTGATTGGCTGGTTCTACCGTACCTTTAAAATATTTTCAGTCATCATTTTTTATTTTATTTGATAATGTTACCATATGTGTTATATGCATGGTTTTCATAATAGTTTTTGCTCTGTTTACAGCTTATTATCTGTTGAGTAGAAGATGCTGATGGTGACTTTTAGGGTTACAAAATGTAATATGAACTCATGTTATAAATGAAAATTGTTTAACGGAATAGATTTGCAAAGTAATCAACTTTATGCAAAAGCTAAGCCCGTTCAAAATGGATAAATACAATGGTTTATTATAAATATTAGAAACATGAAAATTAATTTTTACATTTGAGTTTTATGTTCAGAACAGGATATTACGGGTTCAAATAAGGACATATGTTATGTCTAAGCATATCGTCTTGTGTACTAGTTTTCTTTAGTATCTTAAATGACTTATTTGGAGTTGGGTGAGTAAATGAAAAGCTTCCATAAACACAGATTCCAAACCCAACTCTCTCTGCTCCGTTTTGCAGTTTTGAATGTAAATGGATGCCTCCTACATTATTAGCAGGAGTAGATTACATCTCTAAAAATTCACTTTCTTAGTCTTATTTGAGTTAAACCTCTTAATTGTGGTTGGTATGGGGGAAGGGAGAATAAAACTGTCTAATTGACAAACACATGAGCAGAAATGTCCAGGCAACAGAACATCTGCATCTTTTTTTTTTAACAGAATGAGAGAAAATGCCATTTGATTTTTAGGCTATTGCAACTATTATATATATAATAGCTATTATATATAATAGTCATTGCAATATAATAGCTCCATCTCCAAGATTTTGGTATGCATTTCAAAGTAGTAAGTTTTTAGATTTAATTATAAAATGTAAAACACATTTTGAGAGCAGTAATAGTTTTGGAAAGTAGAATAAAATTTCATAAGAATGGGTCCTTAGATTAACTAGAACATAGTTTTTGAAAATTGTTTTGTGGGGCTAAGCAATTGAAAATTTGAATTTCTTGAAAATTGCTTTGTAAGCTAAACAATGGAAAGTTTGAACCTCAGATGATTTGCATCACAAAATTGGACTGACAAGAGCAGTAGCTGAGGATGGAAGCCCCAGTACATGTTTAAGTGTCCAAAACAAAGCTGGTGCTCAGCAGTAATGAGGGCTTTTACAAAATCCCTCCCAAAATTCTACTTAAGAGATCTTTGAGCTTTCAGATAATCCATCACTTTATGTACAATTGATTAATTTAAAAAATCTTCAATAGAGTGTTGTATCTGATTTTAAAAGGGAGGGATTTAAAAGTTGTATGTTTGTGGTTGTTGTACAGGCAATCTTTTTACTTCTTGGGTACTTTAAGGATAGTTATCTTAATTCATATTTAAATTAAACCTCAGCAAAACTGAGTACTCTCCCTACAGCTATCTCTTTCCAAAAGCAGTATGGCTCCATTACATTTATCACAGTGATAAATAAATTCTGTTATTCATATAGTATCTTGTAGAATTTTTCTCTATTTACAAACTGCAAAAATATAGTATAAAAATTTGGGGTAAAAAGAAGTTTCTGTCCAAAGTAAAAACATGTGATAGCTTCAAAGAATTGCAGATTTGGTTTTGCCCCAGAAATATCCTTATTTTCCTGCTGTTCAACTCTGTGATCCAAATCTATTGAAGAGCGGTCGGCTATTAACAGCCACCCAAGCTCTATTCTTAAACCCTTTGGCTCCTCCTCCCCTGCTGGCTCTGAATTAGCATTGGAATCAGACCATCAAGAGACCACTGCGATTTGACTTAGGTGACTGATAACCTAATCAAGCAAAGTTAAAGACCTTTCCTACAAGTAATATTTGCTACATAATTCCCCTCTGGGTGTTCCTTTAATCTATCTAATGAGAAAATGCAACAAAGTTCACATTTTCTAGAGATAATATAGCTATGGATGGCCTGCCTGCATAAGAAACATCACAGTATAATGCAGATAACTGCACAAGCAATTAATTATGCAAACAAATTAATCAGCAACCAGTTATTACTCATCTGTTTTGTGCTTGACACTGTGCAAGGTGCTGTGGATTATGAAAACTAAAGACCTTCCAAATACATATTGATTTTTGGGAAACTATTAAAAAACAAAAGTATTAATAAAGAAAATACCAAAGTCAATATTTATAATCAATAAGCCACCACTACGTACCTTTTGGTCACAACCAAAATTAATATATAGTTATCCTTTCCACAGACTTCAGTATGTGAATATCTGATTCACTTAAAAAAGTTCCTAAAAGTAGGAGTTCTGAATTTCCAGAAAATCGTTGCTATAGGTATAGAGATAAATATAGGAGTAGACATTTTAAATAGAGATTTGTTATTTGGGTAGTCTAAAAGTATCATTTTGAAAGACTTTTTAAAAATAAAAGTCTCTTAGCCTTCCTTCAAAAAAGATCTAGCTATACTTTTTAATCAGAATGTTGCACCTAATTTATTTGTGTCTATCAGAGTCCCAAAAAGAAAGTGGCACACTGAAGGATATTTTGAGGTGACCTTTGTTTGGAAAGAGAATAATCATAAAGACAATGAAAAGACTTATGGGAACTACAAAGAACGGTGCAAAAGCCTAGCAGCAGCAGGAGCAATGAGGATATCATCCCTCCTAAAGCTGAAGGGACTAGGGGGAGTGAGAATTTATCCAGAAAGAATCACATAGAGCAATGGCATGAAGTCAAGGGACCCCAGCAGCCTGAAGTGGTTTCATAAAGAGTAAGCCAGGAGAATAAAATCCCTGGTTTCATCTTCTTCTTTCCCTTCCATTCATTATTGGATCTCCTTATTTGCCAAAACCAACTGGAACCCAGAGAGCATGAGTGTCCTTTAGTAGAGTGCATGCACATGTAGTCTGAGCATGTAGGGGAAAGATAAGGGTGAAAGTTAAGTGAAAGATATCTGGCATTATAGTGAAAGAAGTTTTGCATCACAATAATTGCTGCATTAAAACATCAAGAGATCCAACCACTTACACTTACGTATAACTAAAACAACAAGAGATCCAACCACTTAAATATAAGAACAGAAAAAGCTCTTAAGCGATAGAAAGGCATGCTTATTAATGCTCGGAATGTTGATGGGAAAATTCCACAGGTGAATGTTGTACAACAAAAGCACACACAATGGACCTTCTGAAGCAGTGCTTATTTGAGGAACAGTTGTGCAGGTCCCTATTGCCCCTACATTCTGTGACAAGGAATCCACACTGCCTTCAGATATGGGGAATATGGGGAGGGGATCCAGGCCTTGGGCTTCACTATTTTAAGCTGAACAATCAGGGAACCAACAGCTCTGTTCCCAGCATGATCAGAGGGCAGCATCAAAGCTTAACTCTTGCAGCTCCTATGATAGAGTGGGCTTTGGGCCCAAATTCTTCACATTGGTATTCAATTAGGATTAACTGCCTGGGACACTCAGCTTCAGCCAATTTTCTTGGAGACTTATATGTTGCCAACTCCTCCTCTGGGAGGCCAGCTTACAGGGAATCCTTCTTGGACAAGTTACTCTTCACCTCGTTAGGTTATGTTTTTGTGCGTTAACTTCCGAGCTGCTTGTATATTAATTTTTAGCACATTAAATTTGTAAAGTCATATCTAACTTGTAGAATCACATTAATATACTAGAGGTCAAAAAATCCTGCTGTGCATTCACATCACTGTTCTGACTCTAACTGAATAAACGTGGTTACATTATTTTATTCCTCTGGTGCTAAGTTATCTTAAGAAAAGGCCAAAAACAGGTGATCTCAAAGGATTCTTTTAGCATTAACATTCCTTGGTCATTTCCATTTATTTCTAGAACCAAAAAAAACGTCCCAAATCATGATCTGAACAACATCTCTGAAGGTGACCCTTTTGTGCTTAATAATGTATAAATTTCAGATAGTTCCAAGAAATTTTTTATTTTATTCAATCTTGTTATTATAGAAAATGTATGCCTCTTTTTGTATTTACTAACAAGTCTTTCTGTTTACAATATGTTAGCATATAAACTAATTGAGAAAAACGGTGATATAAAACCAGGAGGGAGTAATCTGCCTACAGAAAGCTCATCACTGTTTGATTTGTACTTAACACGACTTTGGATAAACTACCTACTTTGTCTGCAGGAAAAGGAGCCAAGGGAAAAGCTACTACAGAAAAGTGATTAACATTTCTTAAAATAAATTATTAAGGTGTGAATTCAGTGGGTTATATTTGCCTCACCAGATAGAGCAAAAAGGTGTAAAGTCAGTCATTTACTTGGTTTACTTTGTTCATTATATTGTTTAGCATTGTACCAACAGACCAAGAAAGGGGAATAAATCATAAAAATGAGGCTGTGCTTTGAGAACCTGGCAATTGGAGTTCAGCACCAACATTATCCAATGTCAAATAAAATCAGAAGCCTGAAAGACAGTAGTAAAAACACACTATAAGTGTGAGAATGTGTTATGATAATAAATATAGAAAATAATATGTCTTTGTGATAGAGTGTGCCCGTTAGTATCTTACACATATATGTTCTGTTGAGAAACACAGAATTCTGACTGAGGT